>OX451401.1:12605891-13335641 GCA_949629135.1 Eremobia ochroleuca | reverse complement strand
CTGAATCTGGAAGTATGTCTAGACATACTCCCAGATTCAGTAACTTTATTTCACCAGTTAGCGGCTCCACAGTCGTGAAATTGAAAAAATAGGCTGTATCTTACATATAAAACCAAGATAAAATTGGACAGTCAACATGGATACATGTTTATCTGGATCCTGAATATTTAAACATTTCTTTGTAAGCAATTGCGTCTTCAGGCACTATCACTACATAGTATAAAATAAAGTCGCTTCCCGCTGTCTGTCCCTATGTATGCTTAGATCTTTAAAACTACGCAACAGATTTTGATGTAGTTTTTTTTAATAGATAGAGTAATTCAAAAGGAAGGTTTATATGTACAATACATGCATAATATAGTAGAGAAACACTGATCACCGCATCAAAATCCGTTGCGTAGTTTTAAAGTTCTAAGCATACATAGAAACAGACAGACAGCGGGAAGCGACTTTGTTTTATACTATGTAGTGATAGTGATCAGCATTGCACCCGTGCGAAGCCGGGTCGGGTCGCTTGTGTAATTATAAGCCATTTTGTAATTTATCTGGTAGACAGTAAGCCTAGGTCGCCACAGCACATTTTTATTCGCGCATTGGATTTCCGATCCGTGGTGTTGAAGCGAGCTTGAGAATCCAACAGATTGCATCCCAGTACGTCAAATAAAAACACTTGGAATTTCAACTCTCGACGCTGCGTGCGTTGAAAATTCAGTGTGCGATAAAAAATCGCCAGTGGGCGCGAGGGCTTATATGAATATGAGAACTCACGCGACGGTCGCTTCGTTTAGGGCAGGTAAGTCTTGAATACAAAAAAACCATATGACGTGTGTGACCGACCTCCAAGTAGCATCTCCTGCAGCAGACTATCCACATGGGCGACTCCGAACAGCTTGGCGAACTGTATCTGCTCGATCATCTGCCACGTGATGCTCTGCAATGGCGGCAAGCACAGCAGGAGCTCTCCGAAGCGGCCGCGCCCGTCGTACTGGCGGTCGCTGATGTAATCTTCTAGGTTTATCTGGATTTGGTAGCGGAGTTGCTTGATTTTTTGTGGCTGGGAGAGGCCTTTCGCGTCTAGAAAGATGAGGGTTTTATTAATACTTTGTTACATAGGAATATTGCGTTTGCCGGGAAAAGAATACTTACTACAGTACGGCCTGGGAAGGCCTGTTTGCCAAACTATTAAATAGTAGTAGTAATGTCGCTTCCTCGGTGATCTTATTAGGAAAGTGGAGTTCAGAAACAAACTAACAAAACACGACAAATGTGTTAGACAACACACAGGGCTTACATATTTTAAGAGTATTGACATCGAATTATAAACCTTAATATGAATGCCATAAAGAGAAAATGACACCCACACTACGCGCTCGAGGAAGTTCGAAGAACCCTTTGATACTTTCATCGGTATTCGTACAACTTTGTACTTTATGCCCGTAAAAATAAAGTGTATTTTACGTAAAGGTATGGTATACTTACTAGGGTCGAAAAACACGATGGCCTTGAGACACGCGAACTCTGTGTCGTCGATGTCGATCTCTCGGAGCGGCTTCACGATCTCGTCCATCACGCGCATGCCGATCATGCTGATGTCTATGTCCATGCGACCGTCTGTGAAATAAGAACAGGTTATGAGAAAAGTTCAAAATGTTTTTGAGATGGAACTTCAGTTAGGTAATTTTTTTTCGGTACTTTATCTCGAGCCGAATCAAGACATTATTTGAGTCGAATCGATACAAGACAGATTTCAGTCTCAATCTGTCAAAAATACCTCTAATTTTCATACACTAACTGCCACACTCAGAGACTTCACTTAAAATTAATCATTCATTAACCAACATATCTTGGCACAAATGTCAAAAAAAATGTTTTCAATCTGACGTATTTTTGACTGACTGTGTTCCAATTTATACTTGTCAATTAAAGTTAATGATTGATTAATTTTAAGTAATGACTCAGAGTACCGGGGTTTGACAAGTTTTTGACGTTGATTGTCACTGAGACGAGATTGTGACCAGATTTTGAACGTTTTAATTACTGGAATTGGTCTTCTGATCTTAGCTTAAAGGAAATGGTAGCAGTCCCACGACGTTGAGAACACCAACACATTGCCTAAACCGGATCAACCCGTTTTGGTACTTCTGCCCGTAGCTTTAAAGTCAGTAGTTGAATAATAATAATAATAATAAAATTTATTCAAGAATTAAGTAAAAGATAAAGATTTACATTAATTACATGCGAGGTTAAATTTAATTCTAACTGTAATGTAGCGACCTGCCTGATCTAGGTTTATGAAAACCATGTGAATTAAGAAAGACGTTTATGAAGAATTAAGAAAGATACATACCTATGTTATGCTTGGTGATGATACAGTTGTTACCGAGCAGCAGGATATCGTTGAGGTGCAGAGAGCGACGCGCGCAGCCTAATAGCAAATGTTCACCTGCGTGTGCGCGTAGGAGGGCCACCTAAGAATACAATATGCAACTGTCATACAGTGGCGCCGATTACCTTGTTCACAAACTAAATTTAAGTTCAGTGCACCTTTTTCTTTATATTTAATTATGAAAATGACAGAATATAAATAGGTACTAGTTTAATACTGTCAAATTAAAATAATCCATAGACAAGTTTAGACGTGATTATAAAATTGGCTACTAAAAATACGTCAATTTTAAGTAGGGTTGAAGGCAACGATCGCGATGTTTAATGACGGACGGGCTACTAAAGGTAATATGAGGCCTTAAGAAAGAGTGGACAGATTACTGCCCTATTTACAACGTGTAACGTTAAATGCGCAAAACCTGAAAATAGTTTGATCAGACTAACGAACAGAAGTCATTGAACGACTTTTTAATATAGGTCACATTTTTCAAAAAATCTTCATTAAAAACGTTGCCGTGTCTATTTATTAATAGGTCAAGCAACCCAATGTCAGCGCGGAACAGCGGCCCGGTGACGACTCCTCCCTCGATAAAGTGTCGTCGCAGACGCAAGAAACGATCAGAACCGCCAGTAAAACTAAAACAGCACATAAAACCTTTACAATTTTCTTAATGACTTATTTTCTCTCTGAAATAGGTCAATTGAATTAAAAATCAGTTGGGGTGTCTGAGGTTTTGCGCATTCAATGTTACACGTTGTATACATATGAAACAAAGTCGCGTGTCTGTCTAATCACGTTGTTCTTCTAAACTTCGTAACGGATTTAGGCCATTTATTCCGGAAAGTTTATGTATTAACGTTAATATTAAAATTACATTTAATAAAGAAATCTCTATTGTTTTTTGTTTTGTCATGCCGCAGAAACAGTGCAAAGCAGGGGCGGGTCGCCAGAGTGACATAAACGAAGTGTCAAGCGATTTTGAATCATGTGCGGTGCATGTATTTACTGTCAACTTGCCCTGCAAAGTGTTATTGTATTGGTCCCATATATGTAATATCGCACCTGATCGTCTAGATGCAGCTCGGTGAAGGCGGGGATGTACTTGGCCCACTCCACCAGTATGAGTAGCTGCTGTTTGATGGAGTCGCACACGTCGTTGATCTTCGCTAGCTTTCGGTTGTTTATCTCTGCGTCCGTTACATTGTTTGTCTGTGGATGAAGGAGCAACGAATGACTAATAAGAAACTATAAAAGAAAAAAAAAAACATTCGCGTTTTTATATTACTTCCCATAACCGCGATTTTATGAAAACGTAGTATAACGTAGGTATCCTTTTACACATCATCGGGGCGTAATTGAAAGTGCTGTTAATTTCAATAATAAACCTACCAATATACGGACTTTTGCATTTGCCTTCTTCAGTATTTTATGTCGGATAACGTGTTTTTTTTTTTCGTCAGAATTGCAATACTTCTAAGACTCTAACCGTCTTGTTACAAAACGACTTCTAACTTTAGACTTAGCCTGAACTTTCAGTAATATTTTGTGTCAGTGATATTTTGAAGTTACGTCAGTTTTTGTAATAAGAACTTTAACTTTGTCGGATTATAGTTTGAAATTTAAAAATAGCTCGGTGGTTTATACCTGGCTTTAAAGATAAACCTTGTTTTGTAACAAGGCCGCCGGAGTTTAAACTATGTTTAGTAAGCGACCGCTGCGCTGCCACCGACGAAGCTGTGAACGTTTTAAAGTATTGCCAGTACAATTTAATAGTTCCATCGACACGAAGAAGAAAAAGGACTGTGTTTAGTGTGGGTCTAGCAATTGCTTTAAACTTTACCCTGTACTGTCTTAATAATGGAAACCTTATTAACCCCTTGCACTTGAAGCCTTTTTCGCTTGCGCGAACTAGCAGCTCGAGACGATTTCGGCCAAATTCGGCAAACACTTTACAAGTACTTTAAAACATTTATAAACAAACAAACGTATACAAATAATAAAATTTCACCAGTTTATTCATTTATATGTAGAAAACAACAAACTTTGATAAATATGACACTCTATTCTGTGACTGAGCTAAGATTTGGCTACGATGTCAGCGGAAGTAGCCTAGTCCACGAAAGTATCTTCTTTCTTTTCTCGGATAAAATAAAATATCTTCCGAGAAAAATATCTTATCACACATCTTAAATAAGGAGATCGAGTTACAAAATACCATAGCTATCGTAGCAGCGTCGCTCGATTTAAGACTCCAAATCACCCGGGCGCCGCTCGAGTTGACACTTCAAATCGGCCGGGAGCCGCAGTAGTGCCGCTCGAGTGCAAAGAATTAACACACCTACGTTATTTAAGCCGCGTTTCCACTGTGCAAGTGATTGCACGCAAGTATGACGTCACACTTGCGTACAAGTTACTTGAATTGGAAACTAAAATTTATGGAACTTGAACCTCGCATGCAAGGATTTATTGGCATGCAAGTGTGCCGGTGTTCATCATGGGCGTGAGACGTGCTGTGGTCACTGCTGCTTGCAGAGTTGTTTCTGAAGTGATAATTGAGGATTGAGATAAAGATAATTGTTTTATCGTTCCCCCATTTAGCAGTCATTAAAATTTTCACTTTTTAAAAACTAACTAGTAAAACTATTAACTCGATACAATAATGCGCCTTCGTCACTCGTTCACAATTTGCGACTGGCACTTCAGCGCGCAACTTGCATAACACTTGCACACACAAGCGTCAGTTGCGCATTTTATTTACAAGTTCAAAACTACCCGCATGCAACTTGCAGGTTGCATGCATGTTTACGTTTCCATTACTCAAGCTGCATGCAACTTGCACCTTGCATACAGGCTACTTGCATAGTGGAAACGCAGCTTTACTAACCTCATCAATAACCTTCCTGCTGAGTAGTTCGGCGTTGAGTAGCGACACGACTGACAGCCCGTTAGCTTGCGTCGGCTCCTCATAAGATGGCCGCCTGCAGTTGATCCGATCCCGCTCATTTTGTACAGCTGAAATAATACATGAAAACTTATTATACCGAATTATAGATAAAAGATGCTAATGCAGAGTTTTCAGCTACTAATTTGCCTAGCCACCGACAGACTAGGCAAATTAGTACCTGAAAATTTGCCATTATCGATTCGACAACTTGTCGAATGGTTAAGAAAAGCTATGCTTGAATCGTTTTAAAAACATGCTTTGTAATTTTTAAAACGATTCAAGCATAGTTTTACTTTAAAACTAGCGTAGCGTATATGCGCATTTCATATTATTATTGTAATACTTTTATTTTTATTTAGGTAGGTAAATATTGGATCAAGGAATTACCTTTTACCCAAACTAAAAATCACTATCCAATAATAATATAATCAGTATTTATTTCTCAGCAATTAATTTAAAATCCAAAACAGTTACAAGAATTTCCTTATTTTTAAGCACATACGTACGTAACAAAGGGAAAATTACATATTCCTGAATCAGTACGTCATTAATTATTGCTGAACAGTTCTGCATAAGCATTAAGTCTGAAATATGCGGTTACCTTATGACGAGAAACGGATAATTCGAATGAATTTAATTAATTAAACGTATAAATATCCATTTTTATTAGCTTCCAATGAATCTGTTTGCGTAGTAATGATAGCACGGTGAATAATAATATTATATATTATAATTATTTGTGATGTTCTGTCGTGTCGTGTCGTGTTTGTGTTGTTTTATGCATTTGTCATTCTGTTTAGGTATTTAAATAAAAACCGTAAAATCAGAATCTAAAATTAATTCTAACTATCTGTTCCCCGCGACTACATACATCGGGGTATATTTTGTGTTTCATTATAAAAATTAAACGGCTCTCAAAACGTTGTAGGAAAACATCGTGAGAAAAATGGCATGTCCTAGAACTAAAGATTTCGAAGGCATGTGTCATCCACCAACCCGCACTGGGCCCGCGTGGTGGATTATGGCCCACTCCCTCTCACAGAGAGGAGGCGTATGTCGTAGGATACAGCAAAAATCGGGATAAAAAGTAGCATTAAATGAAAATGTCCTTTATAAGGTCCATCTCTTTACTTAATTTTATCTAAATCTGTTCAGTGGTTTATGCGTAAAAAAAGTAACAGACAGACGACTGACTTAAGTCGGATTCATATTACTGTGTTGTGTCGTGTGGTGACGACAGTGATGGTTTTGATTGGTGTATCCCGAGTCACGACACAACACCACACAGTAGGTAATGCGTCTGTGGCTTTACATTCGCATTTATAATATTAGAATGGATTTCTGATGCTTCTGCACTAGAGATGGCACTTAATACATTATGTATGTTACATACGTACCTACATTGTTCAATAAATGAGGTAATTAATGTATTATCGTCTGCTGAAGATAATATAGGTTGGTGACCTATCCACTGGTTCCGAGAAGCAATGAGGACAAACAAACAAATCGTATTAATATTATGAAGGGACATACGTCTGAACTATAAGATGGCTAAAAGAATAGATTTGATTTTCCCGAACAGAACATTTAATATTTATCAACTCCTTAAAAAATATAGGTAAAGTGTCTGTTTTAAATTATGATACGGTATTATATTTTTTGTAAAAAAAGTAACAAATTTTTGTTTTAGATATGTCCGAGGCTCTTAGTCGAACTCGTAATTGCTTTATCACCCTAAGGTTGGCTGTCACTTGCACGAAATGAAACAACATGATCTATTTGTCTATTCTTCTTAGCGTATCGATGGCAAAAAGTTCAAACGTTTTTGGCCAAATATTCAACTGCGCGAACTCCGCTCACTGACGCACTCATAAGATCATTAAGTGCACAGGTGACAGGGCAAATATGTGGCAGTTGGATAGTTATAACTTTAGTAGTTTCAATTACTGGGAATCGTTGTCAAAAGAGGTCCCCGGAGGCCGCGTTACGGTAAACGTAATATGAGGGCGTCCCCGAAGTTAGATGGACCGACGACCTTAAGAAGGTGGCTGGGACAGACTGTATGCAGGAGGCGGAGGACAGGGTGTTGTGGCGCAGCCTGGCAGAGCCAGTGTCCAGCAGTGGAGTGCGATAGGCTGAGTTGATTGTTGTCAAAAATGGCAAAGCAATTACGTGGTCGACTATACATAAATAAGTATAGTAAAACTTCTTTTTATTTATGTATGCCAGTGATTTTAAACAAGCTTTCAATTTATGTATGTCACAATGTTTAAGTTGATATAAATGTTTTTGTATTTTTGTCGGCGCTTATACACGTGAATAATTTATTGATCAATATTTTAAAAACTAGATGGCGTCGGCATTTCCTAGCTGACTGATTTCAAGAAATGCCGAAACATACATAGACGTCATTGCTTCGTTTAAAGTCATATAACTTTGTTTGTATTTTAAGCCCTGTATTGATTAAAGTCTTAAAACACCCCTTTAGCTTCAGTCAAGTTCCGTAAAGTATCACACAGAAAAACATGCATTCGTTTTGATAACATCGGTAGGTACCTATCGGCTTAATGTTGTATTTCTCACCTTCTTTCTTCATGCCCGCCTTGAAGCATTTCCTTAGCCTACAGTATCTGCACTGGTTTCTTTTGTCTTTGTCCACCACACAGTTTCTGCTGAACCTGAAACAAGTAAAAAATTATATTTTAATATTTACATAACATAAAAGTAGGGATGCCTCGATACGCCTTTTTGCCGGTACCGGTACCGGTATCGGTATCGTATCCGCAAAAAGGCGTATCGAGGCATCCCTACATAAAAGCACATGTCATTGGGCGGGTCACGACAGCCACATGCACAGTGACCGCTGGGTAACAGGTCCCACACGGTGGGTGCCTGAGGATGGATGGCGCCGCCGAGACCTGTCCAGCAGGGTAATTGCGTAACACAGTATCAGTAGCAATGGGTTTCATTTTGACAGTTCAACAACATTCATTGCGTTATTTACGTTGTTGAGCAGACACATTTTTCGAACTTATGCATCAATGGATTAGCAATAAGTTATTAGGGTGCAGGAAGACGTAGCGAGACGACCTAGACGCGTATCGCAAGGGTTGGATCTAGGTGGCTTTAGAAAAGGATGCCTGTAAGGATTTGAGGGAGGCCTTTGTTCAGCAGTGGGACAGTGTAGGAACAGCACACCTGTAATCGAAGGGTTTAAGAGAGGTTCACTTTAGTAAACCCAACCAATACCAAGACTCCAAACTCCGGGGTGCTACTGAGAAATGCCTGTTTTTAGGGTTCCGTACCAAAATGGTAAAAAGGAACCCTTATGGTGCGACTCAGTCTGTCACAGCTGGATATTTCAAGACTAATGCTATCAACTTGAAATTTGGAATAGTTTTAGATGACGTTGGCCCAACTATTTTGCAAATAAGAAAGAAATAAAAATATGTATATATATATATTTTTGCAACAGGGACTGAAAGGGGATTTAAAAAATTAGAAGTGGAGCTACTAGAGCATGTGGGGGTTTCATATAAAAGAACGCTGTTTGCACATTTTTAAATATTTTTTTCTTTTTTTTAGCCCGCTTGGTTTTCGACTTCTGATGAAATATGTAAAAAAAATACCGTTGAAAAAATATCTGAAATTATTTTATGTGATAGAAGTTTATGTAAAGATTACAGGTAAAATAAAACGATGTCTCTAAATAGCACATTTATCAGAATAGAAAACATAAAATTTAATATATGATGGTACGGAACCCTCGGTGCGCGAGTCGGACTCGCTCTTGACCGTTTTTTTTTTGCGTAGTGCTTGCGACCACACAATATTTATTATTATTAATTAATAATAGAGGCTGTTTGGATACTGTTTGTTGTTTGTTTGCTGTTTGGAAAATTACTATGGCTGGATGAACAAAATTATCGAATTGTTTCTGATAAGATATACCTAGTGGAAAATGTGTAGTTTAGGAACTGGAGAAATATTAACATTACGAACTAGCGCAACTAAAGGGCACACCTAGTTAGTGTATGATGGACGACTATGGTTACCGCTAAAAAATATCCACAGAAAACATTAGGAACTTGAGGAATATTAAAATTGCGAACTAGCGCAACCCCGGGGTACACCAAGTTTAACCTCGTAACGCCCAATGTACAATGTATTGAACAAAGTGACATACAGTATTACCTGTATTACACATTGCAAACATGCATTTAAATTAATTAATGTACATTGGGCGTTTAGGAGAAGGTTTTGTTTTTAGTCTGGGCCGGAATGCCGTATGTAGCTTTGTTCAATACATTATACATTGAGCGTTTAGCTCATCTTGCGAAATTTAGCTTGGGCGTTACGAGGTTAAATCAAGCATGAATGTGGTTACAATTTTAATAATTTTCACCCAAAGTGGCAGTTGAGTGTCATTAAATGTAATTTGCGAATATTTAATTTATTAACAGAAATAGGCATCCAAATAAAAACCACCAAGGTTATATTATTTGCATATTTTATTTAGTTACGTCAATAGAAGCGATAGAAAGGTTGTAAATCTTGTTTATACGATTTTTTTGTAACAGATACCAATTAACATTGAGATGTTGTTATTTTAGCATATTCATGGTGCTATAAATTACATATGTAAAAACAGGGTCTGAGATTATAATCGCAGGTTTATAAGCAAAAATAAAAGACAGATATGGTCAATGTTGGATGAGAGTTACCGAAAATCGAGCAGTGGACTGATGTAGGATGATGAAAGTAATCCTAGGTAAAAGTAATCTCGATTTTTTAGATACAATTTTAGTACAAATATAGTAATAATTAAAAAAAAAAAGTGCCTTTAGTCAGGACACATTTTTTCAACCATTACGATTTTGTTCTATTTTAGATGAGGAAGAATCCTACTGACTAATAAATTCACCTCTAAATGAAAATTCCCAGTAATAAATTTATTATATTATAACTGACCCATTATGTGCATCAACAATATTACATCCCATAAATTAATTTCTTGGATTTCTTCGTTCAAAACGAGCAGGTAATAATCATCCACCATATAGGTAATTAATGACGTAAACAAACTGACACAAAAACACGGGTCATATTTAAGAGGAAACATGTTTCTCAGTCATGGCAAACCGCATTCTACTTACAAACTATTTAACTGACGTAATACCATACAAATAAAACGTAATAAATAAAAACATCATGCTGTATGGACGTCTAAAGGACTAATCACACTTCATTCAATTTATTTTGACAGCGACTGCGAAAATGTTCGAATTGCGAATTCACTCTTTCACAGAATGGTCGGTACTGAACCGAAAGTTGGTTAACACAGTTAAGTATGTAAAAACTAAATTCCTTTTTGGAATTCAATGTTGTTACAAGAGACAAGAGTTTGTGTTATTTTAAAATCAAAATATTTTATTTCACATAAACCTACATGGGCACTTATGAAACGTCAGAAGCTAGGTGCACGGTTCCAATTGGTCGCTTCCTATGGAGAAGAGCCGGCAAAAAACGCCACGGTGACTCTTTTAAAAATAATTGGCTATTACAATGTTTTCAAATCATAGTACACTTACACTTACAATTGTTTAATGTTGTATATTATGTTTTGATTATTTTAAAAATGAAGTGACGCGATGCTGGCGCACGGTACTTTTTTACCTGCAATGTTTAAATTGTGAAAATTGGAATAGCTCTGAACTAATATTGAAAGTCGGAATAGGAGCCTAGTCTACTCTTGCCATATTTCTGTGCATATTATGTGTAATAGTAAAAAAAAAAAAAAACATAGCCCTTCCACAGCTGGCTTTACCGTAGTTGGGTAAGTGTAGTAAATCTAGTCACATTAATTCAAGTTCTCTTCGAACTTATTTATTATTTCCAATTTTTTTTTGTCTTCGCACTCCCGCGCTGTCTAACGTGCGAATTATACCTGACAAGTGTGAGTAGTCCCTATTTGGCGTGCTCCCAGATTCGGCTAAGGTTGTGGGGTTCCCACCGATGCAGATGAAGCGAATACCGCAGGCGTGCCAACTTCTATCATTCACCAGTTTCGCAAGTGCTGTCATGAATTCAGAATTGGTGGCAACACAAAGTAATGGAATCATATTTAAGTAGTTAGATAATGTTTGGCAACAAAAAGCTGCTGCTATTTTATGATTCAGTTTAGGAAGAGTAGGGGAAGACCAGAGAAACGATGGATGGACTGTGTGACGATATGGTTAGAAAGGGGGGGGGGGGGGGGGGTGACTACCGAGATGACGACTAATAGAGAAGTATGGAAGAAAAATACGTGTTGCGCCGACCGCAAATAAATTCGTATAAGGGCAAAAAAAATATTTTGACCCCAGTCCACACTGTATGTCTTTGAACTTGGAAATATCCATATTTTGTTGCAAAACTAATTAACTTAAACAGTGTGACCGGAAAAATTATTTCATGATTCAGTTTGTTATTCATGGTCATCTGATCACGGATAAAATATATATTTTTTTTTAATATGTGAGCAATATCCCGTGTGAGTCAAGTTTACAATAGTTTTTTGACATTTCATCATTTTTATACAAGATGTTTAAATCATCGTGTTTTATGTTAAGAAAAATGACATTTAATCCTCTCCTACAGTCGAACGGGGTGACCATGTGCCTGGCAGGTGAAAATGTGCAATTAATAATCTAACTCAAATGTGTTTAACGCCATATTTTTAAATCACTAATAGATTCCTAATATCTCGTGAATTGTTCACCTGCCAGGCAAATAGTCACCCCGTTCGACGGTACCAAGTCTGGTTATAACTGTCTAGTATATTTGCAATACGTATTTTGCTTTTCATGTTAAAAACGCATAAACGTGAAATAACACTAGTGACACTAACTAAATATACTCTACTATCAGTGTGAAACAGTAGACAGATAAATTAAGCCTGTTCTAATGGTCTGTGACAAATCAAGATGGATAACGCCTTCAACTAGCGCCTGAACCGACTTAACCAATTGACCATTGAGCAACGGCCAGTTTTAGCTGAACTCGCATTGTAAAGGTTTTTCGTTCAACCAGCAGTCATCAGTATACTGGTTATGTATAGCTTGATGTATAGCCGTGCGTACATTACATTAATTTCGATGTTTTCATCTGCGTTTATTAACCAAACTATTTCAATGAATCAGTGATTATAAAACTATGACCTTGCCTAGTGGTACTTATCAAAACATGTTCACAGTTTGAGTTGATTATGATCCTTGACATGTAATCGTTGCGTACGGAAACGCAACTCCTCTACAACGTGTTACGTTAAATGCGCAAAACCTCAGACACCCCAACTGATTTTTAATTCAATTGACCTATTTCAGATAGAAAATAAGTCATTAAGAAAATTGTAAAGGTTTTATGTGCTGTTTTAGTTTTACTGGCGGTTCTGATCGTTTCTTGCGTCTGCGACGACGCTTTATCGAGGGAGGAGTCGTCACCGGGCCGCTGTTCCGCGCTGACATTGGGTTGCTTGACCTATTAATAAATAGACACGGCAACGTTTTTAATGAAGATTTTTTGAAAAATGTGACCTAATATTAAAAAGTGGTTCAATTAATTCTTCTCGTTATTCTGATCAAACTATTTTCAGGTTTTGCGCATTTAACGTTACACGTTGTACAGACGCCAGCACATCAAGCTACCCGAAACTGTCAGATTTTCCCAATCAACTTTGAACCTCATGCTTGAGCGCTAAATTTGAAAATCTATTAAAGAAATCTGACAGATTGTAGTAGCTTGATGTGCTGGCGTCTGTACATTTTTCACCAAACCTCACCGCTGCTGCTACACGCCCCCTACCCTTGTCGACCACTAGACTGGTTTTCGTACCATCCCAAAGAGCACGAACACACCTCTACGGCTGCTGTAAGAGGCGGCATTGTCAAAACTTTCCACACAAACCAAGCCTGTCACCATCTACTCGCACTACGACACTGATGACGTATAGAAACAGACGGCTTTGAAGGCGGTCTGTGACAGAGGTTTTACCCTCAACGCACTTAGTTAACGGACTGCGGGGTAATTGCGTAACACACTATCAGTAGCAATGGCTTTCATTTTGACAGTTCAACTACATTCATTACGATATTTACGTTGTTGAGCAGACTTTATTATTCGAACATGTGAAGCAATGGATTAGCAATATCCTTCAAAATTATTCAGATTGGAATTGATAGTATGTTACGCATTAAGGGTGCTGGTGTCCGCAACTTCACGTCTATGCGCATTTCGCGTAGGGTCTCCATACACTTTCGGCGCAACATATTTTATTAATACTGGCGTCGCTAGACGTTGCAGGTGTGGCGCTTCCGTGCTCTGTGGACGGCTCCTTTTTATGATCCATATTGTTTTTTTTTTTTTTCTATGGGGCCCGTGGCTAAATAATAACAGCCGCACAGGTCGATCGATCAGGTAAAGCTACGCTTGCCGCGGTTGGTCTGTGGATCGGTTTACACACCGAGACCCCTCCGTGCCTCGGAAAGCACGTTAAACCGTTGGTCCCGACTGTCATTCGTGGATCTTTGACAGTCGTTACGGGTAAGTCAGAAGCCCGAAAGTCTGACAACCAGTCTTACCAAGGGATATCGTATTACCCAGTAACTGATTTGTGGAGGTCAGATAGGCAGTCGCTCCATGTAAAATACTGGACCGGCTGCATCCGGTTAGACTGGAAGCCGACCCGAACATAGTTGTGAAAAAGGCTAGGCAGATGATGATTATGTTATTTTACCTGCATGTGTATAAATGGTTTTTCCTGACGCTTCTTCTGAAGAAGCCTTTGCAGCCGTCGCAGGAGGAGGCCCCGTAGTGCTTGCCAGTGGCGCGGTCGCCGCATATTGCGCAGTGCTGCGCCAGCGCCACGGAGGACGCCGCGCTCGCCTCACTGCTACTCGTCTCCAGCTGCATGTCACTGTCTAGAACAAGAAGAGTAAGATACATTTTAATATAAGAAGAATATATTTGAGTGGTATAAAAATGCTTAGCAATGAGGTGTAACAGGCCAGCACGCGTAGCATGAAGACCATAGTAACGGGTTTTGTTGACGGAAGAGTAGACAAAATGACATATATAGGGTGACTGGTAATTAGTGACCGATACTTAAACACATGATTGTACTCATCATTACAAACAACTTTTACTATCGGACCAAATCCGAAATCGCGAAAAAAAAATCAGCTGTTCCCTACATTTATGTTCGTACGAGTCGTCAAAATGTAGGGAACAGCTGATTTTTTTTTCGTCATATCACTTTTTGTCCCATTATAAAACTTGTTTGCTGTCATGAGTAAAATCATGTGTTTAAGTATCGGTCACTAATTACCAGTCACCCTATAAGTATTCTAGTCTATTCTTCTGTCGACAAAACCCGTTTCTATGTTGGTCATGTTACGCGTGGCTACACTTTCAGGATACAATATTACATTGGTAGGTCTAGGATATCGAGAACCCTAAACCAGCTAACGCACCTCATGCATACAAATTGTCCGCCCAAAAGCTTCTTTTGCACAACAACATTGCAGTGTTGGCATGAAGAAGCATTTGTAATCATGTTTACTTACAAAAGGAACGCATTTTCTTCTTTGCCTCAACACCACAACATATAGCATAATCAGCCTGTATGTTCCCACTTCTGGGGCACAGGCCTCCTATCTGTGTGAGGAAGTGGGCCATAATCCACCACGCGGGCCCAGTTTGGGTTGGCGGATGTCACATGTCTTTGAATTTTGGTTCTAGGACATGCTGGTTTCCTCAAAATGTTTTTCTTCACCATTTTGAGAGTAGAGGTGATTAAATAGGTTACAGCAGTGCTATTCTGTAAAAATCTCACCGTGAGAACCTAAGTTCCCGCTCACTTCACCTAAGTGAAGTGAGCGGGAAGTGAGCTCTGTCGTTCCCTAATGCTAGGGATTAACACTATTAAGTACTCACTTCATTTATGATTTCACGGTTAGATTTTTACAGAATCGACCGGCAGAAAGTAAAGTGCCTGCTTAGGATCGAACTTACGACCTACATCCAACTCGTAAGTTACGGCCCTTACCACTGAGCCACTACTTCTCATGTATACGTAATTCGTATTTACCAATTATCTGCCCAAAAACTTCTTTAGCACAATCCGAAAAGGTGTTGGCACGAAGAAGCATTTCTAAACACGCAGGATACAAATTACAACTTTCTATTGTTATTTTGTGTTCGTTTTCAGAACTTGTTTGCATGATGTCGCTACAAAACGTGTAACTGATAGATGATCCTCACTGCTTTAAAACCCAGCAGCCAGACTTAACATTAGCATAGGATTCCATAGATATTCTCCAGTTATTGTGTTGTAAAGAAAATATTCACCTCGGGTAAAAACCAAACCTAGGTATGACTAGAAATGACCACATCATAGGAAAAAGACGTCAGACAATGTAGCTGCACGTCAATCATCGCTTCATTATTCAAGCTGCACGTGTGTAAGTTTGGTAAGTTATTGAAGGAAACAATAAAATAATATCGTGAATTTAATACCTAATTGTTACAGAATACGTCAGTAATCAATATATTAAGGAGTAACTAGACAGGCTATGTGTCTAGTACGTGTACATTTTGTTTAATTTTTTGTTTGTATAATGATTATATTACATGAGACTTAAACATATGTAACTTGTGAAATGTGGGTTCACCTATACCTAGGTACCTGTGTCTAACCCTTTCAGGAATACAGGTCCCTCCAAGCGTCGGAAAGCACGTTAAGCAGTTGCCAGCTGTCATTCGTAGATCTTTGACGGTCGTTACGCGTAGTCAGAAGCCCGAAAATCTGACCGTCTTGCCAAGTGGTATCGTGTTACCCAGTAACTGGGTTGTAGTGCTCAGGCAGTCGCTCCATGTAAACTATTGGTAGCTGCATCGGGTGAGACTGGAAGCCGACAACGATATTATAGTTGGGAAAAGGCTCGGCAGAATAAATGATGTCTGAGTTCATAGTTTATGTTGTCTTACATATAATGAAGCTGGCTGCAGCTATTAGTAATTAGTAGGTCCCTAAGTTAAGACAAGCGGAGTTTAAATGAATTCGTAATCTTTCCTTTTGTAAATTAACTGCTGAAAGTACATAGTACGTACTAATGAATGTCCAGACGCCAGCACATCAAGCTACCCGAAACTGTCAGATTTTCCCAATCAAATTTGAACCTTATTCTTTAGCGATAAAGTTGAAAATCTATTAAAGAAATCTGACAGATTGTAGTAGCTTGATGTGCTGGCGTCTGTACCTAAACTACTTTTATTTTATCCTCATTATCATCATAATTTCAGTCGAAAGACGTCCATTGCTGGACATAATTATGCCTCACCCAAGCACGTCCACTTCGACCGGTTCTCTACTTCTCGCATCCAACGGGTTCCTGCGGCCTTCACAAGGTCGTCGGTCCACCTTGTGGGAGGCCTTCGAACGCTACGTCTTCCAGTACGCGGTCGCCACTCCAGAACCTTTCGGCCCCATCGGCCATCTGTTCTGCGAGCAATGTGCCCTGCCCACTGCCACTTTAGTTTGGCAATTCTTCGGGCTATCGGTTATCTTGGTTCTCCTGCGGATCTCTTCATTTCTGATTCGATCACGCAGGGAAACTCCAAGCATAGCCCTTTGGGTGACTTTTAGCCTACTAATGGGCCTTCCCATAGTGAGCGACCACGTTTAAGTGCCATAGGTCATGACTGGCAACACGCACTGGTCAAAGATTTTCGTCTTGAGACACTGCGGTATGTGGGACGAGAAGATATTGCGTAGCTTCCCGAACGCTGCCCAGCCGAGTCGGATTCGACGATTGACCTCTTTCTCGAAGTTGGACCTGCCTAACTGGACAGTTTGTCCTATCCTATCCGGTCCTATTAACAAACTCTGGATTAGCGGAGATTTAGCAGTTATTGAAAAAATAAAGTATTTTTAGTATACAGGGTGATTTAAAAAGAAATTAAAACCCGTAAAGGGTTTTAAGTTGCAGCTTGTTTAAACAAGCCATTTTGACCAAAACAACACTACACGAAAAAAACGAGACTTGTCTTTTTATCTTTTATGGATTAACTTCGTTACTTATAGCAACTAAGAAAGATAATTAATATTCAATAACTGATTCATTGCATTCACGTGATTTCGCTTTCAAATGCATAGGTAGGTACCTAAAGAACAAGGTACGTTGCTAGGTAGAGACCTAGAATGATTTATATACATAACATAACTCAAATGTTTATTTAGAGTAAGAGGTTTATCTTTCTTTAACGCTAAGGGCCCTTTCCCACGGCAAGATCCCGTTTTTTGCAGGATCCCGTTTAGTGGTGTACGTGTTTAAATATATATATAGGTACACATAGGCGAAATGTCGGTAAAATGTGGAGAATATAATTTTATGGAAACAACATCTATGTATAATGCCATGTTTGCAAAGAAATAAATGATTATGATTATAGGCATCTTTTTTTCGGACACTGCAAACAGGATGCTTTTTTATCTAATAGAAATGCTTTGAGCTTAGCCTTAAAAGAGCTGGTGTATAATAACATTTTTAAATCCGCTGGCAGTCTATTAAATATTTTTACAGTTTGAAATCTTAAATATTGTCCGAATAGGTCGCGTGAATCCTGGCCAGTAACCATGTTTGGCAAGAATTATGTGCAGAATTTTATTGAACACGACTTGAAACCCCCACAAAAAAAAATTGGAGTCATTTTATTCTTTGATTACAGTATTTTTAGCACCTACTGTCATTCTATTGTTTACCACTGTAAAGAAAAGCGAATAAATACGCAGTGTTAAGAAATCCGAATTGTAGTGTTGTTATTGCATCATTTGCCTACATCTACATGATAACGTACAAAACTGTAATTAAATACATAATTCTTTATGAGTTGTCACTTGTTATCAGCATAGATTACAATAAGCAGCTGAAAACAAGATAAAAAGGAAAAAATCGTCCAAATTCAGTCATGAGTATTTTTAAACGCTGATAAATCGCAAATTTCTTTACCTAATTGCATGCAAATGGCCGACATATTAATATTAAATGGCTAATGTGCAAATTAAAACGTAATCACTAGTGTGGTGTCAACAAACCTTCGCTGAACGACATGACAGGCCGCGCCTCCTGTGGGGGACTGCGTACTACGGGCCCGTAGTACGGCGTGCTGGCGTGCTTCTCCCACTGCGGCTGCACACCCATCATGTAATCCACCGCGCTGTACATCGGACACAACTCCTGTGACGTCATCTCGTAACCGAGCACCGGCATCTTCCAGCCGCCTGCCACTCAACAACACCCACGTCCAACTGTTTTCCACTAATCGAAGTAACGCAACAAACGATAACCCCGATAATGTTCCATACAAACACGATTAATCAACAGGTGGTTTAACCAGACCAAATAACACAACCCCTTATCACGGAAAACTTTACGAAACGTGGATCATAACAAATATTAAGTTTATCACAGCAAATATTGATCCGATAATGAGTTTGGGAGACAGCTACTGCACCGCTTCCGGATAATGTTTTCGTTTTTATCACACAGTAATTGTGTACCAGTTCTCGATAGTGTTGTATGTAGAGAATCACGCCGGTCTCGGGTGACTAGCTGTTGGACGACGCAACCTTCCGCGCTCGCGGTGTAGCTGCGACTGACGGCCGTGGTCGCCATCACACCTAACATCCGCTTCGCCAATTTGCTGACAGCACCTATGAATGACCCGCTCGATGTGTCCAAGTCAGCAAATGGTAGCGATTCGCGGCGCGCACCCGACACCGCGCTGACTCACCCGTTATCGGAAATGCAGCGGATGTGGAATCGAATGCGGCGCCCGAGGAGTCATTCGGTAGCAGCTGACGAACAGAGGCTTTTGCCATAACTGACATGTAGCAGTAAGTAAACAAACTGCCGGGTGACTAATTAGTTGTCACACGCAGTGGCTTTGTTAGCATGGTCCTTTGTTGCTGTGTGTGATCTATTGTGTGGGCTGTTATCTATCAGGATTCGGATAATGTTCGTGGAGATGATTTATCTCCGAGATGATAAGGAGGAATGTGACCGACACGACACATATCATCGAAGTCTGTCATTGTCACAAATTTCAGACAGATATCAGAAGATTTTTTTTTTTTAAATGCTGCACTTTTGACTGCTATGTATATTATTGTAAGACAACAGCTTGAAAAGCGTAAGTAATTATATGGGTACCTATAAATATAAACAATCTACAAGACAAAACAATTCTCAAGCACTCATGAGCCAATTAGTCTAAATTATATTGTAAGTTCGTATGATCCTTGACAAACAAAGCTAATAGCCGTCTGCATACTAATAACATACTAATGCAGTGATTTCGTATTAAAACGTAATAAATAAGATGTAAACAGTGGCGGCACTCTGGAGCTATCGGCAGACGGGGCAAGTCGGGGTCGCGATATCTCGGCCGAGCGTCGATGCCGATACTCCTGCCACAATAACCCTTTCTATCGTAAAACACGAGTTTTTAGATATAAGTTCGTTGAAATCATTGTAAAATAGCAGATATGACATGTTAAAAACTGTATTAGAAAAGTATGCAAGGAAATCACTAAAATTTTTCTGCGCTGCGTGTCGTGGGTTCGATTCCCGCACGGAACAAATATTAGTATGACCTACAAGTAGTTGTTCCGGGTCTGGCTGTTTGTGTATGTGACTTTAAATGTTTGTAAACGCACCCACAATACAGGAGAAATTCCTAGTGTGGGGCAACGTTTTTATATAAAAAAAAATTAAAAAAAAACTTGATAAATTGAACCCAAAAATTACAGTGAGGTGAAACGACCTATTCATTTGAGGAAGTATAACACTCCTTCGGAAAGCTAGGAAAACTTTTATATGTATTCATACACAGACGCTATAAACATAGATTCGACTTTGTAGCAATTTTTTCTTCATTTTGAAGAACGTTTTGTAAACTTTGTCTCTCTATTTAAAATCATACTTTAGCATTTTAGCTACCCATACATTTTTGTATAACCGGTAAAATAAACTTTTGTTTGTTTTAACACTTGGTTAAAAACCTAACGACACAGGTGACAATATTCTTATTTATGAGCCAAGGTTGTACTTTCTTATACATTTTTCAATAATCACCGTGCCCATAATAATAAAACAAGTATGTATAAATATGTATGTATGTATGATTTAATTAACTGTACAAGGTGTAACTTAAATAAGAATAACGCACAACCTCTTAAGGGGTCATTGTACTCATTATTATGAACAACTTTTACTATGGGACCAAACATGAAATCGCAAAATAAATAATAAGCTGTTGCCTACATTTATGTTCGCATAACTCGTGAAAATGTAGAGAACATCTTATTTTTTTTTTCGCGATTTCTGTTTTGGTCACATAGTAAAAGTTGTTCATAATGATGTGTACAATGACCCCTTAAGAGGTTAGTGCGTTATTTAAGTTACAGCTTGTACATATATCTTCCAGTCAAGCAACTGCAGACGCAGTAGAAATAATTCATATTTACCATATCTTGGTGAATGTTAGTTATCAGCTGAATAAGTAAGTACTAGTGAGTAAGTATATTAGTCTCTACCCAACTAATATCTTTATTTACTGTCAGAATATTTGCGAAGATTTGTAAGTGTTTTGTAAGTGTCGTTTACTTAGTAATTTACACATTGAAATATTATGTAACTTGCATAAGCCACAGACTAGAATTCACAGATATTCAAAACACGCTAATTTGTGTTGAAACAAGAATGAAAAGCATATTCGTAAAATATTTCTTTACTATTCATAATGATCTAACATTCATGAATAAACATCGTGATCAAATGGTGTTCGCCAAATAATTATTTATATTTTTTTTAAACCACACTATAATTTTTAACAATTTGTTTTTGATCGGGAATTACGTTTTGTTTTTTTGGCTTATTTCATAGCTTACATTTCAACTGACATAAGATTAATATCTTCGTTATACAGGTGATACTTAAACAAAAAATTATTAGATCGTAAAAAAAGTTACCATCAGTAAAGAAAAAAAAAAAAAATATGAGGTAAATCCGGTTCGAACTGAGCGTTTCTTACAAAGGCTAAGAATATTATATGATAAATCGTGTTATTATTGAAATGTTTAGGTCTAGCTTGGCTTGCTAAACGTAGCTAACGACTAACGATACTAGGCTTGGGGACCAGCCGTGCGATTCTGTAACCATCTCACCGTGAGAACTTGGGTGAAGTGTGCATGGAGTGAGTCGTCAATAGTGTCAATCCCTAGCATCAGTATGACTCACAGCTGACTATAAGCTCACTTCACCTTAGTTATCACGGTGAGATTTTTCCAGAATCGACCGACTGGGCTTAAAATATTGGTAAAATTCTCGTAACGTTACTTTCATTTGACAGAGTTACCGTTAATGTTAAAATAACAGTAATAGATTTAACATTATTTATGCTCCATTTTATCGTTAATCATTAATAACGTTACTAGTTTATTAACGTTATTTTTAAACGAAGGAACGAAGTTCTTTTACGGAGCTTGCGGTAGGAGCAAAATGGGTGAAATCATCACGTAACGAAAGTGTTATGCCCCCTCCATGCGACTTTTTATTTATCTATTAGAAATAGAGAGAGAGAAATAGTTTCCATGGTTTTTGAGGGTGCTAAAGATAATAGTGATGTCAAAATGAAAATCCAAGAGCGTCCCGGCTGCAATTTTTTTTTGAAGAAGCCAATAGTGAGGTCAAAATTAAAATACAAGATGGCGGATGTCAAATTGTTCAAAATTTTCATCATGGGTGTCGTTTCCATGGTTTTCGAGGTTGTTGAAGCCGATATTAAAGTACTTAAACTGCACAATTAGAAAGTAATGTATTTTGCACGCATAGCCTACCAAAAAGGAACTACGTTTGCCGCCGCCAGCGCGGCGGAGCGGCAACGGTGCGTCTAAAGTGATCCAATGCTAAGCGAGCGCACAAAAATGTAAACCTACGGAACGGCAACGTAGCTAAATTAATGGTAAAATTAATATTTACGTTAATCTTAATTAACGGTATATTACTGGTAATGTGAACAAGTAACATTACTTGTAACGATATTAAGGTATCACATTAAATTAACGTTAAGTAACGGTTATTATTTTGTTATTTGGTAACGTTAACAAGCCCTGAAGTTGACACTAGCGACTCTGGATTTCGATACATTTTCAACTACCGGGCTTATCTCCTTCTTTCTTATATCTGTGGTGTTATATCTGACTTTTTTTTGCTCGATTCTTAATGGCCGTAGCGTGCGTAGCCTTGCCTTAACTTTCCTTAAAAATTGGGCAAACAGATTTTTTCAAATCCGACTGATAGTTCCACAACTCGACAAGTGACCATTCTGTATGCATTTCAGATATTATCTGAAATCATGCATAGTAAAGTGACTAAATAACGAACTATTTTAAATCGTTAAGCAGGTACTTATTTAAAATAGGTACTATTTTAAGTAGGTAGTTTTTTCTTGAATTATGAAAGTTAAGTATGGACTTTAAAATAAAATCACGAGTTTATTATTATAAATGAAACGCTGACGTACCGTGCGAATAATAATAATTTTCCGTTTTCTTACTTACGTCACTTTAAATACTCTTAGTGACCCATACCTTGACATCAAGTTGTAAAACACATATGTAAGTACTTGAGCGAGCTAACAATAATATGAACAATTCACTTACGTAAATCAGTATTTCGCTAACATAGTATTAATGGCGTCATTGTAGAGAAGATTTTAAGGAAATTCTACTTGGTTTTCTACGTTTTTGATCAACACCCTAATAAGCGCGGGCTGCGGCTGACAATATCAACACTGCATTGGGCGCTGGAAGTACAAGCCATGCTACGGTGTCCCGATGGTTTGACCGTTTTAAATCAGGAGACAGGAGCCTTGAAAGTCAGCCACGCTCAGGACGACCACCCGCAGTGAATGATGACGATTTACGCCGCGAACTGCATTCGAATCCGGATGCTACCACTCGTGAATTAGCGGAAGCACTTAACTGCAGTCACCACGCCGTGGAATACCATCTGCATGAGCTTGGGTATCGAAAAGTTTTGGCTCGGTGGGTATCCCACATCTTTACAGACGCCAGTCGTGAAGTTCGTGTCGCTATCTGTCAATCACTTTTGCTGCGACCCCGACCTAAAGAGTTTTTTTTTGTCTGATCTGGTTACTGAAGATGAATCATGGATTCATTACGAGAACGATACACGTCGTGCTTTTTGGCTGCCTCGAGAAGAAACGCCACCAACTCAACCGAAGCTGAGTCAAAAGAACCGCTTAAAAGTTCTGCTTTGCTGTTTTTGGGACGCGCAAGGCATGCTGTTTTATGAACTATTACACAATGAAACTATAAAAGCTGACAAATATTCAACCCAGCTCACCAAACTATCTGCTGCTATCAAGAAAAAAATGACGAAGACGAGTCAATGTAGTTTTATGATAACGCTCGACCTCAGGTCGCATCTGGCGTTCGCCAAGTTGGAGAACTTGGGCTGGGAGACGATACCCCACCCACCGTATTCCCCAGACCTCCCCCCATCAGACTATAATTTGTTTAGAGCCCTGAAACGACCTTTGCGGGGTAAACAATTTATTGATTTCTCTGATGTAGAGGCGGAGTTGAATAACTTTTTCGAGGCACAGCCATCAGAGTTCTGGGCGAAAGGCATCCAAACTTTGCCGGATCGTTGGCATGAAGTCTTAAATGCTAATGGTGATTACATCATTGACTAAGCTTTTTGTATTGTAATAATAATAAAAAAAATATAAAACTTAAACCAAGTGTCACATTACTTTCGTGCCAACCTGATATTTTTTTGTAAACAAATGAGTTCGTTTTCACTAAGTTTCACAGCGAAAACGAACTCATTTGTGCTGAAAAAAAAAGTTATTTTTATCGATTACCACATACAGACTATGATTAGGTATGTACCTATAAGCATTAAAATAAATCAGACAAGCTGCCCTTGAGGTGTACCTTCTAAAGATAAAGATATTAATTGTTGACGCATACTTTTAATCCACCCTGTATTTATAAGCCCCTTACGACTTTTATGATTATCAAGACAATATCAAAAACTAAGATTTCTATCTACCTACAGTAGATACGATAGTACGTGAAAATTATTAATTGACTTATCTTATTGCTGCGCACTGCGCAGTACAACTCCAGATGTACTTGTTTATCAATTGATATTCTTAGGTATTTATAACACCAAATAAGCCAAATTATAGGTAAATTCCGTGAGACGCCTCGATCACGCGGTGACTTACGTAATCTGCATAGGTCCGATGGGTCCGGTCAGTAATAAATCTTAATCCAATTCTATTTTTTGCTCAGAGATAAGACTAGACGAGGAACCTTTTTCGGAAGTCAAAAATATATTTGTGCTTATATTTATATGTATTTAGGTATATATTTATATTTAAAATATTTATTCCTCAATTTTCATGATTGCACCTACTACTGTTTGTCTCTGCATCACCCAAAGGTTGACTGGTGGAAAATGCCTATGGCATTAAGTCCTCCTCTGTACCTTTATGTGCTTGAATTATTAAATAAATAAATAAAAATAGCCTGGTAATGTTTTATTTTTATTGAATTTTAGATGACACATTTTGTCTGTAACGTGTTTCATAGCAACACAGTGGAGGGGATAGAATCCGCTATTAACTATAGTGTCCGTATTATGTATAGTGTACAAAGTAGCCTCGCCACAAAAGCTATTAGCAACAGTCTTATGAGAACAGATTTCAGGAGTTCAAACCAGTTTCCCTTATTACGTAACACACTAATAGACACAAGATGTTGCTAATCCATTGCTTCATATGTTCGAAAAATTTGTCTGCTCAACAACGTAAATAATGCAATCCATGTTGTTGAATTGTCTAAATGAAAGCCATTGCTACTGATAGTGTGATACGAAATTACCCCGCAGGTCTAATATTCTTTAGACCTTGCTTGAACCCATTCTCCAATAAATTGATTTTATTATCGACATCAGATTTGTCGCCAAACGTTGATAAGTTTTTAGCATACTAACCTCTTCAAACGTATCAGTGAACTTTTTTTTTTTAGATTATACTTACTCTGAGTAAGTTAAGTTTTATTTAACATTAATTAATAGTTATACTCAATTCGTTTAGGTAATAATATATAGGTAAACAAAAAACCAGGTGACTTAGTTATCCGACTCAACGTAATACCAGTCTAATCAGTTGTCATGCTACGTCCCAGTTGTACTCTTCAATTTAGCAAAAGATTTTATTTGCTGTAATCCGTAAAGCCAATAAACACAGTTTTCTTTTTTCTTTCTTCTAGTCCTAATATTATAAATGCGAAAGATTGTGAGGATGGATGGATAGATGTTTGTTACTTTTTCTCGCAAAAACTACTGAACGGATTTTGTTGAAACTTTACAGTAATATAGCTCGTCAGAATAACACATAGAATACTTTTATCCCGATATTACCACGGGATTGATACTTATGTGGGTGAAACCGCGGGGCGCAGCTAATAAAATATATTTTTTGTGTTATTTCCCTGTACAATTGAACTGCGAAAATGGAATAACATAAACTAAGAGTATTACTTAAAATTTTCTCTAATTGTAAGTATTTATATTAATTAACGCGGATAATTTTCCTACATATTGTTTTATTTAATCTGATGCTGGGCAAGGAAGTATTTACATACGAAGGTAAAAATAAGACATCAGAATCTGAAGTGCTTTCCTTATAAGGCATAAAAATATCCATTCTAAAAAAAAGCTGCCCAACATGCCATTTGCAAAAACTAGAATTATTATTGCACACACACGAATTGCCTGAATCACGATGACTTGCGAGTTTAAAAACGACCACTTTTAGAGATTTACTCAATCATTGGTTGGACTTTGGACCTCCATTATGTAAATAAATGTCAGGGTCCAAAGTCCAATTCTCCGATTGCGCTGATTGCGAAGTGGAGAAATCACTAGCGAACTAGATTCAATAGATAGTTGAGTTTGAGTGTTTGCTTGTCTGTGCATTATCATAAAAGAATAAATATTAAATTAGAAAATTATTTTATGTTATAATTTTATTTTATTTATTTTTTTGAAATAATTTTATAAATAACTTTTAAAAGTAATTTTATAAATAATTTTATGAATACTTCATTTAAAAAAAAAAAATATATATATTTTAATTATTTTATTAATGAAAAAAATATATATTACTCGTACTTAAAAGTGTAAGAAGGGGGCTTGCCTAGTAATATATTTGTTCACCAAGTGTTGGTTAACCTATGACCTGTTCATACAATAATTTATACTGGATGATTTTATTTTAGGCTCCAAATTTTTTACAAGGTGTTCTACTCATGAATATGAACGACTTTCACTATGGGTCCTCTCCCTCTGAAATCACGAAAAAATGTATGAAACAGCTGATTTTTTTTTCGTGATCTCAGAGTTGGTTCCATAGTGAAAGTTATTCATATTCATGGGTGGAACAGCCTGTAAAAATTTGGAGCCGGTAAAAAAAAAGCACGCTGTATACACACGAACCAAAGGTCATTGTGCAATTAGTAATAAACTTTTACAACCAAGTAACAAAAGCATATGAGTCTCCTAATTAGGTAATATACGGTACCTAATATAATTTGATGCATGTTAATACTAACAAAGCGTACAGTCCACTTATTGTACAAAGTCTAGTTCTACATAATGTATCGTATCGACTAAAAACTGTATGGACGTTATTATTACATTTATGCATTTTATAGTCAACTACTGTTACTTGTGGGGCTTGTGGCTAAGTAATAACAGCCGCACGGGTCGATCGATCAGGTTAAGCTACGCTTGCCGCGGTTGGTTCGTGGATGGGTGACCATTTTCACATACCAAGACCCCTCCGTGCCTCGGAGAGCACATTAAGCCGTTTATCCCGGCTGTCATTCGTGGATCTTTGACAGTCGTTACGGGTCGTCAGTAGCCCGAAAGTCTTACCAAGGGATGTCGTATTTCCTAGTAACTGGGTTTTGGAGATCAGATAGGCAGTCGCTCCATGTAAAATACTGCCGGTCGATTCTGTAAAAATCTCACCGTGAAACTATAAGTGAAGTGAGCACTTAATAGTGTTAATCCCTACCGAATGACAGCACACTCCACGGTCACCCCAAGCTTTCACGGTGGTTACAGAATCGCACGGCTGGTATTCAGCTGCATCAGGTTAGACTGGAAGTCGACCCCAACATACTTGGGAAAAGGTTAGGATACTGTTACTGTTAGCCTGCATAATCACACTGATGGTCAAAGGCCTCTCCCCATGACCTCCAGCTCTTTCGATCCACGGCTAAAGTGGACCAGTGGTCGTTTGTTTTGTCTACCTCGTCTCGCCATCTTCTACGGGGTTTGCCGCGACGCCTTCTATTTGTGTCAGGGCTCCACGCAGTGGTTATTTTGGCCCACAGCTCATTGGGCATACGGCAGACGTGGCCAGCCTAGTCCCACTTCAGCATAGCTGCCTTTTGGGCAACGTCAGTAATCTGTGTTTTCGAGCGCAGTGTGGTATTGCGAATTGTCTCTCAATTTGACGCCTAGAATACTGCGCTTCATTGCACGTTGCCAAACCTTGAGTTTAGACTTTTGAATGTTTGTAAAAGACCAAGTCTGGGATCCATAGGTCAGAATGGGAAGGTTGCACGTGTCAATAATTTTTCGCTTTAGTGTCAATGGCAGATTTCCTTTCCTCCAACTAGCTTCTGTACATTTGGAAATTATCTCACGGGAACGCTACCGGGACAAAAAGTAGCATATTTCCTTCCCCAGGATGACATCTATCTCCTTGCCAAATTATATCGAAATCCGTTCAGTGGTTTAGGCGTGAAAAGGTAACATACAGATAGTTACTTTCGAATTTATAATATTAGTATGGATAAGGCAATTTTAATAGTGTGCACTATGTTTATCAAAGACTATCATAACCACTTGACTGCGTATACAGTGCCCCGACGCACGAAAACTATTAGTATTTTGTCGCCTATGTATAGGCTACGGTACTAGTAGCAATTTTAGTTGTGTCCAAGTGTTAGACCTGCGTGCACGCTAAATTAATATAATTTTTTTATAACGTTTATGCAATTATAACGCATCAAAATGCCTTCATGCGCGGTGAAGTGGTGTGGGAAACATTCTTAGACATCTAGTTACAAAAAGGATGACATAACTTTTCATCGGTACATAAACATTACGAAAAATTATTTTTGATTTAATCAGATTATAAGCCACTGCAGGGGTCTATTTAAAATGGTGGCTGGGTAAACGAGCACACTTTTTGAGTCGCGCGTTGATGTCTTTTGGAAAAGTCTCGTTCTTGTATTAGACAATTCTAATGCTTCTATCCCTTTCTTTCCTTTTGTATGTTTATCGTAAAAAATAGTGCTGTTATCTTTAATAGCTGAAAGTTGATATCGAGAAAAATAAAATGAATACAGTTTTTATTCAATTCACATACTTTAATAAAATAACTATCTACTATTAACCGACTTCAAAAAAGAAATACCGACGAACTGAGAACCTCCTCGGTTTTCAGTTCGTCGGTTTTTTTTTTTTTTTGTATTTTCCGGGATTTTTTAGTTCTTTCTGTCCCCGACCGGGGCCGATCAGTCCATTTCCGGGATTTTTTTTTGTAATTGATTGATTTTGATTAAATATTATTTCTATGATTTTGATTTAGTATTTATTATAATGTTAAAATCCATTTTATCGATATCGACTATTTTCTCTTAATGAAGTAAAGCAGCCCTAACGATGCAACTTGACCTTGAACTGACCAATTGCAGCCGCGCGTTCTTCCTCATCCCCCGGCCCGCAGTAGTGAGTCGTGTGCTTCGAAGAAATCGGCCCATACGCTCTCTAGTGGTTATATTCTCTATGATGTTTATGAACGCTAAGCGGATTAAAATGAAAATTTGCATATAGATAAACATAATATGACAAAGCGAATTCTTTATCCAGATGAAAAATAATTTCTGAAAGAGCATCTGATACGAAAAACATCCGAGTAATACATTGGACAACACGTTGAAAAAAAAAAATGTTATACAAGTAGTGGTCGTCCGATCGTACGATGTCCAAAAATAAATTAATAACACCTATAAAAAACATGCAAGTTAGGTAACACTACAATAAAAAAGCTCCATTATCAATCTTGGATTTTAAAGATTCAAGGGTCCACCATCGACAAATGACAGGCGGGCCCTACGGCTTAACGTGCTTTCTGAGACCACGGAGAGGTTTCGGTATGTAAATATGGTCACCCATCCACAGGCCGACCGCAGCAAACGTAGCTTAACCTGATCGATCGGCCCGTGATGCTATTATTATTTTGCCACGAGCCCCTCCATTTATTAGGCGAAAACATGCAAAGTTATATAACAATTAGAGTTATATAACTTTGCATATAACAATTTAGTTAATATAACAATAAGAAATCCCAAAATAAATAATAACAAACTGAAAAATGAAGTGACCTTGACCTCAGACTATTTTGTGGAAAACTTTAGAAGGATGAGTCACTTATACATAATGAATCTGAGCCAGGACTTTTTAAGGAAAATAATTGTAACATGATTCAGGTCTTAAGTATGACGATGAAGATGACGCACAAGACCGAAATAAATGGCTTCGCATGATTGGGAAAGCTCACCCCACGTAACGGGAAAAGGCGAGGGCAAAGAAGGAGAAGGAGAATCGCACATTACAGGTGCAAAAATACGCCTAGCGAACGATCCGCTAGTGCATTGCGACCCGCCCAAACGTGCGCGATCCTTAAAAGTAAAATGGTTTCTAAACGACTTCAAAATATGAGGAGGTTACTACTTGAACCTCCTATGTCACTCTTGAGCTACTTTATTCAATAAACAATTAATTATTCCTTTCCTCAATTATCTGTCCTCCAATAAACAAAAAACTCAATCAATAATATAAAATAATTGATAAAGTCTATAGAATATGTTTGTAGCTATATGCGATAGCAACAATAAATGGGCTGGCATTCAATTGGGTCTAGTGGTGCAAGCTTACAATTGAAACTAATTGTGTCCTTAGGCCGCTGCTAAATGCACAATGCTCATACATCACTGCAATTACCTATTTGAGCTTCATTTTAACATCCAAGCATGTAATAATTCACTTTTTATGGTGGTTTATGTTTCAATGAAGTTTTTAAAGATAGTTTGTAGAATAAATGGAGAGACTCTCTTTTGGAGAGTAACATTTTATTCTGTTTTTCATTCAAAAGATATTATATTATAATGTGCATAAGCTTATTTAATTGGCAATTCGAATAAACAGAAAACAACAACCTGTATATGTATAGGGTGACTGGTAATTAGTGATCGATACTTAAACACATGATTCTACTCATCATTACAAACAACTTTTACTATCGGACCAAAACCGAAATCGCGAAAAAAAAAATCAGCTGTTCCCTACATTTATGTTCGTACGAGTCGTCGCGATTTCGGATTTGGTCCAATAGTAAAAGTTGTTTGTAATAATGAGTAGAATCATGTATTTAAGTATCGATCACTAATTACCAGTCACCCTATATAATCTGAACCTTTTGCTTAACGTTTACAAAAATTATATCGTAGGAGAGCAGTTGGGGTATCGGTTGAAAGCACACCACAATAAGAAGTATTTTAGCTGAAAAAATAAATATTGGTCCATAGTAACCATGAAAAGCAGTGATGGCCCAAACGGCGACTTACGAATTACAGGTCGTAGGTTCGATCCCAGACCGACGCTTTACTTTGTGTAAATTATTTCATCACCACTGGTCTCAAAACGGTGAAGGAAAACATCGTGAGGAAACCGGCATGTCCTAGAAATAAAAATTCGAAGACATGTCACATTTACCAACCCGCACTGGGCCCGCGTGATAAATTACGCTAACCGTGAATGCTGTTACCTCCTAAGTATTATTCCGCAGATCCATTGCACATTGTGTAACTTACAAGTTATAAAATAAGGTATAAAACAATATGTACTAGGTAATTCATTCATTCCTTTCTTAGACATAAGTACAGGGTGAGCTGTTTAGTTTCCATAAGGAAACCTAGTTGTTTGTCATACTGTTGTATTTTAGCTGAGTCATAGTGGGATATAACTTGTTTTACTAGTGTGGGTAAATTTTGGCGCCAAATCCCTTGTTCACAAATAAATTTAGGTTCAGTGCATCTTTTTCTTTCTATTTCATTAAGAAAAGGACAGAAGATAAATATAAGTTTAGTCCTGTCAAATTAAGATATTTCTTAAACAAGTTTAGGGCTACTAAAAATACGTCAATTTACGTAAGGCGCTGACCAATTAGACAGGGCTAAACTAATATTTATCTTCTGTCCTTTTCTTAATGAAATATAAAGAAAAAGATGCATTGAACTTAAATTTAGTATAGTTTGTGAACGAGGGAATCGGCGCCAATATCTTGTTATCTAATTTATGTTTATGTTACATACTTATGATGACTTTTTTATATGGATGTTTGTGCTCAAAACTGAGACAGGCTGTCGATTTTCTTTTAGATTTTTGAATTTAGTTTTTAGGAATATATGTATACTAAGCTTCTGTCGTCGAACTCGTCTCCCTGGGCCTCATAATTGGGTCTAGAGTGAAATCAAAGAAGCAGAATCTAGTTTAATCATAAAGTGATAACAATATTGTTTACACATGACATTTTTAAAAAAATATCCTATGTCATGTGTTTATTAAATTAGTCATGAATCTTCCAACCACTTTTCTACTAGTTTCAGGGCTGAAATCTCGACCAAAAACCTCAACCATCCAGTTCATTATGTATTATTGTTGATTTATTTGATTTACTTATTAACATAAATCAATCTTTAAGTTATTCTGTAATAATCTATATATTGCGGGTACTTATTTAATAAAAATTAAAAAAATCAACACTAATCACCATCTTTAGTATTTTACTTGATGTTTGCGCTTTAGTAAAGACGGATGTATAACCTTCCTAGTGACTTTTAATTGGCTAGTATTTTTATAACTGTATATATTAATACAGTTATAAAAAGCCCATAACTCGTTTTATTTAAGTGTTAGAACCTAGATTTCCTGTACTTGTAAAGTACATTCAATGGGCTTCATCATAAAAAAATCCAAGGTTGTAGTGGCATTTCAAACCAAATAATTGGCAAGTAAATTATCTAATATTCAGCAGATTTCAAAAGGTTGATATATGATAGGACGATAAAGTCAATGTCAACAAAAAAAGTGTTGAACACCTACAATATACCCATCCTTAAGCTGGTTTTAAACTAAGATAGGTAAATACAACAACAGTGAGTAAACAGACTATTAATAATAAAAAAAAATTGTGTTTGCAGATAATTTTTTCAGAAAAATTAACTATGTATTTAAAAATTTGAAAATCACAATTATCTCTTATAAAAAAATTATCACAAGTAACATTTTATCAACAAAGATAAGAATAATAGCTGCATGGTCACGTCACTGCATGGTCATGTCATGGTTTTACAGGCTCCAAATTTTTACAGGATGTTCTACTCATGAATATGAACAACTTTCACTATGGGACCAAATTTGAGATCACGAAAAAAAAAAATCAGCTGTTTCATACATTTTCGTCAAGCAACTTTTGTATTAAACAGCTGATTTTGTTTTCGTAATTTCAGAGTTGGTCCCATAGTGAAAGTTGTTCATATTCATGAAGAACACCCTGTAAAAATTTGGAGCCTGTAAAAAAAGCATCCAGTATAAGGTCTATGTATTCATACACGAAATCTCATAAGGGCTCATTGTATTCATTATTACAAACAGCTTTTACTATGGGACCAAACCTGGAAAGGTGAAAAAATCAGCTGTTCCCTAGATTTTGACAAGTTATGAGAACATAAATGTAAGGAACAGCTGATTTTTTCCTGCAATTTCAGGTTTGGTCCCATAGTAAAAGTTGTTCGTAATGATGAGTACAATGACCCCTTCAGATATTTCGTGTATGAATATATAGACCTTATATAATCACATATCAGATAAGCAGATTATTTAAAATGTTGAGTAAAATAAATATTTTAGTTACATCATGTGTTTACCAATACTGAGCATGGAGTAATAGGATGCAGGCAACTGATAAACAACATTATCATACATACCTACATAAAATATATTGACATGTAAATAATTACATGCTGCATGAGGAGAAATTCCTTTGTCATCTATGTATACTGTAACTATTGAGTGATTAAAATTTATAATAGTTACTAGCAGTGCCCTGCAGTTTCACCCGGATTAGTTTCGATCCTGTAGGAATATCGGGAAAAAAAATGTCCTATGTGTTATTCTGATGCACAGTGGAAACTCGATTAACCGAACTAATTGTTGTTGTTAGGGATTTGGATAATCGAAAATCTGGATAATTGAATGTATGAAGAAAAGCGGGTTTTGTGCATATGTAGTACATACATAATGTTGTGTGTTTTAAAAAAAATAAAAAATACATATCAGCGAAAATGAATGTTTACTAAGAAATTAGTAAGAGATTCATTTTTCAACACACAATGTATGCACTTATTGGTTGTGGTTGATAGTCCGGATAATCGCGAATCCATATAACTGAGGGCCAGATTATCAAGTTTCTACTGTATAAGCTATATTACTGTAAAACTTCATCAAAATCTGTACAGTAGTTTTGGCGTGAAAGAGTAACAAACATCCATCCATCCATTCTCACAAACTTTCGCATTTATAATATTAGTAGGATAGTATGATATATGAGTAAGTAATTACTTCTAAAACTACTATCAAATCAAGATCCATTATCAAAGGATTATTATGATTTATAATAATAATACTAGCAGAAAGATATAAAAGAAAGCAGAAAGCAGAAAAATATAAAAGAAGATATGTTGCACCAACCCCAAATAAATCAGGAACGGGCAGAAGAATTTGGGGAATTGAGAATGATGACTAGCGTATTATTGTCCCACTGTAGCACAAAAGCATATTCTCATATAAAAAGGCCAAAACGTCTTGAGCAAGAGTGTTCATTGATGCTGATCAATGAACACTCTTGCTCAAGACGTTTTGGTGATTTCAGCCAAGTACTAACTATAAGTCCACGTTTGAACATAATGTTTTCCTTCATTGATGTCAGTAACATCCAAGATAAACTTATACTATGTCAAAGCCGTACTTGAAGCAAAGGCAGGTTAAATATAGGTAAATATGAATGCCCAAGTATGTAGAAACTACTTTATTGACCTACATAGTTAAGTCACAGATAACCCATTAAACATAACCATTGGGTAACCGACTAACAACATTTAGAGGTCAAACCTGTTCTCGCACATATCCGCGATCAAGCCACCACACAAATATCGTAAGATTCGTAAGTGTTACGGTAAACACATTTACCTAAACAAACGGAAAACACGTCGCGAAGAAATCAAGTTGTACAACGGCGTAGTACTGCACAGGGCAGTTATCAATAACATGTTCAAATTCTTCCTATGACATTATAGAATCGATTAACGTAAGAAATTATACAGAACATACAAGGCATGAGCTCTAGAATCAGTAAGTTATATTGATAGTAATTAATTTGTTTACTACTACTGTCATGTTCCCATCAATAACTCGGTAATATGATACATAAAAGTGTCCTACCTTCGTCGCAGAGTCCCATTGTCGAGTCAATCTTTACGTTTATAAAGCAATCCTTGTATTAAATAAAGAATTCTTTAATTTTTCACTTTTAGTAATATTTCATTGATGATTAATTCTCAATAATTGTGACAGCTGTCAGATTCAATTGTCAGGACGGGACTTATGTGATGGCGGAAGAACGAATGAATGATAAACAAGACCTGTAAATAATTTAATACAGCGACATCTATGTTTGTCTGTCTTTATCAAAAATATCTGTTTTACATTATTGTTACTAGATTGAGCCACCCACTTATCAAACAAACAAAATTGATTAAAATAGTTTAATAGTGCAAATACAGGTAACAAGTTTTAATAAAAAATTATAAAGGTTATCCAAAGTATTTTCGATTTATGTTATACAATATTGCACATTTTTTTTATTGTCAGTACCGCCTTCATTTTGGAATTATTTTTTTTGCCGTGTAGAATTTCTTGACGAAGGGGTCTGTCTAGGTCAGTCTAGTGTGTTTGACTGACTGTGTTCTTCAATTAATATACTTGAACGTATTCAAGCCGGTGTAATTTGAGCACTACCGCATATCCTCTCAGTTCTTCGGTATGTAAAAATAATAAACGATTTTTATTTTCAGAAAAAAAAAAAAACATTTTTTTCATTTCATTGACGACCATCTGCGGTCGTCTACCACTCGTCAGGTTAAACGGCCGCTGAAATTTATTTCAGTAATTACTACTGTGTTCTGCGATTTCTACACAGACGCGTGTCTTTATTTTTTATACCTAGGTACTCGATAAGGGTATACAAAATCATTTCATTCAAAATTCTGTACACTTAGTTCGCAATAAAGAGTTTGAATTGCATTATAAGGCCTAGTCCTTCTGTTGCCTTCTTTTTTTTTTGGTAATAAAAAAAAACGTATTCAGAGATGTTATCGCCGCACGGCGCAACGTTACGGGTCACAGTTGCCCGTAACACAACAACAACAACAACAGAGAGTTCAACAGTTCTACAACATTCATTGCGTTATTTACGTTGTGGAGCAGATAAATTTTTCGAACATGTGGAGCAATGGATTAGCAATAGCCTTTCGAATGATTCAGATTATGATTGAAAGTTTGTTACGTAACTTCCACTTTCTCAGTCTTCTAAAGCCTAAGTACCTACCATAGCTGCCTACCCATCATCTTTAGGCACTGCAGGACTGTACTTCAAAAACCAAATGTAGTCATCAATGTTTCACAGGCTGGTTTAGGGAGGGCACCTATCGTTCGTAGGTATTATCTAGTTCTAAGCAGAAACCGTACCAAACGCAATAATTAAAAAGCTTTTGCCCAATCGCGCAATTTTTTGCGGGTTTCAATACCAATAGCCTGTATGAAACACAGCCTGTGCTGGTAATATGAGAGGCAGTTGGCACTTCACTACGAAACACAAATGTTTTTTGAAGTGAAAACTTCTTAAGCATCGTTGTGATTTGAAATATAATGAAACGAAAAAGCGACAGTAACAAGAGATAAACACATACATCTATAGGATTTAACCTGCGAGAGAATGAGGTAGAAGGCATTTACTGCTCTGGGCGCCTTCAAGCAGAAACCTAATACGCTGATAGTGGTGATACGTGCTGCGCATGATGCTTGGGTCCGAGTATTGTACGTGTCTTATTGTTAGTAGGTACGCGTGCGCGCCTGCGTATTACGAAGCTTGGGTAAAAGCATCATAACAACCGTGGTGTTATACATTGTTACACGTGGTATTAGGTATCCGTATTATATTGTACACGTGTATCGTTTACATAATTTTTTCTTTATTTTAATAAAGTGATTTTTCAAATATGCCGAAAACGAATGCAGAATATTGTTGTGATTATCGGAGAAAAAAAAAGTAAACAAATTTTATAACTTGGTATCAATATCATTATCAACATCCATCACATTATCTTGAAGTTAACATTTTTGAAGGTTTCACTTCTATCGCGTGTGTATTCACACGTTTTTTTCACTTAGGCATAGATTTCAGGCACGGGTACAGACATAGGCTGGGTCAGTAGGTACCTACACGTAATAAATCGCGGGAAATAGCTATACCTAGTTGGTATTTAGAACAAAATGTTACATTGAGAAATCGGCGACTTTGAATTGAAAATAGATAGTCTATTTTCGTGCTAGTTTCCATCGATGATTATATAACTGAAGGTATTATTAAAATTTAAAAGAACAGAAAAACTTCGTAGCAAAACAAACATTTATAGATATAGAATGTGTGTCAAGTACGGCGGCGATATAGACGAATTTATTAGATTAGATTTTGTTGCTCCAATGGCGAACCGCGACTTTTTGCGGCTCTCAGAATGATGAGGGTCACACTCAGTAGGGAATGATTATTATAATTACTTAACTTGTTATTTGATACATCATGTATATCGTCTTTAAAACGGCTGTGCTGTGTAGATTTAACATTTTTTTTTTTTTTTTTTTTTACATTGATCCTTATTATACCTACCAACTACCTAAAAAGGTCGAATGCAGCTGTCATTTTAGTCTAGTAAATTAAAAATCTGAATTTAGAGTATTTGAACTTTCAGAAAAGCCTCCAGCTCGGTTGAGGTTCTGATCTAACAGAATAGAACTCGAATGACAAATTGGAGCTATCTGAGTACCTAATCTATAAACCCCATAAATCATAACCTGGAGCTTTGGTCCTAGGTTCCTACTTGAAATTTTCAGATCTCTTTCTCTGTAAAGCTTTAGCCTTATTTCCATCTGGATTTTACAATTACGCTTCCAATGTACAGACGCCAGCACGTCCAGCTACCCGAAACTGTCACTTTTTCCCAATCAACTTTGAATCTCATAATTTGGCGATAAAGTTGAAAATCTATTAAAGAAATTTGACAGATTGTAGTAGCTTGATGTGCTGGCGTCTGTACCTATTTATTAAAGGCACGTCGTATTACACAATGGTAAAATTATTTCTAGATTATTTAATTGTAAAGTACGTACCAATTACATAAAACGGTTTCTAGATTATTTAATTATGTTGATTGTTATTTTTTTGTTGTTTTCCTTTATGTCTCATCATCATTATGTTAGACTTCCTCGACTTCACGTGGTTACTTCGGCTCAGCACCTTAATTGCGCATGCGTAACACACTATTACTAACAGTTTGAATCATTTTGATGCGTATTGCTAATCCATTGATGTATAAGTTCGAAAAATGTGTCTGCCCAACAACGTAAATAACGCAATGAATGTTGTTAAACTGTCAAAATGAAACCCATTGCTAGTGACAGTGTCTTACGAAACTACCCCGCTGATCTCAAGTGCTTATATGCGGCACCGTATCTTTTGATTGCGTTGAATTAGAAATTTAATTTTTTCACTGCTTCAAGAGATTGTAGCCCTGAGTATTTGATATTAATTTCAGCTTGATAACTCACATATACAGACAGACAGACAACGAAGTGATCTTGTAAGGGTTCCGTTTTTCCTTTTGAGGTACGGAACCCTAAAAATCACGTATTTATCTAAAGAGAACCCAGCATTACGTATAAATCATTGAGTGGCGTTGGTGTAGCAGCGCCACTGTACTGTACAGATACCGACTTAGTGTTTGTACACGCTTCAATAGAATACTCTCCAAAAGCTTCGCTTCAACTTTTACGTAACCTTTTTGGAGTGCAACTCTTTCGCCGGTTGGCAAAGCTCCCGCTGTCAACGTTGAACTAAAAATGGACATTCTAACACTTACAAAATACTCAATAGTAACGCCGGTGCATCATGAGGTAATTATGCAACAGTCTAATTATAATGAATCATGATTTACACCACTACGTCACGCTGAAGTTGGCAGGCTGTGGACAACGACTTGGCAGCAGCACTTCGGTCGATCAATGACATGGTTCCTTTGACAGAACCATGTCACAGTTCAGAATGACGCGATGCATTCATACCTTGGATTAATGTCAGTTAGTTTATGATCCTTGGCTATAGTCGTTATTAAACGACAGAGGGTTCAGTGACATGCTCTGCTGAAAAGAAACTCACAGTGGTCGAGTTGTCAGGTCACTCTGAAATTAAAAGTCATAGGAGGTGTCATGTGCTTGCTTGGCAGACGAGTCGGTGATTGCAGTACCTATGTTGTTATGCAGACAGTTGGACGCTTCTGCAGCTGATCCGTTTGGATCCCTAGATTGATAAGTTGAAGGTGTTAAAGTAAACGGCTTGAAAGTTCCATGTTTGAATAAACCTAGATCGGTCGGGTCGCTACTTAACATTCTAATACCGATCCATCATTTCTATTGGCTACATGTACACTTTTTGTAAACGTTTTTATTAATTAAATTTATTATTATTATGTAAGAAAAGGGTTGATCTAGCAAGGGAAGTAATTTTAATAAATACGCACCATACCAGTTGTACCACCATGACTAACCATTAACTTGTCAGATTCGTCTCTGGGATTAAGAAACGAATAATAGTAGCTTGATAATAATGACCTAAGAGCATGATTAAAATCTCGATTGTGATTGTAAATGTATGCTTGGTCAACCTCTAGTATCAGGTGGCATGACACTGACAACTCACTCCACGCTCACTTCACCTAAGTTTTAACGGTGAGATGGTTACAGAATCGCACTGCAGGTTTGGAGTAAACCTTATATTTTTAAAAGGATTTTAAACTAAGAGTTTTTTTTTTCTATTTTTGTGTGAAATGCGGTTCACACAATACATCTACTTACCAATTTTCAACAGTATAGTTCTTATGTTTCGGAAAAAAGTGGCTGTGATATACGGACGGACAGACAGACAGACATGACGAATCCATAAGGGTTCCGTTTTTTGCCATTTGGCTACGGAACCCTAAAAATGACCATGTCACGTTCATATTTTCGCAAAATTTGCCTGCTCAACAACGTAAATAACGCAATGAATGTTGTTGAACTGTCTAATTGAAACCCATTGCTACTGATAGTGTATTACGCTATCACCCTGCTGCTCTCGACATCGGTGGATCACAATTTTAAAATATTTTTTAATATTTATTTACTTATTTTTTTATATTTAAAAAAAAATTAAAAATGTATTTAGATAAGCAAATAGATAAATAAACGAAAAACTACTATTTACTAACATAATAGTAGGTAGTTAACTAGTTATGTCTTATTATTTACTAACAATGAATGGAATGTAAATAAATGTATTCTAAAATAGTTAAAGTGATTAATAATAATTGTACAGACGCTAGCACATCAAGCTACCCGAAGCTGTCAAATTTTCCTAATCAACTTTGAACCTTATGCTTAAGCGATAAAATTGAAAATCTATTAAAGAAAGACAGATTGTAGTATCTTGCGCTAGCAGCTAGCGTGCTGGCGTCTGTACCTAAATAGTATAAAATAACGTTCCTAACTAAACAGATGAACTTACTGTTACATGACGTCTCTAAGTAAATTCTTTATTGTTCTGAATCAGATGTCGAATTAATTTAGTTTTTAATTAATGAACACATTGTTTGAAACATCTGACCAAATAAATATTATAAAACCACATGAATTGGGCTTTAAAGTGTAAAGACAATGTTATAACCCGTTTGTTTATACAAGTTATAAACACAAAATGTATAATTGGTTTGCTACAGGTGTATTTTTAAGTAAGTAACTCTTAATGTTCAAGATGGTAATATTAATATTACATGACATGACATACATATCGCTCATCCAATAGAACAACGACGTAATTACGAAAATGTTTTTTTAACAGTTCTTGAGTTTTCTCATGAAATTATTACAAATTATTATTGATAGTAAAGTAAAATACATAAAAATATTAAATATCATAATCATTGGATTAAAAGTTTGAAATTGAAAATATGATATATCATATTTTCAATTTCAAACTTTTAAAACGTTCTCCTGAAAAATAGCTAAAACGTAATTACGTCATTGTTCTATTGGATGAGCGATATGTAAGTATGTAGGTATAACACTATTGACAGCAATGACACCTTTGAACAAGCAAGGTCAAAATAGGTTCGACGCACACTGCTGCAAGAATCTTATTGCACTCGAATGACATTGACCGTCAACGTCATTCGGGGAAATGCGGGGAATGCAGTGAAATAAGTTTAAAAACAAGATGGTGGCGTAGTTTCCGTTCACAAGATCCTTGCACAAATATAGCTTAGCCATTTTAACGGCACGCCCAAAAAAATAAAAATGGTCTCCAAACCCCCAGGGATTAAAACATAATAAACTGCCGTGCCATTCTGTAACCATCTCACCGTGAAAACTTGGGTGAAGTGAGCGTGGAGTGAGTCGTCAATAGTGTCAATCCCTAGCATCAGCATGACTCACAGCTCACTCTAAGCTCACTTCGCCGTAGTTATCACGGTGAGATTTTTCCAGAATCGACCGGCTGGCTCCCGATGCGCCATGCGCTACTCTTCCTGAATACATGCACTGAAAAAGTAGTGGCTTCATTCTAGATACCTCTCTCTAGTATCCTCCAACTCTATATAAAATAGTAGAAAAAACCTACTGAATTATACTACAAAAACTGGCAGTACGGCAAGAAAAATTAAATTTAAAATGCCATGCCACGATATATTAGACACGCTACGATTGCTACGAAGTTCAATGTTTTGAGATTGTAGGGTAATGTGGGGGAATGGCGGTCAGCGGGAAATGCCGGTCACTGTAACATACTAAGTTCCTAAATTATTTCCATATTGATACCTGTGCTCCTATGTAGTCTTCACTAGGGACAACTAATTTACAAGACTGCCGCCATCTTGCATTACACGTCAGTGTGGCAAAGCGTCGTTCTTGTTTCGGAGTGTTTTGTTACTAAAGATGAAGCATATTTTGTGCGGCTGGATTTACTTCAATCACTATTTATAACAAATTTGTTAGCACATCTGATGTGTTGGTTAAATTTGTAAAGCTTTGTTTAGATTTATAGTAAAAGTCGAAGAAAACATTGTTACTCGAAGCGGGTAATGACAGTCACCGACCGACATTACCTCATATGAAAATATTTTAGATATATATTTATATCGATTCTGTAAAAATCTGAAATCATAAGTGAAGTGAGCACTTAATAGTTTTAATCCCTAGTGAATAACAGCTCACTCCACGCTCACTTCACCCAAGCTTTCACGGTGAGATGGTTACAGAATCGCACGGCTGTTCACGACTGTAAGAGACGGCATTGATGACGACTGCACAAAAACTGTGTGATCTAGGAAAGCTAAATCGATCAAAAAATTCATGAAAAAATTGCTAAGTTACGTTATTAGCCTAAGATTGTGCTACGAAATTGATCGTCCTTGAGAATGTTTTTTTCTTGTACCATTAACGATGTTTTGGTCTCTGATTGACAAGGCTACATCTCAGCAGTCATTATTTTGTAATTACCTTGAATTACCTTTAATCACTGATAATGCTGATCATATAAAGGAATACTAATGATAGTAAGTACCATTGATCTTTAACATTAAATTAACATTAACTAAATTCTTAAATATACAACGTGTAACGTTAAATGCGCAAAACCTGAAAATAGTTTGATCAGAATAACGAGCAGAATTAATTGAACCACTTTTTAATATAGGTCACATTTTTCAAAAAATCTTCATTAAAAACGTTGCCGTGTCTACTTATTCATAAGTCAAGCAAGCCAATGTGCCAAAGCCAAATCAGCGTGGCGCAGCGGCCCGGTGACGACTCCTCCCTCGATAAAGCGTCGTCGCAGACGCAAGAAACGATCAGAATGGCCAGTAAAACTAAAACAGCATATAAAACCTTTACATTTTTTTTTAATGACTTATTTTCTGTTTGAAATAGGTCAATTAAATTAAAAATCAGTTGGGGTGTCTGAGGTTTTGCACATTTAACACATAGGACATTAAGACAATAGTAAATAATATACAATTATTTTGAATATGACCCAACTATAAAATATTCGTATAACATTTTCGAATTGTTGTGAAATAAATAGATTTGTAGATTAGACACGTGCAATTAATTCATATCCGTTATTTTATCTGTCACTTTTTTCTGTTACGTAACAGATATGAATGATTAGGCGTTATTCACATTGTCTCATGTTGTATGAATTAATGAAAATAAAATATTAATATTTACTGCACCGCAGGTTAGCCAAAACATTTTTTTTTTACTGACTTAAATTTATTTGAAGTATGTAAAGTTTGCGTATAATGTGGCATGTATTGCATTGCTGTGCCATGTATTGTCTGTGTGTGCATGTTTTACTGCGTATGCTCAGTCCTCACCGCTTGAGCCGTTTGTACTAACCGCGCAGCCTCGCCGAGGCGTACCCAGCCTCTCGTTGGCCGTCTCAGTATCAGTTAAGGGGGATGCGCCAAGGTAGCCCGCGAAATTCAAAATGTCTCAGGTTTTTTGCAATTTACAGGTCAGTGTAAAGTTGTATGTTGTGAGTATTTTTTAAATTAATATCTGAGAAACTCTTTTTCATTAAAAAACTAAATTGTTAATACTGTAAGTGCTTAGTCAGCTAGCAAAAAAGTAACATCCGCATAGAACTCTAATTATTAAAATCATGCAGTTTAAACTGCTTTACGAATTGTTTATTGATTTATGGCAATTATACCAATTAAAATACGATCATCAAAATGTTGTTTCATTATGTGCCCACCTAGCGACCCACACCGGCTTCGCACTCGTAGCCTGTTATACTTAATCTTAGTAGGTGAACTGTAATAGGTATGCATAAGTAGTGATAGTGATGATGGTATTCTACTATTCCAGATGTTTTAATTAGCTCAACGTTAATTATTTAATTTATAAACGTGTGCTATTTAAACTTGCCCTAATAATTCCTTTCTGTAATTTTTCTGTTACAATCAAACAATATTCATATCTGTTTCCTATCCGTAACTTACAATTATTTTGAATATGACCCAGTTATAACAAATATCACAATACAGCCATTTCCTAGTATGAGTATTATAACAGTAATTACTTACCGCTATTGTAAACGACTCACATTGGATATTTACTTTTAAAAGTCTAATTTTCTTCGACAACGAAACGAGCTGAAAAACTATATTGAACAAAATCCCCGAGCGTTTATTCTTACGTTGTGTAGTGACAGCTAGTGAACTCATGTTGCCAGTATATCAAATTTCTTTATTGCCATGGAAATAATGTTAAAATAGCATAACAGAGAAGAATAACAGATATGATTAAAATCAGGAGACTCATTAATAAATTACATTTGGAGAACACTAAATAGTATTTTATATTTTGTTTAGTGAAGTGTTGAAAGTTTAAACAATATTCTCTGAATATAGTTTTTTTTTAAACTTTTGTGTACATAATGGTTAATAATTAAATTATTTTTTTAAGTTTACCGTCAAAGACGTGGACATTGAATACTTGTATAAAACGGAACCTACGCAATGACTGGTTTAATTTTTTTTAATGAATTGTTTAGCTGTACCAAATGTTTCGTTGTTTTTTATTAAGCTCAAATAAAAATTTAATCTGTTTGTTTATAAAATTCTAGTCAGTTGTATCTGGTTATGAAAATAATTGGGTAGGACATTAAGACAATAGTAAATATACAATTATTTTGAATATGACCCTACTGATAGTGTTTTACGCAATTACCCTGTACATGTCCCATATCCTTTAAACGCATATTTTTAAGTACGCCTTACAAATAGCAGCGGACTAATCGGAAGAGGCCTATAGATATGTCCAGCAATGGACTGCAATAGACCGAGTATATTGTTGGTTACCCAGCTCTGGAACTTAAAACCGCACTATCTAGGTACCATTCTACCTTACGGAAATGAATAACCACAGCTGATTTACCTAGGTACTTGAGGTAATTACTGTGTTTTTAGCGCCATCCACTTACGTATTTATTTCAAGGTTGAAACCTGTTTGAATCGTAGGTAAACACAGTTCTTGTAAGGGGGCCTTGATGATTATACAATAATTTGAATTCAAACTCATTTTTGCGGTTGCTTACTAATCTCGAGGAAACACAGGTAAGTACCTACTGCAAAAAAACTGCGGGGTATTAACAAAAAAACCGGCCAAGCGCGAGTCGGAATCTCGCACGAAGGGTTCCGTCCGAAAATCTGACAACCAGTTTCACCTAGGGGTATCGTATTACCCAGTAACTGGGTTGTAGAGGTCAGATAGGCAGTCGTGCCATGTAAAATACTGATGTTCAGCTGCATCCGGTTAGACTCGAAGCCGACCCCAACATAGTTGGGAAAAGGCTGGCAGATGACGACTTCCGTATACAGGGTTACTGGTAACTCGACGTATTCCTTGCAGGACATCATAGTAGGGTTAAAATGCAACAAATTAAGCCACCAAATGTTCTACCGAAGTTCAGTAGTTTTTGAGTTAGTAAGGGTTTTAGATTTTTTGTGAAAAATCCCAGATTAAATTATTTGAACCCAATTTGAAAATTATTCACGGGGCGGCTGTACTGAAATTGGAGTTATTATCATAGTTGACGCCGTAGCGGATCGTTTTTAATAATTAAAAGTTCCAAATGACTAAAACTTTGGTGAAGATCACTAATCAAACATTTTTTTTTTTTGTAATTTTTGCTATTACTTCATACAAAATGTTGTCTTAGCACAAAAAAAAATACTACACCAGGTTCACAAATTATTAGTAAAATATCCTTGTCTTATCAGCTATCCAAAAAGGTATGAAAGTTAATACAAAGTCTTGGACTGCATTATGAAAATCGTTTTTGATTTAGTACAAGAAGGTGTTTATTCGGAAAATCAAATTAAACAATTTCGTGAAAATTATTATTATTTTTAATCAATATCAATTTGTGGTCTTTAATAACATGTATTTCACACGTCTTGTTCGAAGTGCTGCCCTCGGTTTCGAATACATGCTCTTATTCGCTTCCTCACCTCGGTTTTTGTGATTCTTGATGTGATTGTGGTCCTCATCTGGTCCACCGCATCTGTTATTCTCTCCCTTAGTTCTTCAATTGAATTTAAGGGGGTCACATAAACTAGGTCTTTCATATGACCCCAGACGTAAAAGTCTAGCGGCGTCAGATCAGGGCTTCGTGCAGGCCACGGAATCGGCCCACCGCGCCCAATCCATCGGTTTGGATAGTTTTCATCCAGCAATTGTCGAATTGTGATGCGGAAGTGGGCTGGACATCCGTCATGTTGGTATATCATGTTTGCCCTTCTTTCTTCGGGTACATCCGTGAGCAGTGCTGCTAAATGATTTCTTAGGAAATCTTCATAAAGTTCCCCATTTAACGTTCGGGGTAAAATATGTGGGCCTATTAACTTATCGTCGATAATACCCATCCAAACATTAAGCGAGAACTTACGCTGCGATGCGGTTGGTTTCAGTTTCTTAGGGTTTCCTTCTCCCTTCGGTGCCCAGTAATGTAAATTGTGGTAATTTGTGATACCATCACGGTCAAAACATGACTCATCGGTCCACAGAATGTTTTTCAAAAAGTTTTCACTTTCGGCATCGGCATTTAGCATGAAACGACAAAATTCAAGCCGTCTCTGCGGATCTCCCTCTTCTAATGACTGCACGGGTTGGTAGTGGTATGGATGTCGGCCTGACAAGTGAACTACAGACCAGACTTTCCACTGTGACATACCAAGCTCACGCGCTACGATGTTTGTAGATATGTTGGACTCGTCAATAAAACGTTCGACACCTCCAACGTATGTTATCGTAACTATCAAATTAACGAAAATTAAATTTTTTTCAATAATCCTTTTTGAAGGTAATATTCCATTCCTAAAAATATATCTGTATGCCAATTTTGGTTCCTAAAGGAGCTTATTTGACTTCACTATCATCAATAAACTGTTTGCATACCTTTGAATTGCGATACTGTAAATTTGATCAAATACAGTTACGATATTATACGTAGGAAGTGTCGCGTTGAAGAATCAGCTCCTCGTCCTCAGCCGTGTATCTCCGAGAACGACCAGTGTCAATTTGCCTGCTTCTTTGAACACTACCAGTTTCAGATAATCGCCGATAAGTCGATCCGAAGACACTAACGTGGGGGAGTCGGCGGTTTGGAAAGCGCAGTTGATATGATCTTCGCGCCTCAGCAGCGTTACCGTCACAAAGTCCGTAACAGTACAATATGTTAGCGTATTCTTGATTAGAATATGCAGCCATAGTCAGCACTTATGAACGCACAGCACAACACAAGAGCAAGATATGGGGCAACAGTCAGGGATATAGCCAGATAACAAAACACGAACTTGCGCAACGTAGAGTTGTAACTAACTAACGCTGACGACCAGATTTTGTGAAGTCGCACCCTGTCTCGTACCGAGGGAACAATAGTGACCAATCATAAAGCTTGCCGAGTGTTTGGAATTCAAACGCAGGTAAAAACTACGAATAATACCAATCGCAATAATTTCTCAATCGCAATGTCTCGCCATTTTACCTGCTCCCCATAAAACTTCTATCTTTCCCTGTCACACACGCAAAAGTATTGACAATCATACCTTTTTGGATAGCTGATAAGACAAGGATATTTTACTAATAATTTGTACACCTGGTTTAGTATTTTTTTTTTGTGCTAAGACAACATTTTGTATGAAGTAATAGCAAAAATTACAAAAAAAAAAATGTTTGATTAGTGATCTTCACCAAAGTTTTAGTCATTTTGAACTTTTAATTATTAAAAACGATCCGCTACGGCGTCAACTATGATAATAACTCCAATTTCAGTACAGCCGCCCCGTGAATAATTTTGAAATTGGCTTCAAATAATTTAATCTGGGATTTTTCACAAAAAATCTAAAACCCTTACTAACTCAAAAACTACTGAACTTCGGTAGAACATTTGGTGGCTTAATTTGTTGCATTTTAACCCTACTATGATGTCCTGCAAGGAATACGTCGAGTTACCAGTAACCCTGTATAGGCCGTGGGAATACCACTATTATTAGTTTAATTATATCTTGGATGACATTTTATAAATAACAACATAGTCTGTGATTAAAAGAAAACAAGACGTTTGCTTCTTACGTAAAGTAAAGGTCAAGTTACGTTCTATCTAAGCAATTTATCAAGATTACGAGTGCTTACAGACTAATCTGCCGGAAACTCAACGCGAGTTGACCTGCGGAAGTAAGACAGACGGACAGACGCTCGACGCTCCTATTACACTATAGTACAGACGCCAGCACATCAAGCTACCCGAAACTGTCAGATTTTCCCAATCAACTCTGAACCTTATCCTTTAGCGATAAAGTTGAAAATCTATTAAAGAAATCTGATAGATTGTAGTAGCTTGATGTGCTGGCGTCTGTACTTCTACATAGACTTAGGAAACATCTACCGGCATAGAGATGAGGCTCTTTGACTTTTGTTATAGGATCGGTGATCCTCGGGAATAATTTTTTAACCCTGTGACCTGTGACCCATGGTTAAATAGCTTGCTCATTTAACGTCTAGTTAGCTCTACAGCGTGTAACGGAAGGGGGGTATCAACCCTGAAGGAGGTGAATGTGCTCATGAAACTCAACATCTTTCCCCAAAGAACATAGGTCGAAATATGAAAAAAAAATTTGGCCCTCCCTTACAAAACTGACTACCTGCTGATTGATTTACTATGGGAGGGCCAAATTTTTTTTTCATATTTCGACCTATGTTCTTTGGGGAAAGTTGTTGAGTTTCATGAGCACATTCACCTCCTTCAGGGTTGATACCCCCCTTCCGTTACACGCTGTATAACAGTATTTAGGTAATAGGTAATACGGGCTGGTGTCGGCAACTCCACGTCAATGCGCGTATTTTGCGTACGGGTGGGAAAATCGATCATACCATCCACCCCAGCTCAGCATGTACGTAGCTATACTTTTAATAAAACTTACCCTTAGGTATGTAGGTATTATAGAGCTAACTATACAACGTGTAACGTTAAATGCGCAAAACCTGAAAACAGTTTGATCAGAATAACGAGCAGAATTAATTGAACCACTTTTTAATATAGGTCACATTTTTCAAAAAATCTTCATTAAAAACGTTGCCGTGTCTATTTATTAATAGGTCAAGCAAGCCAATGTCAGCGCGGCGCAGTGGCCCGGTGGCGACTCCTCCCTCGATAAAGCGTCGTCGCAGACGCAAGAAACGATCAGAATGGCCAGTAAAACTAAAACAGCACATAAAACCTTTACAATTTTAGAATGACTTATTTTCTCTATGAAATAGGTCAATTGAATTAAAAATCAGTTGGGGGGTCTGAGGTTTTGCGCATGTAACGTTACACGTTGTATTTAAAAGTCATTTCTACTGAAAACCGAAGCAGACCCTCTTTAGCAGCTTAGGGATGTAGGCCGAAGTTACGCCGTACGCTGAAGTAATAGATTAAAAAAAAATGTAGGGCATCATCATCAGCCTACATTTGGGCATAAGGCTCTCCAATTGCACGCCATTCAGCTTGATTCTCGGCAACTGTCATCCAGCTGCTACCAGCCACCCTGTGAGGATTGTCGCTCTACCTAGCCTGAGGGCGTCCTACCTACCTAGGGTGCGTTTCCACTGAAGCGGAGCTGGGCGGAGCGGAGGGTAGACGTGTAGATTACGATTAGCGACGATTTGCGATTAGTCGATTCCTGCACGTCTCTGCTCCGCTTCACCCAGCTCCGCTTCTGTGGAAACGCACCCTTACGTTTGCCGATTCGTGGTCTCCGCTCGACACTAATACCCTAACGGTCGGTATTTCTAACAATAAAATCAATCAATGAATTATCGTAAAATAATAATTAATAAAATGCAAACGGCTACGGACAGTGATACATAAAATAAAATGAGTATCTAAAAAACAACTGACTTCCAAAAAAGACACTACAAAGTGAAAAATAACTTTAATTTCGGAAGTCGGTGACGTTGGGTTCGCATTTTAGTTGTTTGCCACCGACTTCTGGAATTACTCCTCCTTTTTGAGGTCGGTTAATTATGTCAAGATACGGCACTTATAGCCACAATGCAGCACATGACAATTCCACTAAGTCCAAACTGAAAAGTCATAGGAAAGCAAACGACGCAATTTCGTTTATTTACTTGATTATGTGCCAGTAATTTTGCAAAAATTCAACCGAATTGAGAATCTCCTCCTTTATTTAAAGTCGGTTAATAAATGATTGCATCGGAACTTAAAAATGCAAGAGCGCGTTTTTATTTAAGCTTTTAAGCACTCATTTAAGTGTCGTATTATCTTAGTTAATAAAAATAGGTAAGTGGTATCGGCCCCGACTTAGAGTTACAGTGAAGCGTCTATTATCCGAACTTCGCTCAACCGAACGACCGCTTATCCGAACTGCTACGCCCGCCCGACTCACGCGTGCCTCTCTCCCGCCTCCCGCGCTACGGGCGCTACAGTGCTTGCGGCAGTCACTTGTCACGACTTGTCGATTTGTTATGTAAATGTAAATATGGTTTTATGTATCGCTGAATCAATATACATATAGGTAGTTCGATTATCCGAAATACCGATTTTCCGGACACCCAAGTCCCAATTAGTTCGGATAATCGACGCTCTAATGTGCTAGGTTGTGGATTCCAATCCAGGCAGGCGCTTTACTTTGTGTAAATAATTTCATCACCACTGCTCTCAAAAACTGCACAGAAAAACATCGTGAGGAAACCGGCATGTTTTAGAACCAAAAATTCGAAGACATGTGACATCTAACCCGCACTGGGCCCGCGTGGTAGATTACAGCACACTCCCTCTCGAGAGTGATGCCTGTGTCCCAGCTGTGGGAACATCATAGACTGATTATGACTATGCTTGTGTAAATAAAATCAGGCAATTGTTTTTGTCCTATTTCAAGAAACAAAACACAAAAGCAGCTCATGTTTTGTCCACAGGAGTGAGTACTACTAAGTCGACACTTGCAGGGTTATCAAAGAACCAAATATCAAGCATAGCTTTCTACTTATCACTAGGTATAACTCAAAGAGGGCGATGAACCAATAATGTATGCGGCTGATAACTTTTGTCCCTTGTCCTCTGTAATGAGCCACAATACAATGCAACACCTTTTGTAAGTACTTACAGATAAATGCGGGTCTATCAGTCTTAAGAGTCAGTCTCAGAGTAACCACTCTGAGACCATAATTTATAGTGAGGGACTCCTACATAATTTACCTATATCATTTTATGCACCCCACGTGGTATACCGGTAAATAAAGGTTTCCATTTCATCTTGTACTATCCATTTGACGTCTGCTAAAATGCTGATAAAAATAAGCAAATCTTGCAGATAGAAGTTGAATATACAGTACGTACACAATTATGTTACTTCTGGCAGCAGCAACCCAACAGCAACCTTATTGCAACGAGAATAAGGATCACAATGAGTTTGACAGACTTGACGTCAGTGGCAGCAACCCAACAGCAACCTTATTGGAACGAGAATAAAGATCACTGTGAATTTGACAGTGATGCAAAATCAGAGGTAAAATAACTGTGAATGGATATTATAGATGATAGAACGCAGACAGGCAGAGTACAAAGCTGTCACAGGAACAGCTGCAGACACCACAAATCAAGAGTCAAGACAGGACTGCCTGTCTGTCTAAGAGTCAGCAGCGTCCTTCTGTCTGATGACAACCACCGGTTCTCTGACGCTCCACATCAAGCATCAACACTGCTTCAATGTAACACATTTATTGGCTCGATGTCAAAGATATTGACGGCTCCGTTCTCTCAACGAGTCTTGGCATATTGACGATTTGTTTGACTGTTCTAGTTTAATACGTACTACCTACGTAATTAAGTTTTATGGGGCATTCAATGTGTTAACGCCTTAAGACTTGAAATACAAGCCGTGCGATTCTGTAACCATCTCACCGTAAAAGCTTGGGTGAAGTGAGCGTGGAGTGAGCTGTCATTCGCTAGGGACTAACACTATTAAGTGCTCACTTCACTTATGATTTCACGGTGAGAATAATAATCTGCTGTTTCCTAGCTGTTTCTGACGATATTGTGCTGTGAGTTGACACAGATGCTAGACGATCTTGACACGGCAAGCCTAGAGGTCGAACTTCAGATGAATATGTCAAAGAACCAAGTTGATGATGAACAGCGCGCATCGCTGGATCACTGTGGCGGGTGGGAGGTTGAATACGTTAATGAGTACCTCTATCTTGGTCAAATAGTATCTTTCCAGGTAAGACAAAACAAAGAAGTTGCAAGACGCAACGAAAATGCCTGGAGGAGCTATTTGGTCATGATGAATGAAGTGTGATTTTCCTTTGTCCCTTAAAAGAAGACTCATTGATGTGTGCATGACGTGTGGTCAAACATGGTCTTTGACAAATCAGCAGAGTTCCGGGCTCGAGGTTTGCGAGAGAGCTATGGAACGGAGTATTCTGGGTATCAAACTAACAGATCGGGTAAGCAAAACGACCATACGTTCCATCACAAAGATAACTGATGTCACTTGGAAACCTGCCACGCTAAAAAGGAACTGGAGCCGTATTACGAAGTATTAATGCCATCCTGATTCCAATGCGAAAAAGGGATGGTGCTATCGGTCATGTGCTCCGTCTCTCTCTTACACTGGAATCATGATGGCATTAAACCGTCATAATACGGCACCTGGGCTGGACACATCTGTCGCATGTCAGATGAACAATGGGCCAAACTTACGACCCCATGGGTCCCTCTTAATGGCAAGCGACATCGTGGCAGGCTCAGACGGAGATGGCGGGATGAGCTGAACTCCTTCAACAAGAACTGGTCCTTAGCAGATTTGAACAGAGTGACGTGGAAAGAGAGTAGGGAGGCCTTTGCCCTCCAGTGGCACTCACAGGCTAATAATAATAACTTTTATTTATATCTGCGTTTGTGTGTATGCAAACAGCATCACGCTGCGGCGAGCTGATTTTACGGATGTAAATAAAACTGTAGGATAGTACGCAACTCCTTATCTTTGTATAATCTTGAATAAAGATAAGTCAGATATACATGTGCTTGTCAGTGTCACAGGCCTTGACCTTGCACTTGACCTAACCGAGCCACAAGAACATAGCAATTAACTTCTGTAAGAAACGTCAAAACAAAACTCGTCACCACTTCCGTTCGTGTGCAACAATTTAGGTACCTACATACTGAAAAAAAGAAACAAAAAAAATGAATGAATTTGTTGGCCAGTTGGCTTGAAATTGAAACGTATTATTGACACGGTATAAGTGCATAGGTACCGACTCGAGTATTCGCTCATTTTCTGATTCGATGTGTACAATCATTTTAATTTTAATTTTTTAAATTTTATTTCAATCATTCAATTCACTGCTATCGTAGTCTAAGATGGATAGATAAATAGATGGAATATTCTTTATTATGTACACCATATAAATTACAGATATAAATGTAGAAATTTTACAAAGGGTGACACAATAGGGGGTCTTATGGCTAAGAGCGATCTTTTAACGACAACCTTTGGATGGATTAAAAAGGGGAGGGAGAGAATAGTGTAGGTAGTCTGTGGTGTACCATTAATGTAATTATCATACTAATATTATAACGGCGAATGTTTGTGTCTTTGTGTGTTTGTATTTTTGTTACTTCTTCACGCTCAAACGGCTGAACGGATTTGGATGAAATTTGGTACATAGATAGGTTGTAACCGGGATTAACACAGAACATAATTTTTATCCCGATATTCCCATGGGATCGACACTTATGCGTGTGAATCTGCGGGGCGTAGCTAGTAATACAATAAATACATTCATACATAAATCATAATCTATATAAATTTATATATGTATAATAATAATCAGGAAACCGGAGCAAAGAAAATGTAATGATGGGAAATCTAAGGAGAGAGAAAGCGTTTTTATCATGATTTTAAAAGGCGGATCACACATTACAACGCGCCACGCGACGGGGAGCAGATAACGCGCCAGCCATGCATGATTTTTTACATACCCAGTCAATAAAATCGCGTTCCACTGGGAATTTGGCCTTGCTTCCCGCGCCCCGTCGCGTGTCGCGTTGTAGTGTGTGATCCGTATAAGTGCTCATACACACGCGTCAACAGCAGAGACGACTGCAGCCGTCAACTAGATACTATACTGTGCACACTAAGGAAGGTGACGTGATGATCATGATTCATGATGATGCTAAGAAATTTTGGCTTCAGAGACTGCAATCCAATGCTTTCGCTTTCGACGTGGTGATCGGGAGTTTCTGAGGGGTAATTGCGTAACATACTACCTATCAGTAGCAATGAGTTTCATTTTGACAGTGCAACAACATTCATTGCATTATTTACGTTGTTGTGCAAACACATATTTCCAACATATGGAGCAATGGATTAGCAATATGTTTCAAAATTATCAAATAATTGAGAGTAATAGTGTGTTACGCAATTAGAGTGCGGGTCTATAAGTGAGTTTACTAGATGTGCCCCGCGGTTTCACCTTCCGTTTAATTTAAAAGAAATCGGATTATATAAAATACTTCGTTTACGCTTCGCGTTCTTTCTGACGTTTTTCTCTGCTCTGCTCGGCTCTTAAGGATCGAAGCGTGATGTTAAATAGCCTCTAACCTTTCTTTTCTTCTTTTTCCTTTCTTTTTTTAACCTGGGCTATCAAATGCAACAGGATTTTTTCAAATCCGACAGGCAGTTCCAGAGATTAGCGCGTTCAAAAAAAAATCAAACAAACAAACTTCAGCTTTATTATTAGCTTCTGCTCGCGACATTGTCCGCGTGAAATTTAGTGCGAAAATTCCTTCTAAATAACACAAAAAAAAAATATATATATATCCAACCGGTAGTTCCCGAGATTAGCGCGTTCAAACAAAGTAACGTTAAATGCGCAAAACCTGAAAATAGTTTGATCAGAATAACGAGCAGAATTAATTGAACAACTTTTTAATATAGGTCACATTTTTCAAAAAACGTTGCCGTGTCTATTTATTAATAGGTCAAGCAAGCCAATGTCAGCGCGGCGCAGCGGCTCGGTGACGACTCCTCCCTCGATAAAGCGTCGTCACAGACGCAAGAAACGATCAGAATGGCCAGTAAAACTAAAACAGCACAAAAAACCTTTACAAATTTTTTAATGACTTATTTTTACCTCTGAAATAGGTCAATTGAATTAAAAATCAGTTGGGGTGTCTGAGGTTGTGCGTATTTAACGTAACACGTTGTAGGTATCTATACATCTTCTATACAAATAAATAAAATTGAAGTGTCTGCTTGTAATATCAAAATAACAGCTGTCTACTAAATTCATATGAAAGTATATACGCTACTTATAACAAGAAATCATGTTTTAAAATTTTTGTCTGTCTGTTGTCCGTCTGTCTGTTTGTTCCGCCTAATCTCCGAAACTGCTGGACTGATTTCGACGGCAGATAGCTGGTGTTATGGAGTAACATATAGGCAACTTTTTTGTCCCTGTTTGTGGAAAATTTCCGACAATCACGCGGGCGAAGGCGCAAGCTGAAGCTAGTAGATAATAGATTATCAAACTCTTTTCAACACAAGAACCCCATGTTTGTGACCTTCATCTTTTAATATTAATGTACCTCATTACGAAATCATGTATTTTGTTCTAGGGAAGTGATTTTGAAACCGGGCGAGTGTTTTCCACTGGAAGTGAAACATGGTGGAATAATGAACTTGACGAAACTGAATGAAGCACCCCTACCGCTCAAATTATAGAGCCGGGATCGGTGAGAGTAGGGACGAAGCCGAAAATAGAAACTATAATAGTATCGTTATGATTTATCATTTACGTCTCGTAAAGATTCTGCAGTGTTGTTGTAACATTGAAAATAATCATAAACGTTGACATGACCTCGAACACAACAGGTTTTTTCATCAGTAGAGAGTATACTTAGCAAATATTTCATAGCTACCGTGTACAGTTAAATAAGGCCGTCAAAATTTTAACGATTAGATACCGCCCCGATAAGCTTGCTGACTGTCTTGATACCTTAATAACGAGAAAGACCTTTGACTAAAGCCATAAGTTTTAGAAGCCTGCACCCTAAATGCGTATCATACTATCAGTCACAATCTTCATTTCGAAGGATGTTACTAATCCATTGCTTTATAATAATTATGTTCGATAAATTTGTCTGCTCAGTAACGTAAATAACGCAATGAATGTTGTTGAACTGTCAAAGTATAAGCCATTGCTACTGACGGTATGTTACGGCAATTACCCTGCAGGAATTCAGATTGGTGGAAGTTTTTGGGCATTTCTCAAGCTAATCAAGACATCACTGTGACGGCCAGAATTCTTTCATAAACATCCATTAAAACAATTCTACCGTCTCTAGAGTTGGGACGATTCCAAATTACTGTCATTATATTAACGCATTCCGGAAGTGCACGCAGCTTTAAATATAAGGCGCTTGCGTTACATAAATAGTGTGTCTCCAACAACAGTGTGCGCGCACGCATCGGTGCAGTGTTTGACGCGCCTCCTCCGTCGCCTGCGCTGCTCGCGCCAACTGATGCGTTGGCATAGGTTAGGAACCCACTGGCAGCTCAACGGCGTGCCTTTCCCGCTTTGAACTGGCTTGGCTTTTTCCGTTGACACCGATTTATGCATCTATGAACATGATGTCAGCTTAGATAATCCTATGACTGTAGAAACACATGTGTATAATTCTACTAAGATACAACGTGAAATCACACTAGCATAAAATTTAATAACAATGTTTGTGTGCTACTAAAAGTCGTTCAACTCATCTTCATGACATATGTCCTTCAACAGATCATTAGCTGCATTTTATTGCAGCTTCACACCTTGTACTTGTTCGCACTAGTTCACACTACATTGGCGCGGAATCCCTTGTTCATAAACTAAACTTTTAAGTTCAGTGCATCTTTTTCTTTCTTTTTCATTAAGGAAAAGACAGAAGATAAATATTAGTTTAGTCCTGTCAAAGTAGTCAGCGTCTGACGTAAATTGACGTATTTTTAGAAGCCAATTTTTTAATTACGTCTAAACTTGTCTATGGAGTATCTTAATTTGACAGGACTAAACTAAACAATTTAGTTTAATTTGTGGACAAGGGAATCGGCGCCAGTGTCTTTGAGATGTAAAATAAAAAGCGAGATTCCACCTAACGGAGTTCCTCTATATAGGTATAACTGACAGTTTTTGGGTTAATATATACTGACACATACTGACACAGTGTGCCTATAATCCTCAAAGTGTGGGAAGTGTGAATCACTTCAAATCTTTACAAAAAAAAGCTGGTTTAGTTGACTGCATCAGACCAGAGGCTTTCCAGCAAAACCAAAGAAACGATTTTAAACTTATCAAGTAACAAGATACCCGTCCAGCGGCATGACAAATTGCCAATTAAAATAAACCCTGCATGTAATAATTTAAGCCGTGATACGAGTAGTCATCTAAGATCAAAATTATACGGTCACAGACCGTCATGATTCGTTAACAGCCACGTCCAAAAATAAGTCATCGGCCTGGCCTTGCCTTGGTGTGAACTGAACACAACAATATTATGCGCACTCCGATGTATGATAATTGTACAACAAAATATTATAGACTTGAGATTTATAGCTTTACTGAAAGGTAATATTCATATTTTACAAATAAAGAACAAACAGGTAAGTATAAATCAACAGGAATTTGGTAAGTATTAGAGTAGCGCAAGACGAGTGATAGCAAAATAAGACATACCTGCCGGTCGATTCTGTAAAAATCTCACCGTGAAATCATAAGTAAAGTGATCCCTAGCGAATGACAGCTTACTCCACGCTCACTTCACCCAAGCTTTCACGGTGAGATGGTTACAGAATCGCACGGCTGCACCCTAATTGCCCACTGTAACACACTATTACTCTCAATTTGAATCATTTTGAAGCATATTGCTAATTAGTTTGCTAAGTATATTGCATATTGCTCTATATGTTCGAATAATGTGTCTGCTCAACAACGTAAATAACAGCAAGTAAATAGCAGTCTGAAAACCAGTCTTACCAGGGGGCCCAGTAACTGGGTGGTGGAGGTCAGATAGGCAGTCGCTCCATGTAAAGTACTGGTATTCAGCTTATCCGGTTAGACTGGAAGCCGACCCCAACGTAGTTGGGAAAAGGCTAGGCAGATGATGACTTCTCTATTAGTCGTCATCTCGGTAGTCGCCCCCTTTCTATAGATATCATCATTGACATATAGATAATATATTAACAGTACATCCATCGTTTCTTTGGTCTTCCCCTACTCTTATAGCCATCGACATTCCTCATGATATTTCCCTCATTCCTCCGTATCACATGCCCATACCATGACAACCGATTTCCACACAACTTTTCAGTTACTAGTGCCACTTTTAGACTTTCTCTTTTACGTTTACAGGATTCAAATTGGTTTTTCATCCAAATTGAAGGTAAAAGTTAATAGTGTAGGTACCTGTATTCCAGCAATAGAGGCGTTAGAGGAGGACCAAAAAATCCCCACCAACAATGATAAAATTAAACTTTTTATGGAAGTGTAGTCCAGGTGAACAGCTGATCACACCTTTTTTCATACTAGGTTATTAAGTAAACTATTTTTGTTGTATACATATGTTGATATTATCACTACATAGTATAAAACAAAGTCGCTTCCATGTCTGTCTGTCCCTATATATGCTTAGATCTTTAAAACTCCGCAACAGATTTTGATGCGGTTTTTTTAATAGATAGAGTGATTCAAGAGGAAGGTTTATATGTATAATACATGCATAATATAGTAGAGGAACACTGATAATTTTAGAGGTTTCTAATGTGATGTCGTAAATAGACACATTTTTTTGCGCTTACATTGTAAACGCTGGCTGAACCATTCGAGATAGATCAATATAATGTACTACAGTATTGTACACCTTAAAAAGTTCTACAAAAAAGTCCACGATGGTATATGTCTATCTCTTAGGGATAACCCACAATAACGATTTTTTATCCTATACTTTTTACGAGAAATAATGGCTCTAAAATTATCAGTGTTTCTCTACTATATTATGCATGTATTATACATATAAACCTTCCTCTTGAATCACTCTTATCTATAAAAAGAAACCGCATCAAAATCCGTAGCGTAGTTTTCAAGATCTAAGCATACATAGAGACAGACAGACAACGGGAAGCGACTTTGTTTTATATTATGTAGTGATCAGCATTGCACCCGTGCGAAGCCGGGGCGGGTCGCTAGTATATTATATTTTGGTTACAATATGTAGAATAAAATATTATTGTGGCACCGAGTTGCCGTGTCTGACATACCTCTGTTAAATCCGCAATGGTTTGTGAGGTATGTTAATGTTTTTATAAGTCTTGATAATGTCTTGAATAAAAAAAAAAAAATTACTAATTATAATTTTGTTGTTGAAAGATATTATGTTAGTACCTATATTACCTACCTGCCTATTTTAATCATCTCTATTTATCTAATGAGCATAGATTATATATTATTTAATGACTGACTGACATCCCGCCGATAAATACAGATTTTCCATTGTCGATACCAATAATAATGCTCAATTATTATTGGTATCGTCAATGGAAAATCTATATTTATCGGCGGGATGTTTAAGTTTTCCTTCATAAATCTGTTCAATGCAAAAGAAGATGTAGGATTCCTCCTTATCATAAAAAATCACGGGTTTAAGAAACGCTAATACTGACAGCAGGTTACCTATTTAAAATATTTATTGAAAGGCCTATAGAGTTATTAAAAAGCCGAAAACAACTTCTAGCCCGTTTTATTCGAAGGTTTACCTGTCTAAAATTTCGCGGAAAATAGCATTTTAGCTCGACTTGAAAATCGAACACAGGACCTCACGCTCAGCAGTAGCGGTCGACTACGAGACCAACGAGGCTTTAGAAGTGAGGTTGACAACAAATTAATTTCAATTACCTTTCTGAAACAGATGTCACTGAAGTTTCTAGGTAGACGCGTGTCACTAGTGCATACACACGAGTGACACGCGTCTACGCTTTGGCGGCTGCCGTCGACAACATGTCGCTCGAGTATATGGGTGCGTGAGACGAGCAGACACGCGTCGACGGGTGCAGTTGCTTCTGTCGTCGACGCGTTTCGCTCGTGTGTATTCACAATTATTAATAATAATCATTTTTCATTTATCATTAATAATACTAATAATTATTAATAACAATTAATTACATTAGATATCAATAACTATAAACAGAAAGTCCATAATGCACAGCGTGTACAGCCTATTATGTCTGATATACGCATCAGTACCTAGTGGAAAATAACACGTGCGCCGAAAAACATGCGGCTGGGGAGCTCTATCAATGAAAACGGTTTATTTTTATAGCAGACACGCGATCAGCTGGTATTCTATTTAATATGTGAAATATTTATAGAAATAGATTTCTTTTGCCTCTTCTTGCTTACAATCTGTCTTTTTTTTTATTTGTTGAATGGCATCTCGCAGTTCAACCTATGGGGTTGTCGGCTGGTTAATTGGGCTTGCCTGTGGATGCCTCAATAAATTAAGGCCTCCAACCAGGGCTTAAAAACTTAAAAAACTAAGCGAATACACGGTAAAGGCACCCCCTGTGGGGTATGAACCTCGGCTTAGGGCGTCGCTGGGAGCGGGCAGCAAGGTACAAGCTCGATTGGAATTATTTAGGGACAAATTTAAAACTACAGGCTCAGCGGCGCGGGTTGGCTCAGACATGGGTCGGGGTGGACATGGTATGGGGTGTATCGACGGGCCTCGACGGCGAGGACGGAAGGACGGCTGTCGGGACTTGTACTTTTTGAGAGTACTGGTGGCCTTACTACTCTCTTGTAGGAGGGTAGTGGCGTCGTCGGGGATGGTGAGGGTATGCCTCGGTCGGCGAATCCTACTTATGCGGGAGGGAGTTTATCGGGCGGCCGCCGCAATCAGGGGATTGGGGTACTTTATGGTAGAATCAAAGAAGTGCTTGGAGAGGCGTTTCATGAACTGCTCGACGGCTAATCTGTCTAATCTGCTCAATGTGATAGGACATTAGGTAATTTTTATTACATGTCAGATGTCTTACTTATTGAATGCGTCCTTTGACACATCCGATTACATAAAAAAAGCATAAAGCTAAGTTTGCCCGTTTGGCCGATGAAATCTTGTGGAATGTTGTTTTAGCCTACGGATCCCTTTTCTATCCGTGAGGTGGTTTACCAGTACGTTTAGGTGGCGAAAGATTCTTTCATTTATGACTTGATATAGCTCTTTAGTTCTTCTTTGACTATAGATATTTTCAGATCGCGGTGTAAAGCTTCATTCGGTACAACCACAAGGGTTGTGATTGTTCTTAGAAACTTGTCCTGAAATCGCTGTAAGATCTCTTATTTTCCAGGTTAAGACATTCGACCAGAAGAGCTTTGTTAGTGTAAATCCAATTTGTTTTCGTTTCGTGAAAATATATATATTTTCCAGATAAGATGTCTGTCGAGGTATAAACCAAGGTAATAGACATATTCAGCTTGAGGCACTTGTATTCTGTTTAACTATACTAGTGGGCAGGTACCTTTTCTTCTTGTGAATGTGAGTGACATTTACTGACTTAGTCTCGTTGGCTTTTATCCTACACTTTTTGAGGCAGAAGGTTATGTCGTCGAAACAGGTCTGCAGCAAAGTTGATGCTATTTTATGATCAGAATGGGATACCAACACAACTTTGTCACTCTCAAATGCTTCTGTGGTCGCTATATTTGATATTGAAAGGTCATACTGCTATGAAGAAAATATAAAATCGGTCCAAGCACACTGCCCTGAGGAACCTCAGCAGTAACAGGGTATAGTTTTAATGAAGCTTCGCTATTCTGTGCAAAAAAATAGCTATCTCTCAAGCATAACATCAAGATTAGGTAGATGTACTCGTAGCTTGGGAAGCTGTTTTTTATTTCATAGAGGAGACCTTCGTGCCAAACTCTATCAAAAGTTTGACAAATTTCAAGGAATGAATCAGCAGCACAATATTTCTTATCTTTCATGTATTGTGAATTTTACTGTCGGGCCTGTGGATTGATACAGTTTATGATTCAAACTAAGTCCGAGTAGATGAAATATATTTTTATTTGATGTTTTTAAGGTTGTTTATACATTTAGCCTACTAGCATACCTAGGTCTTACGAATCATAGTTATGGCAAGAGGGGCTTGTGGCTAAGTAATAACAGCCGCACGGGTCGATCGATCAGGTTAAGCTACGCTTGCCGCGGTTGGTCCGTGGATGGGTGACCATGTTCACATACCAAGACCCCTCCGTGCCTTGGAAAGCACGTTAAGCCGTTGGTCCCGGCTGTCATTCGTGGATCTTTGACAGTCGTTACGGGTCGTCAGTAGCCCGAAAGTCTGACAACCAGTCTTACCTAGGGGTACCGTTTTACCCAGTAACTGGGTTGTGGAGGTCAGATAGGCAGTCGCTCCACGTAAAATACTGGTATTCAGGTGCATCCGGTTAGACTGGAAGCCGACCCCAATATAGTTGGGAAAAGGCTCGGCAGATGATGACGAGTTATGGCATAGGTACCTGTACCTACTCGTCTACTTCGATAGTAACAGGTAGCATGATAAAACACCTCTTCATAAAACACGTCTTTATGTCTGATGTCTGTTTATTTTTTGCATAGTGTCAGCCTTTATTGTTTCCATTGCTGGGACATAGACCTTCTCTATGAGAGAGAGTTATCCGTAATCCACCACGCGGGCCCAGTGCGGGTTGGTAGATGTCACTATTCTTCGAATTTTTGGTTCAAGGTCATGCCGTTTTCCTCAGGATATGTTCTTTCACCGCTACCTATGACCTACAACTCGTATCTTAGCCATAGTCGTAGCCGTTTCCACTGGGCCACCACTGCTCCCGTACCACTGCTCTCTTTGCATGTTATGCTTCATTATAAAACATCCCGTAAATTAAATAAATACTTGTCAGGTTTAGGAAGGCACACGCATGGTAACTAATCAATTATTTACATATTCTAATAGAACACATACTGCTAACCAGTAGGGTTAGCTGCTTGGCTCCAATTTTGTGACAGGAAGAACATACTAAGGAAGTTTATACGTGATTTTTTATCTTCATAACAAGAAACAACATATTTATTTTATCAATATTCTATAATAACCACTTACATGACCCTTCCGCATTTAGTTTTCTTAACAAATTACATTAATTAATTGCTCATAGTTTTTTTTTTACTAAATTCCCAAGATTGACCTTTTACGAGTACTTATAAGGCTCAATGTGTATAATATACATCTATAGCTTGAGAATTTCAATTGTAGCCTCGTTATTTATTATTCTTTTGAAGTTTTACTACAAATTAAAACCTAATACACTGTAGTTTCACCAATTATTACGTGATTTTATACAATGCTAATTATATCTAAGTACTTATTCATTCGTGTCACGTCGTACGGTACAACTCGTATACAAGAGCAATCAATTACTTATTTTACTATTTTTCAAGGTTCAACTTTAGTTTATTACTTACTTATTATTTAGTCCACTTATTTACATTATAAACATTGTATAATATTTACATAATTTAAAAGCTAACAGTCTTACTATAATAATAATAATATGGATTACAAGTACATACCTACTATATCAAAAAGGGAGGGAAAAGAATCATAGGGCATCAAAAAATTTGTCCGCATCGCTGTCAACAGGAAAAGTGCCCAAAAGACTGGCAACATTGCCACGTTATATGACTATGCATCTAAGTTAAAACCCATATATGTATTCGACTGAAAGACTTGTATCTACGGTCATGAATAAAAAATAATTAAAAAAAAAGGTATGACAATGCTGATTCTTCAGCCAAAAAATAGGCCAGCCCTCTGGTCACGTGAACAGTCGATCAACCACTTAGCAATGTCTCTAAAAACTAAGTGGGCAATCGGACCCCATGACCAAAGACTCAACGCCTAACGGATCGAACATACTCGTATAAGTTCCAATAAGATTGTAATATTTTGCGCCGTTTGAGGTTTTCCGTACTTGCAGCAGCCGCCCAGCACAGCCCACCGTGCTAGGAAGATACGATGGCGCAAGGGTGTCGATATATGTTGCTTCCCAATCTAAAGACCGACCCGTCTTCCAAGGCATTATCTATGGTCATTCCATCTGGTCTCTTTCCATCGTCCCGTGCCAAGCCATTGGATTCTAGAACAGCTGGCATCTCGGCAGTGACAAGAGTACGTCGGATGATGTCATTGATACTGGTGGTGTTACCCAGCATAGTGCCTATGTTGCGTGACGGTAGCGCCTGAAGCCAAAGCCCCGACTCCCACTCACCCACAGCCAGAAAGCGGGCACGCTCAGCATAATTGGTATACGTTTTAATAAGATTATTTCTTACCAAACTGCAGAGCGGCTCATCCGCGTCTCTGGGGAATGGGTTCACGGGCCGATCTGTATCCGGGCAAGCCATTTTCCTGGCATTCACCGCATCGGTCAAGCCGAGTTCAACCAGGGAAGGGCCTACAATTTTCCTGGTCTACTTTTCAATAATGTGGACAGATGCCAAGATCGGCGTATGCTAGTACTAGTTAGAATTTTACGGACGCCGAGGCCACCAAAACGGATAAGCCGGTCGATTCTGTAAAAATCTCACCGTAAAATCATAAGTGAGGCGAGCTTGAATTGAGCAGTGTCCATAGTGTTAATCCCTAATGACAGCTCACTCCACGCTCACTTCACCCATGTTTTCACGGTGAGATGGTTACAGAATCGCACGGCTGTAGTGTGGCTTGAAGTTACGTTCGGTCGTCCAAAGTTTACCATAGTTAAACATCAAAGATTATACCATAGCTGCTGCGGTCTTTGTGCGCAGCTAATTATTATCAAAATTTTCAGGATTTTTCACTTAGTTATCGAAGTATTATTGTTAGGAACAATCAATAATTTTCCTATTTTTACGGGTCAGTAGTTTCTCGTAGCTTTATAACATCACTAGCTGTTGCCCGTGACTTCGTCTGTGAGCCAGGATGAAAGTAGCCTATGTTCTTTTCCAGGTCATAGTCTACCCATGTGCCAAGTTTCATCCAAATCCGTTCAGCCGTTTTAGCGGGAAAACGTAACAAACAAACAAACTTACTTTCGCATTTATAATATTAGTTAGGATTATAGTTAGCGTCATCAAATTCTTTATCTTTTAATATGGTCATCATCACAAGCAGCTAATCAATTCCCAATATTTTTCAGGACTATTTACTTATAATATGGATCAGTCGATAATTCTCCAATTTTTCAGGGTTTGAATTTAGCTCTTTTAAAATGCAATTAATTTAACATCTAAAAGTGATTTACCGTTAGCAGACATAAGTAATCCATGTTAGTATATCTACCTACTTATTACACTATAACGTTACGTATTACATTCACCGTTTAGCATTTTCAGTTAGTTGTAAGGTCATGGGATCAGGACCCTCATTGTTCTTCCAATTTTACTATTCATCCTTCTTGTTACAGAGTTATATTCTATGCTCGTGATTGGAAAGTATTTGAATTCGACGTACGAAGCAAATCCATACTTCTATACCTACTCAATACTCTTGAGTCTCTCGTCAGTCTTGTATTTGGCGTTTGTTTACGATTTGTAATACACACATCAAGTGTCGGGATTAAGTACATTTTTTAATATAAAAAATATCCAATTAATATTTACCAAATCTAGTCTTCCAGACTGGCTTCTTACTTTAATTCCTATGTTTAAGTTAACAAATTACCTCTACATTTTGTAAAAATTAAGAAAAATTGCAATTTTTGCAAATTGTGGGAAATTAACCCAAATTAATGTCGTCAATTAAATGGCAAAAATGAGGATTTTTAGTTTTTGACGTCCAGAGGTCCTCTAAACTCGAGTACGTCTTGTATCCGGCCTCATACCGAAACGGGATTCATCGGAAAAGCAAACACAACGGCAGTCTTCTTCCTCCCAACTTCTGCGTTCGCGAGCTTATTGTAAACGGGCCCTATGATTGCGGGGTGCTATAGGTGGAACTCTCAGCGGCTTTCGGGGACGCAGACCCACTTCACATACTTACTTAAATGATTTCGAATAGCTGAGTGTGGAGCCTCATAACTAACATCATGGTGGTCATGGTACGATGCAGTATTTTGGATGTACCGGTCCTGTCTGCGAGATCGTCCTCCATGTCACTCTACCACGCTGCCCGTTATACAACGACCATACAGCCCATGGGCTGTATGGTCGTTGCCGTTATAGGATAGTGTGTCCAGAGGCGGCTTATGACGCTCTGTGTAGTGCCAAGAGCGACAGCCGCAGTACGTTGCCTGGAACTAGCTTGCAACATTCCGACGGCTCTTATAATCTTTTCTCGTGTCAAATGATGCCGTCGCTCCATATCGATGGAAGTTCTTTCAGTTCCGAGGCAGAAATTGTAATGGTTTTGTAAAAACGCTATTACACACTTTTATAGGAATCCTGATTGACAATTGATTTTCTATTTTTAATCAAAATTTAAAGAAAATTCAAGATACAAATAGTGAAAATAACTAAAAAAAAAATCAATAACGATCCAAAAAAGTTAATAATAATCCTCAATTGCGGCGATACTCTAACCTAGACACTTTTGATCTGGGTATTTGTCAATCGGCAAAGGCCTCCTCCCTCCGCTGCCCCTCCAGCTGACTATTTTTATCACCACAGCCGGTCGATTCTGTAAAAATCTCACCGTGAAATAATAAGTGAAGTGAGCACTTAATACTATTAATCCCTAGCGAATGACAGCTCACTCCACGCTCACTTCACCGTTACAGAATCGCACGGCTGCTCTCAAAAACGGCGAAGGAAAAAATCGTGAGGAAACCGGCATGTCCTAGAATCATACATTCGAAGACATGTATGTAGAAGAATATTTACTACCCAGTCCCTCTAGCAGAGAGGCCTGTGCACTAGCAGTGGGAACATTATGGACTACTGATTATGCTATACTCAATACTCTTGAGACTATATTTTTTTCCAGTAGTCTACCTACCTCAGTTTTATGCACACAGAATTCGATCTCAATCCATCCAAATACAGTGTTACCAAGAACAAGATAGCTATCCTATTCGCCATATTATTTTATATTACCTAACTGTCAAACTAATTTCAGCACCATAACTGCGTAGCACAATTCTCATTCTATATGGTGTACATAATAAAGAGTATTCTATTCTATTCAAACACAATCTGAATCATTTTGAAGTATATTGCTAATCCATTGCTTCATATGTTCGTAAAATTTGTTGCTCAACATCGTTAATAAAGTAATGAATGTTGTTGAGCTGTCAAAATGAAAACCATTGCTACTGATGTGTGTTACGCAGTTAGACCGCAGTTTAGTCGATTTGTAAATCTGCTGATTCATCAAACTGACGTTACGTATACGACCTTCCAAGGCCAGTCCTATTTATTTTATAGCATAGTATAGTATCTACATTTCTAGGAAGTTATTAAAGCAATGAATAATTTACTTATCGTAATTAATGGACATTATGTAGGGAATCAACATGCAATTATAAGTGGAATTATAGTGATACGTTATGGAAATGTCGCATGAATAAGTTGTGGAAAGGGAAAATATTAGGATAGGTACAGATTTCTTTATTACCAGGTAATAACAGGGCCGCCTTTAACCTATTGGAGGCCCTGAGCACATATGGATCACGGGGCCCCTGTGTAGATAAGTAATAATTCATCAAATATTTAGCTAGAAAACCAATAAAAGAAACAATAAGTACTAATATTTCACACATAATTATGGTACTACAAACTTTCTGTAAATCGCACTGCAAATCAATTATTTTGTTGTTGTAGGATGGAACGGCGGCTGCAAAAAAATATTTTTTGATGGCGGGTCGGGGCCCCTTTCGATCGCGGGGCAATGGGCACTTGTCCAAACTCCACAGTGCCCAATGGATAAGAGGAGCCTGGCTATTAACTCTAAGAAGATGATCAAATAAGCAACTATTTTTTAAAATTAAAATGTTTGTTATTACAACTAGCATTTTGATCAGAGGATCAGAGTTACGTGACTTGAGTCCACATGGGTGCCTCTGAAAGCACGTTAAGCCGTTGGTCCCGGCTGTCATTCGTAGATCTTTGACAGTCGTTACGGGTAGTCAGAAGCCCGAAAGTCTGACAACCAGTCTTACCTAGGGGTATCGTATTACCCAGTAACTGGGTTGTGGAGGTCAGATAGGCAGTCGCTCCATGTAAAATACTGGTATTCAGCTGCATCCGGTTAGACTGGAAGCTGACCCCAATATAGTTGGGAAAAGGCTACGCAGACGACGACGATTAAAAAGTTTGTTAATTACAACTAGCATTTTGATCAGAGGATCAGAGTTACTTGACTTGAGTCCACATGGGTCCAAATTGTTAATTCAAGTTTCCCAAAGCATTAATTACTTCAAATAGTTTTATCGATGCGTGGGGGTTCCAGTGCCTTTGGCATCTTCTGGACACGCTCGTTCCATCGTAGACCTCATCCATTGCTTTCCATCAGGCGTGATCTGGGCAAGAGCGGGCTCATTCAGCAACAAATAATAATAAATCCCCGTTACCCGAATAAAGTAGGTAGGTACAGACGCCAGCACATCAAGCTACTACAATCTGTCAGATTTCTTTCATAAATTTTCAACTTTATTGCTAAAGGATAAGGTTCAGAGTTGATTAGGAAAATCTGACAGTTTCGGGTAGCTTGATGTGCTGGCGTCTGTACTAGGCATATGGAAATTCTCTATGCCTAGTAGGTACCTATGTACCTGCTTATTGCTATTAAACGTTCTCTAATAGACCATTTACCAACACGATTACGACATCCGTGAGCGGTGATAACACTGATAGTGGGGCGCAACGACCCGGATTTGTACAAGAAATAATGTAAACTACTTATAAGTTATTATAAACTTACAATATCGAGGGCCTCGTCAAGTGTCATGGCGTCAACAGCTGATGCGTAGTACGAAGTTGGTAGGTACTTAAGCAAATAATATATCTGTCTATGTATTCTCGAGTCGAGACATGCTATGCGATAACTTTATCGTGAAATAATTATTCATCAGTTAGCAAGGTTGTATTAAATTGCTAGCAAATACCCAGTATTATTATTTAATGCATGATACAGCCGGTCAATTCTGCAAAAATATCACCGTGATAAATAAGGTGAAGTGAGCTGTGAGTCATGCTGATGCTAGGGATTGACACTATTGTCGACTCACTCCACGCTCACTTCACCCAAGTTCTCACGGCGAGATGGTTACAGAATCGCACGGCTGGAACTTATGGACGATAGTGGCGGCGCTAAATTCTCGCCTCGATTTAGATTTCCATCAACACACTAAGAAGAAGAAGTTTGTAAGTCCAAACGGTCCAAACTAGCGATCATCATGAGTCAAGATTTCAGTGACATGCCACGGGGTAATGATTATGGAACTAATAAAACTAGTTTTAGCATTTCATTGCGCGAAAAGTGAAAAGTGCGAAATAACAACAATGTTACCGAAGATATTGCAAGTTTTCATCACATTTTCCAAATCTCTTTTTGGGAGCCAGCACCTAGGGCCTTTATAGCGGAATACAGCAATGACGAGGACTTAAGGCACGCATAGAGGCTCCTGTGTTCTTCGGAGAGCACCAGACGTGAAGACGTTATACATGGTATATACATGGTATTATACAGCGTGTAACAGAAGGGGGGTATCAACCCTGAAGGAGGTGAATGTGCTCATGACACTCAACAACTTTCCCCAAAGAACATAGGACGAAATATGAAAAAAAAATTTGGCCCTGCCTTACAAAACTGACTACCAGCTGATTGATTTACTATGGGAGGGCCAAATTTTTTTTTCATATTTCGACCTATGTTCTTTGGGGAAAGTTGTTGAGTTTCATGAGCACATTCACCTCCTTCAGGGTTGATACCCCCCTTCCGTTACACGCTGTATACGGTATGATACCAGCCGGTCGATTCTGTAAAAATCTCACCGTGAAATCATAAGTGAAGTGAGCTTGAAGTGAGCAGTGTCAATTGTGTTAATCCCTAATAACAGCTCACTCCTCGCTCACTTCACCCAAGTTTTCACGGTGAGATGGTTACAGAATCGCACTGCATGTCTAATCTACGTCAGCCGAAGCGTCCGTAGACCTTTAGGCGGTCTTATTTATTTGAGGAGCGTCGGAACAAAAACCGATAATTATGTCTTAATTAAGACATTATTTTTTTTTTTTTTTTTCTTTTACAAAATGTTTAATTATACACCCTTCAGGAAAGAAATCAATTAAAAAACAGTTACATCCATCTTAAAAAAAATATCAAAATACTGTGGTCAAATCGAAACCGGCAAATAAATTTTTAAATTCAACATGTTCTTGTTTTTGGATTAAAAACCGATAATTCTTATTAAGTTTTACACAATTCAACAATGGACGGTTCAAATTCAATTCAGTTCAATACCGACATATTTATTTATTTATTTAAACATCTCGCACAAAAGGTACAAAGGCGGACTTAATGCCTTAGGCATCCTCCATCCATTTTGTTTTCGTCAAAAACCGATATATCCAAATGATCGCGTCAAAAACCGATATATCCATACTTGTCCGCCAAGTATCTCCCTAAATTAAGTATCTACCCTTTTTTTTTTTTTTTTGTTTCGGGGTGGAAAATCCTCATGGATGTCCGCCGCCCTGGGGCGGGCGGCGGGGTCTGTCAGACTCTTACTGACTAAAAACCACCCCGGTGTTCCCTCTCTCACCTACGCCGCCGGGGGTCGCGGGAACGAACGATACTTCCGCAACCCCCGGCTGGTGCTGGCCCGCTCCTGCGGGCCTCTCCTCGTGTCAGGGGGGGGAGTGAGGTGTTAAACTCCCCCCGCGACGTCTAAGAGGGGCGCGCGTGGAACACTACGCGCCGCCGCCTCGGGTCCAGATGTGTGGGGGGCGACGGACGTCCCCAAGTCCGTCGCCCCTGGACCCATTTAGGGGGGCTGGAAGAGGGCGTTGTCCGCCCTCCGCCGACGCCCGGTGCGCCTGCTGCGGGCGGGGTGAGGGGATGAGATCTCCCTCTCCCTTTCCGCAGCCTCCTTCTGCGAGACGACTGTTTCGCAGAAGGAAACCACCGCGTCCCAGGACTCCTCGCTGCCGACCATAGACTCGACCACGGCCGGCAGCGATAGGTCACTGCCTACTCCTGAGATGAGGGCACGGCGCGGCTCCTCCCAAGCGGCACACTCTGCCAGCGTATGCCACGCCGTGTCCTCCCGACAGTCGACGCAGTGGTGACACCGGGCGTCCGGCTCCCTGTTTATGCGACACAGGTACTTCCCGAAGCAACCATGCCCCGAGAGCACCTGCGTCGCACGAAACGACAGGGAGCCGTGCCTCCTCCCGAGCCATTCGTCGAGCACTGGTCGGATCGCCCCGACAATAGCGAGGCCGGCGGTAGGGCGTAAAAGCCTGTCCCGCCATTCCGCCACCAGGACCTCGCGGAACTGAGACCGACGCAGCTCCCAGTGTCGCTGCATCGGTCGCTCGCCCCGCGCCCGCATTTCCTCGCGCCACCGATACAGCGACGCGAGTACTTTCGCCTCGAGGTCCCAGGGCGGGGATCCGGCCAGTGCACAAGCCGCCTCGTAGGGCACAAGCCACCTCGTAGGAAGTATCTACCCTCCGTCAAGTTTCACACGTCAATCGATGTCACTTTAACTGCAAATTGACATGCTATAATTTTCCACTTTTGTAACATTAAAAAACTTACAAGCTTTTTTTTAATTTGTGAAAAATATGGTGAATTCGATATATCGGTTTTCGTTCCGACGCTCCTCATTTAGTTTGGTCATTTACATAACCCCAAACATTATAAGATGTACCCATAATTAAAAACACCGGCCAAGTGCTTGTCGGACCACGCACAATGAAGGGTTCCGAAGTTGGAATGAATTTATCCTAAGAACAAACTTAACATTGTAGTTGAAAATCATGTTCTCATCGGTCATCACGTTGAAAATCATTTTTTTTTATCCCGATATTCCAACGGGATCGAGACTTATGCGGGTGAAACCGCGGGGCGCAGCTAGTCAAAAATAAAAACAAACGGAGTCATATTCGTAGAAAAAAGAAAGAAAGAAAATACATTAATTGCACTAAACGTGACACGTAAAGAAAGAGATAAAGCGCCCTTTGCCAAATTTCCATATTTTTTTTGTAATTTATATGGTGTCTTAGTAAAAAGTATTCTATTCTATTGTATTCAAACACAAAAAGAACAAGCTGGGGGAATATAATGTGCATCAGATCCACGCAAAACGACCATAGCTCAGCATTACTTCTCAAAACTGCAACTGGTTCAAATCATTTATTCTCATTAAAAATAATAATAATAATTGCGTAACACACTATCAATCAACAATCTGAATCATTTTGAAAGATATAACATTTCTAATCCATTGCTTCATATGTTCGAAAAATTTGTCTGCTCAACAACGTAAATAACGCAATGAATGTTGTTGAACTGTCAAAATCAAAGCCATTTCCAATTACCACGGCTGGTTACACTGATCGCCTAGGGGAAGCCAGAGTTATGTATGACATAGCTACGCATAATCTGTTCCATATTGATTCGTTATCAGAGCATACCGTATTTCTAAGACACTAATTAGTGCGTCTAGACAAAAATAGCACAATTAATTGGCACTCAAGGATTTCAACTACTTTATATACATCCACGAGACATCTTTCATAAGTAGCTATAATATACTCACCTGATATGAAATGAGGCAGGGCTTATCTCACAACATTTAGTTCCGGCTGACATTAACCTCTCAAGCGTCGAATGTACGGTCACCAAAAGAGATAAGTAACCAGGGCTGTCGGATATAGTTGAAGTTTAGTAAGAAATCGATGGATTTTTTCGAATTAAACTTATTTTAATAAATAGAAAACAAACATTTCATTTATCAAATTGAATTTTCATTCAAAAACATCCATCGATTTCTTAGTAAACTTCAGTTATATCCGACGACCCTGGTTACTTATCTCTTTTGGTGACTGTACACCATGTGTACAGATAACAATAACATTTCTATTGTGTCTGATAATTGGCGCGCGACGGGTTAATAGGTATTATGAAATGACTCATTAACTCATTAGCTTTTACATATTAATATGTGAAAACTCCAACAATAGACATTGGCGTTTTGGCGTTGTCCGAACGATCATTTTGCATATAAATCGCATTTGGCTTGCCTGACTGGGTCACTGGGCCTATTAAAATAATATTGTTTGAAGACTATTTTGTAACATAAAAATAAGCAATAAGTTAATGAGAAAAATCTAGAATGAAGTGCAGTTGTGTATAATAAATAATCACAGTTATGCAGGATGGCAGACATCGACGTGCGAACTGTAAACATGAGTTCAGCAGTGCGATTCTGTAACCATTTCACCGTGAAAACTTAGGTGAAGTTAGCGTGAAGTGAGCTGTCAGTGGCATCCCAACTGATACTAGGGATCAATCTCGATTATTGATAAGATAATCTCGATTATGATCGTAAATCTATGATACTTGGTCAAGTATTTACGATCATAATCGTGATTTTAATAATATTATTAATAACAAACAATGTTGATGCGTATTTTCATTAGGAAAAAAGAAAAGAAAAAAAAACTACATCGAGATTCTGACTGTGTTTATGTTAGACTACTTCATTTTAAAACCCCACAAAATAATAATGTGTTGACAACTAAAATACTTGCTTTGAAATTATATAAAATGATCAAAGGAATTATAATTAAATATAGTATATATTATTAGAATCTCCATTATGATTGTAAATGTTTGCTTGGTCAATCTGTGGGATGACACTGACAGCTCAATCCACGCAAGTTTTCACGGTGATATTTTTACAGAATCGACCGGCTGCACATGTTTCTGGAGTTTAAGACTGTTCTAGCGGAGAAATTTTACGTTGGTTATGAATAAAAAATCTGCTTTTTCATAGAAAGGTGCGTTGAAATTCTACGCATGTGGTGGTTCAGAATCATGTACTGAATCCATGGTAACACGCTGCGCGTCGATGTCCTTGCTATCCTGTACAATGCACGGCGTTTAATGTAAAAGGTAAGACCGGCAGGATAATTGCGTAACACACTATCAGTAGTAACAGATTGTTTGGGTTGCTCACTTGCTCCCGTCTTTGCCCTACTTTGTTAGCTTGACTCGTATCATGATAGTCCAATGTGTCCCATCACTGTGTGTTCACGGAACCATAAGAAATTACATTGATGCATAAACTATGCAGTTTTTACTAAATAAAGTAGACAAACTACTTAGAAACACCTTACACAGCTGATAAAGAAACACTATCTTTTAACTATGGTTTTATCACCTACTTACGAGTGATATCGCAATCTAATCTGTCAAATGTATTTACACTGACACCTAGGGGCGGCGCCCTCTCTCTATAACAGAGGAAGGACAAACTTTTTGACAAGTGTCTTTAAATACCGGCCGGTAGTAATTCCTGAAGATTGAGAGACCGACTTAGATGAGCTTCTTTCTTTTTTTTATCCGACGAAAAAACGGAGGAGGTGCTCAAGTCGACGCGTTTATACAGGGTCCCATTACAATAGATGGACACATTTTAACTTAGCGCTCTGTACGTCTAACCAAAGATATCCAAGCAAAAAACACACTGATTAAAGTGTTTTTATTTTGACCTTAAATAATAAATTGCCGACACAAGTGTATTTTCGTTAGCTGATTATTTTTCTTGTAAGTATCTAATGCGTTTTTCTTATATATTTTTTTACCAATGTCCTTATTTTGGTGGTCTGAATGATTTCTAAAAGTTTGTCCATCTATTTTAATGGGACCTTATATATATTTTTTCTTATATTGATTACGTGTTTGTACAAAAATGTTCAATGTAAAATGTCTATATCAGCATCAGCGCGGTTATTTCAACTCTTTAAACACACATCGTAGTACTGACCTAAAACATCAAAGTCTCTATCAAAAGTTTGATGTTCTGGAAACAGCTTCTTGAGTAGAAATAAATCAGAACGTTTGCCTTCTGGATTAGACCATTTGTATTTGATACACTTACATAATGCTTGACCAAGTCGTGATAATTTTAACGTAAATAACGTGTTCTGGTTCTGGCACGTCGGTCCAGATATTTTTGTTTTGCCACTGCTTTACAATATTTCATCATCATCTGCCTAGCCTTTTTCCCAACTATGTTGGGGTCGGCTTCCAGTCTAACCGGTTTCAGCTGAATACCAGTATTTTACATGGAGCGACTGCCTATCTGATCTCCACAATCCAGTTACTGGGTAATACGATATCCCTTGGTAAGACTGGTTGTCAGACTTTCGGGCTCCTGACTACCCGTAACGACTGTTAAAGATCCACGAATGACAGTCGGGACCAACGGCTTAACGTGCTTTCCGCGACACGGAGGGGTCTCGGTATGTGATGATGGTCACCCATCCACAGACCAACCGCGGCAAGCGTAGCTTAACCTGATCGATCGACCTGTGCGGCTGGTTATTATTTAGCCACGGGCCCTCTTACAATATTTACAAAATAATAATAAAATTTGAACAGTACAAATAACATTATTAGGTACTTCTGCGGGGTAATTGCATAACACACTATCAGTAGCAATGGCTTTCATTTTGACAGTTCAACAACATTCATTCCGTTATTTACGTTGCTGAGCAGACCAATATTTCCAACATATGAAGCAATGGATTAGCAATATCCTTTAAAATGATTCAGGTTGAGATTAAAACTGGGTTACACAATTAGGGTTATGTACCTCCTATCTGGAATAATAAATATAAGACGATGTACCTACACATATTTAAAGTCAGCGGTAAACAAGTTATCTTGTCAGACGAACAAATATAGACGGAGAGCTATTAAAATAATGACGCGACCGACTTATGTTGTTTCATAATGTTAAACGTAAAAATATGAAGAACATATAGTTTTTTTGTGTCGAATCATTGTTTTCGACAATAAAAAATAACAATAACCAATTACGCGCATATTAACATGGAAATAAAATTTATTGTTAAGAGATATCCGAAATTCATAAATACCTACTCTAACTTCATATAATTCCATTGATTGATATTTCATGAGGAGCCCGTGGCTAAATAATAACAGTCACACAGGTCGATCTATCAGGTTAAGCTACGCTTGCCGCGGTTGGTCTGTGGATGGGTGACCATCTTCACATACCGAGACCCGTCCGTGCCTCGGAAAGTACGTTAAGCCGTTGGTCCGGCTATCAGTAGATCTTTGCTGCATCCACCTACCATCAGAGCACCACGTCTAGCCAAGTAACATACTCGCTAGATAATTGATAGAATCGATGATTTGCATGCCCAGCCCATGTGACGGTAGAACATGGAGAACACATAAAAAAAGATCTATATACTAAATACCTACATAATAAAGAGTATTCTATTCTATTCTATTCTACCTATGACTGGAAACCAATAGATGATTTGATTTGAATCCCCACCGAATAGAACATAAGCCGTGCGCTTTTGTAACCATCTAACCGTGAAAACTTGGGTGAAGTGAGCGTGGAGTGTGCTGTCATTAGGGATTAACACTATTGACACTGCTCACTTCAAGCTCACTTCACTTATGATTCCACGGTGAGATTTTTACAGAATCGACCATTTGGTCTATAAACTTCGTTTATTCGTGAGTACGTGAGGTGTGTGCACACTTGACGTGTCCCCTCGTCATCATTTTAGGTGTCATTACATCACATTAGTCAGGTCAGGGGCAATTTGAGTAGTAGGCGGCGGCAGTGTGAACTTAGGGCCCTAATCTTTACTACTTCCCTCGTTTACTGAGTACGATTTGTGCCTGTTCAAAACAACTAACATTTGGGTGATCATTTGATCAATATATGAATGAAAACGTGAATTTCCACTTGGGAAACTGTGGTGGTAAAATAATGTGCTTTACAATTTTTTTGTTACGTAATTCTGTGTAGGATTTATGTTCTGAATATTAAGTATGGAAACCGTTTATCACTACATAGTATAAAACAAAGTCGCTTCCCTGTCTGTCTGTCCCTATACAGTGTGTCCGGACATGGACTAGCGATATTCTAAATACTTAAATATAAGCTATTTTAAAGTACAATTACACTATAGGCTTAGGTCCAATATACTTCCCCGCTATGTGGCAGCCATTTTGTTTTTTTTGTTGAAGAATGCTCTATGCGAGTACAAAAAAAATCATATATCTCAAAGTTTTAGTCATACTGAGATAAAAATAGGCTTATTCGAAAGGCAATAATATTGTCTACCGTCTGCACTACAAAGCAATATGTTCACAATTCCATAACTTTTGAAAAAAAATGTGAAAGTCGAAAAAAAAAACAAAAAATTATGCAATTCAACCAATAATCGTTAATTACTACAAAAACAACCCCGAGAGCTTTTTTATTTTTTATACTAGATCGACAGTTTTTGAGCTAAGCTACAATACAACATAAAATTCACAACTGTATGTCTAATACTTTAAGAGTTATTGTTGTATGAACATAGCGTATGCGCAAGCACAAAAGGCCTTTGTCGGAACCCTAAACAGGAAATCATTAAAAAAACATAACATTCATATTGAATTTTATTTAATGTTTTTTCCAATATTAAATGAAGATTAAAATATCTAAAGCAGTTGCTCAAAGTGGCCACCTCCAGCTTGTAGACACACTACGGCTCTCTGTGCCACCTGGGTTGATGAGCGCCTAATTAAATCCAAATCGGATCTAATTTCTTCGGCGGCTGCCATAATTTTTGCGACGAGTTCTTCCCTGGTATTTGGAACTGTAGCGTATACTTTTTGTTTCATATGACCCCACAAAAAATAATCCAAGGGTGTCAAATCGGGTGAGCGAGGCGGCCACGCTACTACACCACCACGACCGATCCACGGCTGTAGATTATTATTTAAATATTCTCTCACTGCTCGAGAAAAATGCGCGGGTGCACCATCGAGCTGGAACCACATACGCCGACGGTATGATAGAGGTAGGTCCATGAGGCTGTCCGCAAACTGTGTCTGTAAGAATTCTAAAAATCTAGCGCCGTTTAATGTAGGTGGCAATTCCAATGGCCCTATCAGCCTATCGTTGATTATGCCGGCCCACACATTTACTGAGAATTCATGTTGAAATGAGCTTGGGCGCACCGCCCTTGGATTTGCGGAGCACCAGAGATGGTCGTTTCTGTGGTTTGTAATCCCAGCTCTTGTAAATTTGGCTTCATCAGTCCACAGTATTCTTTGTAAAAAATTACGGTTCTGTCTCAAATTTCTATTTATCCACGAACAAAACACAGATCTCGCAGCAAAATCTGGTTCGATCACGTCTTGAACCCGTCGAAAATGATAAGGGTGTAACCCTTCTCTTTTCAAAATTCTCCATACATGCCACTTAGACATTCGAAGTTGCACTGAAATCCGTCTAACGCTTAGTCTAGGATCATTGGTTATTAGTCTAAGCACTTCTTCTTCATCTTCGGGCGATACCAAGCGATTGCGTTCATTAACAGCCTGGCGCCTGCTCTCAGATGGAATACAGTGAATGCCATAAATGACACTCTGGCGGTTAACAAAGACGTTTTGTGCTTGCGCATGCGCTATGTTCAAACAACAATAACTCTTAAAGTATTAAACATACAGTTGTGAATTTTATGTTGCATTGTAGCGTAGCTCAAAAACTGTCGATCTAGTATAAAAAATAAAAAAGTTTTCGGGGTTGTTTTTGTAGTAATTAACCATTATTGGTTGAATTGCATAATTTTTTGATTTTTTTTTCGACTTTCACATTTTTTTTCAAAAGTTATGGAATTGTGAACACATTGCTTTGTAATGCAGACGGTAGACAATATTATTGCCTTCCGAATAAGCCTATTTTTATCTCAGTATGACTAAAACTTTGAGATATATGATTTTTTTTGTACTCGCATAGAGCATATTTCAACAAAAAAAACAAAATGGCTGCCACATAGCGGGGAAGTGTATTGGACCCAAGCCTATAGTGTAATAGTACTTTAAAATAGCTTATATTTAAGTATTTAGAATATCGCTAGTCCATGTCCGGACACACTGTATATGCTTAGATCTTTAAAACTCCGCAACGGATTTTAATGCGGGTTTTTTAAATAGATAGAGTGATTCAGGAGGAAGGTTTATATGTATAATACATGCATAATATAGGAGAGAAACACTGATAATTTTAGAGGTTTCTAATGTGATGTCGTAAATAAACACATTTTTTTGCGGTTACATGGTAAACGCTGGCTGAACCATTCGAGATAAATCAAAATAATGTACTACAGTATTGTACACCTTAAAAAGTTCTACAAAAAAGTCCGCGATGGTATATGTCTATCTCTTAAGGATAACCCACAATAACCATTTTTTATCCTTAACTTTTTACGAGAAATAATAGCTTATTTAAGAAGCAATTGTAGGCAATACAGCATTAATCCTTATCCAATTAAGTACCTTAAAAACATTGTGCATTTCATATAGATCATTATGGCCCTTTACAGCATGTAATTTAAATGAATATTTTCGAAGATATTACAGTTTTAAAATGCGGGCGTTACCGGCCGGGCAGTCGGCCGGTGGCGCTTGAAACTACCCAACGGATTTTCAACTTTATGACTAAAGCATAAGGTTCAAAGTTGATTGGGAAATTTTGACAGTTTCGGGTAGCTTGATGTGCTGGGGTCTGTACTACAGTATTGTACACCTTAAAAAGGTCTACAAAAAATCCACAATGGTATATATGTCTATCACTTAGGGATAACCCACAATAACGATTTTTTATCCTATACTTTTTACGAGAAATAATGGCTCTAAAATTATCAGTGTTTCTCTACTATATTATGCATGTATTATACATATAAACCTTCCTCTTGAATCACTCTTATCTATAAAAAAAAACCGCATCGAAATCCGTAGCGTAGTTTTCAAGATCTAAGCATACATAGAGACAGACAGACAGCGGGAAGCGGCTTTGTTTTATACTATGTATGTATGTAGTGATCAGCATTGCACCCGTGCGAAGCCGGGGCGGGTCGCTAGTACGCAATAAATTATACCAGATACTTGTTACCGCCTTTTCTGACGATATACAAAAATAGAACGAAATCGGTCGCGAAAAAAATCAGCTGTTCTCTACATTTTGACGAGTTATGCGAACATAAATGTAGGGAACAACTGATTTTTTTTCGCGACCGATTTTGTAATTTTTTTGTATAGCGTCAGGAAAGGTATAACAAGTATGTGGTATAATTTATTGCATATAATGTGGTTTCCATACTGTATATATGGGGTGTATATGAAATAGAAGACAAAATTAAATATCTGGAGAAAGAAAATACAGTTAAATACTAAATAAGGAAAAAAACTCATGTGAAGAAGTCATTTGGACGACCAGAGAAAGATTAGGGTTTTTGGAAATTAATAAAATTAGGTGGTTAGGGAGAGATGTTACTGCGGGGTAATTGCGTAATACACCAACAGTGGCAATGGTTTCTTTTTGAAAGTTCAACAATATTCATTGCGTTATTTACGTTGTTGGGCAGACACATTTTTCGAACATATGAAGCAAAAGATTAGCAATATCCTTCAAAATTATTTAAATTGTGGTTGATACTGAATTATATCGATCAGCATGCTAATTGCGTAACAACAAAATTACCATGCTGATCGATATAAATATGTAGTCACGCTATGTAATATTATGAAATAAAATCGCGAATCACGGCATAATTACAACCACCATTAATAAAATGCACAACAGTTAAATATTAGACATTCCTCTTACCTATTTATATTTATTTTATCGCACGAAGAAGATTAATGCGTTTTTAAGTTGAAAGATTGGAAGTTATGCCAGGCTTATCTTACCGAAATATTGCGTATCTATGCTACGAAATATTGCGGGCTATAAATCTAGATTAAGCGAATATTTTTTTATCAGAAATATCCCAATAAATGTGACATGATAGCAGTGTTATGTTTGGTGAAGGTGAATTATTTAAAGTAGGTATCTTAAACTTTTTGAATTCTGTCAGATACATACTTATACAAAATTTCATTCAGTTTGTGCAACCTTATTGGAATGAAATTTTATTGTAAATATGAATGAAGTATTTTTTTTAGATAGGCAAAGGGTTTCGTTCAAGTTTTTTTTTTACCTCGTTTACCCACGGCTGGTCAAAGCAAAGGTTCAAGGCCCATAGCGCTCAACAACGCTGCCTTCTGCGGGCAATATCCCATAAACGAAAATTGCTCTACATTACAATATCTGATCCTCCTGTAGCATCCTGTTTGCCGGATGCTTGTGTGAATATGTATATTTAAACACGTACACCACTAAACGGGATCCTGCAAAAACCGTACCTGCAAAAAACGGGATCTTGCGATGGGAAAAGCCCTAATTTCATAGAACTAATCTAATATTTATGGCAGGCCTGTTGGTCTAGTGGTCAGTGGCCCTGACTACTATACGCAAGGTCGTGGGTTCGATTCCCACACTGGACAAATGTTTGTGTGATGAGCACGATCATTTGTTCTTTGTCTGGGTGTAATTTATCTATAATATGTATGTATTTAGAAATATATTTGTATGTTTATCAGTTGTCTAGTACTCATAGCACAAGCTCTGCTTAGTTTGGGACTAGATGGCGTTGTGTGAAAGTTGTGGAATATTATTATTATTATTATTTATCTTCTGTCATTTTCTTAGGGCGCATTCCACCAAACTTTTATACCTAGAATAAGTCTTATCCTGAGAGTATTGGTTTTGAATTTTTGACAGTTTTTCCATACTAGAACTGTCAGACGTCAATTTATTTCCAAGAATAAAAGATATCTGATTTTGGTAAAAGCAGCCCTTAAAGAAATAGAAAGAAAAAATGCACTGAACTTAAATTTAGTTTAAGTTTGTGAACAAGGAAATCGGTGCCATTGTCTGCTAAATGCATTTGTTTAGTAATTTACAAGCAGACGGATCATACGTAATCTTTGGTCACATCTTCCTGTTTACCTTAGACAATAGCCGATCGATTCTGTAAATATCTCACCGTGAAATCATAAGTGAAGTGAGCACTTAATTAGTGTTAATCCGTAGCGAATGACAGCTCACTACACCCAAGCTTACACGGTGAGATGGTTACAGAATCGCACGGCAGTTGTATTTTCCTTAACAGATTGAACGCCATGGTGGTCACCGGTGACCACACTATACTTTCCATCTGAGCTGACGCCGATTCGCGATTTCGACAAATTTTACACATTATATTTTACTGGCTCATACGGTTCAAAATAGTGTAAATACTTATTTATTATTACTATCCAAAGAATTAACAAAATAATTGCTGTTGCTCACTGGTGACCACCACGGCGTTCAATGTGTTAATAGGTCAAGATGGTAATAATTGCAAGGTAATCTCTTCGATAGGTTATAAATAGTGACCGACCGTAGGTTTGGTTTCGGCCGCAATTTCAGTTTCAGCCAAAAAGTGGCTGAATTTCGCGGGGTACTTAGGGCATCCTCCTTAACAAAAATCTATAGCTTTTTATATTACTATTATTATTAGTAGCATTTTAGTTAAAAGAGTAACGTAGACTAGTATTCTCTATTTTAGTCTTCTTTAAAACCTTATTGACATTCACTGTATGCCCTGTGATTATGACATCCTATTTTTCTTTCTAAGTAGGTATAGTTCTCTTTCTTTTCTCATGTAAAATATATATGTTTTAGTCTGTACAATGCGATGTTTTGTCCTCAATTCCAGTCTTACCTATACATACAAGTAAATAAATCTTACGAGTGTTTATATTAGGTTCAACTAGCGTCTATTAACCTTAGCGTAGGCGCGTGTCATATCACGGAAAATGAACAAGCGCATAGTTTCGAACTCATTGGTATAAACATTGCATTGAGTTTTCCTTTATACACAGCGACATATCGAGCTATACATTTCCAGTATAACCTGACTTCTCATTGTACGAAAAAGCCTACGCAATGCGAAGTCAGATAAAAGTGGAAAAAAAAAAGCTTGATTATGTCGTCGTGTCTACAAGTATGTGCTATGAAGGTACCTATTTACTATTTTTTATCTTAGTATTTGTATCTGTTACACATTTACACACCCATATTCATTTTGTTTTGAGGTAGGTAAATTATTGTTCTTATTAGAAACAGCCAGTCGATTCTAAATCGTATGTATGTGTTTATAACCTATTTATGTATTTGTCTAGTTTTTTTATTATTTTTATCATCGTCGTGTCAACCAAAGCACCTGCCATCTAATCTCTTCACCACTCTTGGTTGACTGGTAGAGAATGCCTAAGGCATTAAGTCCGCCTTTGTACCCTTTGTGCGAAAAGTTTAAATAAATAAGTGTTAGTCCCTAGCGAATGACAGCTCACTCCACGCTCACTTCACCCAAGCTTTCACGGTGAGATGGTTACAGAAACGGCAGTTTGTCTTTCTGTCATTGGATCATTTCATTCAACCGACCTCTTCAACGAGTTATCCGTAATAATTTATTAGATAATCTTACCAGGTACTTAATGTACTTATACAAGTATGTTTATAGGGTTGGGTTTAGTATCAAGTCGCCTGAATTTGAGGAGTCTGTCACTGTGGGGAGTCAAGGGGGCTTATCTCAAGCATGCAATTTTAGCTGCCGGAGCTGCATCGAAATATTTTAAATGGCTTTCAAAGAATATTCGTAAATCACTAATTAATATCTGAACTTAAATTACACAAGTCTTTTACGTTTTTTAAATTGCATCTTTCAAAATGCGTAAAATGAATTGCTAGGCCGCCATTTTGTTGACACTGACAGTGCAGATATACTCGACTTCAGCGATAATATTAAAAAAAAATTAAGAACCTCCGGGGAAAGGTGGGGGCGACTCTACCCCGCCCTCATGTTTTTAAGGTGACTTGATACTATAATTGGTGTTTTATTTGGTGCAAGAGCGAGCGAAGCGAGCTCGGGATTTGAGGCACCCTGACTCGGACAGGTTAGGTTAGAAGGGGATGGTGGGGTCAGGTGTGCGAACGAACAGACCTCCTTCGTGGTTTTTCTTATAAGCCTCCAAGAAATAGGATCCCCGCGTAGCGGGGCTTCGTCGACTACACCTTGATATTACTTCGGCGGAGGGGAAGGGAAGACACCCCTCCCACCTCCTTATTATAACGATTTTTCTCAGAAATAATTCAGAAAAAATTGTAATCTTTAACATTTAATATAAATAAACTACGTACCTCCGGCGGGGAGGAAAGGTGGGAACGACTCTACCCCTCCCCGACCCCCACCCCTCCTATTAAGGCGACTTGATACTAAACCATAACCTGTTTATTTATTTATTACATGATATGTCCTTTATGTTTTTGTTACCATCTATATTCATGTTTTTTCCTTTTTTGTTTACCTAACAAGAAGTATAAGTATTTATAAGTCACAGTACAGTAAAATATACATACCTACTTTAGTGATACTAAGTGGATTGACAGATCTGACCAAATTAGCGGGGAATTGATTATCGGACAGATTGTGTAAGTGCAGGTTCGTTCACAATTTGAGGGTTTGACTTGGATATTTGTTACCATCCAGATTAACTAAGTACGTAGGTATTTTCTATGTTTAGACAGTGATTTTAATGTTTTCATTGAGACAAAATCTGTCCGTAAAGACAAAAAGTTTTTTGTCATACATAAGAATCGTATGCAGAAAACTATCCGTTTATCTGCATACGGTTCTTATGTCAAAAAACTTTGTTGATATTAAAATTGAAGACACTTACCGAGTATTTGCAGAAAGCTGTCCTCAAGCCTCATCGTGGAGGAGAGAAGGTAGTCGGTCCCCTCCAGCTCGCTCGGTGCCAACACGTCGCTCCTCATTTTCACCTTATTACCACTGCACAGAGTTCAAATTAAAACAATTCGAGTTCCTAGAAAGGAGCCATCATTTGTTTATATCCTATGGATTATTTCCTTGGCGGAGCACTACACTTTATCTTCGTTCACACGCGTTCGGCTGTTGCGTAACAAATGCTTGGATTTGTTTTTTTATTTTTATTTGATGCACAATAAAAACATTGAGATGGAGTTACGTTACTTGAAGTCACTTTTAAGCTGAGTTAATGATATTTTCAGTCAGTTCACTTTGACGTGCCTTGTAATTGTGCGGGCGGTGAGTATTCGGGTAAACAAGGTTGCGGAGCCGGTTTATTGGTGGTTCACGTGTATATTATTTTGTATGATAACGCAGATAGTGTCGGCGCGGCGTGTGCGCAGGATGTGCGGTGGGCTCGCGTGCGCGGCCGCGACTCGCGCGCTACGCTGCTCCATCAGCTGATCTACTATACCACTATAAATAATACTGGGGATTGTATGCAGTTGAATACGCTCTCGTATGTGGACATTATAATGATTTATTATTACTTTACGAGTTTACGACCCCCTATCGTTATCCTAACGGTTATCAGATTAAGCAGAGGTGACAAACCACAGATCATATAAAGGTTTTATGATCTGTGTGACAAACGCTGATACCATTCATGATGGTATTTGGTACTGAGATTATTGGTGGGTTTAGATAAAATCCATCCGTTAATCCTACTAGATTTTTTAGACGTCGCTTTTTATATCATCGATAGGCGCTTTGACGATTTCCTTATGCTACGTTTGTGTGTAGAGTTACCAAAATTTAAATACACATTAGGACAAAAACAAAATTGAGTATATGACGGGCACCAATACAACTTATCAATCAGAATACACAATATTTAAAAGGAAAACTATTAAAAAAATATATTATGCTACAAACGCCAGAACATCAAGCTACAACAATCTGTCAAACTTTAATAGATTTTCAACTTTATTAGTAAACCATAAGGTTCAAATGTGATTGGGAAAATTTAACAGTTTAGGGTAGCTTGATGTGCTGGCGTCTGTACAAATAAAAAATCTATCACAAACGGCTAATAATCTTCCCCATTTTATAAAGACCTAGAAGAACCCGCGGGGTAATTGCGTAACGCACTAACAGTAGCAATCGCGTTCATTTTGATAGTTCAACAACACTCACTGAGTTATTTACGTGGTTGAGCAGACAAATTTATCGAACAAGCAATGGATTAGCAATATTCTTCAAAATGATTCAGAATATGATTGATACTGTGTTACGCAATTAGGGTGCTGCAGTGCTATTCTGTAAAAATCTCACCGTGAGAACTTAAGTGAAGTGAGCGGGAAGTGAGCTGTCATTAGGGATTAACACTATTGACACTGCTCACTTCAAGCTCATTTCACTTATGATTTCACGGTGAGATTTTTACAGAATCGACCGGCTGAAGCTAGAAGTGCCATAATTAATAAGCCTGGTCAGTTCCTTCGATTATTTCGGCACCCGACTGTACTGACAAGGAAGATTGATAAGAATGATACGCAAAAAAATAATCATGCAATGTAATCAAAAACATAATTAATGAGGAAGGTATCAAAATTACCCCTCGTCAGTTAGGGAAGCTTGTTAAGTTCGGTAACAATAGAAAAAGTAACTGTCGCATTAGTGACAGACGTGACGGTTGAGCTCTTATGTAACGAAAAACAAAACTGTAGAACTTGTACATTTTAAAGATAATCCATACTAATATAATATTATAAATATTTTCTCATTGTTTGCGCTAACCTTTTCTCATTGTCTTATTTATTTTTAGTACTTATATTCATGTACGAGTATTTATGTATATTTATTTGTGCTTATATTTATATGTAATTAGGTATATATTATATTTATAGTTTTAATAGGTTTATGCGTATCTCTATATTTAAAATATTTATTCCTCAATTTTCATGATTGCACCTACTACTGTTTGTCTCTGCATCACCCAAAGGTTGACTGGTGGAAAATGCATTACCTAAGTCCGCCTCTGTACATTCATGTGCTTGAACTATTAAATAAATAAATAAATATAAATTCGAAAGTAACTCTGTCTGTACCTATCCTTTTCACGCCTAAGCCATTGAACGGATTTCGATAAAATTTGGCAAGGAGATGGCATCACGTTCCCGTGGGACAATTTCCGACACATAGCTCGCAGAACAGACGGCCGTTGGGCCGAAAGGTTCTGCCGTCCGATTCTGTAACCATCTCACCGTGAAAGCTTGGGTGAAGTTAGCGTGGAGTGAGCAGTCATTCGCTAGGGATTAACGCTATTAACCCTTTACCGCATAGGAAACCATATATGGTTTGACATGTTTACAGTTTATTTTACTCTAAAAAAATAAAAAACTAGCGTATAAATGGGGTTTGTTTTTCATACCATTAGCAATAATAAAACACAACTATTTTGTCTATCATCACATACCACTTGGAAATAAAAAATACAAAATAAATAAATAAAAAATTAAAAACAATTAAAAATACACTAAAATGAATTCTGAAGCTTTAATAAACTCATTAACATAAAAAAAAAAAATTGTCACTTATTTAATATATCATGTAGTAAAGGGTTAAGTGCTCACTTCACTTATGATTTCACGGTGAGATTTTTACAGAATCGACCGGCTGGAGTGGCGACCGCGTACACAAGCATCCCGTTTGCAGTATCCGGCAAACAGGATGCTTATGTGAATATGTATATTTAAACACGTCCATTACGAAACGGGATCCTGCAAAAAACCGTACCTGCAAATAACGGGATCTTGCGGTGGGAAAGGGCCCTAACGGGAAAACGCTGGTCGCGGGAAGCACAGACGAAGTGGCGATGCTTGGGGGACCGAGTCCTATGTCCAGCAGTAGACGTTTTTCGGCTGAAATGATGATGAATTTCCGATATCCACGCTGGCGAAGGTTACTGATTATAATTTTACTGCAGTGCGATTAAAACGTACCTAGATATAAGCCTAGGTGTGTTAAATGCGCCTTGTAATCAATTATAATAATAAGGTTTGGTATATCAATAATACCACAGACTACATAAAGATAATTAAAAAAAAAATAATACTTAGTGGTGCCGCAGGGTAATTGCGTAACACACTATCAGTTACAATGGGTTTCATTTTGACAGTTCAACGGCATTCATTGCGTTATTTATGTTGTTGAGCAAACACATATTTCCAACATATGGAGCAATGGATTAGCAATATGCTTCAAAATGATTCAAATTGAGAGTGATAGTGTGTTTCGCAATTAGGGTGCTGATCCTGTTGTTCATAAACTAAACTAAACTTAAGTTCAGTGTATCTTTTTCTTTTTATTTCAGTAAGAAAAGGATAGAAGATAAATATTATTATAGTCCTGTCAAATTAAGATACTCTATAGACAAGTTTAGACGTGATTAAAATATTGACTACTAAAAATACGTCAATTTACGTCAGGCGCTGACTAATTTGACAGGACTAAACTAATATTTATCTTCTATCCTTTTCTTAATGAAATAGAAAGAAAAAGATGCACTGAACTTAGTTTGTGAACAAGAGAATCGGCGCCAGTGAGGGCCAATCTAATATTTATGACATACACATAACATCTCGCCTTTATCCCGAAAGGGTTAGGCAGAGGTGTACTTATGTACTTACGCCCACATTTTGCCAGTCAAGTTTGAGTCTCATGTAATTGGGAGGCACACATAATACATGTGTGTGCGGGGTTACATAGATTCGGCATTTCTTCTCAGGGGTAGTTAGATAGGAAATTTCGACTCAATCTAGCTTATTTTTATTTTTTACTAGCGACACGCCCCGGCTTCGCACGGGTGCAATAGAGAAACACTGATAATTTTAGAGCCATTATTTCTGCTCGTAGGGTTCAGCCAGCGTTTGCAGTGTAAGCGCAAAAAATGTGTTTATTTACGACATCACATTAGAAACCTCTAAAATTATCAGTGTTTCTCTACTATATTATGCACATATTATACATATAAACCTTCCTCTTGAATCACTCTATCTATTAAAAAAAACCGCATCAAAATCCGTTGCGGAGTTTTAAAGATCTAAGCATATATAGGGACAGACAGCGGGAAGCGATTTTGTTTTATACTATGTAGTGATCAGCATTGCACCCGTGCGAAGCCGGGGCGGGTCGCTAGTTATTAATAATGCGTAGACCCTCCTATATTCATTAAGACTTCTATCGTCCTGTTGTGTAGTGGTTCATAGAGATTACCAAGGTATTTTTTTGAAATAATTCTCCACTTTCTTATTAAATTATGTTTTAATTCATTTATATTAACATATATAGGGCTTTGCATTGGCATATACAGCGCGGGCAAGTTCACCCCAACAATTTTCAATTATATTAAGGTCTGGTGACCTTGCTGGCTAGTTAAGAGTTTCAATTTTTTTCTATTAAAAAAATCTTTTTACAATTTGTGCTGAATGTACTGAGCAATTATCATGCTGAAATATATACCCTTCTCCTGCAATTTCCTTTCTATATCTGCCCAGTTGCTCTTCTAACAGTTTTATATATTTAGAGCTGTCCATGTTCCCTTCTAAGAAAATTATTTCTGTTTTTCCTTTATAGCCAATCGCAGCCCAAACCTTCAAACTACCACCACCCATTTGACGTCGACTCAGTATAGGTGGACTTTTTCTCAAATCGTGGAAATAGTATTGGAAACCATCAGGTCCGTCTAAATTGAATTTTTTTTCGTCAGAAAAACCTACTTTCCGCCATTTTTTCCTCCAAGAAATATGCTCTTTTGCAAAGATTAATCGAAACTTTTTATGTTGTTCAGTTAAGGGCGGTTTCTTGACTAGTTTTTTTCTCTTAAGATGGGTGGCACTTTTTAAAAGACGTTGGACATTTCGAATATTAGTATGAACTCCTGCTTCTTTTGCAATTTGTTTGGCTGTTAACGAAGAATTCGATGCAACTCTTAATATGGCTCTTCTATCTCTATCATGTATTGCTCTGGGACGGCCACCTGGGTGTTTCATTTGATAATTTTCTGGATCATTCAGGTAATTATTTATCACATGTCTACTGCTCTTTATCACTTTAGCTATTTGCGTGACATTATAGTCTTGTGCTTTTAAATTTTCAATAATATCAATTTCCCTTATGGTTAGCTTTTTTCCACGTGGCATTTTAAACTACAAAAAAAGATGTTTCCAAAAATAACACTAGATTGACAAGTGAATGACGAAAATAATGTGAAACCGCGTCCACTTCTCCCGCGTATTAAATTAACACTGCGATTGTCTGTTGGTGTCCTATAGTTTTGTCGCAGCGCCAAACCCCCCTCTCCCCAGCTTTGTGTATACAGATTACTAGAAGCGTCGAATGTAATCGTACGTAAAACGTTTTAACAAAATAAACAGAAGTATGTAAAAAATATTCTAAAGTAATAACTTCAATCAAGTAAAATACCGAAAAAGCATGGTGTCCTATAGTTTTGTCGCGGAGTGTAGCAAGTAACTACCAGTTAGCACACACACCAGTTACACAACAACACGAATTGATAAAGAACTGCAGCAAATTCAGAGGAACTCCAGTAAAGTCGTCATCATCTTTGAAAAGGGAGGGTACATTGTTCAGTATTACGAAAAATAGGTTGCGAAGGTTTATTTTAAAACTGCTTTCACAGACTGAGAAATTATGTGCCCCCCCCCCCCCCCTCCCCCTCTTGGTTATTTGGTTTTCCAATGAGAGAGGGAGAGGGCATCACGTTTGCGGAGTTTCGCTACCTAATTTAAGTTGACCCTGTATAACTCACGATCTATATTTATCTAAATTAGCGCAAATTGCAAGTCAACGTAATTAAGCGATAATTAATGATGAAACTGTTTTTAAGCTTATACTGGAATTAAAATGCACAATTTTTTTTTATCCATCAGATAAATATGTAGGTAAGTACACCTTTTTCTTATCCGTATTATCGTAGTTAGTGTAAATACGATAATATGACGATATTGTCATGTTTTAGGTGATATTTTCTTTCGTTTATCTGTGGTACTTGTAGAACTTATATAATAGCGAGGCAGGAGGCACAATATCTAATCTTGCTAACTTTTTAATACGATGTTAAGAACCAATGGCAATCGGTGCGGTAACGTGTCCATAATCTTGGGTGTATTTGCTTTTTAGTATTCAAACTCAAACTCAAACTCAAAGCATTTATTTCAAGTAAACCAATTACAGGCACTTTTGAATTGTCAAAGGGTCGGTCAGTCAGAAAGATGTAGCTAGTTGCATATTCCAAAGACTAGCAGGTACCTGTGGGCTGTGTAAATTAAAGCGCATGTCGTGTTCGATCCTACGACAAGCGAAGCGTTGTAGGGAAGCGTGAATCCACAACAGGAATTTACAAAAGTTCATGAGTACACAGATATATTTTCAAGATGATTACTAACTATATTTTACTAGTTACGTCAATAGCACAACGGTTGGGATATAACCACTATTAATTACCGTACGCCGTTGCCGTACCGTAAGCTCTGCTTAATTTGAGACTAGATGGCGTTGTGTGTCAGTTGTGGATTATTATTATTATTAATATTACTTTAAGGGCGTCAGATTTTTAACTTTACCTATATGTAGAATTTTTTTATTTCCTTGTAAACACGTATTAATATTTTGTTAGGTCGGATCACCGTGGTTTTAAAGTAAAGAATGGATTTAAACTGCAGTTAATGGTCGCTTCAAGAAATTCTAATGAGGCATTTACATTCTAAAGTAGTTGTCAGCATATTGGAAGTATATCCGCCCGCTTCACCGTTGTAATTGTGCATTCAAATAAATTGAAAGCAAAGTTTAAATAATTTATGAATGTGCATTTACAATATGTATGATTTCGAGGACATTTCTGTAGGTATATTTCAACTTGTATCTTTTAAAAACTGATTCGAAGTCGTGTTGGAAAGTTTATGTTCCTGAATTTCGTATAGAAGAAAAAGTCGCTACCCGCGCAACTTGCGTTAATGCAGTTATTTTTAACTAGAATAGAAGTTTTCGTTTCCTAAGGTGAATGGTAGCCGCCACATAGCGTTGCCAACCGTATTCTAAAAAAGAGTATTGTACTCTTAAAAGCAATGAAAAAATGTTATGTGCTGCAAAAAGTACCAAAAACAACCTATTTAAAATTTTTAAATAAATAATACTCTTTTTTATAAGTCCGTACTCTTTACTTAACTCCTTTGAAATCAGATATAATCTATTTCTTCTAATAAAAGTTGGCAACCCTACCGCCACATAACTATCGCAGTGACGGCTGTCATAAAAATGAGGGCAGCGGGGTTTAGCTTTACGGTGTAAAAAACGTTTTGTAGGAAAAGACACCAACTTACTTTCATAAATAAAGTTTCAGTGACGTCATTCGCCGGGAAATAGCGGACGCTACGTGGCGACCACCGTGTTTTATACATTAGTCAAGTAAAATTGTAGTAAAATAAAATTAAACTATCATGATCCATATAAAAATATTGTTTATTACGATTCACCATATTGACATCAAATATAAACTGTATAAACGATAAGATACATCAAAAAGGCACTTATAATAATTAAAAGTACTAATTATGGCGGCAAAAATCCGATATTCAAATATAAATCTTATTCCTATTATAATAAAAAAAAATTAAAGCAATGTTTCCACAGGTTAAAAACATTTGTTCCGAATGAAATCAATCAAAATGGCAGTCCTTAATTCAACGTCAGTTTACTTTTAAATTATCTTTTTATGGTTCCGTACCTCAAAAGGAAAAACGAAACCCTTATAAGATCACTTCGCTGTCCATCTGTTTCTGGAGAGTTATTGATTAAAATCTGAATAGCTGTATACAGGGTAGCAGGGAAACTCGACGTATTCCTTGAAAGGGGTTATTTATACTAGAGGTCATTACCAACAAATTAATTCCTGTTAACCTTCAAGCAGACACGCGGCGTCGAATCGACCGCGATTCTTCTTTTTATTTATCACTAACACAATGATAATGTGATAAATAAAAAAAAAATACTTAATTAGTGTTTTACATCCCTGAAATATCCTATAGGTCTTTTAGGTTACGCGCGACCGCTGGCGTTACAAATGACCGCGCGCCTGCTTGAAGGTTAACTAGGGGTAAAACTGAATGGTTACCAAGCCGTGTCGGTTCTTCGATTTTTAGAAATTTTCTGACTTATTACCAAAAACAATTAATAATGAAAAACTACTCCACTCTAAACTTATAATTGATACTTTTCTGAAAGCTGAAAATTAGTGATCATTTAAAAAAAAATGCTTGCTCAAAACTTACATAATCTCAGAAATAAAAGGTCTTTAGTAGCAATAATTTTTATAACTAACATTAATTGTTATAATTCATTATTTTTTTACTATTAAAAAAAAATATCTAGTATAAACCCTTTCAACGAATACGTCGAGTTTCCCTGTCACCCTGTATAAATATGCAGCTTTATAAGCCTGTTATGTTATTAAAATGGTGTATATCCTGATATTTAACCATTAAATTAAATTATTTAAGCATAGAGTTTCTGAAACGATACAATGCGTTCTCAACCGTATCCTGTGTTTTAATTTTTAACACGTTTTTATTAGTTTCACCTGTATGTTTGTTTGTTTGTATGTAACTGACTCGTTTTTAATTGTAAAGCCCGGCTGAATATTTAATCATACCGTTACTTATTTTTGTACCGAAAAAGTGAGCTTTGACACATGACAGTTCCGACATCATGGACTTTTGTCACTTTCATTGTCTATTGTCGCAAGAGTCCAAAGACTGTTTCACAGTATTCCACAACAAAGTCAATATTTAGTAAGAAATTAGACGTATAATTTCTATCACTAAAACATATTGCATCGAAAACAATACTTATAGTTTTTTTTTTCCTAGCACATATATTTTTCCCAAGAGAAACAAATTCTTCATGCATTTAAGGGTTAAAAAAACATTTTGTGATCATCACATGAAAATAATTTACCATTAGCTGCTGATACATTACCGGTACATACAGTCCATTCAAAGTTATTTTACTCAAAATCACAATGATCTTATACTCCTTGTAAACGATCTTTATTGTTGCTAGTGGTCTAGGTTGCTGTAGGGCAGCTGTCATTGACAATGCTGACAAAATCACAATGATCTTTATTCTCTTTCATATAAGGTTGCTGTTTGGCTGCTGCTGTCAGAGGTAAAAAAAATGTGAAAGGACTGTACTTATCGAGATTTTTTCGTAATAGAAATTATATTTGCTGCCATAAAAAAGTTCATTTATTTTTTTATTGTCATGTCTAAAGCGCGAAAGTGGAAACAAAGCCTCATAATAAATAACCGTCGCCTTACGGCTCCTACTCCTAATTCAAATCCAGCCTGTCCCTGACCCAGCTGCCCTCCCCCAGCGACGCCCTAAGCCTAGGTCCGTACCCCACAGGTGTTGCCGTTAGCGTGTAGTCGCTTAGTTTTTAAGTTTTTTAGGCCCTGGCTGGAGGTCTTAATTTATTGAAGCATCCACAGGCAAGCCGGGTTAAGCAGACGACAACCTCACAGGTTGAATTTCGAGATACCATTTATAAAAAAAAATAAGGCTCCTACTCCAAATTACGTAAATATTAAAAGTAATGGCATTTTTTGTACAAGCAATACATTTGGCACTTTGAGATTCGTCCTCTCAACAGTATAAAAATATAAAATTGCTTACATCTAATTAATACGTGTACGTAAACATAACATAGGCGTTGTTAATTTCATCAATAAAATTATCATGGTAAACAAATGTTGAGGAACAGATGTTCAACAATGTTGGGAACAACTTTTAATATTCAGCAACAGAAGGTGAATTCTCATATTTTTAATAACGTTCGCATTCTAATCTCAGTATCAATCTGCCAAAAATACAATCAATTTACATACAGTTTTGACAAGTTTTTGACATTGATTGTCGCTGAGATGAGATTGCGACTTCAGTTTAAACGTTTTTTTATGTACGAGAATGTTACTAGCCTTCAGTTGTGCAACATTGTTGATAACACACTTTAAATGTTACTGAAACAATGTTTCCTGCCCAAAAAGTCAGTCTGCACGACACTGGCAACTTGTCAACATACTGCTAGCAACACTGAAAACGTTGTGATGCCAGCAACATAGGAAAGTCTTGCTGAAACAGTACTGCTCGACATTTTGTGTACCACAGAACATGTGGCTTAACTAATTAATTACTTATAATGTTAGGGACGGAAGTATAATAATAATGCTTAGAAAAGATTGAGAATCTTTTTGTATCAAACAGTATTTCTTGATTTGTTCAAAAATTATAATGATAATATTATTGTTCGACAATGTATAAAGCTTAGAGTAGTTATAAATACATTTATTGCACTGAGTAACCTAAACCCGCAATTAAGTCAAGCTTTGCTGTGACTTAAGTAGTTCATTTTTACACAAAAAAACCGTGACTTAGGAGTGGGTTTAGGTCACACGAGCTATAACATAGTATACGATACGTGCGACTTAAGTAAACGCCGTATAATAATGGGCTTATTGAGTCACACGCATCGTACTGTACTAAATATTACCACTGGAAATAAGAGTAAAAGGTACAAATATACTTAAAACTATCCCCCAATACACGCTTATGTACTAACGATTGATATGAAGCTATTGCTTGGGGCTGCTGATGGATTACGACTCTTATTTATTGTTTATTTGCCTTACACCAGATTCGCCCGGTGCGATTTTTCTGAAGCGATTTTTTTTTCGCGCGCTTGATTTTCAACACTGTGCTTAGCGCCGAGAGTTGAAAATGTAACTGTTTATTTGACGCGCTGATGCTCTGTTGGATTCACAATGCTCGGCTCATCACCGAGAGTTCAAAATCCAGTGCGCGAAATGCCTACGTGATATTTTTACGTCCGTACGTTACGTCTATTAACGCAGGAATTTATCCACCATCTTTGAGCCCTGAATCACTTCGAAATTGACATTCATTTGTTTCGAACTTTCGAATTCGAAAACCAGTTCCATTTCCAAGTCGGAAGATATCGGGAGTACAGTGAAGTCCTTTCACATTTATTTTACCTTTGTGATCTAAGCTTTCTACCACTGCAGAGTCTGTCAAAATCACAGTGATCTTTATTCTTGTGACAATAAGGTTGCTATTGGATTGTTGCTGTCAGAGATAAAATAACTGTAAAAGGACCGTTTTTCTGCGCCTGAGTTATACAAGACCAAAACGCGAATCAATGCTAACTAGATATAACCTATTTCTACACCACTAACTACATAAAATAACATGTTATACGGACTGCGTTTCGACCTCTTCGCCGTAGTCAAGATCGTCGTACGTCAGCTCTTCGTCGAGAGAGTTCACCGTAGTCTCCTTGCCACCAGGACACGCCAGACATCTGTAAATACGGATAGTAAAGATTGTGTAGTGTGTTTGTTTTAATGTTGGAAATGCGTAGATATGGTTAGCATCTCGACAATTTTAATGTATTTATTTTGAAAAATTTATTGTATCTCAAAAAAAAATCGCAAGGAATGTGCGCGATTTGGATGGAGAAATGGCACTATTGAGCTAACGCTGTGTGAGCGTGCGTGTTCCACCGCGGCCCGTTCGATGTCCACCACGCACAGGATGGATGGGAAGCAGCACATAAGTAATTCTTTGCTCCGTTGGTGTAATTGCTGTATGGCGTTCCAGTAGGAGGATAAATAAATAAAATAAATAAATCTCACGATCGAACAATATTGAGACAAACTGTAAGGATAACAAATGCATGCTCATAGTTGATAGCATGAAGAATATTTAGATATACTGAGAGGGGCCCGTGGCTAAATAATACCAGGTACACAGGTCGATCGGTCAGGTTAAGCGACGCTTGCCGCGATTAGTCTGTGGATGGGTGACCATCTTTACATACCGAGACCCCTCCGTGCCTCGGAAAGCACGTTAAGCCGTTGGTCCCGGCTGTCATTCGTAGATCTTTGACAGTCGTTACGGGTAGTAAGAAACTCGAAAGTCTGACAACCAGTCTTACCTAGGGATATCGTATTACCCAGTAACTAGATTGTGCAATAGAGGCATAATATTACATTTTGATTGCAGATAATCAACTGTAATATAATAGATTTGTTATGAAATAAGCATCACCTTTGCACCTATTTGTCTGTTCTGTTTTTTTCTGGTCTGTTTATACAACGTGTAACGTTAAATGCGCAAAACCTGAAAATAGTTTGATCAGAATAACGAGCAGAATTAATTCAACCACTTTTTAATAAAGGTCACATTTTTCAAAAAATCTTCATTAATAACGTTGCAGTGTCTATTTATTAATAGGTCAAGCAAGCCAATGTCAGCGCGGCGCAGCGGCCCGATGACGACTCCTCCCTAGAGATGGGTTTATGCCCTGGCAAATTGGGCGCTTTGAATAAACGCCGGATAAATGCCCGTAAACGCCCAATAAATGCCTTTTGCCTGGGCAAAAACTTTAACAGAACTTTTATTACATTTTTCATTCAAATTATTTGATTTTGAGTGTGCAGAAAAGATTAATTGGTCCAAATAGCGACGTCAATACAAAAAAAAATCGATTCCTCATACCTAGGGGTATCCAAAAATACCACATATATGTTCCTTTTCCTGTTAATGAGACACTACAAAACTCTTTACATTTTCTTTATCTGGTCAATTGTTTTCGATAATATTCTAGAGTGTTGTAGAATGTTCTAGGTACTTGTGATGTGGGGAAATATAAAGGCGCCCTCGCGATCGGTTTAGTAAGTTTGAAGAAAAAATGGACGAGCGACAAGTTCGAACACTGTTCTTATACGAGTACTTTAGGCCTCTCGCCCACGGCGACTTTTTGTAGCGATTCTGTCGCGCGTTCGCATCGATACAGTCGCGATGCGGTTGCTATAGAGATGTAAGTGCTGTATTATACCGTTTGTATTGAAACGTATAAAACGAAAAATACCGTATAATACGGTATTATACCATTTGCTAAGGTATTTTATGTATAAATCGATTATTTCTGTATTTTTTAAGTAAATTATCTGAGTAATAATTAAAATATTGAAAATACGGTGGAAATGCATAGATATAAAACATGAAATGGTATTTTGAAGTGAAAACTTCTTTAGCATCGTTGTGATTTGAAAATCAATGAAACGAAAAAGCGACGGTAAAAAGAGATAAACACACATCTATAGGATTTAACGTGCGAGAGAATGAGATAGAAGTAGTGATGAGCAAAATCCAAGACCAAGACCATGATCAAGACTCGAAGTATTTGAGCAAGACCAAGACTATCTATACGCTGGCAAGACCAACACCAAGACCGAACAAGCAAGACCAAGACCGAGACTGAGTAAGCAACACGAAGACCAATACAAAGACTGTCCCAGTCTTGGTCTTGGTCTTGCTTTGCTCATCACTAGATGACGATGACGATGATGACGATGACGATGACGATCACGATGACGATGACGATCACGATGACGATCACGATCACGATGACGATGACGATCACGCTCACAATCACGATCACGATGACGATGACGATCACGATGACGATCACGATCACGATGAAGATGACGATAACGATGACGATCACGATCACGATGACGATCACGCTCACGCTCACAATCACGATCACGATCACGATGACGAGGACGATCACGATCACGATGAAGATGACGATCACGATGACGATCACGATCACGATGACGATCACGATCACTATCACGATGACGATCACGCTCACGATCACGATCACGATGACGATGACAATCACGATGACGATCACGCTCACGATCACGATGACGATGACGATCACGATGACGATGACAATCACGATGACGATGACGATGACGATCACGATCACGATGACGATGACGATCACGATCACGATGACTACCAGTTGTGAATTAGCGGAAGCACTTAACTGTAGTCACCACGCCGTGGAATACAATCTGAATGAGTTTGGGTATTGAAAAGTTTTGGCTCGGTGGGTACCGCACATCCTTACAGACGCCAGGCGTGCAGTCCGTGTCGCTATTTGTCAATCACTTTTGCTGCAACCCCGATGTAAATAGTTTTTGTCTGATCTGGTTACTGGAGATGAATCATGGATTCATCACGAGAACGATACACGTCGTGCTTTTTGACCGCCTCGAGAAGAAACGCCACCAACTCAACCGAAGCTGAGTCAAAAGAACCGCTTAAAAGTTCTGCTTTGCTGTTTCTGGGACGCGCAAGGCATGCTGTTTTATGAACTACTAGCTGGGGTAGCCGGCTTCGCTCAGGGAGTTGATATGAGATTGTGTGGTAGTTGGAATAAACTTTACAACAACAACTTACACCACAACTTACAACAACAACTACAACAAACACACACAACTACAACTTAACAATTTTTTTATTGGAAATACATTCTAACTACAATACTTGTTTATAAACAACATTTTTAATTTTTTTGGGGTATGTATGTATGTATAAATTTTTCGAATTTCCTACTCAATGATCTAGGATGTTCCTGAATACTCTCGAATGTTCCCAAACATTCCACAACATTCCAGAATGTTCTTGAATGTTGTGGAATGCTCTCGAATACTCTCGATTGTTCTGGACTGTTCTAGAAATTTCCAGAGGGCAAAAATTCCAGCCCTTATATCTTCAAAAGTATGCCCTTCCGGTAAAAACGGGAATATTCTTCATGGACAGGAGATAGAGGGTTACCACGCCATATAACTCCCTTGATCGTACCGGGACTCATTTCTAAGTTTTAGCGGCATGCACATTGCACACTTTCTTTTATAACATACATTGATTACACAATGAAACTATAAACGCTGACAAATATTCAACCCAGCTCACCAAACTATCTGCTGATATCAAGAAAAACCGACGAACACGAGTCAATGTAGTTTTACTACAAGATATTTTTATGGCAGAGTAGTATATTACGTACAAAGACTATTGTAGGATCAAAGCCAATTACAAGACCACTTCATTTTTCATTTAAAGAGAGTTAACCCTTAAATGCATAATGTTGCCATATGGCAACAACGCACGTCATCTAATTTTTTTAAGAATGTGATAGCTGTGAGTTTCTGAACGCACCTCTTTTTGTCAAAACAATATATATACTCTATGAATATTAATATTATTGTATAATTATTATATATTTATTATCTAAATTCTATAGATAAATACCTATACAATAGCATTTTTTGCAATACGATAAAATAAATCATGCATTTAATGGTTAAAATTATATTTTCTATAAATACCTACTGTGATTTTTTTAACAAGACTGATTATTTGATTAAAATTTTAATTTACATACAAAATACTGACATCAAGTTTCATTTTAAGTTAAGTTCCTGCTTTATTTTTTACAAAACAAAGTTATTAGTTTTTGCGCCCAGTGATCGGGCATTTATTTGGGCGTAAACTCGTTTACGCCCAATATGCCAAGTTTATGCCCATTCTGCCCATATTTGTTTTTGCCCTCGACCCATCACTACTCCTCCCTCGATAAAGCGTCGTCACAGACGCAATAAATGATCAGAATGGCCAGTAAAACTAAAACAGCACATAAAACCTTTATAATTTTTTTAATTCCTTATTTTCTCTCTGAAATAGGTCAATTGAATTAAAAATCAGTTGGGGTGTCTGAGGTTTTGCGCATTTAGCGTTACACGTTGTATATGTGTGTACATACATATATGGTAAAATAAATTAGTTAATTAAATTAATAAAAGTAAGACAGTGTCACAATGCGTACCCAGTCAATATCAAACCATAAGTAAGAGCACTCAGAAAACTTACGTAACACGAATAATACCACTCGCACGCAAGATCCACAATATTGATATAACTAGCTAATAAATTATTAAATCATAATTCACATAATACCATCGCAAAACATTTCCGATTAATTAATAATAATTGATTGGCAACACCTGTTCGTAACTCAATACGTCTTCGGCGTACGCGCAGGTCAGCGCTCAATATTATAATATGCTAATGTCAAGTCGACCTCGTTACGCAGGTGTGCCTTCGCAATCTTGTCAACCTTTCATACTATTTCTCGCTAATAATAATATTAGATCTTACTATCTGAATATTTAGGGTGAAGTTATTCGAATTTATAAACGGGTAAGTATACTGAATAGTGTAAATCTTTCTGACTGGCTTAGACGTGAAAAAAACCGGACTAGTGCGACTCGGACTCGCCCACCGAGGGTCCCGTACAAATTTGTAGTTACATATTATAAATAGTTCAGGAATCGAGCCCGGAAAAAATTGGATAAAAAAACGTACTTAAAATGAAGACTACGTTTTTTATGATTTAATTACTAATTTTCAGATTTTTCCCTGTACTTGTAGTATAAGACGATATTACTTGCCAAATTTCATAGTTCCAGGTCAACGAAGAGTATCCTATAAATTTTGATTCCCTTGAGTGTCGAAATATACATTTTTTGCGGCATATAGGGCCGTATCTATTTTTTACGTTAACTTAGAAGTTTGATTTTTTCACACATCTGAGTATATGGTTTTGATTTCAACTCAATACCTCCAAGCGTTTCCGAGATAAAGGGTCTTGACAGACAGACGGACAACAAAGTGATTCTATAAGGGTTCCATTTTTTCCTTTTGAGGTACGGAACCATAAAAAGGAGTGCAAGCGTAGTGATCAGTGCTCATGTCTTCTCTGTATGAGAAGAGGCCATTGCCCTGCAATGGGACTATAATAGGCTGATATTATTATTATTCGAATTTACTTGAGTCGTTACGGGCAGTCAGAAGCCCGGAAGTCTAGCAACCAGTCTTACCAAGGTGCATCTTGGGGTTGTGGAGGTCAGACAGGCACTCGCTCCATGTAAAATATTGGCATTCAGCTGTATTCGATTAGACTGGGAGCCGACCAAAGCCAAACATATTTGGGGAAAAGCTAGGCAGATGATGATTCGATTTACTGGGGTCCTTATTGGTTTGGTAAAAAGAAATAACCGCGTATGGCGCTTATGTTAAAGATCTTCATTATACTAATTGCTTTTCATGAATAATTACCTGCTCTCGTTGATTCCGTAAGATAAACATTTATCTCCGACGCATTCACAGCATCCATCGTGGAACCATCTGGAATGCATGAACAATTAAAATTAGTAGAGAAATTAAACATATGTATTTATTACTAGCTTCCACCATTCAGGTCTAATAAACGCTCTGTGATGACGGTTTACCATGTGGTTAAGGGGAAAGCGTCATTCCGGTCCAATAAACGCTCTGTGATGACGGTTTACCATGTGGTTAAGGCGAAAGCGTCATTCCGGTCCAATAAACGCTCTGTGATGACGGTTTACCATGTGGTTAAGGCGAAAGCGTCATTCAGGTCCAATAAACGCTCTGTGATGACGGTTTACCATGTGGTTAAGGCGAAAGCGTCATTCAGGTCCAATAAACGCTCTGTGATGACGGTTTACCATGTGGTTAAGGCGAAAGCGTCATTCAGGTCCAATAAACGCTCTGTGATGACGGTTTACCATGTGGTTAAGGCGAAAGCGTCAGGGTAGCCCCGAAATTCCAAATTTCTTATGTTTTTTGTAATTTATTTGCAGGTCAGTATCAGGTTCTACGTTGATCAAAATAATTATGATTCGCGGCCCTTGGGTCGCTTTCAATTTAGACGGTTGGTGCCGGATTGCTGCAGTCCGGGTATCGTACTGCGCACGGGCGGTTATGATTTTTCATCTCTCGCACGACCTTGCGTCGAGACATTTTGTATGAAAAATCAAAACCGCCCGTGCGCAATACGATACCCGGACTGCAGCAGTCCGGCACCAACCGTCTAAATTGAAAGCGCCCTTAAGGTGGCACTAGTCGATATTTTTTCCATACAAATTTCGGGAGGGTCTTACTCCACTTTTTGACATTGTGCATCCAAAGTTAAACATGATATCGTTTTGTTTTATTTATTAATTTTGTCTGTAAGGAAACAGAATAGTAAAATAAAAAGCTATTAAAAAGTTATGTCACAACAAAGATTCGTTTTTCTTGCTATGAATTTTTAACGTAACTTTGGGTGTAAATACGTAATAAAAGAACTGTAAAATCTTCAAAACAAACTGTACCGAGAAAGCTCAGTTATCGAAGAGTCAAACAAATTTTATTTGTATTATAATTGATTTATGCAGTGGTTTATTCATAAAACTCGATTTTCCAAAGGACTTTTCAAATTTTTTTATGCGTCTTTCAGTTCGGAACGGTGTTTGTGTGCGTGAGAACTAATGTTGTGCGTGTAGACTGGCGTCTAACTGCTCATCACTGATACTACCTCTGTCGGACACGCTGCCAGATGAGATAGCGTGCTTTTTGGCCATGCCCACCAGTGCGTTCCAGCTCGCGACTAGTTCCACCTTAAGGGTAAGCAGGTAAGGCTGGCCACGACCTCATGTCACTGTCTGCCAACTAAATCCTTAAAACAAACTGTGCTTACCAATCCGACTGCCAATTTTCTCTTTGACTGTACATTGAGAGGCTGGCGATTGGCGAGTCAATGTTGACAAGGTGATATCATTATCATAAGATGTTTGGCTGCGTGATAGTACCACAGGGATAGGGTTATGCATGAATATCTACCGTGGAAAGGAACGGAGCGCACATTACACATTTAACGCGGAATTGGAGATTGGCGCTAGATCGATGGGTATCCTGATCGGCTCCGCCTACTGCGGTGACCTTCTCCTGTTATAATTTGTTACTAGAAACTAAGTGTGCCCGCGACTTCGTTTGCGTGGATGTCGGGTATCAATAGTGAGTGGCTTAAAAAAGGTGCAGGTAAGTACAGACGCCAGCACACCAAGCTACTACAATCTGGCTTTCTTATCGCTAAAGTGTAAGGTTCAGAGTTGATTGAGAAAATTTGACACTTTCGGGTATCTTGCTGTGCCTCTCCTCCATTGAAAAGGAAGATTTTTTTTTCTTCTCTTTTTAAGTTTTAAATTTTTTTGCGCAGAACCCTAACTCTTTTTCCAAAATTAAAGTAGCATAATTTACTCCTTATAACATCTGCTATCTGCCAGTGAAAGTACCGTCAGAAATGAGAAAGATTAGTCGGAAAAAACAGACAGAGACTTTTTTTTTTTTGTTTTGTTATAAGTAACGTTTATGCTTTCATATGCCTTAAGCAAAAAGCTGTTGACATTACAAACAGACACTTCAATTTTATTTATTTGTATTGTATAGATAAGCTGTTGATCAGAATACTTTACCTCAAGCTGTTGGCGCCCATAGACCGGCAGGAGGCTCGGCACTTATCGCAGGACATACACTGGGACATGTAGGCGACCGTGCAGTTGAGGGTGACCACGTCGCGGCTCACTGGCTCTGATTCTTGTTCTACGCTCTCTGCAGAGTAAATGAATAAAATATTGGCTTTAGACTCACGTGTTTGTTCTTTTAGAGTCGTTTTTAAGTTAGGGTCAGCGCAGAGAGCAGCAAAACGCTCGCGCATATTTAATGCGGTTGGTGCGAGCGTGCTCGAAAACGCGCCGCTGGAAATCCTCGAACTCTACTTTAATTGTGATTAATTTCATTATCATGTAACGAAAAACTACTCGTTAATTTTACTGTTCTTCTGCGCTCAACCTTAGGAAACAAAGTTATTGGACGTTTTAATTCTCTGAAAACTTTTGGATTTTTTTCTGGCAATAGTTTGACATTTTCTTGTTAAAAATAAATGGAACAAATAGGAAAATCCAGAATGCGTCCGGTATTGTCTTTGTTTCCTGCAGTTCCTAGGTACGGACTAGCCAATGTTTATTCATTCATTCATTGCCATTATCTATTTGAAGAAGTGTTTTCTGAGTATACTTAGTAGGAATTCGGAATCCCGTTGTTCGGAAACAACGGGATCGAATTCTTCGGTTGGAGATTATTTTAACACCAGGATCGCCTATGCTAACGGGAATCGTAAATTATGCTAGTACAATGTACAGGTGGGTCTTGTCACAAAACTTGGATTACGATTATCTAGATGGATTTATATTTAATTAATGACTAATCCCTTTACTAATAAACGTTGTATAGCGTCTGTATAGTTATACAAAGCTTCGTCTTCTTCTTTCGAAAGTCAAATTACTGACGACTGAAAGAGAGAAATCGGTGTAACTATTCATCTGATATGATAATACGTTTATTAGTAAGGGGGTAGGTATAATATTTACATAATATATAAGCTCACAGACCTAAATTAATATTTATAATATGTACATGTATATAAAAAAGACGGAAAAGAATCATATTTTTGATGCCCTCAAAAAATTCATCCGCATCGCTGTCAACAGGAAAAGTGCCCGAAAGTGGCTGGCAGCATTGCCACGCTGTATGGCGATGCTGATGTTTGGCCAAAAAATAAATTATCTTGCTTGAAACCTATTGCTACTTACGCTTGATTACTCAAACGAACTCAATTGTTGGTACATTTTGGGTATTGGTAATGGCTGTAGTCAAATATCTTTTTTAATTTTAGATGTGCCCTACAAGGACCGTAATTATATCTTAGCTTTAGCGAATAAAATAAATCTGATGATTGCAAATGTAAGCGACCGTGCAGTTGAGGGTGACCACGTCGCGGCTCATCGGCACTGATTTTTGTTCTACGCTCTCTGTAGAGTAAATGTACAAAATGTTAGCTTACACTCACGTCTTTGTTTTTTTGTCATCATGTCAACGCCGGCTGTCGCTGAAAACCAGCGCTGGGACTCTATCTCGTATAGGGTCTTAGGGGGCGTCCATTAATAACGTGAGACGTTCAAGGGGGGGGGGGGGAGGGGGTCAAGCCGAATCTCACCTAATCTTACTTTGGGGGGAGGGGGGTCTCAGCAAATATCAGGTATTTTTTTTCGTAATACGGAAAAAAAATACCTGATATTTGCCGAGACCCCAAATCCAACACATTTACACTATAAACAGGCATTTTGAAAAATCTCACGTGAGATTGGGGGATGGGGGAGGAGATTGAGCCAAATCTCACGACATCTCACCAGGGGGGAGGGGGGATCAGAAAATTTCTAAAAACGCCTCACGTGTCACATAATGGACGCCCCCTTAACACTATGCTGAGCGATGGCCGTTTTGCCTGGATGTGACGCATATTTTCCCCCAACTTGTTATTTTCTTTTTTTTTGTGTTCGTGTTATTTTTAAGGCGTGTACAGACGCGTGTAATGTGTAATGTAATGTATCGATTAATGTAATGCGATTACTGTGGACGGCATACAAACTCAACGCGAATCTTCTATGTGTTCGACTGCGAGAGCCTTTGTGTTCGCGCTAAAAACTAGGTGACGGATCAGCGCGAGCGTTACATGTAATGCTCGTAGTCCCGTCCACACGCAGAATTTACGTTACATTACATGATAAATTACATTACACATTACACGCGTCTGTACACGTCTTTATGCGTCATGTTTGCCGCAAATAAATGTATTTTCTTTCTCTATTTTAGAATCGTATTTAACTCAGGGTCTGCGCAGAAAGTAGCAAAATGCTCGTGCGTATTTAATGCAGTCGGTACGAGCACGCTCGAAAACGAGCCGCAGGAAATCCTCTCTTGCAGGCTACTTTGAACTTCCTTAATCAAATTATTTGTAGCAAACCTACGAAAAACGATGGGCCTCAGAAAATAATGTCATTTAGGGCTGATTTTTCCAACGCCAGATAATTTTATCCGAGAAATAATATTGAATTTTTTACAGTTCTTCCATACAAAATATGTCACGACAATTTTATTCCACAAATAAAAAATATCTGTCGATTGAAAAATCAGCCCTTGATTAACTAACCTTTTCTTACTTCGTATTTATTCAGTTTCGGCCGAAACCAGAAGAAGAGCCGAAGGTTCGGTTATGGTTTCGGTTTCGGCTGTAGCTTTAAGCCATTGTAAGATCTTGTTAACATTATGGAACTCAAATACAGATATGAATATGAACTACACTAATTGATTATAAAGTTCCAGAAATAAAGGACGAAAGACAGACCACTCAATGCCCAATATAACATAGATCGCAAGCTAATAAAGCCATCTCAGGTGCAGGTAGTTGTTTACATTCCACGTTAATGAATCATGCGCATCTCCGTGGGATGCCACTGACGCCTGCGTCGGTTTTGCTTTTTTTTTTACCGAGTCCTTCGTCGAAAATTGTATGAGACATAATTGTCGGCGAGGATTAAGTAATATTGTCCTGTGTTATGTGACTTAGGGCTAATTTTTCAATCAACAGATAAATTTTAGTCATCATCATCTGCCTAGCCTTTTCCCAAGTATGTTGGGGTCGGCTTCCAATCTAACCGGATGCAGCTGAATACCAGTATTTTACATGGAGCGACTGCCTCTCTGACCTCCATAACCCAGTTATTGGTTAATACGATACCCCTAGGTAAGCAGCTGAATACCAGCATTTTACATGGAGCGACTGCCTCTCTGACCTCCATAACCCAGGTATTGGGTAATACGATACCCCTAGGTAAGACTGGTTGTCAGACTTTCGGGCTTCTGACTACCAGTAACGACTGTCAAAGATCTACGAATGACAGCCAGGACCAACGGCTTAACGCGCTTTTCGAGGCACGGGGTCTCGGTATGTAAAGATGGTCACCCATCCACAGACCAACCGCGGCAAGCGTAGCTTAACCGGATCGATCGACCTGTGCGGCTATTATTGTTTAGCCACGGGCCCCTCCAACAGATGAATTTTAGTCGTGGAATAAAATTGTCGTCTGACAGATTTTGTATGGAAGAACTGTCAAAAATTCAAAATTATTCCTCGGATAAAACTATCTGGCGTTGGAAAAAACAGCCCTTAACAATACTTAAACTTTTGTTTCCTACTGCCAACTGGATTTGTCGGGGAAATAAGTAGGTACAGACGCCAGCACATCAAGCTACCCGAAAGTGTCAAATTATCCCAATTAACATTGAACCTTATGCTTTAGCAATAAAGTTGATAATCTATTAAATAAATTTGACAGATTGTAGTAGCTTGATGTGCTGGCGTCTGTACATACATACTAATAGCGGTTATTTTTTTGGGATAGTTTACTGATGTTATTTGTTTTTTTTTGCGTTTATAAAATAAATGTCGACGGCGAAGTCTTATAAATAAAGAAAAAAATGCGTGTTTTGAGTTCTAGTTATAGGCTAAGCGCGCAACACGAAAAATAGCTGTGATAAATAATCGCCAATCTGTGAACAATACTAGAGCCCACACTGCGGTAAAAAATCGCTTGAAAAATTATTGGCGTTTGCGATTTTATTTCGCATGAACATGCAATAAAACAAATCGCTTACTTTAGTTACCTAGCTTTAAAATTTTACAAATACAGTCAGTAGTAAAAGTAGCCGATTATTTCGGAATTTTGATTTTTAAATTATCAAGCATAATCACTGTTTTAATTAAATCTATTATGCTAAACCTTCAAATATTCTTCAATGATTTGTTACAATCTACATTTCCATATCATTACCAAGCCACCTGGTGATGTCCCACTGTGTCAAATTAATTAAACATGGATTTGAAGAAACATAATACATGTTAAACACTGGTAATCGGATATGATCAATATTTTAATATCTAATGCAAATTACTTAGAAGTGGTAATGTAGATAAAGCTCACAAATAAATTAAAATCTTGTTTTATGAGTCATGTCACTTGTTTACTTGATCTTACATGGCTTTATTAACTCTTTAAGCTATTGTTAATTAACCCTTAACTGCATCGTGATGGAAACCATCAACCAATCCAGTGCCATATTTTCGTTTCCACAGAGCAAGGGGATTCCCCAATTGTTAGAGATATTCAATTCATGTTGTTCCCAGTAGATTCGTTCTGATTACATAAAGATATAAATTTCCACCAGGCCATTTAGAAAAAAAAAATAGTATTTTTATGAATATATTTTTTTAAATATGTATTTTTTCTTTACTATAGAAATAATGTTATGTCCAAATAAATTTATTTTGCTTAAAAAGTAAAAATCATGCAATTAAGAGATATGCATATAAGAGAAAAAAAAGGTCTAAGAATAAGCATTGTCATCCAACGTGGCAACACTGCCAGCTTTTTGGGCACCTCTCCCCACAGACAGCTGGATGATTTTTTTTTATGCCCAATGAGCTCTTTCCTTTATATACAACGTGTAACGTTAAATGCGCAAAACCCGAAAATAGTTTGATCAGAATAACGAGCAGAATTAATTGAACCACTTTTTAATATAGGTCACATTTTTCAAAAAATCTTCATTAAAAACGTTGCAGTGTCTATTTATTAATAGGTCAAGTAAGCCAGTGTCAGCGCGGCGCAGCGGCGCGGTGACAACTCCTCCCTCGGTAAAGCGTCGTCGCAGACGCAATAAACGATCAGAATGGCCAGTAAAACTAAAACAGCACATAAAACCTTTACAATTTTTTTAATGACTTATTTTCTCTCTGAAATACGTCAATTGAATTAAAAATCAGTTACACGTTGTATAGGTACTTGTAGGTACATACTTTTGAGTGTTAGGTTGTAGGTACATTATATTAAAGAGTTATTGATAAAAATAGAACAGCTAAATGGTATTGTTGTCGGTTAGTCTGGCTGGATGGGTGACCATCTTTACATATCAAGACTCCTACAAACATCAGAAAGGATGCTAAGCCGTAGGTCCCGATTGACATTTGTCATTGGCAGTCGTTACAGGGCCATCAGAAGCCCGAGTCTGACAACCAGTATTACCAAGGGGTATTGTATTACCCAGTAACTGGGTTGTGGAGGTCAGATAAAAAATACTGTTATTCAGCTGCATCCAGTTAGACTGGACGCCCAACATAGTTGCGAAAAGGCTAGGCAGATGACGATTTATAAAAGATACTTACGTAAATGGAACACAACTGTCTTCTCTGGAACTGCTCTGTACGCTGACAGATCAATGTCTACTGGGTAGGTGATAGACAACCACCTTTGCTGAGGGTCTGGGTCACTGGTGAGGGCGGCAAACAGTCCAGGAACACCGTCCGCTAACTCTTCTACATATGATGTCTTAGATAATTCTGTCTGCGTGTCATTTGGTTTCGGACACATGTCTATAAGGAAAATTATACCATCACTATGTTATCAGTTTTAGACATATACAATGTATTAATTATTATGAAAGAGAGAAAGAGTATTGTTTGATTAATCTTGTTTTCCTGAATATTGCTTACTCTGGAGGAATAATATAATGTGAGCTGCATTGTATGTGGGAGAAATTGACTTTTCCAATAAAATACCTTTTGTTTGTTCTAGGTGTGTTTCGTATTACTAAAGCCTTGGACAGAGATACGTCAACAATGGAAGGAGTGCATTATTTAATAGAACTTTCTCACAACTATGTTAACGAAGGATAATAATTACCAAAGAGTAAATAAATTGAATGTACTAACCAACACAACTGCAGCATTCGCTGTACAAATAGCTGAGGCAGTTGAAACAATCTTTGCAGCACGAACAATCCTTCAAGTCACATTTACAAGATTGAGTCAGCATACATTTCGATACCACACTGGCACAAATAGCTTCATTACAAGCGTATACTATTGGCACTATGCATATTAGAGCTACGGCGAAGTAGACTTTCCCAGCCATTGCCAGAGGTTTAGACAAATTGTAAACACGACACTTGAGGAATTTACAAAGTTGTAAAAATAAACAACACAAATACGTATAAATGTTCTCAGTAACAGGAGCGTTCACAAGGCACAAACTTGCAAAAAAGACTTGGCAGGCTATTTATTTGTATAGTATAAGTAATAATCATGCAAGGAACAAACAAATAATTAAATACGATTTTTAGAAACAAGTTCAGCGCCAAGCGCCCTTACAATTTACTTTAGTGAAGTGAATGATCAATGAACAATATTGAAGAAGTTGTAAGAAAGAACGAATGATTTTAAAGTTTACCACAGATGATGTATCAAATCAAAAAGTGAAAATCAACAGGTTCTAACAGCAATGTTACTAGTCTCATTATATGAAATAAAATTAAATGGATTCGGCTACGGTTTAATTGAGATGAAAGTCTACCGAATAGTGGATATTTTTTTACTGTTGTTTATTAAATATACCATTTTTTATAAAATTACCATTGATTGAAACAGACAAAACTATCCATCTAATTTTTCTGTGTTGGCAACATAAAGAAAGAAACAAAAAGCGGGAAAAAATAAATAGTCGATTACGTGGTTTCGTTGCAATAATTTTATTATAATACCTATTTACCTATACCTACCTTCTTGCTGCTTGTACGCAGTCACAAATAGAGATGGGCGTCGGGTAAGTAGGTACTCAAAGGGAAAATATTCAGGTGAATTCCTATTTTGGTAGAAACCAAAGCTTGGGTAAATATATTTAATAACACCAATGCTATTATGACTGCACGTGTGTGTGTATATAATACGAGTAGGTCTTTACCTATGAAATTGCCGTTTTGTATGAAAAAATTTAATTTTCCATTTGTCAAGCTTTTTTACCTTGCCAATTTGACGCAAATGGACCAATATTGTTTTGTCGAAAGCTGCTGCTAATTCAGCCGTAGATTGTGTATCATCAGTTTCCACAATCGCCTTTAATTCGTCACTGTCGACCAAAGTCTTCGGACGACCGCGAGGTTCATTTTTCAGGCTGAAATTTCCAGAAAAAAGCGAGCAAACCAATAACAGGTGGTGCGTTGGTTTGTAGTGATAGCTCCGTAAACGTCGTTGATGTTGCGCGCCGCTTGTGCCGCGTTGCTGCCACGACGGTACTCATACAGTGTGAGTTTTTATAAAGTGCACATATTAAAAAGGGTGAAAATATAAACGATTTTATCGACGGAAAAAATGTCAAAAAAAAATTTTTTTTTTAATGGTAAAAATTGGTAAAAATGGTAAATTTTCTTTAAAAATCATGAATAATTAATTTACGAAGTTTCTTTTTCAAAAAATTATGGCTTTATTAGCTTGGCCTATTATTAGAGATCATTATTAATTTTGTTTTGTTTTAATATGACATTTAGTTTAAAAGTAGTAACAGTTTGTTTGCATGGGGTACCCAGACGAGAGTAAAAAAAAATAAAAATTTAAATTTTTTTTAGATTTTTTTTGACATTTTTTCCGTAGATAAAACTGTTTATATTTTCACCCTTTTTAATATGTGCACTTTATAAAGACTCACACTGTATTCCATAATTACTCGAATTTTTAACATATCCATGATGACGAAAAAGATTGAAATGCGATGAAAATTAACACTAATCAATAAACAAATGACTATTTTTCGAAACAAAGTTTCATGTTTTTAAAATAAAATTAATTTGAAATTACAATTCTTAGCCAAACAAAAATTATTTTGATTTGAAATGGCCAGTACTGCAGAACGGCAATTTCATAGGTAAAGAAGACCTAATATTTGTATTACGGTCGACTAGTCGTTGATTACGACAGTCAACGAGACTAACGAGTAAAAAACTTAAAAAGTCTACACCGACAATCGGTTTGGTTACCTCGGCAACCACAAAACGCCACTTAAAGTGTCCACGGAGTCCTAAAAAAAACCCCCTCATTTGCGGCCACAAGTTAATAGGACACGCACGTCGGTCACATAGCAGACGATGGGGGTAGACCCAGCAGGTCGCTACCGGTGTCGACCAGCGACCAGTCGAGCGAGGGCAACCATCTGTCGCCATCACCGACTGCCCGTGGCGTTTCCCTGTCGGCAGTCGCAGTGCTTGATGCATCGCTTCGCCTTCTCGCCGTGCATCGCGTGGTACCAGCACACAGGATGCTGCCGGTAGCTGGAATCCGAGCGGGCTGATGTGCGATCGCGTGAGTGCCGTCGCGCGCCTTGACCACGGCTGTGGGATTGGTTCCGCGAACGGATGTCACGCAGCTGCAGCGTTACCTCGTGATCTCGGCTTTCATCTCACTAAGCGAGTCCCTGCTGCCGAAGTTGCTGCAATGTGGCTTACCGGCGCGACGAGTCCTGGACGCGGTCAGCCAGTTCAGCTAGCGCCTCCAGGGTGCTGTAGGGCTGTGATGCCAAGAGTGTCTGGATACTGAGTTGGCTACACCAGATGCTGCGTATGAAGTCCTCGGGCACGGTTGGCCCTGTAAAATCCCTGCAGGTTTCGAAGGAACTGTGACGGCTTCCAGTCTCCCAGCTCCTCGTGAATTAGCAGCTGCTTCACCTTCCGCTCCTGGGAGGCCGAGAGGCGCTTCACTAATTCCGTCTTCAGCTTGACGTATCAGTTAGTGGCAGGAGGGGACATAATGAAGTCCTTCACCTCCTTTGAAAATTGGGGGTCGAGGTGACCGAACACATAACTAAACTTGGTGACGTCATTCGCCTCCCTGCATTCTCAAACTGCGCTTCTATTTGAGCAAACCAGCCGGTCGATTCTGTAAAAATCTCATCGTGAAATCATAAGTGAAGTGAGCACTTAATAGTGTTAATCCCTAGCGAATGACAGCTCACTCCACGCTCACTTCACCCAAGCTTTCACGGTGAGATGGTAACAGAATCGCACGGCTGATGTCCGGCTCTTCCGGCCAAAATGGTAGCAACTTCATCAACGACACACGGAGAATAGCCTTCGGCGCGGGAGATAATACTGTGTTAGTGCACAACTGCACAAGTGTGAGCGCAGACCGCAGACACAGGTGCACTCTCTCTTCCCTCACTCTCTTAGTCCGATGGGACGGCAATTTGACACGACCGGACAAGAATAACATGTATAATTATTATGGGGAAACAAACAATTCAGTTTATCATGCACGGTATGCACAGACCTGCAATAATTTATAATATATTCACTTATGTAGGTATAGTTGACCTCGTTATAGCTTTATCACTTTTGACAGCAATTCGCATGAAATTAATATTGAAACTTCATTAAGTGTGCATACACACGAGCGACGCGCGTCGGCGGCTGTCGCCGACACGCGCCAACGCGTGTCGACGGCTGCCGTTATCAACATGTATTTGAGCACCGTACAGAAATACGCGAGCAACACGTTGCCGACGGCTGCAGTTGCCTCTGCCGTTGACGCGTGTTGCTCGTGTGTATGCACACTAGGTTTAAACTGTTTGACTGTCACATAGAAAAAACAATAGTCCGTGTTGTTTTACTCCGGCCTAGTGGTATTCTTTAGGTTGGTAAAGTAATAGCGAGGTCGAGTAGATTACTAAAAGTAGGTAGGTACCAATCTCCGATCAATAAATAATAGGTAAATAACAACAGAGGACAACAGCAGGGTATCGTAATTATTGGATTAATCAGTACAATCATATTATTTCATATTTCGGGCTTATCGCGATAATACCCAGGTGGTGGAAAGTATTACATGATATGGAATGGGATAATTACTTTGCCTTGTTTCTCGATAAATAATAATTACATTCAATATGTACTTATTATGTTCATGCGAAGCATATTAGTTACTCTTCGGTTGCAACTGATTTGATAAGGTCGCGGAAAGATGGTAAGTACGGACGGCCGCTCTTATATCATATTCCGTTTACTTATATTATTATTAGAAATATTATTGATCAATCAGTTGTTGTTTGTAGATAAGTATTTATTTTAGATAGGTATTTTGAGTAAGATATTTTAAAACTTCTGAGTACAGTAGCTTCACGATTTCGTCAGTGTGAAATTTCTTAGTTTAATATAAAATATATTCTATAATAATCGGCAATACTGTAGCTTCCCATTAGTGAAAGAATTTTCGGATACCGATTAGGCATGATCGGATCACAAAGCTGCCGTCCTTACGAAAACTGCAATAACTCGGATTTTCGGCCTCTCAGGGTTATACAACGTGTAACGTTAAATGCGCAAAACCTCAGACACCCCAACTGATTTTTAATTCAATTGACCTATTTCAGACAGAAAATAAGTCATTAAAAAAATTGTAAAGGTTTTATGTGCTGTTTTAGTTTTACTGGCCATTCTGATCGTTTCTTGCGTCTGCGACGACGCTTTATCGAGGGAGGAGTCGTCACCGGGCCGCTGCGCCGCGTTGACATTGGCTTGCTTGACCTAGGCAACGTTTTTAATGAAGATTTTTTGAAAAATATGACCTATATTAAAAAGTGTTTCAATTAATTCTGCTCGTTATTCTGATCAAACTATTTTCAGGTCTTGCGCATTTAACGTTACACGTTGTATATATATCCTTAATCAGCAAAACGAGTTCTACATTTTCTTCTTGGACAGTTTTACGTATCTATCACGAATCGATAACATAGTAATCGATAATATAGTAATGAAGATACAAACAAATCAAAAATAAAATCTTTAACCGCGTTTTTCTCGAAAGTAGCTTGAACCTAGTTATTGCACTTTTCGTAAGGACGGCAGAAAGGTACGATTCGTTGCCGTTTCGACAATGGCACTTGTTTGATAACCATTTATGAACCATGCACAGGTACGCACGGGCGAACATCTTTTTATCGGGCACTGGATTTTCAACTCTCGGTGTTCAGCCGAGCTTTGAGAATGCAGCAGAGTGCTTCCCGCGTCATAAAAATTCACTGTTGGATTTTCAACTATGGGAGCTTAGCAATGCGTTGAAAATCCGGTACACGATAAAAAATCACCCGTAGGTACGAGGGCTAACACGATACCCCTCTTGGTAAGACATGATTGTCAACCTTTCGGGCTTCTGACTACCCTTCAGAACTGTCGCTGAATAGAATAGAATATTGCTCACTGTTGCTGCAGGTGGTAAAAGTGGGTAACCCGTGAAATTCAAATTTTATTTATTTATTTAATCTTTTCGCACACAAAAAGGTACAAAGGCGAATTTAATGCCAAATTTTCTTATTTTTTCATAATTTGCAGGCCAGTATCAGGTTGTATTTTGAAAAAAATATGATTCGCGACCGTAACAACTATGTACTTATTTACAGAATTATAATCATTAAAATCATCAATCCAATCCTCTTAAGTCCGATAAATTGAAATCGTCACTCAAAAGGGATATAACCCTTTTGAGTGACGATTTCATGATATATCAATTTCTCGGGCTACTCTGGTGCCCCTTGTCCCCCTTAAAAATAAAGTTGGTTAAAACAAAAAGTCTACAACATCTGCCGAGCGATTCTGTAACCATCTCACCGTGAAAGCTTGGGTGAAGTGAGCGTGGAGTGAGCTGTCATTCGCTAGGGATTAACACTATTAAGTGCTCACTTCACTTATGATTTCACGGTGAGATTTTTACAGAATCTACCGGCTGAAATCTTGTTTAATTTCTAGGGTTGGCAGTCATTACTGTGCACGCTAGCGTTGGTGGCCACGGTCGCCAACGCCTACAAGAACCCGTACTACGCGCCGGGAAGGTCTGTGAACGTGCACCTTTTTGAGTGGAAGTGGGACGACATTGCTGATGAATGCGAGAGGTTCCTCGGGCCGAGGGGCTTTGGAGGCATTCAGGTGATCTTGCAAAATTTTTAAGATAAAAGTTTAAAAACTGCAGGAAAATAAAATAATAGCAGAAACACACAAGAGTGTGTAAACCCTGGCGACAAAATCTGCCAAGTGCGGGTCGGACACGCACAATGTAGGGCTCCGTAGTTGGGTTGGGATGAATTTAACCAAAAAAAAAAAAAACTTAACATTGTAGGTGAAAATCATGTTCTCCCATACATCCATAGACATCATGATCAATTCTCCAACAGCAAATGTAAGTTTAAGACGCCGCCGCTTGTACAGTCAGCAATTCAGCATCTAATGTATCTTTTCACTTTTCCGAAATTTGTGCTGACTTGAGATTTGGCCATACAAAGGTTCAAATCGCTTTAAACTTCTGCAGATTAAAGCATGGGAATAGGGGGAGGTTTTGCCTTCATGGTCAGCTTACAGCAGTCCACTGCTGGACGTAGGCCTCTCCTATTGCACGCTATTCAACTCGATTTTCGGCAACTCTCATCCAGCTGCTACCAGCCTGCCAAGATCGTCGCTTCACCTAGCCTGAGGGAGCCCTACCTTACGTTTACCGATTCGCGGTCTCCACTGAGGTTTTGCATTGAAAAATGTACATGTGAAAGTTACGTTTTTTCTCAGATTTCACCACCCAATGAGAATGTGGTGCTATGGGGATACAATCGGCCGTGGTGGGAGCGCTACCAGCCGATGTCGTACAAACTGGTGACCCGCTCCGGCAACGAGCGACAATTTGCCGACATGTTGCGAAGATGCAATGCAGTAGGCGTGAGGTACTTATATTTGTCTCCCTTATAACTATCAGAAGGCGCGGGCGCAGCCCAAGATTTGGGGGAGGGGTCGTTATCGTCATGGGTCATCCTGGGTGCCGAGAAATATTTTTAGGGATGTACAGACGCCAGGACATCAAGCTACCCGAAACTGTCAAATTTTCCCAATCAACTTTGAAACTTCTGATTTAGCGATACAGTTGAAAATCTACTAAAGAAAGACAGATTGTAGTAGCTTGATGTGCTGGCGTCTGTACATCTCCTCGTTGGTCTAGAGTGGTCGCAAGCGCTATTGCTAAGCATGAGGTTCTGGGTTCGATTCCCAGGTATGTGAGTGTTATTGGCTTTTTCCATCAGGAATTTCTCAGAAGCAGCCTGGACCTGTGCCCTGTTGATGGCAGTAGGCTTGCCCCCTATGACATGGGGCTTATAGCACTATAAGAGTTTAATGAAAAATGAAAAAATGAAAAAGTGTTTATTCCCAATCATACTTTACAATACATATTTCTTACCTCTGCCAAACTGCAAAGCAGTTTGTTGGCAGACGTAGCTCCGTTTTACATTTCTATTTAAATATATATTTATTTAGTGACACTTTTTCAAACAAAAACTGAATAAAAAACTAAATGGTAAAACAAAATAAAACAAACAGAAAATACTTAAAAACTATTGAGTTCAATATTAAATCAGACAAAGGTGCTATTTTCTTTTTTCTTTAAATATTCGCAACAGTGAGGCCCTGACAATATATATTAAAGACATACTTATGTAATTTCTTTTTAAAGGAGGTTTTCGTTACACAGCTGCTTATATCAACTGGAAGGTTATTAAAAATAGTTGGCACCAAAAAACTTCTACACCTTCTACCATAATAATTCTTACATGTGGGTACTACAAATCTTATCATATTATTATTATTGTTCCTTTGAGATCTTGTGCGCGTAATAATGTTTTTAAATTCATTGCTACAATACTGTTCTAACGCTACTGACAACACTACCCTCTCATGGACGGGCAGCATTTTACATTCCAAAAATAAATCTTCGTAATCACTACTTTTACAACGGGTTTTTATGTTTTTATCTACCAATAATTTCATGAATCTGATTTGTTAGGACTAATGTAGTCCGGCAAATCTTTAGACGGTTTGCGGACGTCTAAATGGCCAGTACAATTTTTTTTTCCATTTTATTTTATTTAAAAAAAAATGTACTATTTTACAACAATTTGCTTATAAGTAGTCTAAAAAGTGCTGATTTGTAATTTGCCTGAACTAGGTAGAACCAGTGATTCAAGCCTAAAAGTGCTAGTATGTTGATTGCTAGGATGCTAGGAAGTCGCACATGATCTTTAACTGTTTTTTTTTTTTTTCGTTAAATATTCCAGGATCTACGTAGATGCAGTAATCAACCACATGACGGGCGAACCGTCAGAGAACGTTGGAACAGCCGGCAGTACTGCTGTCTTCCACGACTGGAACTACCCCGCCGTGCCCTTCAACCGCCAACATTTCAACTGGCCCCACTGCGTCATCGATGGCGCTGACTACGGCAATAACGCCTGGAGGGTAAGTAACTGCATTACGTTCTTGTACAGACGCCAGCACATCAAGCTCGCTTCACACATCGCTCATCAAGCAAGTTTAGTCCTGTCATATTAGTCAGCGCCTAACGTAAATTGACGAATTTTTAGTAGCCAATTTTTTAATCACCTCTAAACTTGTCTGCGGAGTATCTTAATTTGACAGGACTAAACCAATATTATCTTCTGTCCTTTTCTTAATGAAATATACAAAAAAGATGCACTGAACTTAAAAGTTTAGTTTGTGAACAAAAGAATCGGCGCCAATGACTGGATTTTAAGCAAAGCATTTCTTGTGTTGCAGGTACGTAACTGTGAGCTCGTCGGACTCAAAGATCTGAACCAAGGAGACGAACACGTGAGGAACATGATTGTCAACTTTATGAACGAACTCATTGACTTGGGCGTTGCAGGATTCAGGTGAGCTGTTGGCTAAGTACTTTCATCTTCATTCATCCGAAGCATGTCCACTGCTGGCTATACGCTTCTCCCAAGCATCCCACATCCAGCTAATTCCCGTGACATCCTTCTGCCTTAAAGACTGCATCAGACTATATCTTCTAGTACGAACATTTTGTTTTATATGTTTCTCAAAAATCCTCAGAATTGATGCAGCCAAACACATGTGGCCTCATGACCTCCGCGTGATCTACGACCGTCTCAAAAACCTGAACACACAGCACGGCTTCCCCGCCAACGCAAGACCTTACATTTACCAAGAAGTCATTGACTACGGCACTGAAGCTATCAGTCGCGACGAATACACTCCTATAGGAGCTGTCACAGAGTTCAAAGTGGGATTAGAACTGAGTAATGCATTCAGAGGGAATAACCAACTTAGATGGTTGTCCACCTGGGGTCCACAATGGGGCTTGCTGGCCCACGCAGACTCTCTGACCTTCATAGACAACCACGACAATGAAAGAGGCCACGGTGGAGGAGGTGGCATTCTGACGTATAAACAGCCCCGTCAGTACAAGGGAGCTATTGCATTCTTGCTTGCTCATCCGTATGGAGAGCCTCAGATAATGAGTAGCTTTGATTTCTGGGACTCTGAAGTTGGGCCACCTATGGATAACAATGGGAACATTATTTCACCTTCTATAAATTCCGTAAGTATTTCTTAATAAAAAAATATTATAATAATTATGTTTTTTTGTATCGGGAGATAAATCAGAGCCCAATCGTTGGGGTCGGCTCTCTGACCGGATGCATCTGAATACTAGTATTTTACATGGAGCGACAGCCTACAACTGAGCGGACCTCCACTCTAACCTCCACAACCCAGTTATTGGGTAATACGCTACACCTTGGTAATTCTGCTTGTCAGACTTTCGGACTTTTGACGAGCCGTAACGACTGTCAAAGATCCACCAATGACAGCCGGGACCATCGGCTTAGCGTGCTTTCTGAGGCACGGAGGGGTCTTGATATACAAAGATGGTCACCCATCCACGGACCAACCGCGGCAAGCGTAGCTTAACCTGATCGATCGAACCGTCCAGCTGTTATTACTTAGCCGCAAGCCCCATTTATGCATCCATGAATAATAATTATTCTTTCTTTACACCAGGACGGCTCTTGCGGCAACGGCTGGATCTGCCAACACCGCTGGCGCCAGATCACCGCAATGGTAGCCTTCAGGAACGCAGCTGGCAACACTGGCCTCAACGACTGGTGGGACAACGGCTCCAGCCAAATCGCCTTCTGCAGGGGAGGCAACGCTTTCATCGCTATCAATAATGATTATTGGGACCTTAACCAGACTCTTCAGGTTTGAGCGTCTCTTTACAATTCAGGGTTTATTTTATCCAGTCTGTCTGTAAAATCATGGTAGCTTTTGAGAATTTGGCTGATAAAGTTAGTATCAAGTATAGTTCAGATAAAGGTAGCAATCGGATCCTTTCACGCGATTTTTACTATCTTATTGCTAACGTTGGCTTGGTAGGTCTCTCAAAAGTTGTACCGACGACAAAGTGAAGGTTGAGAGAATCTGCAGATTGCAAGCAGCGCAGAATTGGTGTTTGTGGCTAAACTTTGGAGAAGCCTATACAATATTGTCAAGGAGTGGACGTCTATTGCCTGAGACAGATTGAAAAGCATTCTAAGGAGCTAATAAATAACATCTTTACGTGCTCCTTCCTAGTTTTAGAAGGAAATGTTGTATTTTATTTTTCCAGACTTGCTTGCCAGCGGGCAGATACTGCGACGTGATATCGGGCAACAAAGTGGGCTCATCATGTCAGGGCAAGACGGTGACTGTGGGCAATGACGGACGAGCGCGTATTACTGTTGGGGCCAACGACTATGATATGATGTTGGCCATACATGTGGGGTCTGAGGTAACCGTGATGAGAAAAAATATTTTCAATCAAATTGATTTTATTTAAAGACTTATTTAAATAGTATGTCGGAAAATATTAAAAATAATCTAAGAAAATAAGCTAGATGGAGTCGAACATTTCCAATTTGACTTACAGATTGCCATACACGAAGACGCGCCAGACTCTTCTTTTTAATGCTTACAGTACAAGTGTGTGTACAAGTTTTCTGTTTCATGCTTTTCAGTTTTTTTTTTTTTGTTAATAGTCGGGTTTGAGTTTTTCTGGCGAGATACTTAAGTACTCACTTTAATTTGACTTTTATAATATATTTATTTAAAAATGCCTTTTTTGTTTCAGAGTCGACTGTAAATGGCGTAAAAAGAACAACAAGAGAGAAGAACATTCTCTATATCTACATGATACGATTCCATTTGAATATTTCTGTGAGATTTTAATAGCTGATTTTTCCAACGCCAGATAGTTTTATCCGAGGAATAATTTTGAATTTTTGACAGTTCTTCCATACAGAATCTGTCAGACCTCAGTTTTATTCCACGAATAAAAATTATCTGTCAATTGAAAAATCAGCCCTAAAATAAAAGCTACCGAACTTATTAAAGTTTTTAATTTTGGTAACCTTTATAGCCCTCTCCATTGCCATTTCAGTGACTTTCAGCCTCCCAATTAGGCCCATTGTGAGCGACCACGTTTCAGGTAACCGACATAACCCGAAGAATAATTGTCAAGCGGCATAATATGTCAAGGCGAGTAGGGCACATCGCTCGCAGAACAGCAGTGCTATTCTGTAAAAATCCCACCGTGAGAACTTAGGTGAAGTGAGCGGGAAGTGAGCTCTGTCATTCCCAAATGGTAGGGATTAACACTATTAAGTGCTCACTTCACTTATGATTTCACGGTGAGATTTTTACAGAATCGACCGACTGATGGCCGATGGGGCCGAAAGGTGCTGGAGTGGCGACCGCGTACCGCAAGACGTAGTGTTGGAAGGCCGCCTACAAAGTGGACGACGACTGATGCGAGAAGCATAGAACCGCACCCTAAAATTAAATGCGTGAAACAATATCAATCAAAATCTGAATAATTTTGAAATTGGTAAATCACTGCTTCATATGCTCGGCTAAATACGCAAAAACGTAAATAATAAACAATAATATAATAACAATAGGAAATTACTACTGAAGGCTGCGGGTGTCGACCTCAGGACGAGATAGATAAAATATTCTTTATTACTTATACACCACAAAAGTTACATACTCGTATACATATAAATATAGGAATTTTACAATCTTGCTTGATTTGCTGCTTCGCACGGACAACTGCAGTGCTATTCTGTAAAAATCTCACCGTGAGAACTTAGGTGAAATGAGCGGGAAGTGAGCTGTCGTTCGCTAGGGATTAACACTATTAAGTGTACGTACGGTAACTACAAACTTAGTTTACTTATCGGAAAGTTTTATAAAATATGGCTATTATTTTAGTAAATTGTGGTGTCTAGCGACTTTTACGCGAACGAAGTCGCGGCCACTGTGTATAACAACATTGCAGTGCAGCCGACGACAGAATGCGTTCTTGACACCCGTCAGTTTCATACAAACGAATACGTGTTTTGCGAATTTGATGTTTATTAGTTACTAGAATTGTCGCACTGACAGGTGCCAGGTCCGGCCGTCGAGAGAATGCTTCCCTTGGGAAGCATTCTCTCGACGGCCGGACTGTAACGTTAAACTAAGGGCCCTTTCCCACGGCAAGATCCCGTTTTTTGCAGGTACGGTTTTTTGCAAGATCGCGTTTAGTGGTATACGTGTTTAAATATATGTATTCACACAAGCATCCCGTTTGCAGTATCCGGAAAACAGGATAGGCGCCGCAGTTCTATTGTCACCGCTCGCGCGTGTTTGTGTATGTGAATTTAAATGTTTGTAAACGCACCCACAATACAGGAGACATTCCTGCAACCTTTTTGTTTTTTTTTTTAAAGCGAAGGTGCGATGTTTGTCAAGTCGTACAACGTTCAACGTGGCCCAACAGAGTCATAATCATAACATGGACATAAATCGATCGATTTGAAGGATTCGATATGTTTGAAGCGTGTTATTTGCGAAGGTATGACGTAACGCATTCGGTAGCTTGGCTATAATATTATGTATGTAGATATTAATTATGTATTATATGGAGATAAAACGACCTCTTTGACTGTTATACTTGACTGATGAATTCGCTAAATGGGTTTTGTTGGCTTTGTCTAGGTGGGGAAAGCGAAACGGAGGAAATGATCTTGGGGTGGCGTCTCCTGGTCACTGATCTTGGGGTGGCGTCTCCTGGTCACCTGTGCTGCACCCTAATTGCATAAAACACATTCAATCATAATCTTTCTAATCCATTGCTTCATATGTCCGAAAAATCAACAACATAAATTACACAAAGAATGTTGTTGGACTGTTAAAATGAAAGCAATTAGGTACTAGCTGTTAGGTATTACGCAATTATTTATTTTATTGTTTTATTTGCTAACATGTAAAACGCCACTGGTTAGTAGGCATGCATTCTTTCATGATACAGTATTAAGACATAGGTACGAGTATTGCCTGTGAGGGCAGTGCAAATTTTATATATCAAATTACATAATATTATAATATTGATTCTAATTATGTATTACAATTTACATTAAGTATACTAAACATTAATAAAAAATTTATTATATTTTATTTTAAAATTAATAATTAACAAAATTTCGTTCATTCATTTTAGTCAAATACTTAGGTAATTTAGTATAGTCATATATTATTTCACATTTACATCAAGCATATTATTACAAGGTCGATCGATTCACAATTTGTTAGTTTTAAATTCTTCAACTTTATAGTAACCTTACACCGCTGGTAAGCCGGTTGACGTTGCGTCGACGCAGCATCGACACTGCTAGCGTAGCGTGATCACGTAGACGTGGTCGTATTTTATCTAATATAGCTTACGCGGCCTTGTTTAAAGAACTCCTAGACATGCTAGATGTGAAAGGTGTCTTCAGCATTACTTATACGTTTTAAAAAAAACAGTGTCTTGTGTAAAGACTTACAAACAGAAAACCGTTTACATACATCAAATCGCATATGTAGTATTATACTTTCACCAATTACGACCCTGGTTCCTTCAGGTAACACCCATGAAAATATTCATCACCCAAAACGTAACTTAAAACAGGTAACTCCATTAAAAAAACAGGCCACGCCAGCGCAGAAAAACCAAATTTTCTAAAATAAAACTCTACATCAAACCGCCAGTCTCCAGTCAGGTATAACCACAGTGCAATGAAAACAAAATTATGTTCGAACACACGAAACAGAACAACCTGCGTGACTGGTCTGCTAAAGAGTTGATCGTCGCCCGCGCCGCACCGGCCGGCGGCCGCGCCCCCATTCGACGCGATGGCGCTACGCTCGCAACTCCTGCGCAACTGTGAGTATTTACACAATAAAATATTTCTACAATTATATATTTAGGCGTTTCCTTTAATTTTTTTTTTAAATAAAAGTGTTTCTAAGTGAGTGTATAGTGTAGCAAAAAATGGGTGACCAAAAATGTCAACATAAGACTTTTTTTTTGTCACCGCGACCTTGTAGCGTCTTATTTTTTTCGAAGCATGAGTTGAGAAATCTTCGATTTGATGACATTTTCAAATACTAATGTTAATTAAAAAATGAAAGGTTTTTGTAATGAATGGTCGCGTGCGTAATTAATGAGTGTTTCCAAGCATTGAGTAGGTAGAGCTGATAAAATTATGTTTAATAAAAAACTTATGACTGAAACAGACTGTTTGTTCATTCGATATTGAGGGCCAGTGTTAATGCCATATATTTTGTTAAAATAGTGGATTGTTTTTGTATTATTTAATTCCGTTTAGTTTGGTGTCCCATAGCCACCATTTGTATTTGTCAGTACTCACCATAATATGCTGTTTATCTAAGCAGACCTTGTACAAAGAAATTGCATTATAATTGGTTGAGCCATATGAATAAAGATAACAGTTATTTGCTCTTGCGTATGTGTGACATGAAATGACAATTGTTGGATTACATTAGTACTGTGTGATGAGCACGATAATAAGTACGACATATTGCACTGTATTCTGCAGGGTAACTCACTATCAGTAGCAATGGGTTTTATTTTGACAGTTCGATAGTATTCATTGCACTATTTACGTTGTTGAGCAGACGCTTTTGTCGAACATATGGAGCAATGGATTAGCAATATGATTCAAATTGATAGTAATAGCGTGTTACGCAATTAGGGTGCTGGCATGCGTGTCCTGTCTTATAGAGTACCTACGGTATCTACTAAATATCACGCGAGAATGATCCTATTCGTTTGTAGATTCCCTGATTGATGGTCGTGTAGCACTCGACCACCATAAGTAGAGACATGAATAAGCAAACATCACATAGTTTAGTTAGGACTTCAATGCACCGTTTCGTAATACACTTTCAAGCTTCCCACCGCAATCTAAATCATTTTGAAGGATATGGATAATCCATTGCTTTATACGATCGAAAAATTTGTCTGCTCAACATCGTAAAAAGCGCAATGAATGTTGTTGAAATGTCAAAATGAAAGCCATTGCTACTGATAGTGTGTTACGCTATTACCCCACAGGTATACATCAGTGCAAATAAACACAGGTGAAAAAGTTGCGTACCTTTCGACACCTTCTGACGATTAGCTACTTTAGCCTTTCACAACAATCATGAGTTCATGACCATTAAATTTAATTCTTTCTCGTACTCGATGCCCCACAGTAACCACCCTACTCCTTCCAGGTATCAATGGCACCCAGTCTCGTCAGCTGCATGGGCTACAGAAGGAGCGTGCAGGAGTGGCTGCACTCCGAGATTTGCTGGAAGATCGCTTGAGGGACATCAAGCGAGCCAAGACCTGGAAGCATGAGAGAGTCCTCACTTCCCCTCAAGATACTAAGGTGAGCATACATCCTGGTACTTGTTGACAGGCCTACACTGTCCTTCAATAGGTACAGTCGCCAGCACATCAAGCTAACCGAAACTCTCAAATTTTCCCAATCAACCTTGAACCTCAGGTATGCTTTAGCGATAAAGTTGAAAATCTATTAAAGCAATTTGACAGATGTAGTAGCTTGTTGCGTAACAAACTATCAATCAGAATTTGAATCATTTTGAAGGATATTGCTAATCCATTGCTTTCATATGTTCCAAAAAGTCCGATAGACAACGTAGGTACAGACGCTAGCACATCAAGCTACTACAATCTGTCAGATTTCTTTAATAGATTTTCAACTTTATCACTAAAGCATAAGGTTCAAAGTTGATTGGGAAAATCTGACAGTTTCGGGTAGCTTGATGTGCTGGCGTCTGTGGATAAAACAATGAATTTTGTCAAACTGTCAAAATGAAAGCCATTCCTACTGTTAGTGTGTTATGCAATTACCCAGGAGGTCTATCCTTCGGAATTCTCGGAGAAGCTGAGAAGTTCATGATTATGTCACAAAAAGATAAGAAATTTATTCACAAAGACAACAATTTATAAGCTAATACATATTTATATATATACAAGGTGTAACTTAAATAACGCACAACCTCTTAAGGGGTCATTGTACTCATCATTATGAACAACTTTTACTATGGGACCAAACCGGAAATCGCGAAAAAAAAATCAGCTGTTCTCTACATTTTGACGAGTTATGCGAACATAAATGTAGGGAACAGCTGATTTTTTTTCGCGATTTCAGGTTTGTTCCCATAGTAAAAGTTGTTCATAATGATGAGTACAATGACCCCTTAAGAGGTTGTGCGTTATTTAAGTTACACCTTGTATATATATGTATTAGCTTATAAATTGTTGCTTATTGTTGTTGTATATATATATTTCTAAAAGTATATAGGTAATAAAAAAATGAAGAAAAAAGGCAAGAGCTTAATGGGCAATTCGTCCGCATTGCTGTCAATGGGATAAGTGCCCAAAAGCTGGCAGCAATACCACGTTGTATGGCAATGCTGATTCTTTGGGCTAAAAATAAAGTGAACTGATAAAAAATACCGTAAAATACTAATCGCTGTTGACTTCAATAACATGGAATAAATTCCAAACACGATTGTTTGAAAACATTTGGCACGCAGCACACCATTATGCTAATTTAATTAGATGTGGCTTCTCCGAGTATCCAAAACTTGACTTGTGTTGATCTGCGAGGAAAATGTTTTTAGGTATGTACTCTCGCGATCGCGACGAATAGATTTCATCTTACCTTACCTATTTGAAAATATTTCAACGTAAACATAACACGCAGTTGTAGGTATGCCTCAGTTAAATATTATGTTATGAGTTTGAGCCAACGACCATTATTTCATAGATATTTATGACCCTATTATGTATAATATAATACATATTAAATGAATAGAGGAAGTATGAAAGGTGTTTGGTGTGTGTTTGGCCTTTTGGTCTCATACAGACTTTGTTTTTATTTTCATTTTAGCTTTGTTTTAATTTTGCACGACTCATAATGCGAAGCATTAGAGAGTGCTTTACGATCGGATTTTTTTTTTGCCTCCTTTCTGCAACTGTTTCTATATTGTTATACTTCTGCTAGTACACAGAACCTACTTAATTTATTTTCGACTATTCACGTGACCAGAGGGCTGGCCTATTTTTTGGCCAAATAATCAGCATTGCCATACAACGTGGTAATGCTGCCAGCCTTTTGGGCACGTTTCCTATTGACAGCGATGCGGACGAATTTTTTTATGCCCTTTGATTATTTGCACTCCTTTTTATATATTTGCACATATTATTATTTTTATTTTAAGACTGTTAGCTTTTTAAATTTTATATAGATAATTGAATGGAGATTAATTCTGTACTATTCAAACGAAATATCAAAATAATTGTAAAATATTTCCTGTCAATCAAGTGTGAAACCTGGAAACATCGTAGCTTGCGAAAAAATCATTTAGTTAATTGACATTTTTTTTTTTAATAGATTAGTTTCATCCCATTGACATATCGTCGACCGTAGGTTCAATTGCTGTAAGGGACAAAATACCCAAAATGAGTTGAGTATACAGTTTTGTTCAGAATTTTTCGCTCTATCGAATGGTAAATATAAAAAAATTCTAGCTTAAAAAAAATGTCCCTTACTCTAATGATTTTTAGATCCAAATTTAGAATCAGCCCCATAATAACAATGTATCTGAAAAACTATGCAATATAGGAACTTGAAATGATGTAATTATCGCCGCCAATCCACTTCAAATAAGGTAAGGGTCTTCCCAATCAACGAATTACCATTACATGGTTTATTTTTTAAGAAACAATAATAAAACTGGCCTTACACTAATGTCTTTGTTGTCTCAAAAAACAAATATCATCCATACTTTAAATGGATTGCACGAGTTTTGACATAGTTGTCCCTTACCCCAATTTGCATTGTCATACTTTAAGCAGTGTCAACGTTACACCTATTTGAATCGAATTATTGCACTATTACCATCCCTTTCTATCTCACAACGTCTTTCTGTGTGCAAAAGAGAGGATAGTACCAATGCGAAAGCAGCGCGCGGGCATAAAAAAGTGGTATCAGTGCGAGTTCATCTGTCGTTAAAAACAACAAAAATAAGGGCTTTTTGGGAAAACGAAGTGCTCTGGCCCCTTGAAACTTTGTAGTAGGGTAGTAGGTTTCAAGGAGCCAGTGTACTTAATGTAGCTAAAAAACCATTATTTTTATAAATAAATGATAGAAGGGTTAATTTCCGGACGATAAATATTTTCGAAATTCATTCGGCAGTTTTTAGTTGATTTATCAGAAATTTTTTACAAAGTTTCAAGGGGCCAGAGCACCAAAAAGCCATTACTTTTGTTATATTTTATAAATAAACAATAGAAGGGGTAGTTTCCGGATGATAAATGTTTTCGAAAATTATTTGGCACTCTGTAGTTGATTTTCCAGAAAATTTTTACAAAGTTTCAAGGGGCCAGAGAACTTAATTTTGCCAAAAAGCCATTATTTTTGTTGTTTTTTTTATAAATAAGCAATAGAAGGGGTAGTTTCCGGATGATAAATGTTTTCGAAAATCATTCGACACTCTTTAGTTGATTTATCAGAATTTTTTTACAAAGTTTCAAGGGACCAGAGCACTTAGTTTTGCCAAAAAGCCGTTATTTTTTATAAATAAACAATAGAAGGGGTGGTTTCCGCATGAAACATTTTTTCGAAAATTGTTCGGCTCTATGTAGTTGATTTTCCAGAATTTTTTCACATGGTTTCAAGGGGCCAGAGCACTTAATTTAGCTAAAAACCATTCTTTTTGTTGTTTTTTTTATAAAATAAGCAATAGAAGTGGTAGTTTCCGGATGATAAATGTTTTCGAAAATCATTCGGCACTCTTTAGTTGATTTATCAGAATTTTTTTACAAAGTTTCAAGGGGCCAGAGAACTTAATTATGCTAAAAAAACCATTATTTTTGTTGTTTTTTATAAATAAACAATAGAAGGGGTAGTTGCCGGATGATAAATATTTTCGAAAATCATTCGGCACTCTTTAGTTGATTTTCCAGAAATTTTTCAAAAAGTTTCAAGGGGCCAGACAACTTAAATTTGCCAAAAAGCCATTATTTTTGTTGTTTTTTATTAATGTAATCTGATTAAATTGTTCCCTTTTTATTATTTAGATAATCACTCTATATTTTTTTTTCTAATGCATTAACAACAATATGTTACAATGATATGTCTTATTAATCGTAATTAAGGTTTATTATTCAATATATCTTTCATTATTTCGATTTTTTGCATATAAGAAAGTAGTAGAGCAGCCTTTTCTACTTTTGGAATTCAAACGTTTGGAACTTCAGCTACATGTTTGGTCGGGATTGTGCGCGGTTTTTGCAGCTACTCTTTTATTTGAATAAGAATTCAAAGTAAGTATAGGTAAAATTGTTACCATTTTTTTAATAATTTGATTTTAATAAGATGTTTATTAAAATCAAATTATTAAAAAAATGGTAACATAAATAAAACAATTATTAATAAAACAATTTTTATACAATAAAATAAAAATTGTTTTATTCAAACAAATACAAATTTGCTATTACAATGTACAAACATTGCATGTAAGCGACATACAAAAAAGCACACACACGGTTCTAATACATTTTCATGTCTTTTAAATGATTTCTTATAACGATTTCCAAATTTAAGATATCCGTACGTCAAAAGTGTGTACTTCATTTTCTGTCAAAAATCTCTTTACATTGTATTTTTTTCATAAATTTGTTCAACATGTCTTTTACACTATTTTTTCATTAATAGATTGGATCCAACGTAGAGGTCAATTTAATGTAAGGGACGGGACTACAAGATACTTGGGCAGTAAGGGACATTACTAACAAAATACGTTGTTGTAAGGGACATCTATTTTCTTAAATAGCTAACTCATTTAAATAAATGTTACACATGTAGATAGAGCACTAAAATACAAGTTTATGTGTGAAATCAGACCCGAAAAAGGTTAATAACAAAAAAAGTTATGGGCGATTTAGTCCGAAAAAAAACTTTGTCGGCCTCTCCTGAAAAATCGTATTTTGTCCCTTACAGCAATTGAACCTACGGTCGACGATATATACAGTGTGTCCGGACATGGACTAGCGATATTCTAAATACTTAAATATAAGCTATTTTAAAGTACAATTACACTATAGGCTTAGGTCCAATATACTTCCCCGCTATGTGGCAGCCATTTTGTTTTTTTTGTTGAAGTATGCTCTATGCGAGTACAAAAAAAATCATATATCTCAAAGTTTTAGTCATACTGAGATAAAAATAGGCTTATTCGAAAGGCAATAATATTGTCTACCGTCTGCACTACAAAGCAATATGTTCACAATTCCATAACTTTTGAAAAAAAATGTGAAAGTCGAAAAAAAAAACAAAAAATTATGCAATTCAACCAATAATTGTTAATTACTACAAAAACAACCCCGAGAGCTTTTTTATTTTTTATACTAGATCGACAGTTTTTGAGCTAAGCTACAATACAACATAAAATTCACAACTGTATGTCTAATACTTTAAGAGTTATTGTTGTATGAACATAGCGTATGCGCAAGCACAAAAGGCCTTTGTCGGAACCCTAAACAGGAAATCATTAAAAAAACATAACATTCATATTGAATTTTATTTAATGTTTTTTCCAATATTAAATGAAGATTAAAATATCTAAAGCAGTTGCTCAAAGTGGCCACCTCCAGCTTGTAGACACACTACGGCTCTCTGTGCCACCTGGGTTGATGAGCGCCTAATTAAATCCAAATCGGATCTAATTTCTTCGGCGGCTGCCATAATTTTTGCGACGAGTTCTTCCCTGGTATTTGGAACTGTAGCGTATACTTTTTGTTTCATATGACCCCACAAAAAATAATCCAAGGGTGTCAAATCGGGTGAGCGAGGCGGCCACGCTACTACACCACCACGACCGATCCACGGCTGTAGATTATTATTTAAATATTCTCTCAGTGCTCGAGAAAAATGCGCGGGTGCACCATCGAGCTGGAACCACATACGCCGACGGTATGATAGAGGTAGGTCCATGAGGCTGTCCGCAAACTGTGTCTGTAAGAATTCTAAAAATCTAGCGCCGTTTAATGTAGGTGGCAATTCCAATGGCCCTATCAGCCTATCGTTGATTATGCCGGCCCACACATTTACTGAGAATTCATGTTGAAATGAGCTTGGGCGCACCGCCCTTGGATTTGCGGAGCACCAGAGATGGTCGTTTCTGTGGTTTGTAATCCCAGCTCTTGTAAATTTGGCTTCATCAGTCCACAGTATTCTTTGTAAAAAATTACGGTTCTGTCTCAAATTTCTATTTATCCACGAACAAAACACAGATCTCGTAGCAAAATCTGGTTCGATCACGTCTTGAACCCGTCGAAAATGATAAGGGTGTAACCCTTCTCTTTTCAAAATTCTCCATACATGCCACTTAGACATTCGAAGTTGCACTGAAATCCGTCTAACGCTTAGTCTAGGATCATTGGTTATTAGTCTAAGCACTTCTTCTTCATCTTCGGGCGGTACCAAGCGATTGCGTTCATTAACAGCTCTTTGAATACCTCTTTCCGCTAATCTTGAATGCACGTCGATAAAAGTTTGGCGACTCGGTGTAGGCCTGTTAGGGTACCTTCGTCGATATTCTTGTACAGCCAAATTTGCACTTCCATTGCAAAAGCCATACACAAAGTGTATGTCAGCAATATGTTGCGATGAATATTGACGCTGTGCCATACTTTATCACACTTTTAAATACAAAACACTAACGCAGCACGTAAACAGCACGGACGGTAAGTGAAAGTAGCGATAGCGATCACAACGCAGGGCGAGGGACAACTAAACTAACCCAACTAATAATTTGTCCTTAAAACTGATTTTGTTTCAGGTAGTGGACTAATACGTTCTATCTCGCTTACTCACGGTAGTAACGAACAGTATTTCTCGCCTGCTCTCAGATGGAATACAGTGAATGCCATAAATGACACTGGCGGTTAACAAAGACGTTTTGTGCTTGCGCATACGCTATGTTCAAACAACAATAACTCTTAAAGTATTAAACATACAGTTGTGAATTTTATGTTGCATTGTAGCGTAGCTCAAAAACTGTCGATCTAGTATAAAAAATAAAAAAGTTCTCGGGGTTGTTTTTGTAGTAATTAACCATTATTGGTTGAATTGCATAATTTTTTGATTTTTTTTTCGACTTTCACATTTTTTTTCAAAAGTCATGGAATTGTGAACACATTGCTTTGTAATGCAGACGGTAGACAATATTATTGCCTTCCGAATAAGCCTATTTTTATCTCAGTATGACTAAAACTTTGAGATATATGATTTTTTTTGTACTCGCATAGAGCATATTTCAACAAAAAAAACAAAATGGCTGCCACATAGCGGGGAAGTGTATTGGACCCAAGCCTATAGTGTAATAGTACTTTAAAATAGCTTATATTTAAGTATTTAGAATATCGCTAGTCCATGTCCGGACACACTGTATATGGACTGGAAATACCTACGAAAAAAGGGTGCCTACCTACAACTCATATTGTCTCAAAAAATGGCTGCCATTGCTAGGGTTGTATCAATCAAGGAACATTGGTGTTACTATAACGAGTATCGATACTAAATACGAGTCGTACTAGTTATCACGTTTGGATCATAATATAGTATACTAACTTATAGTCCGTTCTAACTAAGGTTGCCTACTTTATAGTATCGTATCCTAGTTTATTTTCGATAAACATACTTTATAATTTTGCATAAAAATACAGTATGCGAAAATACTTTATTTCTAATCTTTTGTTATGCGTAAAAGACTCATATGAACTATTTATCGATAGATACAGACGCCAGCACATCAAGCTACCCGAAACTGTCAAATTATCGCAATCAACTTTCTTCCCTGAAAATAAAATTAATGCCAAGTGTTTTTTCGGCACAGAATTAAAAAACACCTTTTAATTGCATCACGTTTACGTATTAAAGTGAAGGAAAACAGCGTGAAGAGATATGTATCCATATGCCCAAAAACAGGTGCTTTCGCATATTATACCTTTATTATTATACCTATTATACCTTATAATATGTATGTATTTAGAAATATATATGTATGTTTATCAGCTGTCTTAGTACTCATAGCACAAGCTCTGCTTAGTTTGGGACTAGATGGCGTTGTGTGAAAGTTGTGGAATATGATTTATTTATTTATTATTATTTTTATATATGTAATTAATATATATCTATTTATTTATTTCAGGCCAAACGGCCAGGCTATTATTAATCAATCATTTTAATACACATTTACCAAAAATGCTGTGGGAACAGAGTTATCATGTAATCTCATTACATCAAGTGTTCTATTGAAACTGCTTTCTTCAAAGTGAAGTGAACAGATGTACCATTCTTTATGTCGGGGATTAATATTTTTTTCACCAATAGCCTCTAACCACTTTTTCTTTAGTCCTTCCTTTTTAGGAAACCTATAAAAAGTCCAATTTTTTTGTATCAATAAATAATTTTGGTTACAGCTATATTATATTGGCATATGAAACTAAAATCAATAGGAAACGTCAGAAGCTATGTGCACGGTTCCAATTGGTGGTTTCTATGGAGAAGAGTCGGCAATAAACTCCACGGTTACTCAAAATAATTGGCTTTTACAATGTTAATAGGTAGGGGAGGACAGTGTAGGCCTGTCAACAAGTACCAGGTACTTAAAAAAATAGAAGACATTGTAAAAGCCAATTGTTTTTAAAAGAGTAACCGTGGAGTTTCTCGCTGGTTCTTCTGCATAGGAAACCACCATGTGGAACCGTGCATCTAGCTTCTGACGTTTCATAAGTGCCCATGATAAATGATAAATAAATGATAAATGATTTATTTTCTGTAAGTAGGTTTGTACAAACACTTTTACATGTAGGTTTATGTGAAAGAAAATATTTTGATTTTGGTGCTGTGAACCACGGGCCGGACCTAGCAAGGTCAATCGGAGCTAATAAGACGCAGGACTATTTATGTTAACATAGCAGAATATACCGATATCGTTCCAGCGGAGGAACTAGTTCCGGAAACTATTAGGCAACGGTACAACACTATTCTATTATGACATATTATTGTAAACAAACGAATGAATTAACAAAATAATAAAAAGGTCTGTTATACGGAAATTCACCCAAATATCAATACTTTAGCCATAAATTCATGATCGCGTTACAATTATATCATCGAATGTCTATTATTGTATGTGTTATTGCATGAAAACCGGCTACTAACCTGTGCAAAGAAAGTTGAGGTTGATTTTTATTCTTCCTTGCACCACACTTCACAATACAACACACAGGCATGTTGAATTGCTGTTTTTCAACATTTACATGCAGTTTTAAAGGTAAAGTCCTCGTAATTTTCTCGCAAATCTCAATAATACAAAAAATAAACAACCATTTGACAGCTGAACTACCACGAAACTTGGCGACAAAGATGGCTGCTCTGGCACCGACCTACAACCGTGTATAGAATAACAGGGCATCTCCTGTTATATCCCATCTCAATGTTTCATCCATAGGAGGAACCCTATTGAAAATGGCTCTTTTATTCAAAGTAGTTTAATTATAATTAATAAAAAACAATTATGAGTCGGGCACTTTCGAATTTTCCAATTTTTTATGTTTTTTTTTAGTTAGGTAATATGTACTACAGCCCGTATTACCTATTACCTAACTAAACATAAGAAATTGGAAACGTCCGCAACTCCACGTCAAGACGCGTATTTTGCGTACTTTATGTTTAGTTATATGTATTAGTTTGTGATATTTCTGTGCGAGTCCCAATAAATACTTTTTCTTTCTTTTGTTATTGTGTGAAATCGTGTGAAAGAAGTGTGGGACGCCCCCCAGCTAGATGGACGGATGACCTAAAGAAGGTGGCTGGGGTAGACTGGATGCGGAAGGCGGACGACAGGGTGTTGTGGCGCAGTCTGGGAGAGGCCTATGTCCAGCAGTGGACTGCGATAGGCTGAGTTGATTGATTTTGATTGATTGTGTGAAAGAAGGTATAGCTAGGTGTGTAAACCTACTCTATTGAGATGACGGCTGATAGAGCTGCAAGAAAAAACATGCCCGAAATACTTATATTGGAATAAGGGCATTGATCTAAATGAGGAGGTATTTTACCACAGCCATAATTTTCAAAAGATCCGTTTCGCTATCAAAATATTCACAAGCATGTTTGACCTTACATACACTTGAATAAAGATCAGGGAAAACATGTGGGATTGATTATTTTCACACACACATGGGAATTGCGAAATAAAGTGATTCACTTATCACGTCCTCGGTCGGATGTGTACCTACATTCGAGTATACGACAGAATGGGTACCTATACTGCGTCGTGCGATGAAGTAAGTTTATGGTATGACGTGTTTTGGCGAACTGAGTGCGCTCAAACGTGTAAATAAAGATTTTCTCACGCCATTCAGGACCTAGAGAGGTTTCTAACAGGAAGACTGGTACTGATTTCGTTACAAAAACAACGCTATCTTACTGTTTTCACTATAACCCGCTTCTTAGTTTTGAGTAGCTACTAGTCTACCCTACATGAGGAAATGTCCGATAAAGTGGACGACGGAAACGGACATGAGTGAATATTTGACTGAAGTCGAGTTTACTAGTAGGTACAGACGCCAGCACATCAAGCTACTACAATCGTTCAAATTTCTTTAAATTTTCAACTTTATCGCTAAAATATAAGGTTCAAAGTTGATTGGAAAAATTTGACAGTTTCGGGTACCTCGATGTGCTGGCGTCTGTACAAGGTGGGGCAACAGCATAGAGAATATAGTGGTTATAATAGTCTTTGGGCAACAGTAATGTCATAATTAAAAATTGACTGCCATTTGGTTGGAAATCAAAAAAATGGGCTGTGTTTTCGTGGAAAGTTTATTTAGGGCTGATTTTTCAATCGACCGATACAATTTTTATTCGTCGAATAAAATTGACGTCTGACAGTTTTTGTATGAAATAACTGTCAAAATTTCAAAATTATTCCTCGAATAAAAGTTTTCTGGCGATGGAATATCAGCCCTTAGTGGATAAAATCCTGAGTTTATGCACATTTGTGCTCGGTTTATGGCGTTTTGAGTTTTTGCTCGCATAACATCCTCCAAATTGCTGATTTCTCATTCGATCTTGGCTATCAAGTTTCAAGACTTGCAAGGTTTGTGGTTTCTTGTGTTAAACGCGAGATTTCAAAAAGCCCCAAGAAAGACATCTGCCGTGCGATTCTGTAACCATCTCACCGTGAAAGCTTGGGTGAAGTGAGCGTGGAGTGAGCTGTCATTCGCTAGGGATTAACACTATTAAGTGCTCACTTCACTTATGATTTCACGGTGAGATTTTTACAGAATCGACCGGCAGATGCCGTAAAATCTAGCGATCTGGCCAACCCGTTCAAATCGCCAAAACGGGTTATCACACGGCCCCGAAATTGATGTTTCAAAATCTCCATCGTTGCATGAGCTGTGTGACTGTGTATATCGCTCTATCAATCTCAACTAATTTCTTTACCTGTCTACAACATATGTATCAAATCACAATGATATTATAACGCCATTAGCAAAAATTATGGTACAGACAGCAGCACATCAAGCTACCCGAAACTGTCAAATTTTCCCAATCAACCATAAACCTAATGCTTTAGCGATAAAGTTGAAAATCTATTAAAGAAATTTGACAGATTGTAGTAGCTTGATGTACTGGCGTCTGTACATTCAAATTATGACATTACTTTTGCCCCACCTTGTATTAGGCGAGCGAGAAATCTTGGCGACGCGCGACGTCACCAAATCAAGTTTAGTAAATGGACGAAGATGGGTCACTTTATACAAAGGCCATAAGATTAGACTCCGCAATAAACAAACGAAAATAGTCCCCCTCTCTGTATCAAGGGAAGTTGTATTCTATTAAATACAGGTGCCGCCGTAGGTCTTTTGGGCCTTGTTGTTATGCGCTTGCCCCTGTATTCTGACCAGTCGACAACTAACCATTTTATTGTCTTCAACCATTGTTCCATAATGCGCGAGTTGACTAATTTTTTTTTATTATTTAAATTGAAGCTTTTTTACCTCACTAATAGCTTGGTATAAACAGTTTTTTAATATTTTTAAAAATTGAAAAGATATGAGCGTTCAAAACTCTCAATTAGACAGAGAGGGAAATACTGAATTGTGACGTCATAGTTCAGTATCGCCATATAAATTACATGCAAAACTTCGTTTTGCGAGAAAGAGATAGACAAAAAGTTTCTATAAGTTATAAGTTTTTTATTTTTCGACCGATTTCAAATTTGATTTCGAATTCTATTATTGTATTACATGTGTGGATATATTATCTACTAGAATATATAGTATTCAATATCATGCAACATTTAGATTTACTAAACGTACCTGCATTATAAATGTATTCCAACCACAAAATGATTTTTTTTACAGGCTCCAAATTTTTACAGGTTGTTCTACTCATGAATATGAACAACTTTCACTATGGGAGCAACTCTGAAATCACGAAAACAAAATCAGCTGTTTAGTACAAAAGTTCAATAGCTACGTGACCAAAATGTATGAAACAGCTGATCTTTTTTCGTGATCTCAGAGTTGGTTCCATAGTTATTATATAATATATTCCATAGGTATTGTATAGATGCGACGTATCCTTCCTGTACACTAATTGACTTAATATTTTTCAGGTGACAGTCCAAGGTATCGAAGGAGAGTTCCTGAATTTCTGCGCTAACAACTACTTAGGACTTTCTGTAAGTTTACTTATTGATTTATATTGTTAAAAGATGCAAGACATAGAGAATAACTTTAAGTTGTGATTTTAATTCTGAAAAAGATTTTTAAAAAAATCTCACTTTGCAACTTGTTAAGTAAACAACAGTGACAGGGAGATTTACAACATCATCAAGATACACCAAGTGGATTAAATACGTATTATTGAAGCTAATTCAAGAACTACCCAAGCAAAGTTAATAAAATACATATATTATATACTCGCATATATATATATATAAGAATCCACCGCGCGAGTGAACATTTAAAAAAAAATGTAGACTCCTTTTTTGAAGTTGATTTAAAATATGTATAATATCGAGGCTTATAATGTTTTGTTTTTTATACAGAACCATCCGGAGGTGGTAGAAGCAGCTAGAGAAGGCTTGAAGAAATATGGCGCAGGACTCAGTTCTGTTCGGTTCATTTGCGGCACGCAAACAATACACAAGGTAAGGTATCACAAAGCGATAAGGCTGCCCATTGTATGTTTTGTAGTGGTAGTTGTATTTTTTGTTTGTTTTTTTCTGGTGTACAGACGCCAGCACATCAAGCTACTACAATCTGTCAAATTTCTTTGATAGATTTTCCACTTTATCGCTTAAGGATAAGGTTCAAAGTTGATTGGGAAAATTAGACAGTTTCGGGTTGCTTGATGTCCTTGCGTTTTTACAATAAAGTATATAAAACTAAATAAATAAATAAGGATATTTTTATGTTTGCCTCGTTTGGATGTTGGTTAATGCGACTTCTGAGCATCTTAATTCCTAACACAATCGATCTAGTTCTATAAGCAATTACTCCATCTGCGCTATGTGCTAAGACATGGACACGTGTCTTGCCGTGCGATTCTGTAACCGTCTCACCGTGAAAACTTGGGTGAAGTGAGCGTGGAGTGAGTCGTCAATAGTGTCAATCCCTAGCATCAGCATGACTCACAGCTCACTCTAAGCTCACTTCACCTTAGTTATCACGGTGAGATTTTTCCAGAATCGACCGGCTGTTATATTTTTTTTTTTGTGAACCTTTTTTCATTTGGTGCTGTCGCGTTTATTTTTTTAACTGCCTATCAATTTTGCATGTAAGGAGGTAAAAAAAAAGGCAAGCAATATCCTTGTCGTTGCATTCGTTTTGCAATTCGAGGTCACTTGAAAAGTCCTTGCAAAATTCACCACAAAAAACCAATCAAGTATTTTGTTGAACAAAAAATGCAACCTAATGCGAAAGTTCAAAATGAAAACGTCTATTTATAAACTCACTAGCATCCGCCCGCAACTTCGTTTGCGTAGAATTCGGAATTCCCGCCGCTTAAATCCTATTACCCGTTTTCCCGTAGGAATGAAGCATTTTTCCGCGGTAAAAAGTAGCCTATGTTCATCAGGGATAATGTCGGCAGGGGTGTGTTCTAATGGTAAAAAAAAAGTAGTTTCGAAGCCTATTCAATACAAACAAACAATCAAATCTTTCCTCTTTATAATATTAGTGTAGATTTGAGGCCTTAAAAAAAGTCATAGATTTACATTTGGTAGGAATGATTTTTTTTTTTCACTTATCCATATATTTCCAAAGGAGCTAGAGAACCGTCTGGCCAAGTTCCATGGTCGCGAGGATGCGATCCTGTACGCGTCCTGCTTCGACGCCAACGCTGGTCTCTTCGAGTCCATGCTGACGCCCGAAGACGCCGTGTTCTCCGACTCTTTGAACCATGCCTCCATCATCGACGGCATCAGACTGTGCAAGGCGCAGAAGTTCCGGTATCCTCATAGAGATCTGAACGGTTAGTTGTTAACGATCAGCGTACTTAGATGCTTCAAAAACAAGTTATTTACTGGACTTAATGCCTTAGGCATTCTCTACCAGTCAACCAAGGGTGGTTAAACAAGTTGTTTAACGATTCTATACTAACTTCATTACAAGACTGTTTTTAGTACCTATCATTCTTGCTATGAAGTTCACAGAATCGTTAAACTTAATTGTATGCCATTTCGAGCGCACATTTGAACCCAAATTCCGACTTTCAAATTCTCTTTTAAAACTACTGCCACCAAGCAGCGACCAGCGTTGCCGAATTCCGGTTTGAAGGGTATGGGTGCAAGATTATGTAGACTCAGGTACTTTTGCAATATAAAGAAGCTTAACGTGCTTTCCGAGGCACAGAGGGGTCTTCGTATGGTCACCCATCCACAGACCAACCGCGGCAAGCGTAGCTTAACCTGATCGATCGACCCGTGCGGCTGTTATTACTTAGCCACAAGTCTCCTCCGCACCACAAGCCCTCTCTACTAGCCTACTGTTTATTGTACAGACGCCAGCACATCAAGCTACCCGAAACTGTCAGATTTTCTCAATCAACTTTGAACCTTATGCTCTAGCGATAAAGTTGAAAATCTATTAAAGAAATCTGATAGATTGTAGTAACTTGATGTGCTGGCGTCTGTACATATTTTGCTTTATTCGTAAATGTCCACTGTAGGACATGGTCGTCCTAATAGGCAGCAAGCGATCGCTCGTTGGGAATATTGCCTAATTACAGCACTTACCGCGCTTGACAACGATTGCTGATCGCAGTACGCATGTCATAATAAAACCTCTGACAGAAATATTTTGACATCACCTTGCTTTAGGGTGCGTTTCCATAGAAGCGGAGTTGGGCGGAGCGGAGCGGAGACGTGTAGGAATCGTCCAATCACAGACGAGACGAATGACGCGATGAGGATTTCAATCATTGTGATTAGTCGATTCCTGCACGTCTCTGCTCCGCTTCGCCCAGCTCCGCTTCTGTGGAAACGCACCCTAACTATTGTGGTTGTTTGACAAAATGAACACATCCAATTGAAATGAGGGTTGAGATTTGCACAAGCTGAGGGAGCGCGGTCTGTGCTGTCGGTGAAGTCAGACGTAGGATGATGATTAATTTAACCCTAGATTACTAAACTGTCATACAAATGACGGTGTTACTAAACATTCGTAAAAAATACGACAGGAAAATAAAACAATAAATTTACGAATCATATATTTTAATTATTTTAGAAATTACAATTACTTATTCTTTGGGTTTAACAGATCACATAATAATGAAAATAGTTTAATTTTTTTTACTCTACACAGTTTGAACACATCATGTTGTGCGCCCGACACATGCCGCTTTTACATTTCATGCAAAAGATAGTTGTCATTTTTCTAGCCTTAGACAGACACAAGGCACATGTTTTTGTAGAATTTGATTCTTGCATAATTGCCGCTTCAGGAATAGCTTCAATACTGGAGGGGGCCGTGGCTAAATAATAACAGCCGCACAGGTCGATCGATCAGGTTAAGCTACGCTTGCCGCGGTTGGTCTGTGGATGGGTGACCATCTTGACATACCGAAACCCCTCCGCGCCTCGGATAGCACGTTAAGCCGTTGGTCACGGCTGTCATTCGTAGATATTTGACAGTCGTTACGGGTCGACAGAAGCTCGAAGGTCTGACAACCAGTCTTACCTAGGGGTATCGTATTACCCAGTAACTGGGTTGTGGAGGTCAGATAGGCAGTCGCTCCATGTAAAATACTGGTATTCAGCTGCATCCGGTTAGACTGGAAGCCGACCCCAACATAGTTGGGAAAAGGCTAGGCAGATGATGATGAATAGCTTCAATACCTAAGATACCTTTTATGAGCTCTTTGATATCTCGTCACAATGTTGGAGTATTTATTCTTTCTTTTAGGTGAGATTCCGTAAGAGCATCAGCCATTTCGAAAACGAAGTCGCGCCTGGATTTACTTTTTTTTTTGTTTCTGCAATTGCTGCAAACATAAATGATGTATGAGTTTATAATTATAATATTAACTTTGCTTATAATTTTAACTTTGTTTTTTTCAGGAATTTGAAATTTTGCCGTCGTAAATTTTACGATAGTTTAGTAATCTAGGGTTAAATGAGATTTGACTTTCGTTACACTTCCTAACATTCCAATATCTCTATTATACAGAACTGGAGCACCTCCTAGCTCACAGCGAGGCTCGGATCAAGCTGATCGTCACCGATGGCGTGTTCTCAATGGACGGTACCGTGGCTCCAATACAGGGACTACGGGATTTGGCGGACAAATATCGCACCTTACTAGCTGTGGATGACAGCCATGCTACTGGATTCTTTGGGGAGACTGGCCGGTTAGTTGGTAGCTGTAAATTCTCCGAATATGACGTTAGAGATCGTTTACTTTAAAACTGCACGCGCTTCCACTGCTTCAAATGTGTGTATAGACATTTTTGTGTAGGGGCGTGCACTTTGTTTTTGCGTGATTTGGTTCGTTTCAGGGTGCGTTTCCACAGAAGCGGAGCTGGGCGAAGCGGAGCAGAGACGTGCAGGAATCGACTAATCACAATGGTTGAAATCCTCATCGCGTCACTCGTCTCGTCTGTGATTGGACGATTCCTACACGTCTCCGCTCCGCTCCGCCCAGCTCCGCTTCTGTGGACACGTACCCTTATTAAATGGCGAGACGTATCTACCTTGCTATTGTTAAACCTAATTCATCTCTCAAAGAATCAAAATGCAAGAGCTTTCTGAGTTTTCATTGCTGTCGAAAGTCGAAGGAACTATTAGGAAGTCCCAAATTACGATCCATTGCTACGATGGTTTAACCTATACAGGATCAGATTAAATTAAGTAGCGAAACTCCGCAGACGAGATGGGTTTCGATATCTAAACATGACAAAACAAAAAGAAGTTAATTTGATGACTTTTCCGATCGACCGCATAACAGATTTTCTCAACTCATACTGCAAGTAACAACACTCCCAGAGGTCGATGACCCCCAAAAACATATTTTTTTAATATATTTTTTTATTTATCACGTCTATATACAGTCCGCGCGCGAGCTCCGAGGAATGATAAGGAATGTTGACGTAATGAGCTAGAGTTGTGATTTAGTCGATATTGCACTGTCGATACTAATACATCTTGAGCCTCCGCGCGAGTGTAAATCATGAAATCATTTTATGAGGTATTATGTACAGACAAACATCAAGCTACCCGAAACTGTCAGATTTTCCCAATCAACCTTGAACCGAATGCTTTAGCGATAATGTTGAGAATCCATTAAAGAAATTTGACAGATTTTAGTAGCTTGATGTGCTGGCGTCTGTACATGAAATAAAAAAAATGTATCATGTATGTACTTAATCACTGTGGAAATCAGAATAATCAGTAGGTACTTAATGAATTTGATGTACTATCGTCAATCTCCTCATGCACTTCAATAATAAATGAGTCGACAACATTCTCCATTAAGTCATCCCTTTGCTTTCCTTTCCTTTTTTATTGGTGTAGTACTATTTATAGTAGAAAATAACACTACCTACTATCGCAAAATTAAAAATGACTCGATAAGCGTGTTCTCGCGTCAAGGTCGACACTAGTACTGGGAGAGTGCGGGGGATGGAGCGACGGTCGGGCGCGGCGCACACCCGCCCGCTTCCTCAGCCACCGATTCCTCGGAGCTCGCGCCCGGACAGTAGTTTCGCTAGCTAATTTAATTTGACCCTGTATAGGTAATATTAGCTGTTTTTATCACAGTCTGTAATTAGGTAGTTATATGAATGACGATAGGTAGATATATGAATCTCAGTTCCACGGAATTTCTGAATATTTATCCGCCTAATTAGTTTTGATCAATGCGTTCTTATCGCAGAAAATGCATAATCATTTGAATTCGCTCCATATTGCACCAAGGTTGACTGACTATCGTTTTGAATTATTATCCTAAGTTCGAGTTCAGGTTAGTAATATCGCACACAAGTTAATAACATGGAATTGGAGCACTCAACGATTTTACTTCTTATATTGAACGACCAAAACCGGTAAATTTATGCGGCTTAGTGCAAATACTTTTGTAACAACATAGTTTGTCAGTAGTTAACAAACAAAATATTTTCGTAGGTACCTACTGCTGCCTATACGTACAGTCATCCGCTCATCAATACTAAGCCAAAATTCGCACAGGCACGTTTTTCCCGTTTTTTTACGCGCACTGGATTTTCAACGCACTGATTGGCTCCGAGAGTTGAAAATCCAGCTGTTTTTTTGCCGCGCTGATATGCGCTCTGTTGGATTCTCAATGCTCAGCTCAACGCCGAGAGTTGAAAATCCAGTGCGCGATACAATCCCGCCGCGATATTTTTACGTTCGTACGAACGTGGGCTAAAACTTGAATTACAAAAACCGCCCTTACTGCTACGACATAAAGACGCTTTCAAGGTCAATATGCTACCATTGCCTTGCGGTTGACCATAATAATAATAACCGTTTATACAAAATTGCTGCGATTGTATTCATTTTGTAGATAATTCAAGGTCTGTTTGAGACCGTGGCATTTTCTGAATAAGGAGCTTGCACTTGTCATTAAAAATGCATAACGGTAAAACGGGGAGAACAGGAAATACAGGGATGAATCGGGACGAAACTTTAAAATGGATTTTAACATTGAAATAATATCGTTTTTTGCCAAAAGGTCTCTCATATGTTTACTATATTATAATTAACGATTAGGAGTCCTTGTTGGCAACAAACCACGTTAAAATCCACTTAAAAGTTTCATCCCGATTCACCCCCACATTTCCTATTCACCCCGTTTTACGGTACATTTTGCTTATTGTAATCATATCTACATGTGTGCAGCTGGTCATACAAGTAGAGTGTTTGGTAGAAGGAACGACACAATTTTTTGAGTATTCTATGCCATCTCCAAATATTGCATAGAGATGGCCCACAAACGCTCTTAGATTAACATGTGAAGCAGATATTAACCCTTTACCGCATAGGAAACCATATATGGTTTGACATGTTTACAGTTTATTTACTCTAAAAAAATAAAAAACTAGCGTATAAATCCTAATGGGGTTTGTTTTTCATATCATTAGCAATAATAAAACACAACTATTTTGTCTATCATCACATACCACTTGGACATAAAAAATAAATAAAAAAATAAAAATAAAAAAAACTATAATTAATTCTGAAGCTTCAATAAAGACATTAACTTAAAAAAAAAAAATGTCACTTATTTAATATATCATGCAGTAAAGGGTTAACATAACACACAAGTACTTTTCAATTTTTTTATTCATGTGGTGGAAGGACTTTCTGGACATTGGCCGCGATTCCCTTGTTCACAAACTAAACTAAATTTAAGTTCTGTGCATCGTTTTCTTTCTATTTCATTAAGAACTTATTTATCTTCTGTCCTTTTCTTAATGAAACAGAAAGAAAAAGATGCACTGAACTTAAATTTAGTTTAGTTTGTGAACAACATAATCGGCGCCATTGTTTCTATTTCAATCTAATTCTTATATTTTTCTGACTATAAAGCTATTACGAACCTCATGTGGTTTAGTCTGAAATGTCACTTTCTTTCTTCCAGGGGCACAGAGGAATACTGCGGCGCCCTGGGCGCGGCAGACATCATCTGTTCGACCCTAGGCAAGGCAGTGAGCGGGGCAGCCGGTGGTTACACCACGGGGCCCAAAGAACTCATCACTTTGCTGAGGAACGTATCCAGACCATACCTGTTCTCTAACTCACCACCGCCGTCTGTGGTCTGTGCTTCGATAAAGGTACGGAGATCTTGCTGTTTTGTATGTTTTTATGTCTACTGCCGTGCGATTCTGTAACCATCTCACCGTGAAAGCTTGGGTGAAGTGAGCGTGGAGTGAGCTGTCATTAGCTAGGGATTAACACTATTAAGTGCTCACTTCACTTATGATTTCACGGTGAGATTTTTACAGAATCGACCGGCAGGTTCAAATTTAGCGAAACAGCACAGACGGGATGGATGGGTTTCCATTATATCTGAACATGATAAAACAAATAAGACATGGTTCCTTCTTTAGTAGGTAAACGACCGCTTTTTCAATTTCAGTTTGAAAAAACTGTTTTTTTTTGTGTTAAGTTCACAGTAATGAATACCTAATTCAATTTGACCTTGTATTTCTCGATTACAAAAGACACTTTATGGAACCGATTCTCCAAAAACATCACTAAAATCACACTAATATTATGAAGTCGAAAATTTGTGTGTGTGTGTGTGTGTATGTGAGTGCGTACGTGCGTGCGCGTGTGTGTGTATGTTTGTTACTTCTTCACGCTCAAACGGTTGGACCAATTTTGATGAAATTTGGCACACATATAGTTTAAAACCAGTATTAACACATAGAACACTTTTTAATCCTGATATTCCTACGGGATCAAGACTTATGCGGGTGAAACCGCGGGGCGCAGCTAGTCTTTTATATTCCCGACTGACTCGCACCAGCCGCGGCTATGGTGGTTACGGGTTATCTGGCGTCAAATCTTCATGAAGTTTTTTTTTTTTTTCTAATTACCTACCGGTCGCCTCTTGAAGAAGTCGATAACGAAATACTGAAGAAATTCTGTCAAGTACAGACGCCAGCACATCAAACTACCCGAAACCGTCAAATTTTCCCAATCAACTTTGAACCTAATTTTGTAGCGATAAAGTTGAAAATCTATTAAAGAAAATTGATAGATTGTAGTAGCTTGATGTGCTGGCGTCTGTACATTGTTTAGCTACCTATTGACTTCACTACAGTGGTGCAGAAAAGAGAATTAAGAGTGTTCAGATCGCAAAAAAAAAAAATTCTCACGATAATGTCTTGAAAGTTGTATAAAACCATTTCAAATGAAACGTAACACCTTACCTTCTTCTATTTCAGTCTCTAGACCTCGTGGAACAAAGCGGAGAGCTTCGCCAACGTCTTCGAGACAACACCAGATCCTTCCGCGAAGGTCTGAAGTCAGCCGGACTGACCGTAGCGGGCGACGAGCATCCCATCTGTCCTGTCATGGTGGGCGAGGCGCCGCTAGCCGTCGAACTTGCGTCTAACATGCTTAGTAAGTAATCTACCTAATCAATAAAAAACCGGTCAAGTGCGAATTATACTCGCGCACCGAAGTTTCTGTACTTGTAGGTATGTAACTACAAATGTACGGTTTTAGAATTTTTCCTTTACTTGTGCTGCACTACATGACATTGCTTCTTGCCAAATTTCATGATTGTAGGTCAGCGGAAAGTAGCCTGGCGAGTGTCAAAATATGCGGCATAAACGGAACATAAACTGGCAACTAAAATACTAGCTTTGAAATTATATAAAACTAGCGACCCGCCCCGGCTTCGCACGGGTGCAATGGAGAAACACTGATAATTTTAGAGCCATTATTTCCCTTTATTCCCATACGCCCCCACTTTGATTGCCTCCGGTGGCGTATGGGAATAAAAATTCCCATACGCCACCGGAGGCGTTTGGGAATAGGATGCCCTCAAGTGTGATTGCTGTACATTGCTGGTCGCATCGGCGCGTTATCTTTTTAGGGGTATGCTCAACGAAATTCTTTGTATTTGGAAGGAAACTTCTAAGAACAGTTTTATTAAAATATTCATCCAGCAGTTAAATTTTTGGATTGAAATTAATAGATTATTTTTGGTTTAAATTATGTACTTATGCATTTTTACATGAGAAAATGTAAAATAAAAAAAACAATTTTGTATCGAAATGTCTATTTTAATTGAAAATGATCACTATTAATGGAAATAAATCACAGTGAATTAGAATAATAGCAGTGACAGATTTTTATAGGAAAGATCTTTTTCTCGAAGATAACAATATCTTATAATATCACAGTAAATCGACATACTGATTTGAATATTTTGAATCTACTTATTAGTGCAGTAAGTAATTAGCGAAGGAGGCACGCGGTGGGTGGGGGTGAGTAATAGTTACCTGGAAACCTGTAAGTAATGATCCTTCTAGGTAATAATAAGAAGTTTTCAAACAAAGAATTTCGTTGAGCATACCCCATTGTGTTTATAGAAAAGATACTAGCTTTCACTTTTTAAGTCAATAATTAATTGTAAATAGTCTGCTTTACTGTGATTGTACTGGTTATTTTATTATGCTTAATTTTAATAATGTTGTAGTTTGAAAAAAACTATTATTCTTTCAGCCAATCGTCATAAATAGTCTGATTTACTGTGTTATTATAAAATAGTGATATCTTCGAGAAAAAGATATTTCCTTTAAAAATCTGTCGCTGCTAATATTCTAATTCACTGTGATTTATTTCCATTAATAGTGATCATGTGATATTTTCAATTAAAATACTCATTTCGATACAAAATTGTTTTTTTTATTTTACATTTTCTCATGTAAAAATGCATAAGTACATAATTTTAACCAAAAATAATCTATTAATTTCAATCCAAAAATTTAACTGCTGGATGAATATTTTAATAAAACTGTTCTTAGAAGTTTACTTCCAAATACAAAGAATTTTGTTGAGCATACCCCTAAAAAGATAACGCGCCGATGCGACCAGCAATGTACAGCGATTACACTTGGGGGCATCCTATTCCCATACGCCTCCGGTGGCGTATGTGAATTTTTATTCCCATACGCCACCGGAGGCAATCAAAGTGGGGGCGTATGGGAATAAAGGATTATTTCTCGTAAAAAGTATAGGATAAAAAATGGTTATTGTGGGTTATCCCTAATAGATAGACATATACCATCGCGGACTTTTTTGTAGACCTTTTTAAGGTGTACAATACTGTAGTACATTATTTTGATATATCTCGACGGCTTCAGCCAGCGTTTGCAATGTAAGCGCAAAAAAATGTGTTTATTTACGACATTACATTAGAAACCTCTAAAATTACCAGTGTTTCTCTACTATATTATGCATGTATTATACATATAAACCTTCCTATTGAATCACTCTATCTATTAAAAAAAACCGCATCAAAATCCGTTGCGCAGTTTTAAAGATCTAAGCATATATAGGGACAGACAGACAGGGAAGCGACTTTGTTTTATACTATGTAGTGAGTAGTGATGATCAATAGAATTAGCATATTTTTTTTTTTAATTAAAATCTCGATTACGATTGTAAATGTATGCTTGGTCAATCCCTAATATCAGGTGTGATGACACTGACAGCTCACTCCACGCTCACTTCACCTAAGTTTTCACTGTAGGCACTGTTGTTCTTCTAGCTAGAATACAGAATTAGTACACCCAATTGTTTGTTGTGTGTTAAGTCCCATGTAATGAATATAGGGATATATATCAAATCCAGACTACTGAGAAATTACAGATAGAAAAACCCAATAACTCTCTGCCCGACCTGGGAATCAAACCCAGGACCTCATGCTGAGCAGTAACTAGTCTGAAATGGCCAATCCGTCTTGAGCAAGTATGCTGATCGATGCTCATGCGTTCTATGTATGAGAAGGGGCCTTTGCCCTGCATTGGGACAGTAATAGACTGATATTATTATTGAATCACACCCTTTATTCTCAATTCTGTGTAGTTCAAATAAGCTCCACATATGATTTTTCACAGGGGATTTTTTTACAAGACATATCGTCGTGGATATTTTTTATTTTTCTAGATTTCAACTTATTAATATATATTTTTTTCTTATTACAATCTTCTTTTCCAGAACGCGGTATCTACGTGGTAGCATTCAGTTACCCGGTAGTACCGAAGGGCGGCGCGCGCGTGCGCGTGCAGCTGAGCGCGGCGCACACAGCGGACGACGTGCAGCGCGCTGTGCACGCGTTCGGAGAGGTCGCGAGGGAGATCGGCATTGTAAAGAAGTAGACTTGTGCAGGGCAATCTCGAGAACTGAGAGCCTACCACCAACTCTTAATAGCAGTATTATTGCAATCTTACTTCAGTGTGGGAAAGAGATGCATCCCGTATAGCTCCATCTCTATAAGAGCTGGCGGTAAGCTCGGTAAGCGATAGCTTTTATTTTGACAGTTCAACAACATTCATTGCGTTATTTACGTTGTTGAGCAGACTAATTTTTCAAACATATGAAGCAATGAATTAGCCCTTCAAAATGATTTCTTGATATAAAATCAATGGATGTTAAAGAAGTGTCTAAATATTACGTAAAGTTGACTTTCACCAGTGACTTAAAAATCTGTATATGTATTTGTGTACCTATTCCTTTGGTACTTAACTGTTTATTTAGTAAAATAACAAAACACGATGAAGCAGGTACCGCCCAAGTTCAGCAGAGCTGGAAATCCAACAGTGTGTTTTATTGACGCGCTATTGGATTCTCAATGCTCGGCTTAACACAAGAGAGCTGAAAATCCAGTACGCGGTAAAATCCCGCCGCAATATTTTTACGTCTGTACGAATGTGGGCTTATAGCTGAAATCAGATTGGAGCAAATAAGATGATTAAAATTTCCAGTCTTGCTGCGTTGACTCATTTTTTTTTTTTTTGTAACTACCGTTATATCTGAATGATGCTTGAATGACAATGTTCTTGAGATCTGTATCTTGCATATTGTCTAGCTCAGTACGAACTCCTTATGTATGTAATATTTGTAAATATTATCAAATCGATTGCTTATGTTTGTGTATGTATGGAACTATAGGACTGAATCAATAAATGTTTTTACTGTTATTGCATTTTAAATAGAATTTTTACTCTTCAACACTTCACTCCCTATCAATTCTTGTATAATTAGGACTAGGTTCTCGCTAGTCCGCGTGAATTTTCTTTTCTTTTTTAATTTATTTAACATTTATACAAATGAATACAGGATTATTCGTATAAAATAGCAACCAAAAATCACTAAGGTTTAAACTTGTGCTATCAAGAGTCTATCTCAATATCGGTGGATACAATTAATAAAATCTTCAGGTCTGATAACAGTTACACTCATTCCTACATGATATTTAAGTAATATTGCTTAAGTTTACATTTGATATCTTTAAATGTAATCGATTTGTTTATTTCTGAGAGGTAGACTAATAACCTTTTGACGGCCACGGACGGCTATAGCCGACAAACGAAAACGTGCCAAACACGCCACCGACCTCTACAGCCGTCAAGAAAACGACATTTTTTAAGTACAGAATAAATATACTAAATTAGAAAAGATTTATTTTGTACTTAAAAAATGTCGTTTGGCACGTTTTCGTTTGTCGGCTATAGCCGTCCGTGGCGGTCAAAAGGTTAATAAGTCTCGGTATAATATAACCGGTAGTTCGCTCGCCATACGTATTGTTGGCGCGCTGTGTACGAAGCCTATTCACCTCGTTCCCCCGATCCACCTCGTCATATCACACCGTTGGTTTTCGCTGAGCGTTTTTTCTGACATTTGTTTTTGTGCTCGGCTCCTAAGAGTCCTAGCGTGATGTTAAGTAGCCTGTAGCCTTCCTCAAAATTTTGACTAATAAATGAAAAAAAAAAATTCAAATCTGACTAGTATTTCCTGAGATTAGCGCGTTCAAACTGCTTATTTAAACGCGCTAATATCTGGAACTACCAATAACAAACTCTTCACCTTTATTATGAACAGTAGTTAATGACACGAAAGGTAAAGGGATAAATGAAACAATACAGTGTAATAATAACTGATCTATTAACAATAATTTATTACAAGTAATAAAACTCACACTCGTACTGACAACATGACACACAGTGCGGTCGCGTGTATAACTACGCTCATTTAAACTATTCATTACAATTAAATATTTACATTGTATCGTATTGAATTCTCACTTTACGATATTGCATTGTATCTCACCCTTCGTTGACACATCTCATGCAAGACGTACACAATTAAAATAAAACAGAAGTATCTGTCCATTAAATAAAATTAAAATATCTTCAAGTCCAATAAAACACGTAATATAAATACAAATACTAAATATAGTACAATAATTATTGAAAAATTAGAATGTCAAAAAAACGGTTGAGGGAATTTATATACATTCAAGCTGAGTCAAATAAAAAAATATTAAAAATACTGACTGAAATATATGGCCGAGTAAAAAGCACGTCCGTCCCGGCCGAAGGTTCGTCGTCGAATGCGACATTAAAATCCTTATTATATTTGGAGGGTATCCGTTCCCTATGTCTCTCGGTTACGTCTACGTGTGTATATTTGTCGTGTGGACGTATTGAGATCAAGACTGAGCGTTTCTCTCGTCATCCGAGTTCGGTTCACGAGTTTTGAGGAATGATTGGTGTTGGTATCCCTCATTGCAGCACAGCGGGTTTCCCTGCAACAAAGGTTTTAGTGAGTATTATGGACGAAATCAAAGGAACAGAATTAAAATAAGAGAAAGCGCAAAACATATCCATAGCACCACAAATATCACTGGCTCAAAATGTTACTGCATGGCGGGACAGTCAACCACCTCGCTACAGTCTTGTTCTACGGTGAATACTTTTGGTAGCGGAACTGACAATCCATACTCACAGAACAAACGTAAACTTGCAGAGGGAGATCTTATAGTCGCTAGATGGCGCTGACTATACTACTGTGCTAAGATTCAGGACTCCATTACCAAAATATTGAGTGATAACTAAGTTGACCTGTGTCTTTCAAAGATTTGTAAGATTTCTTCGTCACACGAGACATATTTAGTTCCTTCATAGCATCTGCTTCCGTATTAAAGAAATATTTAAAAGTTCGTTTGGTTACCTGGCGGTAACGTGGACATGGAGGTGGCGTTGACTGCGGCCGCCGTGCTCGGCGCGCTCGCCGCCGGAGCCACCGTCGGCGCTGCTGTACTCACAGGCTTCTGAAAATACAGACAAAATATATATTAGTAAATCTTTTGATATTCTTGAATTGACGTGTTACTTTAATTTTGGAGGCTTTTATTTAGATATTAAGTTTTTCGCTGCTTAAATTCAAAAGGGCCACAAGTCGAAAAAAATACAAAATCCTTTTTAACCTTTTAACCGCCAGACAATCGGTCACAAAAAACGGTCACTTCAATTGTAATATGAATCTACCTTAAATCATGTGAAGTTTTAGAAATAGAATCAAACAGCAACAAGCATTGAATTACTTTCTAATTCTGAATGCCTAACTTATTTGTATGTTATTTGAATAAACTGAAGTTGGCATTAATGAGCAATAAATAAACTTATGTGTTACATCACTACTGTTGTATTTATACATGGCGGTACAGGTTAAGGTCACGCCTGCATTTTGCGATGAGTTTTATTCATTTTTTCACCGTTAATATGGCGCTTAGCATAAGTGATTTTAGGGAAAATGAAAGAAATTCCTTGAATGGCAAAGGTGGTCTTTATAATTATTATGAAATTGCTGCTACGTAAATTAAAATACGCTTGAAACTCACTTCGTAGAATTTAGTTGCGAATTTACAACTGTGGTGCCAGGGGCTCAAAAATGATAAGTTGCTTATATACAACTGCGGCGGTTAAAGGGTTAAAGCAAAAATTGTATGAATTCTGCCTATTGATACGATTTATGCTTTAAAAAGGATTTTGTAATTTTTTCGACTTGTGGCCCTTTTGAATTTAAGCAGCGTTTTGTTTACATTTTTTATTTTTATTTTTTTTTGCTCGAGTACGTATAGTTTTTATTGTCATCATCATCATCTGCCTAGCCTTTTGCCAACTATGTTGGGGTCCGCTTCCAGTCTAACCGGATGCAGCTGAATACGAGTATTTTACATGAAGCGATTGCCTATCTGACCTCCACAACCCATTTACTGGGTAGTACGATACCCCTTGGTAAGACTGGTTGTCGGACTTTCGGGATTCTGGCTACCCGTAACGTATTGTTTATATTGTATTTGTTGGTATATTGGCGTGGCTAGGTGACATATGGTAAATAATTTAATTTAGTGTTCTGTGTCTTGTAATGTTAATTACTTTGCATACCTTGTATTGTATTCAACCAAATATTTTCCAACTAAACAGACAGCTGTGCTGCTGGGGAGTTTATTGCGCCACTTCTTCTCCCCAGCGAAAGCACTAAGAAGTGGTGAAGGGCGGGACTGTCTTTTGTAATTTTGACGTTCTAAAAGTCACAGCCTAGTTTGAATAAATTACTTTTGATTTCGATTTTAGGAACCTTATCTTTCTGATGTAAAGAAGTTAATTGTTACGATTTGCCTAAAAATTAAGAGTAGCATTGTATGGTGTCACTTGTCAGAGTCAACGGTCTGGAGACTATATTGATTATAACATAGAATAGTATACACGGTGGAAGCCGAAATCTGTAACCATGAATTCAGCACTAGACCCACTAGAGTATTTTTTCGTCGGTTATAGAAAAGTGCAATACCTACATGGTCAAAATGTATAGAACAGCTAATAAAAATAAAAAAAATAATAACCGACATCAATTTTCAACGCAGGGGCGTTCAAAATCATGTTCTGAATCCATGGAAACATGTTGCGCATCGATGTCCCTACCACCCTGTATATGGTGGGGTTACCAGAACTTTTCAGTTGAAAACAAGTCGGATACACGTATGCTTTTTTATTAGTGCTGAGGAGGTCAGAAGCTCAGTGCAAATACTAATATAAGTCGCGTTCAAAAGGCACCTGGACTTTGGGGAAAAAGACCTCACTAAAACCACCCCGGTGATCACCATCAGCACATGGAGGGGATCCCGTTACCTGTTAATAAATCAATCCGGGACCCCCTCAGTGCAACGCCTGTTAGGGCACGCCTTTTTTTTTTGTTTTCGGGGGGAACCCTTCAAAAGGCACCTGGACTTTGGGGAAAAATACCAGGTAGTGTGGGACTCTTACCTCACTAAAACCACCCCGGTGATCACCATCAGCACATGGAGGGGGGCCCGGTACCTCTTAATAGACCAATCCGGAACCCCCTCAGTGCAACGCCTGTTAGGGCACGTCCCTGAGGAGACTATAAAGGGGTCTCCCCTGAGTCTCGCTTTGCACGGCAGCACGTGATCACAGTGCCACCGTATTCCCTGAAATCACTCGGTGGGCAACCAGAGTCCCCACTCTGATCCCCCGCGATTCCAAATTCCCGCCTGCATTAAGTGATGCAGATGGGGTTTCGGAGTGTTAAGCGTCGAGGCGGTTGCCTCCTCGATGCCTTCTTCTTCGAGCGGGATTAGCTCTCTCACGATCCCGCTCGGAAGACAAAGTACCTAGCATAAATAAAACGGAACTGCGCAAACTTTACAATTTCCTACGTATATTTAATCAGTGTTATCAGTAAGAATTGATTTAGCTTTTATATCACTATATCGCATTGTGTTGTGATTAGATACCTAGCACAGACCTAGCTTCGTATATTTGCGGCGACAAATAATTGAAATGATTTACTCGCACCCCGCGTGGTGGATTACCGCCTACTCCCTGTTATACTGCCTGATTTTTTTTCAGGCTCCAAATTTTTACAGGTTGTTCTACTCATGAATATGAAAAACTTTCCCTATAGGACCAACTCTGAAATCACGAAAACAAAATCAGCTATTTAATACAAAAGTTCAATTCCTACTTGACCAAAATGTATGAAACAGCAGATTTTTTTTTTACGTGATCTCAGAGCTGCTTGCATAGTGAAAGTTATTCATATTCATGGGTGGACCAGCCTGTAAAAATTTGGAGCAGGTAAAAAAAAACATGCTGTAGAATCCCAGCAGTAGAAACTGCATACGTTCAGGGGCGTTCCTTTCATTAAAGCCGAAAAGCCCGGCTTTCAGTCAAACGTGAGCCTAACAATAAAAAATTAAAAAAAAAATAAAACTACACAAGTAAACTTGTAAATTAACCAACTCAATCATGTCGCAAGAATTGATAAGAATAATAAAAACTGCGCGCCCCGGCCGGCGGCCGCCTGCTATACGTTCGATGCAAGGTTGCCAGGTTTACATACTCGAAGAATAATATTTAAATCCCGCACAGTTTTCATCACGCGCACCGTTGCCAAACCTCTCCAATACCGCTATTGCGAGAACGCAACAATAAACATCGTCCCGTCTCGCTCGCACCAGCTGGCTTCTTATGAGGCTTCTGGACCTGTCACTATTTGTATACAAATGTTCACGTTGTTGATTACATCAGTATGTACTTATTTTCCAAATTGTACTGATTTTTAAGCCTGGCTTCTGATTTTTTATGAATGGAACGTAAAACGAAGCGTGTGTGTGTGTGTAAATAGTATGAATGAGCGCGTCGCTGTGCAAAGCTCGATCTATGGAATGGAATGATACAATTTCAAATTAGTTCAAGTTCGTTTCGAGCGGTTACTGGTGCATTTTTTGCTTGGACATTTTCTGTGAAATGAAGTGTTGTGATTAGTTTTGCGGTGATTATCTTTGTTTTGAAGTGATTAAAAAGTTTCTTGACATTAAAATGAATTCGGAAACGCTTGCAAATGTGCCTTGTGATGGATTAAAGTATGTGCAATCTTTATTCGGAAAGGTAAATACTTTCAAGTTTTACAGACGAATATAATAATCTCATTACTTCACCTAAACCTACTTTTTGAGTACCTATTTCTCAGAAATCTAAATTAAGTAATAGGCATTTTAGTCGAAAATTGCCTTCAGGGTGCCTTTCCGGAACTTTTAAAGATACCTAGCTCATTTAATTGTGATCATTCCTGCGACAAGTTGTTTCGCGGAACGTGTTAAATAAGTATTCACACATATTTAATTAAGAAATAAGTACTCAAGAACAAGAACGGCTTTCCGAATTATCGAAAATTGCAATAGAAAAACAGCTGTTGGTAGAAATAAAACGTTCACCAAATTTTGACGCCGACTGATTACGCCGTTTTGAGTTAGAATATATATTTTTTATATTTTGTAAAGGCCGCTTAATTAATTGTAAAAATTAAAGCAGGCGCCAGGATCATGTTCTCTAAATGAATTGACAAAAAACGGCTTTTATCAAAGCTACTGAAGGTAAAGTAAATCTGTCTAGTAATTTTTACCATGCCTTCCGTGTGCGTGTGTGTGGTGTTTGTCATCTGTCTGTGATAAAGAAACGAAAATTGAAGAGTTATGGCTGTTCACATTGTGAGTAATTATAATTATAAATATTATCAACATCGTAAACAATGTGTAGTTAGAAATCAATCAATAACTTGTACGCCATCTAGTGGCCAGATTGTAATATTTTGCCTATAGCGACTGTTGCGAGCGAGTGAAATATGAACTAACTCTGAGCTCTGTTGTGCCAATAATGTTAATAGATGGCTCTTATACGTCTTATCATATTTTACACGAAACTGATAATATGAAAATGAAAAAGTTGCGATTTTGTAAAGGATTACCAATACTTTGAGTATATAATTTATAATATAAGAAAAAAATGGTGCTATTAAAAAACATTTCATTTTAATTGCTAATAGAAAAAACTTACAATTATGAAATAAGAATATTAGTAAGAACTAAAACGAATCAGTCGGTAGGCACAACTTGTGACAGGCGATACGGTAGGTAGGTACTTAGTTTTTTTTTAAAGTATGTTGGCTTGCCCTAAGTTTAACCACTAGGCACGCCACTGCATACGTTGATTATGCTGTTATGCAGTACAAGTACTATATTTTAGAACTACTTTTGCATCTTCTAGGTGAACATTTCAAAATAAACCTACGTATTCTAGAACGATGATCAAGCATGAATTTCGATTTAAATATAGACTTGATTTTTTTTTATTCATTCTGTTTAGTATTTTTTATTTTTTATTAATGATAATGTTATCCTATTGTAGACCTTAATGTTTGAAAATATGATCACCATTTTTAGTCCATGACAGTAAGTACATTTAACAAATATTGTTCTAAGCTTAGTCTCTATTCGATATTTGTTCATGTGATTTTAATTCCAATGAATCGGGAGGCTGTTAATGGGTGTGCGCTGATTACAATCAAACACTTCACACTTAATTATTGTTCACATTAGTTTACATTGACTTTCAATGAACACAGCTGTAGGCTATGTATTGAATTGTTATCGGTGATTAATGTTTTTAAAAAACATATGAAAAGGTAACTAATTCTCTACCGTACAGCATTAACAATAAGGTTGAAAATTAGTTAACTTTTCATTTGAAAACAAAAACGTAAGTGTATGAAACATACATAAAATATCGACGTTTAATTAAAGTATGTATTATTGGGTAAAAATCGCCTCATATATAATTACAACTATTTCTGTTAAAAGTGTAAACTAATCATTATCCGAGAACATTGCAACAGTAGCCGCTGTTTATCTGTTCATATTGATAGCTTAACTGAGACCTAAATCAAAGTAATTTATACTGTGTTCCAATGCCCTAAGGTTGAAATTCACAATTCTACACTTGAAATTGTGAATTTCGCTATTTAATTGTGGTTGACTTTTCTTGATGACAGGAAATTACGTGTCCTCAAGAAATGCCAATCCGTTTTCCTTTTTCGGCAATTATTCCACTCACTTATTCACCTTTATTGAATGTAAATTTTAACGTCACATTGAAATTCAAGGTACCAAAATGTCTCGGAAACACCTGCATTGATAACCAAAGTACTGATTATCCTTGAATTTAGAACCTAGGCATATGAATGCCTAAATAAAATCCGATAGCGCGGCATAAGACTTACAGTGATTTCCTGTATCCTGTTCTGCAAGGCTTCGACTTTGCTCGTGAGCGTCGTGTTAAGTGTTCCGATATCTGTTCGGATTTCTTCGTCTCTCTTCGTGTTTGCCGAGACGTTTGAGATCGTCTCGTTCGTCTTGGCTTCGAGCTGATGTAGAAGGGTCCGAACTTCCTCGACCCCTGCCACTGCTGCTAAAGCCTGCTTGTGGGTCGAACTTATAGAACTGTCGAAACCGTTGATCTGGAAAAAGAGAGGAGAGGGGTTAATTTTAACACTTACAATCAGAATAGTGGTATCAAAAATAGAATTTAGTTGTTGAGCTTCTTAAGATCTGAATAGAGCTACACGATGACTGACAAATGAGTGCACTGTGTGGACAGGTTTAATCAAATCTGTGTGGTTCTTTCCTCAAAAGACCATCACATATCTGCGTGGTCCTCAGATGACCTGATCAAGATTATATCTGGACTTTAAAAGAGACGGTCACCTCGAGTTTGTTTCAGTGTTTCTTCTCAGACTATTCGGATAGTAAACACCAACCTCATCTATTTTTACCCGACTGCCAAGGAAGGATTTATGTTTAAAACAATTTATTTGAAGTGAAATAAATATCATTTAGCACAGAATACTTCCCTATTAGTCATCTAAAGCTCGACCAATATATTTTGTCTTTTCCGTTTAAATATTCTGCTAAATTCGAAGTCCAGTAAAATGGCGTATATGTTAGAAAGTCCCCACGACGCGGCGACGCTATCAGACGAAGTGTTCTATGCGATATCCCTTAACGATTCTGTTCTATGCGATAGTGCTGTCGCATATGACGTATTTTATTTGCACATACAACAAAGGTACAAATCCTACCTAAGTCTCAAAGAATCTAGATAACAGCTATTTATAATGTTGTTACTGATACCTGAAGATAATCCGGCTTAAGACACTAGGGCCGTCATCGTTGCATGCGCGATAGCGATAAGGTTAAAAATATTGACCTACATACCAATAACAACATTAAGTATGCTTTTGATTATCATAATACTTAGATAATATCATGAACACAAGACAAAATCATCTAGAATGCCCATTTTGACCACTAATAAAAAAAACACCATATTAAATGTTGTGAAATTCAGATATAAATTACTTTTACAGGCCACATTTATGACATATTATTAATACGGGGCTTTTATGCCATTTTAAACTAAGACGGCTCGTCACTACACGGAGAGAAAATTCTTGAAAAAATTACTGTGCTAGTCAATGTAAAGTGAGTGCAAACGACATCTACAGTAAATTTTCTGAGTGAGATTGGGAAAAATTCACTATTTTTCCAATAAATTTTACTGTACAGCATAAGAATTTTTACTTTGCTAGCATGGTAGTTTTTCCATTACCACTCAAATGCACTCAGATTATGAGACAGCACAGTAATTTTTCCAAGATTTTTCTCTCCGTGTAGAGATCAAATTCGTGTGTATAGTTTCAAGATTTTTGTTACTAAATATAATTATAGAGCTAATAAAAACGTCGGTTTTCCGAAGATCTGATCAATTTAATATCATGAAGACACGAGATAAGGACATCTAGAAATACTATTTTGACTCCTCAAAAGGGAAAACATTTTTATATTGTGAATTCGATGTTTACTTTTTGAGATTCTGATCCCAGGCCACATATAGGTCGAATTATGCATACGTAGCTTTTATGCTATTTTAAACCAAGCTTTCATAATAATAGAGTTCAAATTCGTGTGTATATTTTCAATACTTATTTTTAGCAAAATAATTGCAGCATATTAAAAGTTTCGGTTTTCGAAGATCTAATCAATTTACAACAAAACCATCCTTTGGTTCAAGGCTGTCAACAACGTGACACTTCGAGTGATAACTCATTTAGTAATTTTCTAAGATAAGTGTGGTCTGGAGAGTTTATTATGAGCTGATAACTATTTTAACCTCGCTGCAACGCAAGTCGGTGACCGTTGTTGGCATGTCAGTTACTTTCTGCGCGTGTAAATGGATAAATACAACGTGTAACGTTAAATGCGCAAAACCTTAGACACCCCAACTGATTTTTAATTCAATTGACCTATTTCAGAGAGAAAATAAGTCATTAAAAAAATTGTAAAGGTTTTATGTGCTGTTTTAGTTTTACTGGCCATTCTGATCGTTTCTTGCGTCTGCGACGACGCTTTATCGAGGGAGGAGTCGTCACCGGGCCGCTGCGCCGCGCTGACATTGGGTTGCTTGACCTATTAATAAATAGACACAGCAACGTTTTAATGAAGATTTTTTTAAAAATGTGACCTATATTAAAAAGTGGTTCAATTAATTCTGCTCGTTATTCTGATCAAACTATTTTCAGGTTTTGCGCATTTAACGTTACACGTTGTATAATCAGCCTATAATGTTCCCACAGCTGGGACACAGGCCTCCTCTCTCCGAGAGGGAGGGCGGTTATCTACCACGCGGTCACAGTGTAGGTTGGTAGATGTCACATGTCTTCTGTACATGTTTTCTGGGACATGTAGGTTTCCTCACGATGTTTTCCTTCACCGTTTTGAGAGTAGTGGTGCACACAAAGTGATGCGCCTGTCTGGGTTCGAACCCACGACCTTATAACTCGTAAGTCGGGGCCATTACCACTGGACCACCACTGCTAAGTGTATAGTGTATATATTTTTTTTTAAGTTTTATGGATTAAATAGTTTACTGGTTTGTTTTTTTTTGTGTTAACATTTGTTATTGTTCATTTTTAACAACTACTGTTTTTTTACCTCTGGGATCTGGAACTCTGTCGTCTCCTTCTTGGAGGTTGGCGTTAATAGCTGCGACACAGTTTCTAACTAATGTAGCTATTTACGTACGCAATCAAATTGTAAAATATGTTTTTGTTCCAATAAAGATTATTATTATTTTTATAGTATATGGATGTCACTTATATGACAAAGAATAAACAGCGTGTATCAGAAAGGTGTGGTCATATTTAAGGGTGTGGTACAGTCCATCAAACTGAACAACTTTCTTCATGGGCCCAACCAACACCGTAATTCAAGTCGAGTTGGTATTGAAACTATGTATGGGAGGGACAGTTGATAATTTTTTCGTGATAACGATGTTATAATACTCCTTATTGCAAGCCTTTAGTTTTTTTTTTGAGGTATGCATTCATTGACAAAGGTATACGCGCAAGAGAATAAGGGCCGCACAGCCCGCCACGCCACGTCATTTGTTTACTGGTGAAATGACGAAAAACGGCTTCATGACATGAAATGTAGCCAATTAGGACGCCAGATTGACGTCATCTGGAATGGCGTGTTATAAGTCTGTTTCTGCCCCTAACCTCGCGATGTTTACGTAGACTTTAGTTTGGGGTGCATTAAAATAACTGCAATGAGTGGCGGAATACTGAAATATACAGTCAAGGAAATTAATTGATAAACAAATGGACACCCTACGTCAATTATTATTTGTCATTTCATACAACTGTTGAAGAATGACAGTTGTGATTTTAATATAGTCATTCTGCTGCCTGTATCCTTAGTTGTGATTTTAATATACGTATTCAATTTGATTAACAATGAATTTCCCTGACTTAACGTCCGGCCTACCTTGGGCAGGCAGCCTCGGTATCACCTTCATCATCTGCCTAGCCTTTTCCCAACTATGTTGGGGTCGGCTTCCAGTCTAACCGGATGCAGCTGAATACCAGTATTTTACATGGAGCGACTGCCTATCTGACCTCCACAACCCAGTTACTGGGTAATACGATACCCCTAGGTAAGACTGGTTGTCAGACTTTCGGGCTTCTGACTACCCGTAACGACTGTCAAAGATTTACGAATGACAGCCGGGACCAACGGCTGAACGTGCTTTCCGAGGCACGTATCACCTTGCTGACTGGCAAATATTTTTACCACAGCATTAGCTATTCTTACAGTTCCGACCGGCACGAGCGGTGAATAATTGACTCCAGTTTTATCAAGGCCCGCCGTTTTATGTCGGGGTATAGTTACTTTATTCCCAGGCGGCCTCTAATAATAGAATAGAACTCTCCAAGGGCTACTAAACCGTATATACTATTTAAGTATATAAAATTCAGGCGCATTGTTTTCTATTTTATTGAATCATCTCATAATTTAATATTCTATAGGCGGCCGTTTGGCCTCTATGTTATAGTGCAGTCAGAGTAAGTGCATATTTGCAAAAATTAAGACCAAAATGTAACTATATTGCGGTGGCAGATAGCTACATCGGACGGAAAGCACAGAACCGGTCGCTGTAGCAACACTTGGCAAATGACTAAGTTCAGCAGTGGACGTTTTTCAACTTCGATGATGATGACGATAATGCCTACCTCTGTGCGTCTCATGATCATAAGGGTTTTGGAAGAATTAAATTCAGAGATTTAGATGTAGTAACAAAAATTTAAAAGAGCATGCAGCATTTTGACGAGTTATGCGTTGGCCATGTTGAGAGGATGAATAAAAGGCGACTAACAAAAGGTATTTACAAGGCAGACGTGAGCGGAAACACCGTGAGGGGACGCCCTAAGAGTATATACAAGGTGAATTACACCTTGTATATACTCTTAGGGCGTCCCCCCTAAATAACACAAAACCTCACAAGGGGTACTTGTACTTATTATGAACAACTTTTACTACGGGACCAAACCTGAAATCACGAAAAAAAAAACAGCTGTTCCCTACATTTTCACGAGTTATGGGAACATAAATATAGGGAACAGCTGATTTGTTTTCGCGATTTCAGGTTTGGTCCCATAGTAAAAGTTGTTCATAATGATGAGTGGTACCTTATTGGTGATGTTCTTCAGATCGGTCAGGTGCGTAGAACTCGCCACCGGCGTGCGTCTATGACCAGATGTATGAACGTGAACGAGGCAAAAGGAATATGTAAGGATCTTAGCATGTGGCGTTCTTTAGTTTCTGCCTAACCCCATGGGAAGAAAGCGTGTGTTTATGTATGTATGTAAATATTTGTATGTATATAATTATTGTTATTATATTATTGAATCAACGAAGTTGAATTATACCTGTGAACCAAACGTAGCGACAGTTCTCTGCAGCTCGGCGAGTCTTCTCGGTGTGTCAGCTAATTTGGGCGCTGCGGACAGCTGCTCCGACACGGCAGCCAACTCCTGGGCCGCCTGCGCCACCTTCTGTGTTAACTCCTTGTGTTCTTTGTCTAATGTTGCGAACTTCTCGCTTAGATCGCTGGCGTTCGCCCGCAATTCTTTGGCAGTTGTGTGGCATACTTGTAGGGCGTCGTCGACGCTGTTGCTGCTTCTTGAAACTGTTGAAGGAAGATATACTTAGTTATTGTTGCACCAGTTTAGATGCAGGACATGTGTAAAAAAGGTTCTTACAATGAAGGGTCATAAATAATGATAAAAATTAGTTGAAATGGGTTATAGTACCTATTATGGACTATCAAATCGTTTGTTATGCCGTGAGCTGGCAACAAGACAGACTGTAGGAAGAGTATATAGAATTTCACCAAACTTTTATACCTAGAATAAGTCCTGTCCTGATATATTTTTTACAGTTAATCCATAGTTTTTACATGTCAGACGTTATTTTATTACACGGATAAAATCCTCCCTTAGCGTCAAAATCGAAACAACAACAAAGAGATCTTATTTTTGTGGAGAATTTAAAAAATAAAGCTTAGCAAAGGCAACAATTACTGTAGTAACCACTATTAATAGTTTAAAAAGTGCAGAGATTCTGATAATACGTACAGGTACAGATGCCAGCACATCGAGCTACCCGAAACTGTCAAATTTTCCCTATCAACTTTGAACCTTATAATTTAGCAATAAAGTTGAAATGTATTAAAAAAAAAATCGACAGATTGTAGTAGCTTGATGTGTTGGCGTCTGTACATACCATAACGACCAAATATACCTTATGTTTTCAAGAATCATCTACCTAAGCCATAAAGTTATTTTTATCAACGCCTTGGTACTAAGGAATAATAAAAACAATGTGTCTCAGTCGTTTATCGTTTTACACAGCTTGACTCGTTTGACGGAAACATGTGTCCAAAGGAAGCGAGTTTCCTAATGCGCCTCACATGTGTGGCAACATGCCGCGGATTTCAGGGGATTGTCAGGTGTTTAAGACTATTGCAGTTTTAGGCATTCATTCCATTATATGATAAAACTGATCATGGAGAGTTAAAAAGATAATGCTCATTGGGTCCCGTTTGATTTGGAAACCTTTACACCTCCTTAAAGATCCTCTCTTTTGTTAAGTAGTAAATGACTAGACAAGCACACCACACTACTACCAAACCAACAATTACAAGTCTGCATTATGCAAACCAAAATGTGCAATGGCGCCCAACCAAAAAAAAAGCCGAGACATTGTCGCTCGAATAGTCCCAGAGAAATTATTGAACAGACTTGAAACCCGCATCAAAATTATTCCAAAAAGAAAATTGGAGGAGTAGGAAATAAACAGAATTAAGGAAATTACCGTGTTTATCAAAGAAACTCGATTCAGTAACCAGAAACATGTAAGCGGATACAACTTCAACGAAACAGTAATATTTTTAACGGAACTAGTCCATATCAATACATTATGAAATTTCACACACTTAAGACTGCTGATGAAACTCTAAAGATCCTTTGATATGTTTCCTAGTAGAAGAGAAAGGATAGCATCATAGCAGACACAACTGCCTAATTAAGTGCCAATTAGACAACAATTTTAAATAAAAAAATAGGATTCGTAGCTAAATAATAACAGACGCACGGGTCGAACGAAGGTTAAACTACGCTTGCCGAGGTCGGTCCGTGGATGGCTGACCATCCATTACATATCGAGACCTTTCCCTGCCTCGGAAAGCACGTTAAACTTTGGTCCCGGCTGTAGTAGTCAGAAGCTCGAACGTCTGACAACCATTCTTACCAAGGGGTATCCTATTACTCAGTAACTGGGTTGTGGATGTCCGATAGGCAGTCGCTCTATGTAAAATACTCGTATTCAGCTGCATCCGGTTAGAATGGAAGCAGACCTTAACATACGAGGGGCGTTCAATGTATTCTGGGTATCGGCATGAAAAAATACGTAAATTCAATTAAAATATTTTTTTTTTCAATTTAATCCCTCATTACCCCAATGCATTTATTACATCTCGAAATTAATTTTTCAATACCCTGTAAAAAATAACTTTCCTCTTTCGCCTTGACTTCTTCATCGTTGGAAAATCGTTTCCCACGAAGATCTTTTTTCAAATTAGGGTTCAAATAATCACTCGGGGCTAGCTCTAGGCTATAGGGCGGGTGGTTAATTTCTTAGAAACCACAATCTCGCACAGCAGCCTTGCAAAAACGCGCCGTGCGGACCGGGGCGTTGTCGTGAAGGAGTAAGACACCGGTGGTCAGTTTACCCCTTGTTTTTTCTTTAATTGCTTCCCGTAAATTTCGTAAAGTGGATGCGAAAAATGCTGCGTTTATGGTTTCATCTTTATTGTGTACTAATCAGCAAAATTCTCTTTGAGTCCCAAAATACTGTATCATGAATGCCGCCTCTGATATCACTTTGATCTTCATTCGGGCATCCTGCAGCAGCAGCTTCTCAAGGTTTTTCACGTTTTCGTCCGTAGAGGCAGTAACCAGGCCGCCCGAGCGAGTGTCGTCTTCCATACTCTCTCTGCCCCTTTTAAATTCACTTGACCACTTTTGAACCGTAGACAACGAAGGTGCAGAATCTTGGTAAACATTCACCATTTCTTCGTGAATAGTTATTGACTTTTCCTTTTTTGGTAGGGAATTTATTACACAATTAACATTGTCACGTTAGCCTATCCAGTTGTTGTTGACTAAGGATAACTGGCAAACTAATGATCACAACTGCAACCTGCTGGGGGAGGCGCCGCTGACGCGTGCACTTCGCACGCTTAACCTTATTGCTGGTGAGACGGATCTATTTTGGTGTACTCTGGGTGAATTCACAAGGAATGCATTATTTGTAATTAGCTATAGATGTTAGTTTAAGGTAGGATAAGCGCATTTATCGCATTGGGTTGTTACCTGTTATGATAGATGTAAGTTGAAGAAAAATAAATAAATAACTATGTGAAATTTTGCCTTTATAACCTTAGATAATGTCATTAATTAATAATTTAGTCAAATTACCAACATCATTAGTAAATCACTCTGATACCGAGAATACATTGAACGCCCCTCGTGGTTGGGTAAAGGCTAGGCAGATGAATGATGACATTTTAAATAATTCAACTTTGAAAGTGATGACAGAGTATTAACAATAGAATGCTCTTTATTATGTACACCATATAAATCACAGATATAAATGTAGACATTTTACAAAGGGTGAGGTGGAAGAAAGAATCCAAGATATCTTGTCGAATTTAGAATAAACACTCAGGTAGCTTTAACAAAATTAAAGTTTCGTTTCGGACGGAAAAACCTGCCTTATTTATTATACCCAATACTTTATTTATAGACTGCCCCAAATAAACTTCCGTCCTACCCCAGACGGGGAATAATTTTGACGCGATAATGTTTCGCAAATACAGAAGTATGAAAACCACGTGGTGCTTTTGAAGCTTCGGCCCGTGACATGAAAATTGCGTAACTCTTTGCAGTGCGGGCAAGGCTTGAGCTATTTTTCCATGGTGGGGAATAGGGATACTGTGTGTTACAATTGTTTACATTGACACCAGTCACGCGCAAAGCAAGTCATAGATCTAATGGCCTGTTGCCCGTGAACACTTTCCAATAGCCTTTACCTTTGTTTTTATAATAATAATGTATAATAACAAAGAACATTTTAATGTAGGACTTGTACGTTATTACTTCTATACAATCTGTCTCTGCTTTAACGTTTATTAGTTTTAGTATGACACGATGAGTAAACAAGTTTTTATTATACTTGTTGTAATGTAAACCTACCTGTGAATGCATGAGATAACTGGAAGTACAGTAATTACATTTTTGTCTATCGCGCTTCTAACGTATTCCATGTAAATTAAGAGGTCTGGCTCTTGTGATACAGGAACTCCTAGAACAAGAGTCAGGGCCACACCGATGTTTGTGTCTTGAAGTGAGTTTTCTTCTTTTTTCTACGCTGTAAACATTCCTTGAATCATTTTACTATCTTCAGACTAACTTTGATTTTTCAAGATCGTTTGATGTCCATGATATACCTTCAGCCAGCCTGACCCAGCAATAGGTTTTCGCGGGGTAGATCTACTACTTTAATATTAACTAAGATTGAAGGTAACACCACCCGGGTCTAAATTAATACTTAACTAATAATATATGATAAAATTGCAAGGCGAAAAAAGGCGTTCCACAAGGTCCTATATTAGGTACCAATCTGACCTTAATTTTATTGACATTGATACTTAGTTTCCTGTTATTAAAACTTTGTCTTGTCATTTAAGTGGTAAACAAAGTAAACAGGCTTTATTAATCAAACAAACCGTACCCTTCGACCGGGAAGTCGCACAAATCCGTAACTAAATAATTACTTATTAGTGGACATAAAGGTATTTTTAGTTCCTTATTTGTTTGGCCATTTAAGTTGATTCAATGTCAAGGCAAGATGATTAGCGTGGCTGACACATAGATTGCTAGTTTCTTGTCGAGCGATCATTATAACATGGATGTCATTTATAGCCCATAAACATTGATATACCAACATGGCAGGATCTGCAATAAACTGAATAGTTCTACGGAGATTATGAACTCTAGATTATACGGAAACGTAGAAGACTTAATTACAAAAACAAACAGTATTGTTCATTACAAGTTTGCATCATTTCATTTCAAAGATCTCAAATGCCGTGTGTGAACCATGACAGAAAAGTAGATTTCAGGGGACTGTGCGTTAATTTTGTTCCTAATATGACTGCCCGCCGTTGGCTTTTTCATATTGACATTATGAAATATATTATACGACTGTCGTACGACTATCGTAGAGCATTAAATGGTGTGTCGTATGACAAGTTAATTGCTGGGTTGGGGCGATGCTGTTGCGGTGCCGATATAGTGTGCCATGACCTTAATTCTTGAGGAAGGCTATAGACAACTTAACATAGGACCCTAACCCAGGACGCTAGGATCGTAAGAGCCGATTCAAAACAAAAACAGTTAAGAAAGAACGCTGGGCGATAACGAAATAATAGCGCGGGCAGACGATGCGATGCGATGGGCCGAAACTTTACGCAGACGAAGTCGCAGACAGAAGCTATGCCTCTATAAAGTTATTACAGTCTTACTTGAAAGACATCAATACACTTCAATAACAAAGACCGTACTATAACATATATGTAGTTACTTATAATTGAAGTAAACACTATCGTCTCGCTACGCTATGAAAGGAATATAATTGTGAATGCAAAATAGACATCGTACTGCGTAGGTGTGACTCCATTGTTAAATTTGTAGCTTTGTATGAGAATCCAAGTAACAACACGCGAAGTTGACTTTACATAACGAGATGAGTTTCCGCCCACGCTTTGACGTTCACCGCTGTTATTATTCACGAGAACCACTTCAAGTTTAATTTGATTAAAATGTCAAAGGAAAAGGAACTGTTTGAAATGAAAGATAACAAGAGCTTCATTTATAAACACCTCACTTGGTCGGTTCCGATCTAAACTTCTCGATCATTTGTCTCGCAGTTGCAGGTACATTATAATAATTTCAGTGCGCTCATTTTTCTTTATTATTTTCTCTACTTTCTGTTAATTATTAAGATCTAGAAACACACGATACGACACGATATGACGGCTGTGTTATGTTCTATAAAAATAATATGTAACTTGTCTACTTTAAGATTGTTAATAAGAGTGGTAATAATAAGAAAATGCTGTATTTACCTATATATAATTGTTTGTTACATTTCGTTCTTTATTTTCTGTTATTTCCTGTAATTTCTGTAGTGTGTACGAACGTTGGTAAATCTAAGTAGATAAATAAACCACGATTAAAGTGACGTTTAAACGTCAAAAATGTATGGTTAATCATTCGCTAATCAGTATTTAACTTTGAGCAACGTTTATGAATAAAGGGGATTGTGAATACTAAGAAGACGACTGATACAGATGTATGGAAGATGTGCTGTTGACCCCAAATAAATTAGATTATGGACAGGAGGAGGATGACGTCAATTAAAAAGCAATTTTAGAAACAGTTGGACTAGCCTTAACCCAAGTGTATCCAAAGAAGTAACAGAACCAAACATCAGATACTTTTAAGATTGAATATGCATTAAAAAAATAATCTTTTAGAGTGCCTTTGTATACTTGTTTAAAGCCTGTTCAAGCGAATGGCCCATTATTATTGTCTGACGCAATTCGAAAGCTTTTTCTAAGAAAGGTTAGACCTTCAAACTTAATTATGGCGATTGTCTACATATTCAAGGTGAATTACTAATATAAGGACTAACGTTACCCAGTCTGATAATGTCTGTTTGATACCACTGCCTTATAAATAAATAATTTTACGACAGTTCAGGTTTCGCAGTTATTAACTATTATCAAAATGAAAATTAATTCTGCACCGTTATGAACTTTAAAGATGCAGACTCAATTCAGATGCGTGTAAAGACTACATGAATACTTAATAATTAAGTGCTAACTTCTAGCTAGCTAAATTGTTAGTTGAATTACAGTTATAAACCCGAACCTCTGTCCATTTCGATGCGCAGGGAAGCAATCTGTCGCCTGACATCAACGAAGAGCCAGAGGACGGTGGCAGCTGAGACAACGCACACGCAGAACGCAAGGGCTGCAGCCAGGCGGACGAAGGGTCTGGAGCGACGGCGACGGGATGTGCGCCGGCCCCAGGGCTCCCCTTCATCACTGGAGGCAGATAACAGTCGTCCACCCCGGGAACCTCCACCGCCCACAAGAGCATCCAACTCCCGCCTCTTCCTCATCTTCTTTCCCACTCGCAGCGGCACGGCCGCGTGCACCGCACTCTCCATAACGCACCACAACGCTACCGTAAACGCATCCGCACACACTCGCAACACACACTCACTTTCACGCCACAGACGATCGAAAACTCTGAAAGGTCCGACACGTGTGATCCGCACCACGGCGACTTGCCGAATGACTGTCAATGATACTCAGCATATGAAATTACTATTTGTAGTCTACTCATTTCTTACACACTGGCTATTAAGAGTATGTCCGAGATGCAATATTGTGTAAGTTGCGATTGCTGTTTGTCTGTGTGTTTATTGCAAGGTGCTTACGTTTGGATAGTACACTTTCAAGTTAGGTGATAGTCTGAAAACTGATAGTTTGCGGATATATGCTTGCAAAACGAGTCTTGTGGATTAATTTTATCGCTTTTCAGTGACGATTCATTCATACGACCGATAACAGCTAAGTGTTTTATGTTTCTATTTCATGCATAGATAAAAGCAATGTTTAATAATATTGTACCTTGATTCAAGAAGTAAAAAAAAAAACATGTGCGTTTAAAGCTGTTCCTTGAGAAGTTCTATTAGATTAGTTTGACGACGCTATTCTTAAACAAATTTGTATTTTTAACGATAACAATCTCCAGATTTACACAGTTAATTAACAAAATGACGTAAGAACAGTATTTATAGCTACTATTGTATTTGATTAGAAGGCGGAGAAACGTGATCACATAGACAACGCGTACGAACAGTTTGATCACATATTCAAGTACATTAGCGCTATACGAGTATAATCACGATGGAACCTAGACGTCTAGGACAAGTCTGTTTCTTTTCCTTCTAGACGAGACGACAGGAAGTTTCCTAAGACATTGACACTCAACCTTACGAGTCTTTTTTACTGACCCCTGTAAAAGTGCATAAAAACACCTTTCGTGAGTGGCGACTCCGCCTTCCTGGCTACTATGTATAATGTTTTTACAGCGGGCAGAATGAGGTATTCTCAAATAGTTAGTGCCAGTACGAGAGAAGAAGAGGGTTAGGAATTCATTATTTTGTACAGGGTGTGAAAAAGAACCCTTCACGAAATCGTCATCTACGCATTCTGTACATCAAACTAAGTAACATGGGCAAAAAGAATTGCTGGGAAACGACTTTTATGTTTAGTGTGAAAATTCACTGTTTACGGTAGCGCGCAATATAACGCCCGCTACACATTGGGCTTATGAGTGCATGCAATAACACAGGGGTCGTGTGATGTTTAAAGTTAAATTATAACACTTTTTATTTTGTAAAAACACGTCAAAAATAGTTGGAATTTTAACCTTCAATATCTACCTAACCAGAAGGTTCCCAGGTATGGTCCAGTACAAAAAAAATATCATAATAACGGGAAGAACAAGTGACTCTCGGCTCCGTTAAGGGTATTTTTACACCATTTGATGATGTTCGTATTATCAAAAATTTGTAAAAATCCAAAAGTGCACGACTAATAATTGTTTTTTTATTAATTATAATTAAAATACTTTGAACAAAAGAGCCGTTCCTCCTATGGGTGAAACGAATCTATTAAAAAAATAAATTTGACTCTATTAAGTGATTTTTTCGCAAGCTACAATGTTTTCGGCTTTCACACTTGATTGACGAGAATTTTTTTAGAAATATTTTGAGGTTTTTTCGTTTCTACTGCATTAAATCAATTTTTGAAACAAAAAAAAAAAAACAGAATTAATCTCCATTAAATTATCTATACAATGGTATATAAATGAAGTAGGTTCTGTGTACTAGCAGGAGTATAACAATAGAAACAGCTGCAGAAAGGAGGCAATTTTTTTTTCGATCATAATTCACTCTAATGCTTCGCATTATGAGTCGTGCAAAACCGGACCTCCTACTTTAAACTTTGGACCAAGACTACAGGAATTTGTTTTGCATGCAGACTAACTACCATAAAAAGTATTAAATTTCCGACCTACTGGACTGCGACCTTTCTGCTCGAGAAACAATGGTCTAGAGACCTGTCTTAGTCTAGACGAAGACGTGAGACGTGTGAAGTACGGCCAGCATAATAACTCGAACGTTTAACGTCGTTTACACGTTGACATTGGGCTGGAATCAAGTCATGTATTATGCTAGCGACCTTGATCTTGTGGATGGAGTCTGTTATTGGAAATTACTTTGCATAATGACAATCTAATGCAGATTTGTTAAGTTTACATTGACTGTTTTGAACGTTTTAATAGAACTAGATTTTCCAAGGCCTTATAAAGTATATTAGCATAATCAATCAGCTCATAATGTTCCCACTGCTGGGACACAGGACCTCACTGTGAGAGGGAGTGGGCCGTAAATTATGGCCCAATATTTATTAAGGCCCCGGTGCATTACGGCCCGTAATCCACCACGCGGGCCCAATAGCAAGTTCTAAGGCAGACTTAGGTCTATTTGGATTTAGATACATATACGATATAAAACAAGGTGAAGGTTATATTTTTCGGACTTGAGATGCTAATTAGCTATTTTTTTTTTAAATAAATTAATAACATGAACTATTTATCAAATACAGGGTAGCAGGAACATCGACGCGCAAAGATGAATGGATTCAGTACATGATTCTGAACACCCAGCGTTGAATTTTTTTGTCGGTTAATAAAAAAAAAACTGCTGTTTCATACAAAACTATAATACCTACGCGGTCAAAATGTATGGAACAGCTGATTTTTTTTCTCTGCCTCCCTGTATTTTTAATATTCGTTGTTATATGGAATAGGAAAAATAATAACAATTATCCATAAACATAATTATAGGCATTATCGATTGGTATTGGGACTTTCTAAAATTATTATCTACATGATCAATCTATAATAAACGTAAGCAAGTAATTGCGTACTATCAAATCTAAGTATAGTTGTTGAATATTTATCATCATAACTTGTGTGGAACTGATTATTGCTACCGTTCATCGATATAATTAATAAGTCATTAACCAATCAGCAGTTTTTATTTCCTCTTCGATTTAAATAAATTGGTCTATTAAAGACATCGAAGAAACACGTATAACTGGAACATGACATGTTCCAGTTATTCGTGTTTCTTCGATGAATTATTTATGATGTGGTTTTGAATAACATTGTTATCATAAATAATTTAATGTGAGTGACTGTACCTACTGTCATATAAAACTAGTAACAATAATAATTATTGTTACTAGTTTTATATGACAGTAGGCAATTATTAGGCTAGTCAGCCTAATAATTACCAAAAGAAGAGTTGCTTTTGTTAGGCTTGGTAGTCACCAAGCCTAACAAAAGCAACTCTTCTTTTGCGCACTGACCACTGACGTCAGAAGTCACGATAAGACAAGAGCATAGAGGTGAGATAACATTATTTACGAGACAGTACCGTGGTATTATCGACCTACGGGCCAGTCGGACGCGGTGAATGAAAGCCGAGCATGCGCAGAACAGCCCGCGACTTGCGACACCATTCGAAACAATACTCAAATATTAATATTAAACTAGCAGGACATACAACACACCACACTACAGGTACAGTAAGATACCTATAGAAAAAAGGCCTAGAAAATTGATAAAGTTAGAAGAATTTATCACTAAAACACACAGACAAACAGACGATAAAAAGACAACTGCTACACAAAACTCACTGTACACTGATCAATAAATATCACAAATCAACACAAAATTTAAAAGGAATATACGAATATTCTCATAAGACACTGTACGCGGAGGAAATGGAAAAATGTAACAAATCCCAATGGGGTATTGTAAACTGTGTATAACGGAACAAGGGTCCAGGGCGACGGTGGGGCTAGAACTGTCCGTGACGTCACCCAGGCGCGGCGACGCATGCGTACAGAAACCACCGCATCAGATATAGAGAGATACTGGATGGTTACGAGATATGTGTGGATAAAAGAAAAAAATATAGTTCAAAAAACTAAAAAAAACACGCTTTAATAGCAAATCGAACTAAAAATCTATATAACTTTTAATTTAAAATTCTAAAATAAAAATAAAGTTTGAAAAGAAAATTAATTTCATTGTAAAAAAGCGTGGGCACGCGGGCCCAGTGCGTGTTTGTATGTCACATGTCTTCGAATTTATTAGTTCTAGGACATGCCAGTTTTCTCATGATGTTTTCCTTTGAGAGCAGTGTGCTTGTTCGATTTGGGGTGGTGAAAAAAAAAAAAACTATGGGCATTCACGGATGATCCGAATATTTTTCCACGAAGGAGCTGGTTAGCTTATATCGATATTTTATAGACAAAGTTGATCAATTTCTGAAGACCCAGGCTGGTTGACGACAGATATCCAACTACAGGGGATGTCGTAACTGATACCATCGCATCTTTCGTAATTTTTCTAGGAAACTCAGCACTGAAAATTAGTACTTCAAGCTGTATTTAGGACATCACAACGTACATCGTGTCCTTTAAAATCAAATGGATTTTGAAAGGTCTGAAAGTCTGTCATCGCATCTGTAATCCTAACTTTATCTCTCTCTTCTAGCCTAGCAGGGTAATTACGTAACACAGTAATAGTATGAATGGGATTCATTTTGTCAGTTCAAGAACATTCATTGCGTTAGTTACGGTGTTGAGCAGACACATTTTTCGAGCATATGCAGCAATTGATTAGCAATATTCTTCAAATTGATTCAGATTGATAGTGTGTTACGTAATTAGGGCGCATCTCTTAAATGGTGACGGAATGGTACATATTTGTCTTCTACTTCTATAAAGATCATTGCATGTTTCTCGATGCACTTCACACTTATAACAGCAGAGCAGTTTTCTATGTTATTCGGCAGCAAGCTTCGATTTCAATAAACAATTACCACATAAAAACTCAGATTTCACGTTTTAAAAACAATTTACACGACAAAACATTCTAGATATAATTTTCCGACACTATTTTAGATCCGTGTTTACTACGTTAACGTGGCTGGTGTCCTAATTTGTTCTACATTAATTACTCAAGAGCGCAGTAGCCGTAAATTGAACAATATTTAATTAATTCGGTGAACTGGCCCGGAATTATGGAAGCATTGTCCCATTTTCGTCAGAACTGCCGGTCGATTCTGTAAAAATCTCACCTTGAAATCATAAGTGAAGTGAGCACTTAATAGTGTTAATCCCTAGCGAATGACAGCTCACTCCACGCTCACTTCACCCAAGCTTTCACGGTGAGATGTTTACAGAATCGCACGGCTGTTTTTCTTTTATCTTTTATTTGTTGTCAGGCGCTACACGTCTTCGGAAAATTGGCAATGTTTTGACAGTAAAAATAAATGCTAAGTGGGCGAATTCTGGTGTATGTATTCATCATAATGAATGAACGATTAGGTGGTAGCAGTTCCTATGCTGGTAATGACGTATACGGGGAGACGAGATGCTACTTCTTCATGACATGGTCCGGCTCGTTAGTCCTTATCCAACATTTTGGGGAGCAGCCCGGTTTAAAGCCCTATCATATAATCAAAAACATGGTTAACCGTGGTTATTTTGAGCAAAAAATATAAAAATAGCTCCCTAAACACAGCGTAAGGTTCATAAAAGGTTACTTTGGGTCAAATTCTGTCAATGGACAGAGGTTTACGTGCGTAAGAGCCGCCATAGAATCTAGATTGTAGTAGTAAATATAATATGAGTTATAACAGTCACGCAAAGAGCGTCACTGGCATAGTTTAAATTAATTAGAGCGGCACAGGTGTTTAGATTTAGAATTTCCAAAGAGTATTGAGGTAGGCTGAGTTGGACCTAGACGTCATAGGCTGTAACGTTACGCAGTGTCATATGTACTGTATAGGTACCATAGATATAAGAAATAGTTTTTTTTATATATTTCTTTTTTTATACACTCGAGAGCCATGAGAATTAGAGTCACATAAATATACCTGAAAGTCTCGGAAACTAAGAACGCTAGCTTAATGAAGTAAATTGAGTTTAACCTCTGGTATGTCGGAGCGTAGACCTACGCGCCAAATTTTGTATCCGTAAACTGTCGGACCGTATATCTACGACAGACCAGAGGTTAAAATGTCAAATGTTGTCAAAAATGTTGTGAAAATGTCAAATTCAAATGTTCCATAAGTGAAAGTAATAAAATGTATGTGACACTTTGTGTTGTATTCATAAAAATTACATAAACAAAAAAATAACCAAATTCATCTTGTAACAAAAATAGAAACGCAATTTTTTTATCTACCACTTTAAAATTTACTTGACTTTTAGTATTTTGTATTACCCACACGTGCTGTCATCACTGCGGTTATGAGGTTTGGCATGCTGTAAACCAAGTTTCTTATACGATGTTGGGGAATATTCTCCCATTCCTTTACGAGCACAACTTTGAGCCCTTGAAGCGTGATCGGGGAAGGGTTTCGGTGTCTCACACATCCTCAGAGCTCGTCCCAAGCATGCTCGATTGGGTTGAGGTCCGGGCTACGTGCGGGCCACTCCATAAGTTAACGTTTAGCTCTTGAAGGTAGTTATTCACAATTTCACCAGTATGAGGCATTGTCATGCATAAAGATAGCATCCTCTCCCAAATTGACCATAATTTGCTTCAGTAAGTCATCGTCTTAATCCATGTAATTCGGTTACTTCTTCAGAGGCGTCGGAACTGATATTTAAGTGCAGTTCCTGTGAAAAAGTGGTTTCGAAGCTTTGTGTTGACCAAGTATCGATCTTCTCGTGCTGTGGTACACCTGGCCCTGCCTGTTCCTGGTCTGCGTAGGTTACAGCCGGTTTCGTCGTAGCGTCGGCGAACTCGTTGTACAGTTGACAGCGACACACGAACACTTGCTGTATCACGCTGACTCCGGCCGATTTCCAGCATTGTGAGAATTCTGGTGTATTCTTCAGGTGTAAGCGACATTATAACAGCTTCAATAATGAATCAGAGACGCTGTTTACATACCTTTTTATATGACAGAATATAAACAAAAGCAAAAACAGATGCAAAAAATTCGTAGTTCCATTTACACAAGACCCATTTTTTATTTTGTAATTTTTGATAGCATAACTTTACAGTAACTAAGAAGTTTTATTACTTTCATTTAAGGAACATTTAACTGTCTATTAAACACAATTTATTTAATTAAGCTAGCATTCTTAGTTTCCGAGACTTTCAGCTAAAACAAAATTAAAACAAAGATATCTGTATCGTGTTACACATCACTTTACGAGTTGACTATAATATATTATACCACATGGCACACCGGCCGGCGTGTATATAAAACAGGCGGTACTAATTAAAAAAAAAAAATGTATACATATTGAATGCTTGTTTGATAACGCGTTTTTATTGTTCTCGTTACGTTTTCCTGTACCTATAGTCTATTTATTGACTATTGAGTAAAGTAATGAAAATTATTTTACTAATGTAATGTAAGGGTTACGTAAAAAAATCGAAATTTCACATTTAAAATAGAAATTTCGCATTTATTGCAACTATTTCGTAAAAAAGAAAATTACGTATCCTTAATAATTCTTTATTTTCATTTTCGGGTTTTAGCCTTTTTGGAAGGTTAGATAGACTTGGTTGATGAAACTAAGGGTGCGTTTCCACAGAAGCGGAGCTGGGCGAAGCGGAGCAGAGACGTGCAGGAATCGACTAATCACAATGGTTGAAATCCTCATCGCGTCACTCGTCTCGTCTGTGATTGGACGATTCCTACACGTCTCCGCTCCGCTCTGCCCAGCTCCGCTTCTGTGGAAACGCACCCTAACACTTACAGTCATGCTGTCTTTTTTTAAGAAAAAATATGGCATAACCAAGTTTTATTATGACTTTATTAATATAGTAATATTTTATAGCTGTCATTGGCTCCAGTCAATTACCTTTCAAAATATTTTTCTCATTATACTAAACACATTGCAACACACAGTTGCACAAAGCTTTTGCATTACACATGTTCCAGTTGCAAAACTAATTGCAGTCCTTGCTTTGCTTGAGGCATAAATAATATGTATAGTTAATTACTTACTTGTATGGTATAAATGGCCGGTACATGAGCATGCACAATTTTAAATTGCAAACATGATAAATAATGGTGTGCTTTATAAGTGCCCCAACACACCATCATACTTACAAAATGTTTGTCAGTAGACTGTATAATTGGCTTAACTTCAAACCTTGCTGCTTGGCCGATCTATTAACCCTTCGATCAAGAATAATAGCACTAGATTAAGGAATAGGAACAAAAACTCATCGCTCAAGTGGCCGCGATTGTATATGACTTTATTATATGCCTTAACTTTCAAACATAAAGTTTATTACCGTTTGCAATATATTTTCTACTTTGATTGAAAATTAAAAATATTTTTAAGATAAGAACTAAAATATTTCTAGAAAAATAAAACAATTTCGAAGTAATGAGGTTGAAAAAACTATGTTGCAAAATATGACCACAACATTATTTGTGATATTATTTTTCATCTCATCAGAAATGTGAGGTAAATCTTGGTTAATACTTTAATTTAATTAGGATTTACCACACTTGAACCAGGAGAGAAGAATAAGACAAATTCAATTTAATGCAAGGTTGTCTTTAAAAGGTCACTTTTAGTAATAAGCCCACCCATTGCGTCACCCTATGTAAAAGAACAATGTCCATTTTCGCCCCACACGTGGACAGCATAGTAAAATGTAATTGAGCCATGTAATCAATTATATTTAAAACAATATATTTTTTATCAATTGTTAAAAGTACTCCAATAATCGTTATTATTTGTTATTAGAATATCTAATGAATTGTTATTTTTATTTATTGTAAGGTTACTCTACTTTTACTGATATTTTCGGTGATACTAGTAACGTGGCGGACTTTTCTTTAGATTTTTTTATTTAAGTAGACATTTATCTAACAAATACAAATAATATTAGTGTAATATTTAACTGTCCATTTCTGGGCCTAACGATGTATGACAGATGGGCATTGTTCTTTATATCTGTAATTTATATATGCTGTACATAATACAGAATATTCTATTCTATAAAAATGGTTACATACCTTGTCCAATATCTATACGCATAGTCGAGACTTGGTCATAGAGGGCAGCACAAATCCACGTGAGCATCAGCAGCCATAGTATGAGAGTGCCTCTCACGGCCCAGCGGAGAGCACATTGAACTTCAGCACCAATGTTGTGCTCTAGGGGAACAGGGGCAGTGTTGCGGCTGCGTTCACGCCTGGAAGTTTGCAAAAAGTTTTATCTTTATTAACACATTGTGGGACACTTAACGCCCCTCGATGTAATAACAATAGAAACTTCTATTGTGTCTCATCCAGCTTCCTTCAATGTGTTAACAGACTTCAAAAAAGGAGGAAGTTCTCAATTTGGTTCATTTTTTAATTTTTTTTTATATGTTTGTTACCTCAGAACTCTGTTAATTATAAGCCGATTTGCTAATCTTTTTTATTTGAAAGGATATACTTTCAGATTGGTTCCATAGAAATTTCATTAAAAACAGTTCAGTAGTTTGGTTTTTAAACCTTGGTTTTTAAACCAAAATTACTGCTAAAAATTCAAATAAACGAAATTGTGTTGTTTGCTTTCCTATGAATTTTCAGTGGTGGCTTAGTGGAATTGTCATGGACTGCATTGTGGCTATAAGCCAAATCTTTACATAATTAACTGACTTCAAAAAGGAGGATGTTCTCAATTTGGCTGTATTTTTTTTTTGTATGTTATGCAATATCTCTGGCATTGGCTAAATTAATTTAAAAAATTCTTAATTTTTAATGGATAGGGTATCAAATATAATATATTTGATACCCTATCCATTAAAAATTAAGAATTTTAAGAAAATAATAATATTAATTATTATTATTAATTAATAATTTTAAGAAAATATATGAGACTACCCCTGAGGGGTAGTCTCATATTATGAGACTACCCCTCAGGGGTAGTCTCATATATTTTCTTATTATTCATTTCTTATTATTATGCAGTGTTGTTGAAGACTTACTCAAGGATAAAAAAATTGTTATTTGTATTATAAGTACACTATACTGAATCTATTGTTAATCTAACAAACCATTTTTTTACACAATAATTGGTGATTGTTCTAATCTAATCGCCAACAATAATTATTAAACATAGGATTCATATACTATACTTTTATTACTATTTATATTATAATTTTTGGGTGACCACCCTGAGAGACCATGTTCGGATGCTATGAAAAGGAATGAAATGGATGACTGAAAAGTCATCAGACTAAAGTCAGTAGCATTATTTTATATACTATATTACCTATATTAAGCTTCATAACCTATTTTTAATACCAGTCTCTAGTATAGCAATAGGCAGTATTTATACTGATATTTATACTACTACGAACCTTGTAATTTTCTTCTTTCTGCTGGGAATTATTTCTAGCTGCAAGTCTTCTGACTCTTCGTCGCTAGACAAGTCCAAAAGACGGAAGTTTTCCTTGTTGACTTTAGACGGTGCAGACATTTTAGATTCCGGCTCATACAACACATGCTATTAGTTACTTTCATGTGCGATAGACATCAGATAGATAATCACACTGTATTTATTTACTTGCAATCATAAATTCTCTTCAAGGTTATAAAAGTTTGAAAGTACTGAAGATACAAAAGCTTAACGCAACTAAAAGGTTATGAATTAAGAGTAACTAGCCTAACTATGGAAAGAGCAGAAGTAGAGTTAATTATAAGATATGTAATTATATTGCTTCAGAGATTCGGTAAAAACTACGCAAAACTATAGAAGTAATGGGAAATGTCAAAGTCAAAATTAATTCTCTTCGTCTATCTTGGCGTTGGTAAAAATAATAAGCTTGTTTATGTAAAGGTGGACAGCATGAAATTATGAAAATAGTGGAGCCTTGTAAAAAAATAGCATGTTTTGTTTTACAGCATTGTCTGTGCTATTTGCTCTAGCCGTAAAATAAATAAAAAAACATGAAAAATAAATTGTGATTTTTTTTTCTTGGCAATGGCAAATTTTACGTCAAAAACAATCTGAGCTGTCACTTGCACAAATTGTCAATCAGGAATCAATGTAAAATTTTGTAAATGCAATGGATTGTACAGCGATTTTATTTCATTTTATTATTTAGATGGAATATAAAAAGAGTTATTTTCTCTAAATAGTTACAACCATGAAAGAAAAATGGAATTTTGTTTTGTATTTAGTTTGGTTTGCCTACTTGGTTCTGTCAGCGGTTCTCATGTTCGGGCATGGATTCCTGTTATCCCGTAAAACTCTGAGTGATGTTACTGAATGTGTGCCGCTCGATAGATTTGGATGTGATGGACGTGAAAATTCTACAGTGGAGGGCCATTGCACTGAGGATGAGAAGATCCGTCGAATTTTGTCTGTGCCTGGCGGGCCGCTGGCATGCGTCCCGCATCGATCTAGAGTGGTGTTTTTATTAGTGGATGCGTTACGGTATGATTTTACGGAGTATGATGAGAGTATTGAGAAACCGTTACCGTATCAGAACCGGTTGCCGGTGATGCGTGAGATGCTGGACCGCTGGCCGGAAAGCGCGCGGCTTTATCGCTTCATGGCAGATCCGCCGACCACTACTCTCCAGCGTGTGAAGGCGCTCGCCACTGGATCGCTGCCGACCTTCATTGACGCAAGCGCTAACTTCGCTGCTATAGAGTTGCAGGAGGACAATATCATTGATCAGGTAATTTATTAAAGTGCTTGTTTTACAGCATTTTGAAGTATATTTTTCTCTGAAGTTATGATGAATTTTAACCCTATCCATGTCCTCCTCAATTACTTTTACTAATAGTATTACTATCAATTGATAAGATTATAAAAAAATAGGTGACGAAGAACAACGGGCATGCGGTTCTCCTTGGAGATGACACATGGTCTCGTCTGCTACCAAAACGCTGGCTACGGTCTCATGCTATGTACTCATTCCACACCTGGGACTTGGATACTGTTGATACAGGTTAGTACATTACAATAACTATAACTTATCACACCTTGTTGCAAAAAATTGTAAGCTACTTTATAACTTCTTCCTTCTACTTTATTGCTGAATGTCAAAATAAAAGTAAGTCTATGATAAAATTTGTTTTCTTCGTAAATTTCTTTTAGATGTCTACTCTACAGACATTAGAAAAGCTAGTTGTGTTCTGTATACGTTTTTGATGGGTAAAACTAATCTTGAGGCAAACCATACTTTCATTGCATCTGAATCCCTACCTATATTATAGTTCATATACTGACACTGATATAGATTAATGAGTGTGAAAATAAGTATCTCTTGCTTCATATGTTTGAAAAATTTGTCTACTCAACATCGTAAATAATGCAAAGAATGTTGTTGAACTGTCAAAATGATAGCCATTCAGTGTGTTACGCAATCACCCTGTAGAAGGCGAACCTATAATAATGAAAGTAACAGCGAAAAGAGATTGCATTCCCTATTACACTGCTAACATTTGAATATAACTTCTAAACCACCAACTTAAAGGGAATTGATTAATTAATTACCTCTTACCTTACTTGCAGAAGTTGATTCGAAAATATATGACGAACTAAGAAGAGATGATTGGAACCTGCTAGTGGCCCATTACTTGGGAGTGGACCACGCTGGCCACAGGTATGGGCCCAATCACGCCGAGATGACTAGGAAACTAGACGAAACCAATGTAAGACTGAAGAAAATAATATCTATGTTGCCACCGGATGTACTACTCTATGTGGTTGGAGACCATGGAATGACTGAAACAGGTACTTATGTGATAGTGTGTCAAAGCATTATTGTTGTGTAATAATAATTTAATACTTGAATATAATATTGGCAAGTTGTTTGTAACAAATTTCTATAGTTAAGCATAATTATGTATAATATCTTGCCACTCAAAGATCATTAATTTCACTACTGCAAAAGTAATCAGTTTTTGTTCATAAGTGTAAAAGTCAGGACCTATGTATTTTAACTGTCACCATATAAACAAAAAATAATTTATTGTAATGTAATTTAAATATAAGTATGATCTTTTGGAGATATCTGTGGACAAGTCATCTACTAACAGCTAATTAATAGTTTTGAGAAAACATCATGCTAATTGCGTGACGCCCCTTCAGTTCTGTGTTGATCTAGATTTCAAACTGATCAAGTTTTTAAGCATTATGGAGCAATGGATTTTGTTTTGTTTACAAAATGAACGGGACTGTCATTAGAGGTGTGTTACGCAATTAGGCTTCCTGTACGTATATGACGCTGGAGCCGTCGCTCGGCGCATCCTCTCCTGGACGCATGGTTGTTTATACGAATGAATACGCTACGCATACGCATGCACTGCGTATGCGTAGCGCGAAGTCCTTCTTTTTTTTCTAGTTCGTGCTCTGTAGGGTTAAAACTCGGCAACACACGCGGTTCCGCCGGTGCGGCTCCGGCGTCATGTAAGTAGAGGAAGCCCAATTGCGTAACACACCCCTAACGACAATCCTTTTAATTTTGTCAACAAGACAAAATCCATTGTTTCATATGGTTAGAAACTTGGTTGGATGCAGCTCCGGTTTCATGTAGAGGAAAAGGAAAGATGATGAAAGATGACAAAATAGGAATTGTGAGTGGAGAAGCCTTGGTCCACAGATATATTCACCAAGTATTATTGCACTTGTAATATTAAGTAAAGGTGCAAATTTTTCACATTGTTTTAGACTCACATGAATGGACCAACTCTGATGGTAGGTATTCAATAGTATTGCTTGCAATGTAGAAGATTTTTGTGCAATGCTGTATTGTTTAGGCTAAATTTGCTGCTGTGTGTGATTCTAAAGCATTTTTGTTAGAATTGGTGTCTATGGTAATAGATTGTAGTTAGTTTCATTATTTTTGTGAATAGTCAGTTTTTAATTTGCGTTTTATGTAACAAAGCTCTAACTTGTTGTGTTTTATGAGACAAAAACTAAAATTTGTTTTTTGCTAACTAACAATAGGAGAATCCATGTTATTTATAATTACTTTGAATCAAAAAAATATAGCATCAAAATCTTAAGTTGACTATTTTTATCAGCTGGATAAGTTATGCATGAAAATATGTCTTTCAACATTTAGATCTACAATCATAAAAATATGCTCTCGTCCCTTAACCAGGCGATCATGGCGGTGAGAGTAAAGCTGAACGCACAGCGGCATTCTTCGCGTACCGGGGCGCGGGCCTGGCCGGGACTGGGGAGGACATAATGACCGGCAAAGAAGTACAGCAGACGGATCTTGCGCCTACACTAAGTGCGGCGTTAGGAAGACCGCCGCCCGCGCCTTCTCTAGGACAACTACTGTTGTCCGTATTGCCTAAGGCTAGCAAAAGTCATACTTTACTGCATATGACTAATAATTTGAAACAGGTGAGACAAACCAAAAGTATACCTTTAATTATCTGCTTAAAATCTAACGCAGCATCATTTTATTTTTTCAACCTAGTTTTAATGTTAATTATTTTTATCTTGTGTGACTAACGTTCTCCAGTGGCACTAATGCTCATTATCTGTATAAAAATTTAGCATTAAACAATATAATACCACCGTCAGATAACACAATACATGATTCGTTATGGAGAGGAATCCCAACAAGTGTCTCTTGACCAACTCGCTGACCTTATCAACGCGACGAGGGAACAGTTACACAAAGCTGCCTCCATTGAAACTGATGACGAACTCAACAATTACGTCGCGGATGTCAGGTAATGCGGAAATTATGTAATGAAACGAATTTGAATGTTGGCCTAATGTAATAAAGTTTAATATTGTTTCAGGGCTCTGGTTGACGACATACGCAATGTTTTCCGCGAGGTCTGGGTCGAGTTCGATTCCCTGTCTATGCTCAGAGCTCTTCTACTTCTTCTCTTGGCCATATTTTTCAATTGGTTGATAACTGAAGGTCTTCCTATGGAAAGGCTTCCGGCTGTTTTCGCCAGCACCTTTGTCCCGACTGGACTTATTTCAATGGCTCTTTGCATGGCCGTATGCTATACAGCTTTCTACCTCAAACTTTTAGAAGATCTTGAACACGCGATTATCTTGAGTACTGGTTTAATATCGGCCAGTATAATGTGTGTTTTAATAATCATGCACTGGGATGGGATTGCTCAAAGGTGGTATGAAGGACGTTCGCAATTCTACGAACGTTTCGCACGAGCGGCCTTAGCGGGTTCTGCTGCGATTTTAGTATCGAATAGCTATATCATAGAGGAGGGTTCTACCCTCGCGTTCTTGTGTATGACTGTGTTGGGACTGATGGCTTTGAATGCATCGAATATAAACACGTTATTGTATTGGATCGCTTGTGGGGTTATATTTGCAGGGACGAGGTTGTATCGCGGTTGTAGGGAGGAACAAGGGGATTGTTGGACTGCGGGGGCGGGGGTGCCCACGGGGCAGTCATCACGACCTGCATTAGTTTTAGGCATGGGCAGTGTGGCTGCTGTGGTTGCTATTTGCAGGCGACATGTGGGCTGGCGGGGCTATTGCACCGTGGTAGCGGGATTATTGGCCTGTTCGCACTGGGCTACGGGTTATGGGTCATTAGGATCTCCGAGCCGTGCCAAATTGTTAGCGCGGGCCGCTTGGCTAGTCATTATAGTGATGATGTGTGTGATATGGAAGCGTGAAGGCCGCGGCGCCACTCTACCGCTGATGGCGACGAGTCTGATGTTCTTCGTCGCTAACACTCTAGTACTTGGTGTGTCGTACGCTCCGGGCGCAGTATTGGCTTTTATACTGGGATGTTTAGCCCTGAATATTGTTGCAAATTTGAAGAGTGATGGTTCTACGAAATTTTGTAAGTGTTTTTCTTTTTTGGTTGAAATTGGAACTCCTATCGTTTTAATTTATTTTTAACACCTGTCCGTTTTTTTTTAGCTCTGGTAACCCGATGCAACTCAAGTGTAGCTTGTATGTGGGCGTTGTTGGCATCTTACGCGTTCTACGCCACGGGCCACCACGCCACGCTGGGCCACGTCCGATGGGCGCCTGCTTTCCACGCTGGAGACCCTAACTATATGGATATTGGACCGCCCATCACTGCCTCTTTGGTTTCACTGGAATTGTTCGGTAAGAAATTTATCTGTTCAAGTTATGTAATAAATTGTATAGCAAAGTGAGCGATTAAATACCCGATTCGATCGCTTTCAGATGATAAATCTGAAGTAGTCATTGTCTCCGAAAGGTGTTGGTATACAGGATGAATTTCATGAATCATCATCTGCCTAGCCTTTTCCCAACTGTTGGGGTCGGTTTCCAGTCTAACCGCATGCAGCTGAATACCATTACTTTACAGACGAATTTCATGAATATGGAAGAGAAATCTTTTACGAGAATAAAAAAAAAAATATGATTGCGTTCTTTTTTTTTCGTGTTCAAATTCGTACCCCTCCCGAATTTCGACCGGCAGGAAATATGATTTTAAACTCTGAATGTTTGTACAGACGCCAGCACATCAAGATACCCGAAACTGTCAGATTTTCCCAATCAACTTTGAACCTTATGCTTTAGCTATAAAGTTGAAAATCTATTAATGAAATCTGACAGATTGTAGTAGCTTGATGTGCTGGCGTCTGTACATTTTATTTACCTTCATAATGATTTTGTTTGTCAGGATCTCTATTAGCATTCGGCGCGGCAGTGCCCCTGTTAGCGCTATGGGGTGAGAACGGCGCGGGTAGAGTTGGGCCCCGCACGCAGCTAGCAGCCGTCTTCTCACTGTGCCTCAAGTTTATGCTCTGCTTCGCTATTAGGGTATGTACTGTAGCAGGGTCATGTGATAAAATCATACAACGATATATTTTCTGCCTGTATTCCAAGCGAACGTCTTTACGTCACCCCGGCTGTATTATCAAATTCTTCCAAACAAAAACCTAATACAAAAATTAGAATGCTCATTTTCTAAACTATATTGAATGTTCCAATGTAATTGGAGTTATTTTATTGCCAGCCTGCACTACATAAGGTCGACTTTAGCAGACAACCTTTCCTATCACAGAGGAATCACCGCACCGGCAGCGTCTAGCTAAAGGGCACATTCAAAACCTGAACTGAAACTGCCGTTCCTATACGCATGTCGTAGAGAGACCAAGCCCAATGGGGTAATTGCGTAACACACTATCAGTAGTAATGGCTTTCATTTTGACGGTTCAACAACATTCATTGCGTTATTTACGTTGTTGAGGAGACTGAACATAATATGAGGTGAATAATGGATTAGAAATATCCTTGAAAATTATTCAGATTTTGATTGAAATTACGCAATTGTACAGTTTCGCACGGAGGCGTTTTCCACGCGGCGATTTTTATTCGCGCACTGGATTTTCAACGTATTTTTTAGCGGCGAGAGTTGAAAATCCAACAGTGTGTTTTGTTGAAGCGCTGGGTTGCGTTCTGATGGATTCTCAATGGCCGGCTCAACACAGAAACTTGAAAATCCAGTGCGCGATATCGCCGCTGACACTATTGATTTGTATGGAAAGTGTTGACAAAGCCGCCTCTAGCAGCGGCCGCTAAAGCATCTCCGTACTCTGTGGAGATGACAGATAAAACCGTTCACACTTCATTTACTATTGAGACCGCCGTCAAGGCCACCGTGCGGTTTTGTCAGATGTAAGCCACACTTGATCCTGACAAAACCGCATGATACATCAAGTTGCACGAAAAAATAGCGTCTTATGACGTGGTAAGTATCCCTGCATCTGTCTCACCTTATTGCATATTTTCGAGACCTATTGTTTAGTTCAATAGCAGTACCAGCCTTTGACCATTGTATGTACAGACGCCAGCACATCAAGCTACCCGAAACTGTCATATTTTCCCAATCAACTTTGAACCTTATGCTTTAGTGATAAAGTTGAAAATCTATTAAAGAAAGGAGGATGGCGAGTTTGGACCCACATTATTTATAAATTAACCAAGTGACATTCACTTGCAAGTTCATATTTACTATAATCAAGAGTTTGTAAGAGGATTATATAAAAAATATTGAGTCACTAGATGATGGGAATTAAAAGTTAGACAAGATTTTTATTTACATAAAAATAAGTCATCATGCAGTAATTAAACGCACCGTGTTTCGTATTAGGAGTAGAAGTCGGTGCATTGAGATGGGAAATGATTATAGTTTCATCCTATATCAATCTAGTCTATGCTTACAGTATTAATTTCATTTTCATATCTCGTTTTGACCAAGTCACTATTTTCTAGTTCTTAACTCCCAGGCGTATTTTTTATTTTGAGAAGGTAAGTACCTATATTTTGCCAGAGAGACTGATACAGAAACACGATGGTAGTGTTTGTAAATATTTCTATTCTGTTTGATCACCTTTTTGAAACTACATAATACATAAACAAGATATTGTATTATATTATTGTATTTAAAAAATAAGCACTATTAGATTCGTTTTAGGTTATAATCTTTTACATTGCATATCTTTTTTCTCCCAGCCTCTACGACTTGCTGCCCATTTGCTTTTTTGCTAGTTTTATATAGTTCCACAACTAGTTATAAGTTTCCGTACTGCACGATACTCCTAATAGTGGGTCCCATTGTACATGCAACCTCGCCATCCTCCTTTGACAGATTGTAGTAGCTTGATGTGCTGGCGTCTGTACCAACCAAAGCTACTTTTGGAGGTTATTATTAAGAAAATACTGGATGATTTTTTTACAGGCTCAAAATTTTTACAAGGTGTTCTACTCATGAATATGAACAACTTTTACTATGGGACCAACTCTGAAATCACGAAAGCAAAATCAGCTGTTTAATACAAAAGTTCAATACCTACTTGACCAAAATGTATGAAACAGCTCATTTTTTTTTTCATGATTTCACAGTTGGTTCCATTGTAAAATTTGTTCATATTCATGGGTAGAACACCCTGTAAAAATTTGGAGACAGTAAAAAAAATCATGCTGTATTTTAAAAATCCACCTAAATAATATGAAAATAAAGTTTTCGGCGACTGTTGCGAAATTACCCCTTTTTTTTTTAAATTTGGTTTCAGGTATTCGCGTGCGCGATCTCAGCTACAATACACTGCCGCCACCTGATGATATGGGGCGTGTTCACACCGAAGTTGTTGTTCGAAGCAGGTGCATGCGCGGCCGCGCTTGTCGGCACAGTGTTCGGCGCCACACTCGTCGCGTGGCACTTGCCCACGCAACACCGGTCCAGTTGACACAAGCGGACGAATTAGGGCGTATTTTTATATGGATTGGACTAATGGAGGCCTCGGATTTTGAGTGAATGGAGTGACAACTAAGAACTGCAAATAGAACAATGCTTTTTGATGGTTAAATATTACTTGTTATAAATATCTATAAGTCCATCCACACATATCAGGATCTGGGTAAACTGGGGCATCCGGGCGTATGCTCTAAACACCTACAGCCAAGAGTTCAGAAAGTCGTGACCCGGTACTGTGTGGATAGAGCTTTATAATTATACGTTCACAAACTTATCTATTGAGGATTCGACTTAATATTAATACCGTCTTATTTACAAGGCAAATGCAAGCTACATCCATTACCTGAATCGATAAGTTTGTGGCACCACAAAATTGTGTTCAAGAACCTCTTACTTCATGGATCTTTTAAGCATTTATTGATGGTGTTTTTTTATGGAAAGGTTATTTTGTATCTTGGCACGAACTGAGTCACTCCCAAAAACAACCTCAGTTCTCGCCAAAATTGCTGTTGTTCGTAAGTACTGCCACCTGCTTTAATATTACGAGTTGCGAGTTATATTGTTTGTAAAAGGGGCTGGTCCACATTAATTTGTACACGCCTACACTGCCGCAGTAAGTGAAAAAGACGCATATAGGTCAAAAATGTACAGAAAAATAAACCTTACTAAACAAAAAAGGTGCATCCATTAAGGCTCATTTTTCTCCATTCCCTTTCGGCAGATCATGCGCCCCTTTTACTTAGGGCGGCAGCATACTGCCATCTAAGTTTAGTGTGGACCAGCCTTTAGAAGCTTTATACTGTTTGGCTATGACCAAGTATTTTTCCTAGATTTTGCAAGGCCAAAACTAAATGCGCTGAGATTAATTGACTAGTTACGAGGGCCGAGGGCCCTTACATTAGTATGCTTGGACAGACTGTTGTAACTAAAATAATCTTATTGTACTGTTTCAGTTGAGATTATGAAGATATTATATTGCATGCGAATGTGAAAGACATTATTGTAATGTTAACTCCTATTGGAATGTTTTAACGCGTGTGTTGCGAAGTTCTTTTACGAATTTACGGGTTCATTTTGTGCTTAATGGTTGTATTAATTTTAATTGTTTTATAATTAAGACGATGTCTACCCAAAGCATTTTAAATATAGATATTAAAGATGTATTTTAACCCTTCGTATGCCGAAACGCAGGTCTGCGCTCCAATTTTTAAAAGCTTCAAACGTATATCTGCGCGGTTTTAACTTTACTCAAAAAAACAATTTTATTAGTTTTTTTCGAAAAAACAAACAAATTAATGTAAATATGTAGGTGCTTTTTCGAAAAAGTAATAAAATCGCGCAGATCTTTCCGGATTTGGAGCGCAGACCTGCGATCCGGCCGGCATACGAAAGGTTAATATAATTTATTGTGTCTGAACAAAAACTGCCATAGGCTGTATAGTTATTATTCAAAATAATATTTAGAGATGTTGTTTCTTTGATTGGAATTTAAATGAACTTATTGTAGTTTCAAACAAATCAGTATTTTTGTTCTAGTTGAAATACATTGAATTATAGTTTTAGCAATAATATCTATCTAATTATTAATTACAAATCGCCATGATATGAAGAGTAGAATAGATATTTAACACTTATTCCATTGGCATTATGGTTTTGGTTTACAATCAATATGATTTTTTTTTATATCAATAAAGATTTTTAGCACACAATTGGGTTTTAATAAAAAAATAAATTGAAACGTATATATTATAACATTTATTTTCTAGAATACTATGACGTTTAAATGTCAATGTGAGGAGAATATAGTTTAAAATAAGATATAATCAAATCTTGGAACCCTAGAATTTTAGAATTGTGGTCACATAGCTAGCATACTCTAAAACTTAAGCTTGTGACGAATAGCACCTTCACTCACCAATATAACTAATTTAGAAACGAATTATTGAAACTGGTTATAAAATTCAATGCACTCTGAAATACACGCACATATAGTTGTTAGGTGTGGAAGCGGGCAAGTCACGTGGCGCGCGCGGGCGGTACGTACGGGTTCAGGAGATACTCGGAGAACGAGTTCACAGCCGACGCACCGCGCACTTCCTTATCCAGAAGAGGTAGTTTGGTAACATGGAAGTCCTCATACAAGTCTGCGATTTGTTCAAGATATTTCTCCTGAACTTTGTGTCTCGCCGCGCACAGATCGCACGGTGCAGATGTTCTCAGTAACAGCTGGTTGACGATAATGTTATGCGTGTCGATGCCGCACCGCGTCAGCTCCTGCACTAGGCGCTCAGTCTCATAGAGTGACAAGAACTCTGCAATGCAAACACATACGAAAGTGGTCTGGTTGGGGTCCTTGAACTGGGTGTTGACTTGTCTGATAACTGAAAGCATTTCGTCCATTTTGTTGCTAAACATGTCTGAGTTGAACTCGGCCAGGCCAAACAGTGTCGCTACTTGATTGATGAATGGGGCCACCTGAAAAACAAATAAGAGGACTATCAACTGACCTTAACCCAGTTGACTTTAATTGTGTCAGTTATTTTAAATTGTTAATTAGTGTGACTGTGTGAAGTTTTACTACTAACCTGTGCATTGTCAAAATAAAACTATATCAAAGTTATGAAAGCAAATTCATGCTAAACCAAACACCAAAATTCGTGGCCGGCGTGGTCATAAGACATAGGATTGAGATGACAATACTACTAAATATGCACCATCTGTGAACGTAAGGGTGCGTTTCCACAGAAGCGGAGCTGGGCGGAGCGGAGCGGAGACGTGTAGGAAACGTGCTCCGCTCCGCCCAGCTCCGCTTCTGTGGAAACACACCCTAACTTCCGCGAGATTTGAAAATTTATAAAAAGATCATAGACCTATTGTGGAGAAGGACTATGTTTTTGAACTGGAAAAGGTTCATACCTTCGACTTCAGTCGCATAAGTTTTCCAAGACCTCGTTCTACGACCTGTGGGAAAGACAGCAGACGCAGAGTATGTCCTGTGGGCGCTGTGTCGAAAACCACCGCACTGAAGTTCATGCCCTTCACCAGCTTCATCACCTAGAAACAAGAAACCAGTTTATTTTAATAGCTCATAGTATAATCTTACCATGATAGGGCTGGGAGGCAAATCGGAATTTAATTTTTTTTTATTTGGTATTCCGTATTTCCTGAGCTGTCAAATAAATGTTATTTTTTCTTTACTATCAAGTGAGTGATAGCCTGTGTCTATGCAATTTCATAGAACGCAAAAAGAAAATGTAAATTGTTACCAAGCATGGTAGGGAAAACTTGGATAACTGATTCTGTTGTTCACAAACTAAACTAAATTTAAGTTCAGTACATCTTTGCTTTCTATTTCATTAAGAAAAGGACAGAAGATAAATATTAGTTTAGTCCTGTCATCATGAAATAGAAAGAAAAATATGCTCTGAACTTAAGGCGCTGATTATCTTGTTCACAACCAATACTAAGGTCTACAGTCCCCTGAAGCTATGAAAAAATCAAACTTTTAAGTTAACATAAAAACAAGATACGGCCGTTCATGCCGCAAAAATCGTATATTTCGACACTCTCAAGGGAATCAAAATTTATAGGGTACTCCTATTGACCTAGAATCAGAAAATTTGCCAAGAAGCAATGTAGCACAAGTAAAGGAAAAAATCCGAAAACCGTATATATATATTTATGGAACCCTCGGTACGCGAGTCTGACTCGCAACTGACTGGTTTTTTTTTATTTATCTTACCACCAACTCGGAAAACGCAGAATTGTGTGGAAAAAATTGAGCGGGAGGACTTTGCTTTACAGTGTGAAAATACAGGTTAGTTAGATTAAATATTACCTCAGCATTACTAATAACCTCATCAATACCAGGGAAGGCTCCCACTATTTCCAGCAAGCATAGCATGACCATCATAGAAACAGGTTTTGTTGATGGAAGAATAGACAAAATGAAAGATTTTTTTAGAGATCTGTCTACAGTCGGTCATTTTGTCTATTCTTTCGTTGACAAAACCTGTTTCTGTGGTGGTCATGCTACACATGTCCACTTGTCCAGCATCACTCCAATTCTTTGCATAAAAATTTATGACTGAATACCAAGACAATGTGACTCTCAGTTTTTAGTGTCTTGGAAATACTGTTTTTAAGTGTTGGGGCAATTTATTAAATTCATCTTACCTCTGCATAACTCATAGCCTCATCTATGCCGGGGAAGGCTCCCACTATTTCCTGCATCACTCCCTTGCCCAACCTCATAGCCTCTGTTTCCCCCTCAAAATATTCCTCGGGCAACTCTGTGAGTCCAACATTGGGATCGATTTCCATTGCAAATAGATTATTGAAGCCTTTTACTTTGGTTGGCACCTGAAATGTGAATAAAATCATACATTATTGCAGTAACAACAATAAAAATGTTGTTTTTATTTGATTTTGGGTTAAAAATAAAAACCAAAATACTGTTTGAGTTTATCCTTTTACCAACTGTTATTTTTCTTAAGAAATAAAAAATAATGGCTGTCTTTGTTTCATAGCATTGCTTGTGACCTAGATAGTTAGTGCAGCCTAAATAAATACTTCGATGAAATAGTTATTAGATTGTAAACAATGTGAACACACAAAGAACAGGTTAACAAAAATAATTATTTCATCAGCCACTTATTTGCTATTTCTGCCACTTCCGCTTTTCCGTACAAATCGTGGTTCCGATTTCCGAAATCGTTTTCAGTGCAACAAATTATACACATAGAGAAAACATAACCTACCTTGGAGAACTTTTGATCAAATGCATCAGAAATGTTATGAGCTGGATCAGTCGAAATAATGAGGACAGACTCCCGGACCTTGGCTAGTTGGATGGCCAAGCTGCAGCTAAAAACAAATAACACTATTGGATTTAATTGAATCTCGATGATGTTACTAATTTTTGTGATAAATTGCATACCTGCACGTAGTTTTACCAACTCCACCTTTCCCCCCAACGAATATCCACCTCAGGGATTTCTGGTCAACCACATTTCTCAAGGAAGGTTCTAAGATGTCCAAATCTTTGTTTTCTTCCATTTCTACAGAGTAATTAATGTAACGAAATTATTCAATGCACTCCAAAACAGCTCAACTCGAAAATCGTAAACGTAAATTTTTTTGACGTGACGTGACATGCGCAAACCTGATCCGTTATAATTGTCAGTGTCAAAATGAATGAACGTTACTGACATTACTCTATCAGCTCTATGATGAACATAGACTACTATTTATAAGAACGAATGAATGGATGAATAAACTGACGTCTTGGGTAATTTAGTCGTTACTAGCTGGGGTAGGTACCCGGCTTCGCTCAGGATCATTCCAAAATGTTCTGGAATGTTGTGGAATGCTCTCGAATACTCTCGAATGTTCTGGACTGTTCTAGCTAGAGGGTGACAATTCCAGCCCTTACATCTTCAAAAGCATGCCTTTCAGGTAAAAATGGGAACATTCTTCATTGACAGGAGATAGAGGGTTACCACACCATATAACTCCATTGATCGTACTGGTACTCATTTCTGAGTTTTAGCGGCACGCACATTGTCCACTTTCTTTTGTAATATATATTGATGATTATAAAACTACCAATTAATTGTTATTTGGTGCAAAAAGAACTAAAACTCCAGCGTCAGAGATACAAAAAAAAAATTGACATTGATTATTTTATACCGTATACCAGATACATTTTAGTTGGATAACCCATTCCCTGTCCCATTCCCATGAATCACATATGATTCATATTGATTGTTTAACTATTGTGTCTACTTTGTGGACAGTGAAGCTGTTAGGGTATTTCTTTTCATATTCATAGCAACATTATTTCTTAAACGTCAAAACAATTCGGTCTTCTTTCTGTCAAGTTAAAATTCTTAAACTGAATTCGATTTTCGATCAAAATAAATAATTGATGTAATGTAATGACTGAAATGTGCAAGTTTATAAATGAAAATAATGCTCTATCGACTTTTCCGCGGTCGTTTAACATTCAAGTTCTACATAGTTTTCACAATAATTGTAATCGCTTCGATATGTTGTTACTTTTTTCCGCCGATTTATCCTATTGCCCCAGTGACTGTGCCACCAAATCCTCTGCATCCTCGTTCTTCACGCCACTTGTCTAAGTTAATGACTGTAGTGTTCCGACAGTTTGAGGATTTCGAAAATGACATCGCTGATAGCGTGCAGTCGTTTGTATCAGCGTTTCCTAATATGCCTGTGGTGGTAGTGTGTGAGAATACTCCTTATCCACCGTTCCCGTTCTCTGTAACGAACGAGACTCTACGAAATGTTAAAGTACTGTCGTTAGAACTGAAGCTGAGTGCTTCGCCGCAAGATTTCAATCCGTTGACGCAAATATTTACTGAGTATGTATTGTTTGTCCCTGATTCTACGCGAGTCTCGCGTCGTGTGCTGCAACTCGCGATGGCGGCGGCTGCAGCAAGTCCCACACAAGCCGTAGCTATTGGTGTTGGCAACTCTCACTTGATATGCCAGCACGTGCAGTGGAACTACGCAGACTGGACCCTGCACTACAGTAAAGATGCTTCTGGAAAGATCTGTGATGCTGTGCATGGTCAGCATGCGCTACTGGTCAGAACTGCTGTTCTGCAGAAAGTACCGCAACCTTTTGCATTGCCTTTTCCTGAGTCTCTTTATTTGCAAACTGCAGTCAAAAATGTTAAGGTGGGTTTGTCTATCTGAACCAATAAAAATTTTCATCCTACCACTTAAAACCCTGCAAATCCTTTGTCAGAGACAAAATAAAACTTCTTGCTTTAGTTGAATAATTATAGGTACTTATAATGTTGCTCGAAGTTACTGTACATAAAAGTTATTGGTTACGGACTACAAGGACTTTTAGCTTGACGGAAACGCGACACAGCGCTTGCGCTTATTATGTTCTTACTTGGTCGACTCTGGTGGCGTAATGGCGCCAATGGCGGAGCGCGGCAACAGTGCGCGTGGCTTGCTCCCGCGTCTCTCTCCTCACCCCCTCGCGTCCCATAGTGCCAGGCGTACATCCGGCCAGCTGGCTTTAGTCTTAGTTTTCAGTGTGGGGCGTGAACATCCTTAACTACATTATTTTATTATGTTTGTATTTTAGGTCCAAATATCAGATGGCAAGCTAGGTCCAGGTCGGGGAGTGCTGAAAACTCCAGGGGCTAAGCAGAGGGTATCTCGCCACATGCGGGACTACAGAGTGGCTCTGTACAAGCAGCTGGGAGTGAAGGCAGTTATCAGGGAAGATGGGAGAGTGCAGTGGTTTGGCTGCAAAAGGGAGACACAGGTATAATACCCAACAGGTTTATTTTATGTTTTTGAAATATTAACTTACACAATTGTGAGTTTAAGTCACTATTAAGCCAATCTTTGTCTGAAGAGTGCAAGAGTATTTATAAATTCTGGCTATTCTGTATAGTAATCTGTGGATAACGTCTTGAGTAGTGTATTTGTTACTTTTACTATAAGTTTCTATATTGTGTGCCTACTATGTAATATACTGCAGTTTGTTATTCCTATCAAATAATAAAAAAAAAAATCCTAAACTACATATAAAAAAAAAAAAAAGAAATAAGAGGATCCAAGGGAGAGAAGGGTAGATTAAAATAGATGAGTGGGTGCTAGTATGGTGCAATTGGTAGCAGGCAGGCTGCCACTGTAAACTGAATGCTATTAATAATTGGGTAGTTGCATGATATTGAATACTATATATTCTAGTAGATAATATATCCACACATGTAATACAATAATAGAATTCGAAATCAAATTTGAAATCGGTCGAAAAATAAAAAACTTATAACTTATAGAAACTTTTTGTCTATCTCTTTCTCGCAAAATGAAGTTTTGCATGTAATTTATATGGCGATACTGAACTATGACGTCACAATTCAGTATTTCCCTCTCTGTCTAATTGAGAGTTTAGAACACTCATATCTTTTCAATTTTTAAAAATATTAAAAAACTGTTTATACCAAGCTATTAGTGAGGTAAAAAAGCTTCAATTTAAATAATAAAAAAAAATTAGTCAACTCGCGGATTGCACTATGATATGTTTAACCCGAGGCCTCAAAAAAATTAGGTTAAAAAAAAAAAAACCAGATACTATGGTCATCAAATGCTTCGATTCAATATCATATTAATACCATATCCTGTTTGTGTTTTTATGTTATGTTGAACTAGCTGGGCCTGTGACTTCGGTCACATGCATATTGGATTTCGTGGGTTTTACTTTTTGCCGCGGAACCCTAATTCTTTTTTTAAATAACAGTAATGCCAGTGAAAGTTTCGTTAAATCAGAAATTTTCTTCAAATGATGAAATCAAAGCAGCAGTGTCCACCGCTGCTTTGATTTTTTGACAATTTGATTTGAAAATATTTTGATTCATTGGAAGTCATTTTTTTTCTATGGTATAAAAGCTTTGCAGGGTAGATGGCAAAAGTGCATTGAACTTGATGGTGATTATGTAGAAATTTTTTTTTTAAATTAATTATGTATGTGTTTTTTTTCTTGGTCAGGCCGAGTATTTTTCAATCCACCCTCAATATATATATATAATATATCACTTAGTATTGTATAGCAAAATAAACAAGATACAAGGAAATAAAAAACTTAGTCAATCATTTACAAGTTGTAATCCCCCTATTTCCAGCGCTGCTACCCATCAGTGCAGGGCACGCCATCCTACTTGCTGTCAGGGCGCAACACGCCGCCATGTTGCCGCCGCAACAATCGCCGCGTGGCGGGCCACGTGTTGCGCGCGCTGTTGCAGGCTGGCGCGAGGTGCTGGCTCGAGACCACGTCGTTACTGGGGGCCGTTATGAGGTATACTTCGCATCCAACTTCCAATTAACTAGATGGGTTTGCTTTTGAGGAGGAGTGAACACTATTGAAATGTAATTAAATAAAATTGTTTATTCTGTAAATAGGAAATCGGAATCACTTTTAGATATACTGGATGAATTTTTTTTCAGGCTCCAAATTTTTACAGGTTGTTCTACTCATGAATATGAATAACTTTCACTATGGGACCAACTCTGAAATCACGAAAACAAAATCAGCCGTTTAATACAGAAGTTCAATGCCTACTTGACCAAAATGTATGAAACAGCTGATTTTTTTTTCGTTATTATATCAGAGTTGGTTCCATAGTGAAAGTTGTTCATATTCATGGGTAGAACATTCTGTAAACATTTGGAGCCAGTAAAAAAAAGCATGCTGTATGATAAAAAAGTGAGCTAGATGGATTCGACATTTGCAATCTGACCACCCCTCAGACGAAATGGCGCCTCACTCAAGGGTCAAAGTCTCTTTTAAAGTCCAGACATAATCTTGGTCAAATCATGTGAAGACAATGTAGATTTATATTTAAAATATTTATTCCTCAATTTTCATGATTGCACCTACTACTGTTTGTCTCTGCATCACCCAGAGGTTGACTGGTAGAAAATGCCTATGGCATTAAGTCCGCCTCTGTACATTTATGTGCTTGACGTATTAAATAAATAAACAAATATTAGTGCCTGAAATGGTCTTTTGGGGAAAGAACCACACATATTTGAGTGGAACAGTCCAGTTAGTGCAAGCATTTGCCAGTGATCGTGTGCTCAGAATTGGACGAGCTCAACGACTCGACGCGCAATACAAAAAAAAAACGGTCAAGCGCGAGTCGGATTCGGGCACGAAGGGTTTCGTACCATTATCTATAAAAACAGCAAAAAAAATCATGCCCCCCTTAATTATTCATTTTATTCTGTTTTTTAGTATTTGTTGTTATAGCGGCAACAGAAATACATCATCTGTGAAAATTTCAACTGTCTAACTATCACAGTTCATGAGCATTCTATGTCTGTCGCCTGGTGACAGACGGACGGACGGACAGCGGAGCGGGAGTAATAGGGTTCCTTTTTACCCTTTGGGTACGGAACCCTAAAAAGGACATTTGTGTAGGCTGCATAAATTACTCAAATACCACATAAAGTATTGAGCAATGTCACATTCTTGATGATAGAAGATGTTTACAACATAAGTTTATTTGAAATCAACTCAGCCTATCGCAGTCCAGTGCTGGGCATGGGCCTGTCTGTGGCTGCGTCACAACACCCTGTCCTCTGCCTTACGCATCCATTCGAAATAAGAAAAACATAATATTATATTATTTTATAAATACACTACTGGCTGGTTTCCTTATTTTACTCAATGCTTAATTTATAGTAGCACTTAAGTTATGTTGCGAAATACCTAATAATACAAAATGTCCTACTTATCTAAGATTTCGACTTGCTGCGTGTTGTTTTAATTAGTTTTTTTCCACCTTCCAACATTATGTTATACACCACCATACAAGCGTCTCATCAATCCTTTACAACCCTCACCAAAAACTTCCAGAGGCGACATCTTACCATGGGCAGAATACGTCGAAATAGGCATCCACGCTTCCGACGTTTCCCGCGTTTCCTGGCTACAACGAGGCGGCGCCGACGCCGATGGCTTTGTATGGGAGCGCGCGACCAAGGGACATTACTACAGAGTCGCCTACTCCGCGGCCAATCGCGTCTATGTGCTGATACTGCCGTTTACAGCCAGGAACGGCACCATGTGGCCAGCTGACTGGGTGTTGGCACATCAGAGGGAGTTCCCTGAGAGGCACTTGCATCCACTAGCACAGGTAATGTAATACATTAGGTACAGACGCCAGCACAACAAGCTACTACAATCTCTCAAATTTCTTTAATAGATTTTCAAATGTATCGCTAAAGCATAAGGTTCAAAGTTGATTGGGAAAATTTGACAGTTTCGGGTAGCTTGATGTGCTGGCGTCTGTACATTTTATAATTGTACCAAATCTGCTGTTTTTGAGCTCATTGCTAATGTTACAGCTACATTGTCGCGATAGCGTGAACTAGACTTGCGCTTGTTGTACAGCGAGACGTCGAGAGGTATGCGAGAGAGAGCGCACGAAGTGTGTAGATCGCGATTATCGCGACAATGTGGCCGTTAAAATATATTTTTTTTAAACTATATTCGACAATCCTTATTACGCAAAACGGCCATTGTACTGATTGTCACCATGTTGCTATGGCGTTCCTGTGTTGTACTTAAGTTAAGGTATTTGTCTATGGGTCTTTGTTACCTGAAAATAAATGGTTTTATTATTATTATTATAGACTTTAAAACGCATACAACTTCGCCATTTTTTGAGATGTTAAAACGTTAACAACTTCATCTATTTGGCATTGATTTGGTCCACTTTTCCATAGTTTTAATTACGTTTGGAGAAGCATAATGGAGTTTCAAAGGGCAATTAATTGCTACCATCTCTAATAAATTAAATTGTATGGTTTTACAGATCACCTTCGCGGGCCGCCAAGCGCCGGCTCCGAACGACGCCAGAGCGTTCCTAGATCTGAAGTTAGGCGCCAACGCAGTGGAGCGATGCGATAAACTTGGACCGAAACTACTCTATCCTTAAGTTTAACATTATTTACAGCTGGTTTCTGATTTGAGAATTTGAAATAGAACTCGTCAAACTCCACTTTAGCATTATCTAACTTCAATGTAGCCTGGGAAATTCAAAGGGGATTGAAGATTTGTACATGGAGCCTAGTATACCTACCTGTCCGCCATTTTTAATTTTTTAATTTTCTTAAATTTTATTTTTTTAATATAGCGGCCACGCCGCCACATCACACTCCGCATTGATGTCAGCTATCGATTTATATAGGTTTCATACCTATATAAATCCATATCTGACATTAATCTTAAATAATGTCAAAGTAGAGTTTGACGTTGTTAACTTCAAATTCTCGATTCAGAAACCGGATGTAAGATCCGTAAAAAACTGATCTGAACATAGGGCCTGAAATACAAGAACATCTGTTGTTTCATTATCAAATGGCAGACAATTCACTGCACACTCATTGGTCCGTTATAATGTTCTGATGTTGTACCATATTATGTCAGTTGCATTAAGATTTTTGTTCTCACCACACATGCTCCACACGCAGAGTTTTTGCTCGCTGTTGTCTCATTTATAACATTTTTATAACATTTTTATTTTAAGTGTAAACAAGAAATAACATTTTTATTTTAAGTGTAAACAAGAAATGTCATTTTTATTTTAAGAGCAATGCCTTTATTATTTTTAGGTAACCATTTTTGAGTGAGTTGTTCAAATGTTCAAGTAATGAATACTAGTCAATAGTTAAGAAGTCAGTAATTAGGGAGACTTATGTAAAGCTGTCTTGTTTTTTTTTATTATTTTTTAATTAATCAAGGAATGTAGAGAATCTGTATTCATTCTTTGGTAATATTTCCTCTCAAAATGTTAAAATTTTGAATCCAATCGTGTATAATTGAATTAAATATCACGTCATATTATTATGACTCTTATAGTATTATCTTAAGGTATAAATTGCATTGACGTGCTGAAATGTACGAATTCATTTCACTAACGCGTTAGTTATTGCAATTTGTACCTTATAACGATTACATGAAGATTCATATGACACGCGGTCGTGAATTTCAACACTGTACTATGCACGACTATACTAGATCCGTAGATAAGAATTATAGCGAAGAATTAGACTTTTCTAAAATTGAAAATTCGATACATCTTTGCATGTAAATACCCATTTGTATTAGTATTTGAATATTTTGAAAGCAATCACCACTTTTAAATTATTTAAAAATATTTTGAGATATCAATAAGTAAGTAAGAATTGAATTAGAAAGAAAAAAAATCTAAGATGTATAATTGGATCACAAAACATTTAAAAATAAGTAATAATACTATAGTTTTCATCGTAATTTTAATAATAAGAAAAAATTAAATAATCATTGTGATCTACTAGTCTAGTCCAACTGCTTGTTAAATAAATGAAACATAAAAAAAACAAAGAATTTAGTGATCTCACTATTCTAGTCGACAAAGTATTACTTATTGCGGACTTTTATTATTCGTAGCTTCTTACGGCACGTATACAACGTGTAACGTTAAATGCGCAAAACCTCAGACACCCCAACTGATTTTTAATTCAATTGACCTATCTCAGAGAGAAAACAGTCATTAAAAAAATTGTAAAGGTTTTATGTGCTGTTTTAGTTTTACTGGCCATTCTGATCGTTTCTTGCGTCTGCGACGACGCTTTATCGATGGAGGAGTCGTCACCGGGCCGCTGCGCCGCGCTGACATTGGGTTGCTTGACTTATTAATAAATAGACACGGCAACGTTTTTAATGAAGATAATTTGAAAAATATGACCTATATTAAAAAGTGGTCCAATTAATTCTGCTCGTTATTCTGATCAAACTATTTTCAGGTTTTGCGCATTTAACGTTACACGTTGTATAGAATGGCCCATTGTGGCCCATATCCGACAGGTAATAACAAGCCCAACAAGATAGACAATTGGCTGGAATGCGGCCTACAGTCCATTCATAGTTATTTGACCTCTGACAGCAGCTACCCAGTAGCAACCTTATTGTAAGGAGAATAAAGATCACTGTGATTTTGACAGACTTGTCAATAGCAGCAACCGAATTGTAACCTTATTATGATTGTTATAAAGATCACTTTGATTTTGACAGTGACGCAAAAACAAAGGTAAAATAATTGTAGAAGGACTGTAATCGCCTGCTTACCGCCTCAAGTCTGGCTGCTCTATCTGAATATAACGCTGAATATGCGTAACATATTTTGTATTACTTTCGTCCTTGTCAAACTTATTGTACAGACGCCAGCACCTACAATCTGTCAAATTTCTTTAATAGATTTTCAATTTTATCGCTACATCATAAGGTTCAAAGTTGATTGGGAAAATTTGACAGTTTCTGGTTGATTGATGTGCGGGCGTCTGTACCTAGATTTATAAGTGAACGATGTGGTCTCTTAATATTAATTTGTTCTGATTCTTATAAACTTGTATCTACATAATTGTGCAGCCTCTGTTGGAGGTCCAATAAATAAATAAATAAATTAACAATACAATGACCCTGGGTCGATATTTGACAGATGCAATCTATTCCAGCGTCCTGTATCCAGCGCCCTGTATCCAGCGCCCTGTATCCAGCGCTGGATTGAAATAGCATAGGCATAATTTATTTATTAAAACTTTTTTCACAAGTAATAAAAACTGTACAAAGGCGGACTTAATGCCTGAGGCATTTTCTACCAGTCAACCTTAGGGTGATGCAGAGACAAAACATGGCAGGTGCAACATACGGGATAAATATCTAGGAAATGACTATAAAACACAAGAATAAATACGAATATACAGATAGATACATACGTACATATAAACAAAATGAACTGTCAGGAGAAAAAAATATCGGTAGAGGAGAAAACGAATCCAGCAAATCGGCGTATAACATTTCCACTGCTGGGACACAGGTCTCTGTGAGGGAGTGTACCGTAATCCACCACGCTGTCACGGGTTGGTAGATGTCACATGTCGTCGAATATTTGTTTCTAGGACATGCCGGTTTCCTCACGATCTTTTCATTCACTGTATTAAGAAATAGTTTGAAATAGAGAAGCCGCTAATTGGCGATCCAGTGCTACTGGATTCAAACACTGGATTGACATGCTGGATCAATGTAAAACAGGACAGCCTTTATACTACCTGGTACTGGTGGGAAGATGGTAAATATGAACAAGCTGGATCACATGACATGCTCTTGTGTACAGGTCATTAAAGATGGCGACCATTCAAAATGGAGTTGTTTTGTTTTTGAGAGTTTATAAAATGTATTTTGTATTACGTGCCTTTAGCGTTCTAGGCACCTTTCATTGTATTAGTAATAAGTTATTATTTATTTATTATTTCAAAGCTTTATTAGAATAATTATACAATTACGAGTAAAAAAGTGTTTTATTTATTAACATTACAATTAAAGTTAATTGTCATCCTCAAACTTCTCATCCACGACGCCCGTTTGGAACGGCGGGTCCCGAACCAAGCTCAGGAGTTTGTCCAGTTTCATAATCTAGTAAAAAAAAAAAAAATACAATTAATGACTGGCCGTACATACGGTACATAGAGTTCTACAGTCCGTTCAGTTATTTTACCTTTGATTTTACATCACTGTCCAAATCACAGTGGTCTTTATTCTCATTCTAATACGGTTGCTATTGCTGCCAAAAACATTGTAATCTTTATTGTCGTCACAATAAGGCTGCTTTTAGGTTGCTGCTGTCAAAGGTAAATTATCAGTGAACGGACTGTATACAAAATATTGTTATTCCCATGATACACAGTTTTGTTACGTCGTGCACTTGTGACTAAACAAAAACAATGTTCTATTCATTTTTATGAGTCATCTCTCGGATCCGAAATGACTTAATACCGTGATAGACAAAAATTTAATGAAATTAATATAATAAAAATAAAATTAATACAATACCTGTAATGTCCGTTGTTCAATTCCTTGAGATTTTTTGGGCGGTTTACACATGACTCTTAAATTCGGCGACAACTTCAAAACATGGCATGTACCCCTAAAAAAGAAACGATATTACTATTGAAAATAATACAAAAAATGAAAGAAAATCATAAAAAGTAGAATCATTAAAAAAAATTAATAGTTGCCCCCAGAGAGATTTGAACTCTCGACCCCTGGTTTACAAGACCAGTGCTCTAACCCCTGAGCTATGGAGGCTATGCGAAGAGTGGCGAAATAGGTAATCAAATGTTGCGACCAGAATGCTAGAACAGGACAGCAATATTTGATAGCATTTTCCATGCTTTTTATTTATTTAGGTGTGTTATCGAAGTTAATAATTATCTAATTTAATAATTGACTTCATATTTAATAGTAGAAAACAGGTTTATATAACATTTCTGATCGCATATTTCGACACATTGAAGCAAGGAACAAACAGCTCATTCTTTTTTACGATTTTAGGGTATGTCCCATAGTAGATAAAACTATTTTCTATTGACGAGTACAATGACCCTTAGGAGGTTTCCAGATATTTCAATAACAATTTGTATAGATATGAGTATGATTAACATTACTCATTTATGATTTTTAAATGTAAGCCTAAAGTACTCAAGTTTAGTAGATAAGATAACAAATTAATTTATTTTGTTAGTGTTACAACTATAATGTAAATCCACTTTACTTGGTATCCCCACAGACGATGACGGGCAGTTTCGCGTTGAAGTCTAGTCGAGAGAGTTTCTTGGTCTTCTTGGAGACCACAGCCTGCACGCATATCGGACGGTACTTGTCCACGTTCAGGTCGTATACATACACCTGAGAAATGATTTGCATAGATATAAATGGATACACCTTTTCAAGAGGTTTTCTTATCAAAAGACACATTCCTAGGCAGCTACATAGGTAACTTGTCCCGGAATTAACGCACACCACCAAACACACCAATCAGAATATCATGTTGTAATCATAATACGTACATTGAATTTTTGCTATTATTATTTATTTATTTATTAACTATGGATGACTTACAGCTAAAACAAACATAATAAAAAATAGAGTGTGGGGCTGACAGCCAATTAAAAGTCATCACTTCTAAAAAAACAGAAAAGAAATAATAATAAATTACTTATACTGATTGTAGGAGAAAATTGTGGTCCATTAAAAATCTACGCACGCCAGGGCTCTGAACCGGTTTAAAAAGAGTGGTTAATTTCCCGGCGACGCTGCTGTACGTGTCCAGGCTGCACCACTCCACGAAGGTTGAGGAGATCGTGGAGTACCTGCGTGTGAAGACCAACTGGACTTTGAGGGTCGAGAAGTTGGAGCCGCGTCACGACACGAACTTCAAGTCGTTCGTGGTGCGTGTTCCGACACATCATCTCGAGAAGTTCCTCAAAGAAGAGTTCTGGCCGAAGGGTGTTGTGTATCGCCGGTTTCGTGGCCGGCTACATGACACCAGTCAGCGAAACACGACGCCGACACTTCGTGTGCAGTAGTATAAGTTGTGTTATGTTGTATTTATTTATATAGTATTTTTAAGTTATATTATTATAGTATTGTATATGTGATAATTTTGTATGTATTAGTTTATAAGTATGTTTGTAGTAGTATGTGTGTGTTTGTTTTTCTATGGGCCTTAGTTGCCTGAAATAAAGGAATAAATAAATAAATAAATAAATGACAAAGGTTACCGGTTACATAAGCACAAACGGTTTTGACACCCAAATTAACCGGTTAATTCCGTAAGTCGTAAATATTTTTCGTCTACTTTTTTAACACTTCCAACAAGTTATAGTGACATTAGTACATTTAGTACCCCAGAATACATTAGGAAAAAAATGTTTGATCTGAGGACGTCAAATACAACCGGAGAACTTAAATGGTGCGGGTAGATTCATGTTGCGACTTGCTTAGTTAGGGGGCGGGGGGTGTTTAACCGGTTAATTTTCACTTTCAAAACCAAAATTCATGAAAAACCGGTTTCCGTCAAAAACCGGTAAAAACCGGTAAAGTGCAAACCTTAACCTAAATCGATTTCGGTTTGGGGTCAATGACCGTAACCGGTTAAGAATTTCAACCGGTTTCCGAGCCCTGACGCACGCACACGTAACGGTACGGTTTTTTGCAGGATCCCGTTTAGTGGTGTACGTGTTTAAATATACCTATTCACACAAGCATCCGCTTTGCAGTATCCGGCAAACAGGATGCCTGGTTTTCAGACTTTCGGGCTACTGACGACCCGTAACGACTGCCAAAGATCCACGAATGACAGCCGGGAACAACGGCGTAACGTGCTTTCCGATGCACGGAGGGGTCTCGGTATGTATGTAAAGATGGTCACCGGTCCACGGCCCAACTGCGGGAAGCGTGGCTTAACCTGATCGACCGACCCATGCGGCTGTTATTATTTCAAACAATCTTATACCTACTTACGTGGGTGGATCAAATATAAACCGGACTTAAGTAAAAAAAAAATACGCACGTATTATTATACTCCTAAAAAAAGGAATATATTTTGTTTTTCTACATAATCTCCCCTTCTATTAACACATTTTTCCCAGCGCAGGGGATGTTTCTTGATGCGAGTATCGAAGAATGTAGTCGGTCGTGCCTTTAGCCAATTGCACACAAATGATTCCACTATCTGGTCAGTGTGAAAACGGCGTCCTCCACTTGAATTTTTTTTGTGCCATTCCTGCACTTGAGTTCTTGAAAGCGTATTCTTATCGAACTGTAGAGTCAATGGATGCAAAATTTCGGAAGGTTTTATGCCCTCCCGTGTTAAAAAAATTATGATAAGTCGTTGCTTAACAGACTTATATACCTCCTGCTCATACATGATGCTATTGGCGCGCAATAAACTAAAGTGAGTCGAACCAGTATACCCCCCCCCCCCCCGCTCCCTAGATGATCCCCCCTAACACATACAACAGCACCAAGCGCGTCACTTCACTCAGCGACCATTAATAAAAAAAATCCTCTTTATATTTGATTCACCTAATATATTCGATATTGCCGCTCGGCTGTGCCGAATAATGCCAACCTCTGTATTGAGCCCCGGCCTCCCCATAATGACGAGTGACAGCTCGATATCTTTCCTTACAACAGGAGAGTTCTAAAAGTAAAATCACCTGCCATTAAATGGAGAGCATATTAACCTACTTGTGAGACATAAATCGATCAGTCCGGCCGGATATTGTGATGTGTGATGTCGGTTTAATGGCAACGCTGAAAAACGTTTTATTTTTAGATCGTGCTGGTGGGAAGATTTCCAAAATGGTAATTTGTATTTATTCACGTAGTGCCACCTAAAATTACCTATAGGTACTCTATAGGTAGATAGATTCTATTGTTACGGTCTTCGGATAGACCATGGCCTGGGTTTCAACAGGGGATACGTTTTATCCCGGTACACGGAGAGAAAATTCTTAGAAAAATTACTGTGCTCGTCACTGTAAAGTGAGTGCAAGTGACATCTACAGAAAATTTTCTGAGTGAGATTGGGAAAAATTCACTATTTGTCCAATAAATTTTACTGTACAACATAAGAATTTTTACTGTGCTAGCATGGTCATTTATCCATTACCACTCAAATGCACTCAGATTATGAGACAGCACAGTCATTTTTATAAGATTTTTCTCTCCGTGTAGTCGGTTCCCGTGGGATATTAATTTTAGACACCTGCGCGAGCGAAGCTGCGAGAAAAAGCTAGTAAGTTACCTATTTATTTAATCTTTTCGCACACAATAATGTACAAAGGCGGACTTAATGCTTATTGGGTAATTTGGGTACCTTTCCATCAGCAGTGCAAGCTGCGAACACGGTGCTGGAGTATGGCGCCCATTTCACGTCGCCGACCGGAGAGCCGAGCTCGAACATGAACAGGGGTTCACTGGTGTAAGGAGTGGAAGATAAAATTAGAAAAAAATAGAAGACCTTCCGTGCGATTCTCTAACCAACTCACCGTGAAAGCTTGGATGAAGTGAGCGTGGAATGAGCTGTCATTCGCTAGGGATTAACACTATTAAGTGCTCACTTCACTTATGATTTCACGGTGAGATTTTTACAGAATCAACCGGCTTGTCACTGATCATAATAGGCTCGTACACACGGCGACACATCAAGCTACACATTTCCAGTTTTAGCTCACCTATCATTGTACAAGTTTTTTGTACAATCAGAAGTCAGCTTATATTGGTTATTTATCGCTTGATGTGTGGCCGTGGGTAAACAATAGATACTTCCTGCACCAATTTAGAAGATTTTATACGGTAGGTAAATGGGTGTGTGGCTTTTATTTTGACGGTTCAACAACATTCATACAAACAAATCAGACAATGTTTGTCTGATTTCGAACATTTATGAAGCAATGGATTAGCAATATCCTTCAAAATGTTTCAGATTGTGATTTCAGAGCGTGTTACTCAATTAGGGTGCTGCCGTGCGATTCTGTAACCGTCTCACCGTGACAACTTGGGTGAAGTGAGCATGGAGTGAGCTGTCATTAGGGATTAACACTTGACACTGCTCACTTCACTTATGATTTCACGGTGAGACTTTTACAGAATCGACCGGCTGGTTTGGTTGATGTTCGCAGAGCCAGGCAGGTGAAATTAAATGAAAAGCTAAATACTCACTCCCTCCCATCCTCCCATATCTTAACCCTCCAATCCCCTGAGCAGGAGGCATAGATGCTGTTGTTAAACTTGTTGTATCGGATCCTGTAGACGGGCATGTGGTGGCCTTGGACGGAGCGCACGTAGTTCCGGTTGTACTTCAGCGAGCAGGTGTGGATCATGCCGTCTTCTGTGCCCACCATGAAGATATCCGGCTTCTCAGGGTGGAAGCAGATGCAGCTGCCGCAACCTGTGTTGGAAGTAAATCCATACTAATATTTTAAAGTGGAAAAGTAATACTTTCTCATGTCTGTCTGTCAGTCTGCGTGCCGTTCTATCTGTCCATCTGTCTGTCTGTTGGTCTATCTCTAGGTCTATCTGTCAGTCTGTCTATCTGTCTGTCTGTCTATCTGCCTGTCTGTCACACTCTCTGTCGGTATGTCTGTCGGCCTATCTGTCTGCCTATCTGTCGGTATGTTTTTCGGTATGTCTGTCGGTATGTTTGTCGGTATGTCTGTCGGTCTGTCTGTCAGTCTGTCTGTCAGTCTGCCTGTCGGTTTGTCTGTCTGATTTCTATGAAGTTTTCCACGCAGGTAGACCATGACCTGGATATGACATATTATGATGCTTTTTCTTGGTAGTACGTTCCGTTGGGATAATATCCGACCTCCAAGCGACCGAAGTCACGGGCTAGTAGCGCTATAAACTGACAGAAGATGATGAATCTTTCACGAATTAAGTAGTTCGTCGGCGTCGTCGGCGTCCAGCCCTGTCTGATTTTCCCACTACTGGGACACAGGCCTCCTCTTGTGGTGAGGGAGTGGGCCGTAATCCACCACGCGGGCCCAGTGTTGGTTGGTAGATGTCACACTTTTTCGAATTTTTGGTTCTAGGACATGCCGGTTTCCTCACGCTATTTTCCTTCACCGTTTTGAGAGCAGTGGCGATAAAGTTATTTACATAAAGTATAAGCGCTTGTCTGGGTTCGAAACCATGACCTACAACTCGTAAGTCAGAGTCGTTACTACTGGGCCACCACTGCTCTGGTTAGCTGTCATCATCTGCCTGCCTTTTCCCAACTACGTTGGGGTCGGCTTCCAGTCTAACTGGATGCAGTTGAATACCAGTATTTTATATGGAGCGACTGCCTATCTGACCTCCACAACCCAGTTACTGGGTAATACGATACCCCTTGGTAAGACTGGTTGTCAGACTTTCGGGCTCCTGACTACCCGTAACGACTGTCAAAGATCCACGAATGACAGCCGGGACCAACGGCTTAACGTGCTTTCCGAGGCACGGAGGAGTCCCGGTATGTAAAGATGGTCACCCATCCACAGACCAACCGCGGCAAGCGTAGCTTAACCTGATCGATCGACCTGTGCGGCTGTTATTATTTAGCCACAGGCCCCTCTCTCTGCTCTGGTCAGCTGTAAAGTTGATAAAAGCTCAGCTTACTGTTAACAGTGAGCATCGTGCCATCAGGGCCAGGTATGGGTGGCACATTCGAAGTCAGGGTGATGATGGTGGTGGCCTGCAGTTCTCCCGGCATCACAGCCCATTGGACCACGCGACCATCGCCAGCAATGGAGAAGAATGATGGCTCCCCGTCGATTAGGCGACGACCCCAGCGGATCTTTGGGAGGTAAGAAAAAGTTACGTAACTTGAAAAATAAAAGCATGTATAATACCTAACCTTAAACTATTTTATCAGACCCTAAATTGAGTACCTATAAACCTGCAGTTTATAGGTACTCAATTTTGGGTCTGCATATTGAATGATGAAGATGAATGATGAATTATTATAATGTGTTTATTAGAGTATAAGTAGAATAGTTAGGTTTTTATATCCACGTGTACGTTAGGTTCACATTGTAAATATTCGTATGCCGCTATTAGCGGCGGATGTGTCCTGAACTTATCCATATTATATCAACCAACTTTGTACCTAACTACCATATCCGACGAATAAATGTCTAAACGTCTAAATGAAGGATTTAATTTCTGTAAGTAGGTTTACACAAACACTTTTACACGTCAATCATATTATTAAAAACTAGATAAGGTCAGCGTTTCCTATGTGACTACTCTGAGAATAAAGACCGAAACAAGCTCAGAGGTCACAGTCTCTTTTAAAGTCCAGACATAATCTTGGTCAGATCATGTGAAGACCACGTAGATTGGTATCTGAAATGCTCTTTTGAGGAAAGAACCACACAGATTAAGTGAACCTGTCCAGTCAGTGCACACATTTGTCAGTAATCATGCAGCTCAACTCAAAACTTAAGGAGCTCAACGATTCGAGTAACAATACCTGAGAAAGGACATTTGGGTAGGCCGCATAAATTACTCAAACTGCCAGACCTTATTAAAACTAACTGAAGGGAACATAAACAATGTACAGACGCCAGCACATCAAGCTACTAAAATCTGTCAGATTTCAACTTTAGTGAAAATAGATTTTCAACTTTAGTGCTTAAGCATAAGGTTCAAAGTTGATTGACAGTTTCGGGTAGCTTGATGTGCTGGCGTCTGTACAACAACCCAAATAGTCCTCACATTCACAATAATTAAAATAACTGCTAGGTAGGTAGTACTGAAATATGTCTATAATTAGTAACGTCTGATGATGTACTACTCGATTTAAACAACGGTATTTTGCTGTTTTTCATAACATCAGGAAACTCACCACGGTCAATACAAAAACTGCGCAATTTTCGCCCCGCGGTTTCACCCGCATAAGTCTCGATCCCGTAAAAATATCGGGATAAAAAGTTCTATGTGTTAATCCTGGTTATAAACTGACTGTGTGCCAAATTTCATCAAAATTGGTCCAGCCGTTTGAGCGTGAAGAAGTAACAACCATACAAACACACACACACTCACAAACTTTCGCCTTTATAATATTAGTGTGATAATATGTTTAATTTTGAGATGCCGTTTCAGCGTGCTATCAAAAACATGAAATATAATAAAATAAAATATGTAATTGTTATGACTAGGGAAATGTTTACTACCCCCGAAACGTCCTTTTGATAGGGTGGTTTTATAGTCACGCCGCTAGACGCGCCGCTGAGCAGCGCGCTGTTAACAGCACGCGCTTGAACAGCGGTGCACCGTAAAACGAGATTAGTTCATTAGTACCGCGCGTTTCGCTGCTGTGGGCCAGTCGTGTACAATATGAAGGTTAATATGGTTAGAATACTGGCTATTTACTTTTTATGGAAAAGAAGGCATGTATGAATCATCGGCCGGGTCCCATATACATCTTCTGAATCGAACTTCGTCAATTAGTCGTCCCGTATCGATGTAATTCATTTCGTAATCAAATAGGTACCTACAATACGGCGGGCGGCAGCGCGTCTCATCGGCGTCACACTAAAACGCATACTGGCCGTAGAAGCGAATGAGCGGCGCGCGCTTTGGCAGCGCCGGCGAACAGCGCGCGTTTATTGAACGGCGCTGCTCAAGCGCGTGACTTTGAAACGCAACTACTACCCCCATACATCTACGAACGCGCGCGCTCCAACGGCGCTGCCGAAACGCGTGACAATAAAACCAGCCATAATGACATTTCTTTGTTTAGGTACATTTTTGATCTTGAATTCCATTTCCGAGATCTACATTATTTTATGCACACTAATGCATCAGCCATTAGCTAAAAATCAAAAAAAGGCATGCAATACATGTACGTTGTAGTATATACAGTAATGTGTGTGTATTAAAATAAATACTTTGATTTTGTGTTGCAATTTTCACGATAAAACGCATTCCTCTGTCAGCCAATCAAAATGATGAATTTCTGACACTAATGATTTTTATTAAAGCTCATAATTAGGTCTAATGTTTTTTTTAAAGTAATATTTTTTCTCCAAATGTTATGGAACAAAATAAGAAATTGCGCTCTCACCTCCCACACGATGTTGCTGTGTTTGTCCCGCACAGAATTAGATTTGTACTGATAAGCAGACTCCAGTGATAACTGAGCGTTGTACACGCAAACGTTGCCGTCATACAGTCCTGTGACAAACAGAAGGAAAGATAAGGTTGCTATGACGACTGATCAAGTGATTAGTTATGCTTATACACGAGTCACGAGTGACACGCGTCAACGGAAGAGCCCAAGTAGCACACTAGACCCATCATGCTTAAAGCTGAATAAAAAAGCTGCATAAGGGCTGTATAGGACCTTATATAGCTCTTACAACTCTTAAATGGGAACAAATTATTCAGCCTTAAGTTCACGTAGCTGCTTAGGAGCTGTGTAGTAGCAATTTAAACCTTAACAACCCACAAATGTCTTTCGGACTCATTTTTAGGTTTAAAGATGTATAAAATCGAAAGTATTTGTTTCTGCAAAAAACCCTTTTATCTAATCTATCCCTATAGTTTACTGATTCCAAAAGTGTAATGAAATTTTTTATAATATTATTAGTTTTTTTTTTATAATCAATAAACCACGTTAGTAACTCAGCAACCCACAAGTGTCCGCAAGACACAATAACAATTTGTAACAGGAATATGTGGGTAGGTAGGTCGGATTGTAAACTAAACATTGTTTATAATCATTTGGTATCTTGGTTTAGTATAACCGACATTCGCAGTGTTATTATTCGTATTACAAAACTATCCTTGTGCTCACAAGTTTTATTACTTGGTTGGTTTTAGTACGTACAATACTTATTAGTGATTGTGATAAAGTGATCCTACTCGGACTTATTTTTGATCGTAGAAATGTCTAAAAAAAGACTAACAGCGGACGAAATTCAACAGGCTCTTGATGAAAGTGGTGATGAAAATGTTTTGTTACGTGAAAATGACAGTGATAATGAAAACATTTGTGTTGATAGCTGTTCGGACAATGAAAGTAACGCGACAGAACCAGCCTCGGAATCCGATGAGGAACAAGTATGGAGTGAAGGTGATGATTTGCCACTACAAAATTATGCATCGATTAACGTTTATCAAGGCAAAGATGGAACAACTTGGACATCAGAACCTGAGAGACAAAGTCGAACTCCTTATCACAACATAATTCGTGGTGGTGTTCATAAGGTGATTCTTCCTCCGGGCAAAGTTATATCCGATCCAATAGAAAGTTTCAAACTATTTTTCAACGAAAATATAATACAAATTGTAGTGAAACATACTAACGCTGAAGCTCAAAGAGTGCTGCAAGACAGATGGAAACAAACTGATAATATCGAAATACAAGCATTTATCGGACTCTTATTGAGTATAGGTGTCAATAAACAGGGTGGTGTAGATTTTCGAGAATTCTGGGATCCGATATTTGGAAATCCTATATTTGGTGCTTCAATAGGAAAAAATCTATTCGCACTCTGTAAAAAAAATTATTTGCAATATTTGTAAATTTTTTTTTTTTACCAGACTTTGCTATCTTTTTGTAATTAATGGTTGTACTTATAAGGTAATTTTTCAAGTCAAATAAAGAATTAAAAAGATTTGGTTGAAATTCTATTCACAATACCTTTATTTTCGTTTAAATACCATCTATTTTTTTAATGTGTCCATTAGACACTATTGGTCATTTACGTTACTAAAGCATACTGGGTTGTTAAGGGTTAACAGTGTTATAAAAGGTAACGACAGTACTATGCGCTGAATATCGACTGACTAAGTGATCACAATTTACTCTTTATTCAGTAAATATGTCACATCTACGCACTTAATTGATGTTTTAAACCGGGAAAGCCTGCTTGCGACCAGTGTAAAAGTGAACATATAGAAGCAAATATAACCCTACTAGCTGCTGATTGAACGCTTGTTTCGTGGAGTATGAATTATACGTGGATAATATATTCATATTGCCTTTTAAATACATTGTTTTACACATTAATAAAAGAAAAATGATTGGGAATGTAATTTCACTGACATTATACATATATATTGTCTAAGAAAATTTTAGTGCGCCACGAAAATATTCTGTTTTTAATTAGTTTTGTGATATAAATAAGCCGTGATGAAAATTTTAATAAACAATTTTTAGTGCTTTAAAAAGTTTTAAATTATAAGATAAAAGTTATTATTATGTTATCAGGAAGTAAAAACTAATACAATACATTCCTAATTCATACACAAAACATCATAAAAGTTGAAAAAATAATCAGTATATTTATAGGTTATACAATACAATGTTAAACAGCGATGTGAATAGTTAAAACTCTTATATGCTGCAAAAGGCTATGTAATAGTTCACTAGTGTACTGCTAAGCAGCAAAAAACTGAATAAAATTACACATGTGAACTGTAAGCAGCTATAAGCTGTTTTCTTTACTTTTAATGGTCCACAAGCTCTACCGTTAGCCATAATGTGAACAATTAAACAGTTGTTATACAGACTCTTTAGGGATCCGTAGTATTATATCTAAAACCACCGCATGGATAACTTTTAGTTCAAAATTGTCAAAGTGATATTATTTAACACACCGTTTTACACGCGCGCGCAAACCTTTCAAATTGGGTAGAAAGTTATTAATATATTAATAGATATTTTAATTTTTTTTATTGTAAAATAAATTGTACAGCAACATAAACATAAATGCAATATTTCATCCTTAACATATTTCCTTGTTTTTACATACTCTAAGAAGGCTGTTACTCAAAACGTGTCGTCACGCTTAATTTTCGTTTAGTTAAACGATATCTGTCCTTGCGTTTGATTGTAATTGAATTTAGAACTTTGACGCTCATTTCTGCCTTTTGCCTACTTAATTACTAAGTGATTTTTTCATTTCTTTATTACAGAATAATGCCTTTTAAGATCGTTAGTACTTCAGAACCGGATGGTGATCGATTGAGACATGCAGACAATATCAATGGCAGTATAAACGCTGAATAGCGGTAGACATATTCAGCAATAAGCTGTAATGTGGGCCACAAATCATCCATTACACAGCTATTAACGTCATAATAGTTCACACATGCCCCTTTAATAAGTCAGTGTAATAGGAGTTCACAAATACCTTCTTATACAGCATTTGGCGTAATTACGTCCACTAAACAGCCCTTACTACAGTTAAGGCATTAGAAAAGGTTAAAAGCTGAATAGAGTCGTTGAAAATATACCTTTATAGCACTCTCAGCATGTTAATGGTAGTTTGGTCGGTCTTAATCAGCCTTAATGCAGCTCTTAATCAGCCTAAGCTGTTTAAATATCACTGACAGCTATTATGCAACTGTAGGATCACAAGTGTACTCTTAAAAGAGTCTTAATACGCATAGAGTTTCAAATAGGTCTAAAAGTGAGTAGTTATACAGCTATCTGTGCTACTTGGGAGGCAACTGCAGCCGCTGATACGCGTTGACGGCAGCCGCGAACACTCCACGGCTACAATTGTCTCTGCCGTTGACGCGTGTCGCTCGTGTGAATGCACACTTAGAGGTCATTCTAGCATAGCGCTATCCGATAAAATGGCTCGACACCCTTTTAACCTTTTCACCGCCACGGACATCAATAGAAGTTCCAGATTTTCTTGCCACTAGCGCCACGACTTAGTTAGAAGCTCTTCATTTTAACTATGTTATAAAATTAAATTTACTGTATTTAACAGGTTTTTTTTTTCATTTTGTTACTTAAAAGCACTGTCTAATACCCTGTTTTTTTTATTTTTCCACACAAATTAAGCCCTTAATTGTCTTAAAATTGGCAAAAACAAAAACTCCGAACATTTTAAATATCCCCAGAACGCCAAGGACTTTAAATATAGTCGGCCAGTGATGTGACGCGCAAGTTAACACTGTTTGATTTCACCCGTTGAAATATTTAGAAATATTATTATCGAAAACAATTTGAAGTCAGTAAAATATGAACTTGGATAACTACTTTATAACAAAGGGAAAATAGACGAATTTCGACCGTCGGATAGGTAACCGGAGTTAAAAGGGGCTTGGTGGGACAGACCGGGTGCGAAACGCGGATGGATGACCCATGTTCAGTGGCAAAGTTCCTAGGAAGGGCGTTTGTTTGACAAATATTTTCATAGGTTGCTGTGAGTTCAGAAAGGTGCCAATTCATAAAGATACAAATACAGTTTATACCACAGTAAGTGTGTGTTAGGTTAATGGATACTGGATGGTATGGATACTGTTAGGCCCTTTATACACGGCACGGTCTCTTTACGACACGCTTGTAAAAAAATGTGTCTGTCAAAAAGCTTCCAGCGATCCATACAATACTGGCGACCGTGCACACACGGTGAATAGACTGTAGTTTTTCACAAGAAAAACGTGTGTGTATACAGGGTGTAACGGAAGGGGGGTATCAACCCTGAAGGAGGTGAATGTGCTCATGAAACTCAACAACTTTCCCCAAAGAACATAGGTCGAAATATGAAAAAAAAATTTGGCCCTCCCTTACAAAACTGACTACCAGCTGATTGATTTACTATGGGAGGGCCAAATTTTTTTTTCATATTTCGACCTATGTTCTTTGGGGAAAGTTGTTGAGTTTCATGAGCACATTCACCTCCTTCAGGGTTGATACCCCCTTTCCGTTACACGTTGTATAGCTGCAGCACTGCTGGCAAAGGCCTACATGACTTCTAGATTTTTCGATCCAGCGGGGCGGACCCATTGCTAGTGATAGTGTGGTACGCAATACCACACTATCACTAGCAATGGGTTTCATTTTGACAGCTCAACAACATTCATTGCGTTATTTGGGTTGTTGAGCAGAGAATTTTTTCGAACATATGAAGCAATGGACTAGCAATATCCTTCAAAAAGATTCAGATTGAGATTGATAATGTTACGCAATTAGAGTGCAGGGCTAATGTAGATCACATGGTCATGCTCACTCAAATGTCTCGCTGGTGGTGGCGTGTGTGTTGGATCACTAAGTTCCCTTCAAAATGGTTGAGCTAAATGGTGCTGATCCATACGTCATGTTCGTGAACGGGCGCCGCCAGTAGGGACTGGTCATCTCTTAGCCGCCACGGCTTATTTTATTTTTAACCGACTTCAAAAAAAGGAGGAGGTTATCAATTCGACTGTATTTTTTTTTTTTTTTTTTAATTTAAGTATTTTCATTTCTGAATTGTTTTTTGTTTTTATCTTATTTAGTACGGACGCTTTTAACGTGCAAGTCTTTTTACATCGTTCTCACATGTATAATTTCAACATGAGTGATGTAACCAATATTTTTAACAATCTTATGATTTAAAAGAGTGTCCGTGGAGTTTCTTGCCCGTTCTTCTCCACAGGTACCTACTACTACTACAGGTACTACTAATTTATATGTTAAAAATTATTCTAAAATATTTAAAATCGTCTGTAGTATGGCCAAGTCACGTTATTTGAGTTCAAAAATTAAAAATAGTAATAACATTATTAAAATGACTTGGAATGTCATTAATAGCGAAACAGGAAGGTCATGCAACCGAAGTAGTGACTACAGCCTTGCTATTGATGACAATGTAATTAGATCAGATTCCCAGGTTGCCGCGGCCTTTGAAAATTTCTTTGCAGAGATTCCCGTGTCAACCACTAAATCTCTAAGCTCATCACCCACTGCTGCAGAGTCTTTACTTAAGGAAAACGTTCCAGTTTGTGATTCGGAATTTCACTTCGAATTTGTCACTTGTACAGATATAATTAAAACTTTTCACATGTTAAATGTAAAAAAGACTGCAGATCTATGGGGTAATTCTGTGGATGTTGCTAAGACAATTATAAACATTGTAGCACCTACTTTAGCTGTTATATTTAATAATTGTATTGAATGTGGTGAGTTTCCTGATCTTATGAAACACAGTAAAATAATACCGTTGTTTAAATCGGGTAGTACATCAGACCCTACTAATTATAGACCTATTTCCGTACTACCCACCTTTAGTAAAATTTATGAAAAACTTATTTTAAATCAATTGCAAAGATTTTTCAATAACAATAAATTACTGAATAATAAACAGTTCGGTTTTACAAGGGGTCGTTCAACTACCGATGCCGGAGTTGAACTTTTAGGACATATTTATAGTGCATGGGAGGACAAATGCGATGCTTTGGGCATCTTTTGTGATTTGTCCAAAGCATTCGATTGTGTTCTTCATGAAACCTTAATCAGGAAACTTCACCACTACGGAATCCGGAACGCCTCTCTGGATCTTCTCACTTCTTACTTAAGTGATAGGATTCAGAGAGTTGATGTTAACGGGAAAAGGTCACCCGGATCTGTAGTAAGAATGGGAGTCCCACAGGGCTCAATACTTGGACCATTTTTATTTACTATTTATATCAATGACTTGCCTTACCTCATAAAGGACGAACATGATATAGTGTTGTTTGCAGATGACACTTCACTTTTATTTAAACTCAAACGTCAACAGCTGGTTACTGACAGTATAAATAGTGCCCTCGCAAAAGTAGTTAGCTGGTTTAATGTTAATAATCTACTTCTTAACGAAAAAAAAACGAAATGTATTAAGTTTACGATACCAAATGTTAGACAAGTAGAAACTCGTGTTCTCATAAAGGGTGAAGAGTTAAAACCCGAAAATTCCACTGTATTCTTAGGCATAACTTTGGATGCCAAGCTTCAATGGGGCCCCCATATAGATAAATTGTCAAAAAAGCTTAGCTCTGCAGCATACGCCGTCAGGAAAATTCGTGATTTAACTGATTTAGAGACAGCCCGTTTAGTTTACTTTAGTTATTTTCATAGTGTGATGTCATACGGTATTCTGTTGTGGGGAAATGCCGCCGATATTCAGACAATTTTTATTTTACAAAAAAGGGCAATTCGTTCCATTTATAAATTAAGTCCCAGACACTCCCTCAGAGACAAGTTTAAAGAGATTAATATAATGACTGTGCCTTCTCAGTACATTTATGATAATCTTTTGTATGCACATAAAAATATTAATCTGTTTAAAAAATACAGTGATATCCATAACATAAATACTAGGAACAAACACAAATTTGTTGTTCCTACAACAAGGCTCAAGAAAATAGGTGGCTCGTTTAGATGCCAATGTATACGTTTTTATAATAAACTTCCTAGCCACATTCAAGAACTAAGCATTAATAAATTCAAATCTTTTATAAAGCTAAAACTATGCCAGAAAGCCTATTATACTGTAAAAGACTATATTGAGGACAAAAAAGCTTGGGATTGAGCTGCTCCAATAGGTCTAGACAGTGAATGTTGTTTATTTTTAATTTTTTGCTGATTTACACTTTTTTTTTTTTCTCTTTCTAAATATCAATTTATATACAGAATGACATGAACATTTACTGTTTAAAGTCTTATATTATTTTAATTATTGTGAATGTGAGGACTATGTGGGTCATTGTTTCCGTTTTAATCATGGTCTGGCACTTTGAGTGGTTTATGCGGTCTACACAAATGTCCTGTCCTTGGTATTACTCGTCGAATCGTTGAGCTCCTTAAGTTCTGAGTTGAGCTGCACGGTTACTGACGAATGCGTGCACCGACTGCACAGGTCCACTCAATCTGTGTGGTTCTTTCCTGAAAAGACCACTTCAGACACCAATCTACATAGTCCTCAAAGATCAAAGATTATTTCCGGATTTTTATATACACATTGACATTGATGAATATTATATAAACAATGACATGGATATTTACTTTGTAAAGTATCTTATTTTTATTATTATTATTGTGAGTGTGAAGACTATGTGGGTCATTTCTTTTTTCTGTTTTCCTTCTTAGTTAGTTTTAATCATGACCTGGCAGTTTGAGTAATTTATGCGGCCTACCCAAATGTCCTTTCATTGGTATTGTTCGTCGAATCGTAAGGCTCCTCAAGTTCTGAGTTGAGCTGCACGATTTTTGACAAATGCGTGCACTGACTGGACAGGTCCTCTCAATCTGTGTGGTTCTTTACTCAAAAGACCATTTCAGACACCAATCTACATGGTCTTCACATGATCTGACCAAGATTATGTCTGGACTTTAAAAGAGACTGTGACCTCTGAGTTTGTTTCGGCCTTTCTTCTCAGAGTAGTCAGATAGGAAACGCCGACCTCATCTAGTTTTAAAAAAAAATGTGATTGACATGTAAAAGTGTTTGTACAAACCTACTTACAGAAAATAAATCATTTATCATTTATCATTTATCATTTACGCTTTGGAACGGGCGACTAGCTTCATCTTTCTGACTGACCGACCCCTTGACAATTCAAAAGTGCATGTAATTGGTTTACTTGAAATAAATGCTTTGAGTTTGAGTGGTGTTAGGTACTTTAGTTTAAACTATAGCAAAGTATTTGAATTTTCGTAAAAAAATCATGGAATATATAAGCCGAACAAAAACATGGTAATCGATCTAGTGAGTCATCAATAATACGCAAGCGTTTATACAATCGATTAACATAACGATATATACAATAAACAAACCACCGCAGTGTGTTTTGTATAATGCTGTAAAACTGTAATGTGAGTTATTTTTAGGAGACAACTGTTTTTTATCAATAATTTAGCAAAGTAATACAGGGTTATTCTTGTATTTTCGCGGAATTATATACATGAAACAGTTATTGTAAATTACATAGAGAAGCAGCTATACAAATTGCAAATTGAAGTCGCTTTTCGTGTTTGCGTCTGTGTGACCGCGCTGTTTTTCTCACTTACGCAACGGATTTTGGTGCGGTTTTTACCATTACTTAGAGAATTTATCCCGAAAGGTTTATGTGTATGTCGGAAATACGTCAGATATTCGTTTGATGTTTCGAGACGCCAGCACCAAGCAGTGCTCGACATAGTCTAGCTTGAGTTCGTGGGAGTCGCTAGATTTTTGGAGCTTAAAAAGCTAACAGGAGCTAATAAGAATAGAGCAGAAGAAAGAGAGCAGCATCTGACTCCTTGCAAACGAGAACGGAACAGCAGTAGAGCATTTTTTTCAGCTAATTCAATTACCTAATGTCAGAGGTCATAATCATTTCCTCTTTTAGTTTTTGGACGAATGAGGCGAATGGTTGAAAGCATTTATAGGTGTGCTTACCTACTTTTATAAAACTAACCGACTGTAACTGGGTTGTGGAGGTCAGATAGGTAGTCATCAATCAATCAATCAACTCAGCCTATCGCAGTCCACTGCTGGACATAGGCCTCTCCCAGACTGCGCCACAACACCCTGTCCTCCGCCTTCCGCATCCAGTCTACCCCAGCCACCTTCTTTAAGTCGTCCGTCCATCTAGCTGGGGGGCGTCCCACACTACGCTTGCCGATACGCGGTCTCCACTCCAGGACTCGTCTGCTCCACCGGCCATCGGCCCTTCGACAGACATGGCCAGCCCACTGCCACTTCAGTTTGCTTACTCTGCAAGCTATGTCGGTTACTCCGGTTCTTTTGCGGTAAATTTCATTTGTGATTGTATCCTTCAAAGAAACAGATAGGTAGTCATAATTAGCTATGGGGCAGAATATTCATCATCTGCCTAGCCTTTTCCCAACTATGTTGGGGTCAGCTTCCAGTCTAACCGGATGCAGCTGAATACCAGTATTTTACATGGAGCGACTGCCTATCTGACCTCCACAACCCAGTTACTGGGTAATACGATACTCCTTGGTAAGACTGGTTGTCAGACTTTCGGGCTTCTGACTACCCGTAACGACTGTCAAAGATCCACGAATGACAGCCGGGACCAACGGCTTAACGTGCTTTCCGAGGCACGGAGGGGTCTCGGTATGTGAAGATGGTCACCCATCCACAGACCAACCGCGGCAAGCGTAGCGTAGTGTATGGGGCAGAATATTATAAGCCTATAATATTCTGCCCCATTGGTCTCGTGTCATTAGGAATGTGTCAGTAGCAGCCCGGAGTTTGGAAGTTGGTGGAAATAATTTACACAAAGCAGAGCGCCTGCCGCCTGTCAGGGTTTGAATCTAAGACCTACAACTCGTACATCGCTGCCGTTTCCACTAAATCACTACCACTCTTGGACCACCACTGCTTCATAAAAAATAAAAAAAAAATATTGGTATTCAGCTGCGTCCGGTTAGACTGGAAGCCGACCCCAAAAAAGTTGAGAAAAGGCTATACAGATGATGATGGCCTACTTCTACATAATATATGAAAATGCTCAATGGAGACGGGTGACGACTGTTTAAAACTGGTAAAATATGAGGCGTAGTAGAATATGTGAACCAGCCGTGCGATTCTGTAACCATCTCACCGTGAAAACTTGGGTGAAGTGAGCGTGGATTGAGTCGTCAATAGTGTCAATCCCTAGCATCAGTATGACTCACAGCTCACTCTAAGCTCACTTCACCTTCGTTATCACGGTGAGATTTTTCCAGAATCGACCGATAGGTGTAATAACTCCTTCTTTAGTAGGTGAAATTACCCATAAAATAATATGAATAAATTTTATAACGGGAGCAGATATGAATTGTAAAAAACCAGTTGTTTCATACATTTTACAAATGCATTGTTCTTTACTATAAGTACTTTTTAGGGTTCCGTACGTCCAAATGAAAAAAGGAACTCATAAAGGAACACTCGTGTGTCTGTCCGTCTGTCACAGCAAATTTGCTCAGCATCTACTGTACCAATTAAGTTGAAATTTAATACAAACATGAATTTCTGTGACCCAGATGGACATGTAACGTAAATTAATTAATTTGAATATGGGGTCACTTTTGAGGGGCAAATAGGAAAATAAAAAAAAATTGTACCGTGTGAGGTGCGACATACCAAATGAAAGGACTTGGAGTGAGGGTCTCAATTTTTTTTTTTAAATAATTTTATTATAAAATAAAATATAAAGTTATTTAAGAAAATTCACGAAAATCAACCACTCAAAATTTAGAAAAAAAAAATGCAGATTCTCTGTAGGTACTTTTAGATTACAGGAAAACCCATAAGAAGTCTATTATTTTAAAATAACATGGATGGCACTTTTCCGTTGGTAATGTATGGGAGAAAATGTTTTTCAACTACAATGTTAAGTTTATTTTTATCCCAAGAGATAAAAAACATGGCAGATAAAATATTCATCGTACGGAACCCTCAACACGCGAGTTCACCTCGCATTTGTTTTATATTTATTCCTTTACTCACATAACAAACATCTGAAAGAAAATAGGGCAACCGATCTTAAGCGTAGACTTTCTATTAGAACAGAGTACTGAGGTGCTATTCCCGTACTTTTTAGAACGTTCGCATACTAATCTCTGTCTAAGGGTGCGTTTCCACAGAAGCGGAGCTGCGCGGAGCAGAGCGGAGACGTGTAGGAATCGTCCAATCACAGACGAGACGAGTGACGCGATGAAGATTTAAACCATTGTGATTAGTCGATTCCTGCACGTCTCTGCTCCGCTTCGCCCACCTTCGCACCCTAAAACTGGCAACAGCATAACCAGCCTATAATGTTCCCACTGCTGGGACATAGGCCATAATCCATCTTATCAACCACGCGGGCCCAGTGCGGCTTGGTGGATATCACATGTCTTCGAATTTTTGGTTCTAAGACATGGTTTCCTCACAATGTTTTCCTTCACCGTTTTGAGAGTAGTGGTGATGAAATTAAAATACACAAAGTGCCTGTCTGGGTTCAAACTCACGACCTTCAACCCGTAAGTCGGGGCTGATACCACTGGTCCACCGCCGCACTCAATGACTGAAACTGGCAATGAACCCCTTATCCACTTAAATATTTGACAAAATTTTGACATTGATGGTCACTGAGATGAGATTGTGACTTGAATTTGAACGTTTTTTGAGTACGAGAATTAGACTTCAATACCCTGATTGTGACTTCAATACCCTAATTGTGACTTCAATTCCCTAATTGTGACTTCAATACCCTAATTGTGACATCAATACCTAATTGTGACTTCAATACCCTAATTGTGATTTCAATACCCTAATTGTGAGTTTAATACCCTAATTGTGACTTCAATACCCTAATTGTGACTTCAATACCCTAATTGTGACTTCAATACCCTAATTGTGACTTCAATACCCTAATTGTGACTTCAATACCCTAATTGTGACTTTAATACCCTAACTGTGTCACTTTCAATAACAATCTGAATAATTTTGAAGGATATTGCTAATCCATTGCTTCATACGTTGAAAAAATTTGTCCGCTCAACAACGTAAATTGAATGAATGTTGTTGAACTGTCAAAATGAAAGCCATTCCTACTGTTAGTGTAATACGCAATTACCCCATTGGTTACTTACCAACACAAATCAGGTAAGGAATTTCCCGGTACACATCGAGGCATATGACAGGTGAGTCCGTGATCACGGCGTACTCGGGGTAGGCAGGGTTCTTGATGCTGTACAGACACAGGCACCCAACCTTCTGCTGGCATGTGAAGTCCACTGTTGAATAAGTATTGGGAGATAAAAAACTGACCCTAGGTTATGATATATAGTCTATTAATTAAATCAGAAGGCCAATTCTCGTAATTAAAAACGTTCAAAATGCCGTCGTAATCTCATCTCAGCAACAGTCAATGTCAAATACTTGTAAAAAATTAGGGAAATTAAAGGTATTTTTAGCAGAATAAGACTGACTGTGAACGTTCTTAAAATTAGGGGAATTACCTCCTGTTGTCAAGCATTGCTTAAGACGACTGCGCACGGCGATTGTTTGTTTAGGAAGAGTCGATATTAGAAAGTCACGGGACTATTCGAGCCAGTTTGAACACCTCCGTACAGTAAAGCTGGCTTTACCATGACACTTGATGACACAACACTTTTCCCGTCGGAACCTTGTCAGTCTGTGGTTGAACTCGAATCAGAGCTATTCTCTATTGGTTGAACCGTTCCAACCACTAGACTCGATTGGATGATTACTCTTTCGGCAATCTGTTACATTCAATTGAGGAAAGTGTGCTCGAACCCTACACCATTTTGTTGCCCGTATCATAAAATCGCCCTTGATTTGGCACTGGGGAGATTGGGGGGAATTACATGATTTAGCAAGGAGAGAAGTAGGGATAACTAGCCTATTACTGTCCCACTGCAGGGCTTCTTCTCGTACAGAGAAACCACGAGCATTGATCATCACGCCTTATCCTAATAGATTAATTATTCCCAGAACGAAAAAAGGAACTATATAAGCGAAGTGGTTACCCTATGTGTACTCAGATTTTTAACAAGATTCCTAACCAAATTAAAGAACTTCCAATGGTTCGCTTCAGAAGGGCTTTACAAATGTGATTCATTGAGATTTCCTTCTACACAATAAAATACTTCTTTCAATATAAATCTAAATGACCTAATTATTGTACAGACGCCAGCACATCAAGCTACCCGAAACTGTCAGATTTTCCAAATCAACTTTGAACCTTATGCTTTAGCGATAAAGTTGAAAATCTATTAAAGAAATCTGACAGATTGTAGTAACTTGATGTGCTGGCGTCTGTACCTTTACTAAAATTTTGCATGTCATTATGTTATGATTAAATATGTTAAGCTACTGTTATACTGCCATTGTAACCATATTTATCTGCAAATAAATCTTTCACTTTGACTTTGACGCTTGCAATTATCCAAGTCCAGGTTTTCTCACGATGCTTTTCCTTCACCAATGTCAGTAATGTCATAGTTATACGCAGAAAGTACAGACGCCAGCACATCAAGCTACTACAATCTGTCAAATTTCTTTAATAGATTTTCAACTTTATCTTAAAGCATTAGGTTCAAAGTTGACTGGGAAAATTTGACAGTTTCGGGTAGCTTGATGTGCTGGCGTCTGTACCTATTGCTGTCTGTGGGTGATTTGAAACTAAGGTCGATGTCACTCTACTCTAGAACATTATATTACTGGCATCGGTGAAGGAAAAACATTGTGAGGAAACCTGGACGTGGATAATTGCAAGCTTGATGATCAATACTCGTGCCTTCTCTGTATGAGAAAAGGCCCTGTAATGGGACAATTAGGGAAAAGTAGTAGTAGTAGTTAGTAGTTAGGTAGGGGGGTAGTAGGTCTGTCTTTGTTAAATCATTTAACTCCCCCAATGTCCCTAGTGCCAAATCAAGGGCGATTTTAAAAGATTAACGCGTTGGATGCGACGGTTAAAAAAAATCAGGCTTGCGAGTATAGAATATGTATATTTTTAACGTGTTGACAGTACCCATTAAATAAAACCGTATACTATAGATATCGTGCATACTAACTGCCGAACCCAATAACCTATTTTGAGTTACAGACAGATGGCTAATGATGGCAGCCAGTATTCATATAATCATACAGATAGCTACTGATGCCAAAACTGGTGGTAATTGAGTTCGGCCGTAAGAGGTGTTTAAAGAGTTGCCCACTTCATTAAGAACAAATTGTAAACAAGCGAAGAGCCCAAAATACAACATGTTTATATTAAAAGCGTTGTGGAATGTGACCCGAAATCGTGTAAGATCGGCAATTTTCGGCCACCTTCGGCTCTCATTGTTGCTAAAAGCGACGTTCGTAATGGACTCGAGTGTCGGTGTTCAGCACCTATATTGACTAACCGGTGTCATCTCAATTGCTTCCTATTCAAATTGTGCGGCGAAACTGTTTTGGGACAATGTGTGAGACAAATGGTCTTGAGAGTTACTGATGATTTATATGAAGGCATATATTTGAATGTGCTAACGAGATGGGAATAATCAGAAAGATTTTTGTATATCTTTGATGGTGAGAGGCAACGATTCTTTAACGTGAATTGAGATTTATTTATTTTCTTTTTATAAAAACGTTGCCCCATACTAGGAATTTCTCCTGTATTGTGGGTGCGTTTACAAACATTTAATCACATACATAAACAGCCAGACCCGGAACAACTACTTGTAGGCCATACAAATGATTCCACTATCTGGTCAGTGTGAAAACGGCGTCCTCCACTTGAATTTTTTTTTGTGCCGTTCCTACACTTGAGTTCTTGAAAGCGTATTCTTATCGAACTGTAGAGTCAATGGATGCAAAATTTCGGAACGTTTTATGCCCTACCGTGTTAAAAAAATTATGATAAGTCGTTGCTCAACAGACTTATATACCTCCTGCTCATACATGATGCTACTGGCGCGCAATAAACTAAAGTAAGCCGGAGCAGTATACCCCCCTCCCCTAGATGATCCCCCCTAACACATACAACAGCACCAAGAGCGTCACTTCACTCAGCGACCAGTAATAAAAAAAGTCCTGTTTATATTTGATTCACCTAATATTATGTCTCTGTTTATTCACTGCCTGATGGTTACTTCATTCCTAACGGCTAAACAGATTCATTTCGCGTCAAACTTTATGGCGGCACTGAAGTGCGCCCGCTGCGCACTCACTCCCACTAAGGGTGCGTTTCCACTGAAGCGGAGCTGTGCGAAGCGGAGCAGAGACGTGCAGGAATCGACTAATCGCAATGGTTGAAATCTTCATCGCGTCACTCTTCTCGTCTGTGATTGGACGATTCCTACACGTCTCCGCTCCGCTCCGCCCAGCTCTGCTTTAGTTTAAATGCACTCTAACAAATCAATTTGTTACTGCGTAGCGACTCGACTCATGTTCCGAGCCGCCATACATTTTGAATCGGGCTGTAAACTAGACGTTGCTTTAACTTACAGGATCCATAGGCAACAGTAAACAAGTCCTGGTAATGTGGGTTCCACTGGATGTCGCAGACAGCATGACTTCTCATAGGGTCGAACTGGAACTTCCACAGAGGTAGCAAAGATCCCATGCCTTCACGGAACTCGTCTGATGGATCGTCCCAGTAACGGTAGTCTTGAGCTGTGTACGAAATGAACATTGTTAGAAACATGATGTAAATAAAGTATGTAATCAAAACTGTTGTTTTTTAAGCATTTTTGTAATAATCTACCGGCGTATTATGTTTCCTTCCACATTTAACCACTCTGCCTTCAAAGCAAGACTGAACAGGCATCTTCTGCGCACGCTCGTTCATCCATCGCTTTCCATCAGGCGTGAGCGAGGTTAAGAGAGAATCGAACCCGCGACACGCAGCGCAGCAGTCAATCGCTTAACCACTGCACCAACCGTGCCGTAAACAAAACAAATTAAACTTTTCATTAGAATTGCAGCACAAAATTTAATAGAATAGACTTTTCCTTGCGCCCAAGCCCGCTTGCGCCACAAACCACTAAATGCGTTTAGCGCTAAACGTATTTAAAGCATCGTTCTATTTCTGTCATTCGTTCGAAATTGATAGACAAAGCACGATGGTTTAAATTCGTTTAGCGTTAAACGTATTATTTTTGTGATTTGTGGTGGTAACGAGCTTTAATGTTGTTGCGGTCAGAAACGTGAAAATATATTTCAGAATATATGTATGCCAGCACATCAAGCTACCCGAAACTGTCAAATTTTCCCAATCAAATTTGAACCATATGTTTTAGCTGTAAAGTTGAAAATCTTATATTATATACCTAAGACTTTCGTGCCTGAACTAGGTAATAGGGTAGGGTAGGGTTAGGTTAGGTTTGATGACTAAGAGAAGATATTTTTACTATACAAAAAGCTACGATACCGATGTCATCGTAGATGTTCTGGTTGACGAGTCTCTCGAGGATGGCCCAGGCCTCCCGGATCCTCTGCGCCAGGTTCTCGTCGTGGATCTGCTGCTCTGTTTTTGCATGTTTCGCTTTCTTCTTCCGAAGCTGTGTTAGAGACAAACAACTGTATGAGAAAGAGGTCAAAACCGCGACCAATTGCGATAATTGGCGATTGATGACCGCGTCTCTAATAGACAGCTTGGAGATTAGCATAGTATCCAATTCAAAATACTGTTGTGATTGATGCCCTAGCGAAAAATTAGAAAATGGCGCCGATTTCCTTGTTCACAAACTAAACTAAATTTAAGTTCAGTGCATCTTTTTCTATTCTATTTCATTAAAAAAAGGACAGTACATTTTAGTTTAGTCCTGTCAAATTAGTCAATGACGTAAATTGACGTATTTTTAGCAGTCAATTTTTTAATCACGTCTAAACTTGTCCATGGAGTATCTTAATTTGACAGGACTAAACTAATATTTATCTTCTGTTGTAATAGGCAGAAAAAAGATGAAATGAACTTAAATTTAGTGTAGTTTGTGAACAAGGTTACGTTAATATTAAGGTGTTACGTTAATATTATTACTAAACAATATTTCCATGTAATGTTTAAATATTGTGGGAGAAAAATAAATGAATTATTATTATTATTATTATTATTATAAGGGAATCGGCGTCATTTTCTAACTTTTCGTCCTAGGACAAGGGGACATATTAGTGATCTTATTGGTGATGTTCTTAAGTAACGTCAGTGTATAGCACTTGCAACCAGCGTGCGTGTATGACCTGCCGGTCGATTCTGGAAAAATCTCACCGTGATAACTAAGGTGAAGTGAGCTTAGAGTGAGCTGTGAGTATTGCTGGTGCTAGGGATTGACACTATTGACGACTCACATCACGCTCACTTCACCTTTGTTTTCACGGTGAGATATTTACAGAATAGATAGGCAGTGGAATTAATGTAAACGAGGAAAAAGGGGTATGTAAGGATCGTAGCTGGTGGCGTTCCGTAGTTTCTGCATACCCCCATGGCCGTGAAAAAGGCGTGAGCTTATGTATTTTCTAACTGGCATAATTTTCTAAAAGAGCGCTGCGTTAAACTAGAAATATAAGGTATTTTTAACCGTCTTGAATAATCAAAATCAAAGAATATCACAGCATTATTCAACTGATTACTTTGCACCGTGCGTTTGCGCAGGTCTGCATTCAACATTAGATAAACGGAACAAGCAAATACAAGTAGACGTTGAACTAATATTTATTTAAATGTATTATTGATACTAATATGTGGTAGTTGGAAGCGGTTCGTGGAAAAGTACTCACATGATATGTCTATTTTCTAATTCAATTGGAACAAAATACACGCTCCGGCGCATAAAATAGCAAGATAAATTAGAAAATATTAACATTTTGGGTGGGTCACAGTGTGCTAATTCGTACATCTAATGCATGATTGTTGATCATGTTGTATGGATTAGTTATGATCTTTACTGATCATATTGTATCACACACACATTGATCACCATCCCAATTGCTAATTCATTGCTCCATACGTTCGAAAAATGTGTCTGCGCGACAACGTAAATAACGCAATGACTGTTGTTGAACTGTCAAAATGAAGCCCATTGCTACTGATAGTGTGTTACGCAATTACCCTGCTGAGGGGCAATTCCCGTATTTTTAAGAACCTTTGCATTGTAACCTCTGTCTTTGTCAAAAGTACAATCAATTTACATACATTTTGGACATTGATTGCCGTTAAGATTACGAATAGATTTTGAACGTTTTTTAAGTCCGAATGGAAAATGATCCAACGCGATAGGAAATACGAAAAATGTATGGTAGACTGGGTTTGAAACAATTTTCCGTTAATAGCCCAAAGCGCTGCTAGTGTGGCTTTACACAAGGATATAAAACATTTAAGACAAAAGCCTTATCATCCCTACTAATATTATAAATGCGAAAGTAACTCTGTCTGTCTGTCTGTCTGTCACGCTTTCACGTCTAAACCACTGAACCGATTTTGAGGAAATTTAGTACAGAGATAGACTAGAGCTCGGGAAAGGACATAGGCTACCTTTTATCGCGAAAAAAGGCTTGGGGGGGTTTAAATAGGGGATGAAAGTTCGTATGGAAGTTCGTCATTATCGAAGATGACACCATGAAACTTTGTATTTAGGCACTTGATAAGGAATAAATAAATATTTGTTCTACATAGCGTTTTTGAAATTTCGTCCTGTATGGGGATGAAAGTTCGTCTGGAAGTCCAAACAAAGTCTCGCTTTCACGCCTAATTCCGAATTCGATTTCGATTAAATTTAGTACAAAAATAGACTAGACCTTGGGAAAGGACATAAGCTACCTTTTGTTGTAAAAAAGGCCATGAACGGGTTGAAATAAGGGATGAAAATTTCCATGGGAATTCGTCATTTTCGAAGATAAAACCATGAAACTTGGTATTTAGGCACTTGATAAGAAGTAAATAAACATTTGTTCCAGCGTTTTTGAAGTGTTGACCTACATGGGAATAAAATAGGAAATGAAAGTTCGCAGGGAAGTCCAAACAAATCTGTCTATGTTTACAATACGCATATTCATCGGAAACATGTATATTATTAGTGAAAATGCCGTCTTAATCTATACACGTGGCGCGAGCGCGGGAACTCAAATGTAACCCGGGTATCATGGGAGGAATGGTGGTACTTTCAGCTGGTGACTTCAGACAGACCCTGCCGGTCATTACTAGGGGTACACCGGCAGATGAAAGAAATGCCTGTTTGAAAGCTTCTGTATTATGGGTACACGTAAAAAAGTTTTGTCTGACTACAAATATGCGAGTACAACTGCACAATGATTCTCAAGCAGGGCAATATGCGGCTGCTCTTCTAAACATCGGAGAAGATTGTATGCCAACAGACAGTAACGGCATGATTTCACTGATACGTGAATTCTGTCAAGTTGTCGATAACACAGATGATTTAAAAAATAATGTTTATCCTGATTTACAAATAAATATGGCCAATTGAGAATGGTTGTGTGAAAGGGCAATTTTGGTGCCGACAAATGAGACAGTAGGCCAGATAAACGAACAAATTATGTCAGACGTGGAGGGGGATGTTGTCGAGTACCTCTCAGTAGACAATGTTATTAATACTGAACAAGGGACGTCGTATCCTATAGAATTTCTCAACTCTTTAGAATTATCAGGAGTGCCTTCCCATAAGTTAAGGCTGAAAGTTGGTGTTCCAGTCCTGTCGATGAGAAATCTTGACGCACCAAGGCTATGTAATGGTACACGGCTACAAATTACTCATCTAGGATGCAACATTATTAAAACTATAATCATGACTGGAATGGCAAAAGGAGAAAATGTTTTAATTCCCCGTATTCCAATAATTCCGACAGATTTGCCATTTCAGTTCAAAAGAGTGCAGTTTCCCCTGAAAGCAGCATTTGCAATTACAATAAACAAAGCTCAAGGACAGACGCTTAAAGTTGCAGGAGTACATTTAGAAAAAAAATTGTTTTTCCCATGGCGTGCTCACGAGTATCAACCCCGCAAAATCTTTATGTTTTAGCAAAGGAAAAACAAAAAACGTAGTTTATAAAAATGTATTAAAATAAGTTATTACAGTTAACCACAGCAGTTTGTATGTGTATTATTTGCAAAGTAAGTATCCTAAAAAATAAAAAATGCTGCCCAAAGTAACTATTTCACGCGAACGAAGTCGCGGGTAAAAGCTAGTTTACCTATAAATATAAAACGTGTAACGTTAAATGCGCAAAACCTCAGACACCCCAACTCATTTTTAATTCAATTGACCTATTTCAGAGAGAAAATAAGTAATTAAATTTTTTTTTAAGGTTTTATGTGCTGTTTTAGTTTTCTGGCCATTCTGATCGTTTCTTGCGTCTGCGACGACGCTTTATCGAGGGAGGAGTCGTCACCGCGCCGCTGCGCCACGCTGACATTGGCTTGCTTGACCTATTAATAAATAGACACGACAACGTTCTTGATGAAGATTTTTTGAAAAATGTGACCTATATTACAAAGTAGTTCAATTAATTCTGCTCGTTATTCTGATCAAACTACGAGTATTTTCAGGTTTTGCGCATTTAACATTACACGTTGTATATAAAATCAGAATTCTAACGAAGCTAAATGATTTCCCAGAATTATGTCGTTTAAAAGTGAGAGTATGCGACTGATACAACCTTCCCCAAGCCAGGCACTGCTGGTAGTGGAGCGCCGTAAGACATAAAAATTGTAAAATCTCGGAATCCAGGGCCAGTCAATGAATCTTCATAAAAACTGTTCGACTGCATTGTTGAAAGCTCAAATAAAAAAGTTAAAAAAAAAAATTGGCCGATCTTGATTAAAAAAAATTATAACAACAATTTACTGAAAAATGAGAAGGACAAGAGGAATAAAATGTTTAAAGTAAAGATTTCAATTTTATACCTAATAAATTATGTTTGCATAGTAACTTTAATGTTAATTTATTAATATTTAGCAAAAATATAACGAGTTACAAAAAAATATATATATATTTTCAACTATATATTTCTACATTATTGTTCATTATTGTCGTCGTTATCGTCATCGATCTCATTGATGTGGATTGTAGGTGAAGGATTAGTACAGCTGTTACCATTGATTTATTCCACTTTTATATATTGCGACAATATTCACTTTTCTCTTCACTTATCAAATTTAAAATGGTTTTCTTGAAATCAGAGGTAGTTACATAGCTGATTTGCTGTTTTGACGATTTCGACTTTCTTTTTTCCTTCATTTCATCCGCTTCTTTTTCACTTAAAAAACACCTACTTTTCCAATCAAAGTCAATTGAAGTAGCCTTTCGAAGCTTTTTCTTAGGTAGAAAACATGCTGATGTGATGTTTTCTTTTTTTAAATTATCACTTATGCATCCTTTATTGATATATTTTTGCCTGCATACCGAATGCACTTATACAAATTCGCGAGTATTAAATACTGAGACAATCCCTCCGCTCTTTCTGCAGAAGTAGCTTTCAGCATTGATATTCCTCTAGTTAGCTTTACAAGTTCTCCTAGTTCGGAGCTTAATTGAGAACTAGATCTGATTTTATCGCAAATGAGGCAATAATTACTTTGATTGTCATCACTATTCGATGGTTCACTCATTTTGATAAGAGGCTGTAACAACAAATATTAGTAATATTAATAACTATGTAACGCAATCATGATTAATAATGAATATTATTCAATTTAAGTATAACATTCTAACTTTCAGCATCGATTTATTATAAAATAAACGATTAAGTATTTGAAATTGTTTTCATAAGCGAGTAAGAAAATAAAAAAAACAAATACTTACTATCCATGCCACTATTTTCAAAGTTTGTAAAACACAGTTCTGTTCAGTACCTAATTAACTTTTATCGTATTTACTGCACAATAATAAATATATATCATCATCTGCCCAGCCTTTTCCCAACTATGTCGGGGTCGGCTTGCAGTCTAACCGGATGCAGCTGAATACCAGTATTTTACATGGAGCGACTGCCTATCTGACCTCCACAAGCCAGTTACTGGGTAATACGATACCCCTTGGTAAGACTGGTTGTCAGACTTTCGGGCTTCTGACTACCTGTGACGACTGTCAAAGATCCACGAATGACAGCCGGGACCAACGGCTTAACGTGCTTTCCGAGGCGCGGAGGGGTCTCGGTATGTAAAGATGGTCACCCATCCACAGACCAACCGCGGCAAGCATGGCTTAACCTGATCAATCGACCTATGCGGCTGCACCTGCAGTCCCTTGAGGCCCAAGGACAAGTTTGTAATAGTTCTCCTTTTCAAAATATAACTTTAAACTAATAAAAATAAAAGAAAACTCCGAAAAATTAATAATTATTTATTTTAATAATTAAAAAATTGAGATCGGGTAAAATATTTTTTTTAACATTTTTCGATATGCTGTTAAAAACACATTTAAAAATTTTTTATGAAGATTGATTGACTGGCCCTGGATTCCGAGGTATAAATCTTACGGCGCTCCACTATGGTTGAAGGTGAGGACCTCCCTCACCTACAGTGTTTAAAATATTTGTGTTACTACAGCTATTATACTTATTTAAGATTTTTAATGGAGATATACGTACATAATAAATGCCGCTAAACAAACCAAGAAAATAATGAGATTACCCGTTTAGGCTTTTCATCCTCCTTTTCCTTCAGTTTCCTAGCGAAGTCTTCCTGATAGTAGTCGAAGATGATGCACTGCAGCGCCGTGGCCCCGAAGTTGGCTCTCGGCGGCGGTACAGTCTGCGTGTCCACCGACTACACACAACACATAAAGATTACGTCTTGTTCAGATGTATTTGAGGAGCAGCGTGCGCGGCGGCCGCCCGTCTCGAATTCTCGATACTGTAGCGTACGAAATTCCCGGTGTGAATTGAAGTAGAATCGGGAAGAAAGTTTTGACAAAAGAAAAAGGATTTTGTAGTGTTTGTGGTGTTCAATAACTACGGTAATGAAGATGTTTTAATTAAACGTGAGTATACAATTAATCTGAAATGTATGTTGGTGTAGTATTTTGGTGAATGTTTTGTATGTTCAAATCTATCTACGATCTACCTACGTAGCAGTGTGTTATTAATAAATACGCAATATGTCGGTCGATACGTTTATTGAAGATAATGTTATCTTTTGTGTGTAATTTAGGTACTTATCTAATGAAAATGAAGTTAAAAGATAAAGTTTTATGAATGATGATTAAAAAGGCGGCGTAGTACTCAATAGAAATATATAATTACTTTTCGCTGTGTGCGGGGCGTGTAAATGAAAAATATAGATATTGCGTATTAGTAAACAGTTAGTACCTACATAAGTGGTTATATTTTCCCTTTATATAATAAGAATATGGTACACATTATATTATATAAGTAAGTAATTAACACATAATATATATATAACATGGGAAAATTGTTGTCGATTTTATGGGGAAAGGCGGTCATTATTATAATTGGACCTGCTTATGCAAACAGGAACCAATCCACACTCATGCCAAAATCGAGATAAGTATACAGAAGCTTTAAAAAATGCACCTTCTATTGACCCCGTAAAGATGAAAATGATCTGACAATTTTGAAAGAACAAAACATTTCTATGACTTGGACATAAGCCACAACAACAGTTGTTCAATAAACTAACAATATCCATGCCCCATGGTAACCCGACAATCTAAAAAATCATTGAAATTGATTTTTTTTTTCATAAAGACCCATACTACATGATCCCTTATAATATATTTTTATTTACTCAAATGAAAGTGTAAAAAAATTAAACAGTATCAATCTGGTGCATCAGAACATTCAAGGTTTTTTAAACAAAGACTTAGAAGTAGAATTATTCCTGAATTGTTATAATGTAGATATTCTTTGTATGACAGAACATTGGCTTAAAAGCCACCAGTTCATGTTCAATTTTAGTAATCACCAGGTTGGTAGTTCATTCAGCAGAGTAAATGCTATACATGGTGGCTCATTAATTTTAGTACATAACCAGCTTAAATTTAAGGACCGAAAGGACATTGTGAGCCTCTCTGTTGAGCGGACAATTGAAATAGCCTGTATAGAATTGGAGCAGTTCATTATATTAAGTGTATACAGACCTCCTTCAGGATTGTATGATTGTTTTGAAAAGGTTATGGATGAAGTGTTGCACAAAATCTGTAATACAAACAAGTCCATCATCACTTGCGGTGATTTCAATGTTAATTTGTTAGAAAATTCTGGGTTAAGTACTAAAATCATAAGTTTGTTTCAGTCATACAATCTTGTTAACCTATTTTTGGAGCCCTCTAGAATAACTCCTACTAGTGCCACATGCCTAGATAACATTTATACAGATATTATACCAAACCACAAAGAAATGATTAATTTAATAGACTCAGATCATTACGGACAGCTGATCACTATTACAAATCAAAACAAAAAAGTTATTAAAAAAGATATCACTGTTAACCCAAAAACAACTAAACGCTTAGAAACATTTAAAACTAAACTCTTAAGTAAATTACCACTTCTGTTGACTAATGATGACCCTAACAAACAATATAATGATTTTTTTAATATGTATTGCACACAATTTGATAAAACATTCATTCCAAAGACATTATCAGTCAATAGTAACGCTTCCTTCAGTGACTGGGCCACCATTGGTATACATAAAAGTAGAAAAAGACTTTATGAATTATATGATGAACGAATTTGTATAAACACTGCTGAATTTAATTTATATGTTAAAAATTATTCTAAAATATTTAAAACAGTCTGTAGTATGGCCAAGTCACGTTATTTGAGTTCAAAAATTAAAAATAGTAATAACATTATTAAAATGACTTGGAATGTCATTAATAGCGAAACAGGAAGGTCATGCAACCGAAGTAGTGACTACAGCCTTGCTATTGATGACAATGTAATTAGATCAGATTCCCAGGTTGCCGCGGCCTTTGAAAATTTCTTTGCATAGATTCCTGTGTCAACCACTAAATCTCTAAGCTCATCACCCACTACTGCAGAGTCTTTACTTAAGGAAAACGTTCCAGTTTGTGATTCGGAATTTCACTTCGAATTTGTCACTTGTACAGATATAATTAAAACTTTTCACATGTTAAATGTTAAAAAGACTGCAGATCTATGGGGTAATTCTGTGGATGTTGCTAAGACAATTATAAATGATAAATGATAAATGATAAATGATTTATTTTCTGTAAGTAGGTTTGTACAAACACTTTTACATGTCAATCATATTTTTTTAAACTAGATGAGGTCGGCGTTTCCTATCTGACTACTCTGAGAAGAAAGGCCGAAACAAACTCAGAGGTCACAGTCTCTTTTAAAGTCCAGACATAATCTTGGTCAGATAATGTGAAGACCATGTAGATTAGTGTCTGAAATGGTCTTTTGAGTAAAGAACCACACAGATTGAGCGGACCTGTCCAGTCAGTGCACGCATTTGTCAAAAATCGTGCAGCTCAACTCAGAACTTGAGGAGCCTTACGATTCGACGAACAATACCAATGAAAGGACATTTGGGTAGGCCGCATAAATGACTCAAACTGCCAGATCATGATTAAAACTAACTAAGAAGGAAAACCGAAAAAAAGAAATGACCCACATAGTCTTCACACTCACAGTAATAATAATAAAAATAAGATACTTTACAAAGTAAATATCCATGTCATTGTTTATATAAACATTGTAGCACCTACTTTAGCTGTTATATTTAATAATTGTATTCAATGTGGTGAGTTTCCTGATCTTATGAAACACAGTAAAATAATACCGTTGTTTAAATCAGGTAGTACATCAGACCCTACTAATTATAGACCTATTTCCGTACTACCCACCTTTAGTAAAATTTATGAAAAACTTATTTTAAATCAATTGCAAAGATTTTTCAATAACAATAAATTACTGAATAATAAACAGTTCGGTTTTACAAGGGGTCGTTCAACTACCGATGCCGGAGTTGAACTTTTAGGACATATTTATAATGCATGGGAGGACAAATGCGATGCTTTGGGCATCTTTTGTGATTTGTCCAAGGCATTCGATTGTGTTCTTCATGAAACCTTAATCAGGAAACTTCACCACTACGGAATCCGGAACGCCTCTCTGGATCTTCTCACTTCTTACTTAAGTGATAGGATTCAGAGAGTTGATGTTAACGGGAAAAGGTCACCCGGATCTGTAGTAAGAATGGGGGTCCCACAGGGCTCAATACTTGGACCATTTTTATTTATTGTTTATATCAATGACTTGCCTTACCTCATAAAGGATGAACATGATATAGTGTTGTTTGCAGATGACACTTCACTTTTATTTAAACTCAAACGTCAACAGCTGGTTACTGACAGTATAAATAGTGCCCTCGCAAAAGTAGTTAACTGGTTTAATGTTAATAATTTACTTCTTAACGAAAAAAAAACCAAATGTATTAAGTTTACGATACCAAATGTTAGACAAGTAGAAACTAGTGTTCTCATAAAGGGTGAAGAGTTAAAACCCGAAAATACCACAGTATTCTTAGGCATAACTTTGGATGCCAAGCTTCAATGGGGCCCCCATATAGATAAATTGTCAAAAAAGCTTAGCTCTGCAGCATACGCCGTTAGGAAAATTCGTGACTTAACTGATTTAGAGACAGCCCGTTTAGTTTACTTTAGTTATTTTCATAGTGTGATGTCATACGGTATTCTGTTGTGGGGAAATGCCGCCGAAATTCAGATAATTTTTATTTTACAAAAAAGGGCAATTCGTTCCATTTATAAATTAAGTCCCAGACACTCCCTCAGAGACAAATTTAAAGAGATTAATATAATGACTGTGCCTTCTCAGTACATTTATGATAATCTTTTGTATGCACATAAAAATATTAATCTGTTTAAGAAATACAGTGATATCCATAATATAAATACTAGGAACAAACATAAATTTGTTGTTCCTACAACAAGGCTCAAGAAAATAGGTGGCTCGTTTAGATGCCAATGTATACGTTTTTATAATAAACTTCCTAGCCACATTCAAGAACTAAGCATTAATAAATTCAAAACTTTTATAAAGCTAAAACTATGCCAGAAAGCCTATTATACTGTAAAAGACTATATTGAGGACAAAAACGCTTGGGATTGAGCTGCTCCAATAGGTCTAGACAGTGAATGTTGTTTATTTTTTATTTTGCTGATTTACACTTTTGTTATTTTTTTTCTTTCTTAATATCTATTTATGACATGACATGAACATTTACTGTTTAAAGTCTTATATTATTTTAATTATTGTGAATGTGAGGACTATGTGGGTCATTGTTTCCGTTTTAATCATGGTCTGGCAGTTTGAGTGGTTTATGCGGTCTACACAAATGTTCTGTCCTTGGTATTGCTCGTCGAATCGTTGAGCTCCTTAAGTTCTGAGTTGAGCTGCACGGTTACTGACGAATGCGTGCACTGACTGCACAGGTCCACTCAATCTGTGTGGTTCTTCCCTCAAAATACCACTTCAGACACCAATCTACATGGTCCTCAAAGATCAAAGATGATGTCCGGATTTTTATATACACATTGACATTGATGAATTTTATTTAAACAATGACATGGATATTTACTTTGTATAGTATCTTATTTTTTATTATTATTATTGTGAGTGTGAAGACTATGTGGGTCATTTCTTTTTTCTTTTTTCCTTCTTAGTTAGTTTTAATCATGGTCTGGCAGTTTGAGTAATTTATGCGGCCTACCCAAATGTCCTTTCACTGGTATTGTTCGTCGAATCGTAAGGCTCCTCAAGTTCTGAGTTGAGCTACACAATTTTTGACAAATGCGTGCACTGACTGGACAGGTCCGCTCAATCTGTGTGGTTCTTTACTCAAAAGACCATTTCAGACACCAATCTGCATGGTCTTCACATGATCTGACCAAGATTATGTCTGGACTTTAAAAGAGACTGTGACCTCTGAGTTTGTTTCGGCCTTTCTTCTCAGAGTAGTCAGATAGGAAACGCCGACCTCATCTAGTTTAAAAAATATGATTGACATGTAAAAGTGTTTGTACAAACCTACTTACAGAAAATAAATCATTTATCATTTATCATTTATTTATCATTTATATGAATGATGTAGAACCATGTGGGTTGGTTCTTGTTTGCATATTAAAAAAGGCATAATCCTATATTTTTCAAAGACTCGCATTACTAATACCTAAGCATCATGTTACTAACACTAAAATACTAACAAAACTATGGACTATTGTAGTCTGAAATAAAGTTTTATTATTATTACTTGATTCCTTGTTAATGTAACTCTATTTACAGCATCTAAGAAGTCTTTGAATCTGTGTTATTTAATAAAATTTTAGATAAAACTATTTGGACCTACTTACACAAAATGGAATCATCCCACACTATGACAGTTTTGAGAAAAAGCCGTTTTTGTCAATATTTTGTGCACACTAAAATTGGTTTTTATTTTGAATGAATTTTATTTACAATATTGTACAAAATAATTTGTTCTCAAATATGAAATTGACGAAAATCATTAAAATTTTAATAGAAATAAAAAAAAAATGACTCATTGGTTCCTTTTAGCAAAACTATCTGTTTGTGTGTGGGTGGGTTCTTTGTCAATTTATTACCATGTCATAATTTTAGAGAAAAAAAAAAAAAAAACTCATATTTCTTTTAGACATTTTTACTCAAGAATCTTATGTAAGGTAGAGCTTGTCGGAAATGCTGATGTAGAAAACGATCTTCAAGGTTTTTCGAGTCAACCTTATTTTGAAGCAGAATTGGATGAAGATTAAGTAATTTTTACATTTTTGTAGTTTTTAAAATTTTCATATTACGTATCATTATAAGGCTTTAAGATTTATTCTCATTTTTCAATAAAAGGCTAAAAGTAATTTATGTGTATAAGTATATATAAGATGTATCTATTCATATACGAAATACTTTAAGCGATACACCTATAGGTGGTACAGAAGCCATAGAAGAGAAAAGAAAAAATTAATTATATTATTTAAAAAAATAAATAATTTAAAATTAGGTATTAATAATTTAGAATGACACACATAATAAATACTGACTCCTTATTATTTTTTATACCGCCATTGAAGCGGAGTAAAGGTTTTATGCAAAATGTCTCAAATAATTTCAAAATTGTAATAATTACCTACGTAAAAAAAAAACAGCTAGAATAGAAATTCGTTGCAATGGTTTCTTTACCCCTTATAGAAATTTGTCTTAAAACATTTTATGTATAAATAAATACACCCTATATTTAGTGAAGAGAATAATATTAAAATAGTAACTGACTCGTCTAGGGTAGTTGTAGGTGAGAGCCGCTCGTTCGCAGAAGTTGAACTGGTTGGCCAACTTCTTGACACGTGGCTTGATGTGGAACACCTCGTCGTCCATGATTTGAGGCTCCTCGTCCTCCTCTGAACATTTACAAGATATATTATAACTATATGATTCAACAATTTTTTTTTGTGTTTTCTTAACTTTCTTATTTTGTCTACAAATGTTGACCACAGATAAATCAACAGTAGGTGAATCGTCCGTTAATTCAATCAACATTAGGTTAATTAATGGTAGTTGAATAAACCGTACGTGAATTCTCTTTTATTGATTTCGTTCAATAGTTACTCGTATTACAAAAATCTGTGAAACGATCTTTAGGTATTTTAAACAGTAGGTCTTTTGACCATAGTTATCTCGAAAATAGAATAAGTTTAGATATTATAATATTATGCAACCCTCGTACTACACTTAAATCAAACTCATTTATTTCAACTAAACCAATCACAAGCACTTTTGAATTCTTTCTTCTTCATTTCGACGGTACATCTACATATGTTTCTTAAACTGTTTGGACCCAGTAGGTAGCCACTTTGAATTTTCAAGAATCTACGCAATCTGTACATCAAACTAAATTACATTTCAAAAAAATAATTGCTAGGAACGATTTCTATTTTTGGTGTAAAAACTTTTTTTATAAAAAAAAAACAACCGACTTCCAAAAAAACACTACAAACTGAAAAATAACTTTAATTTTGGAAGTCGGTGTCGTTGGTTCCGCATTTTCGTTTTTTGACACCGACTTTCGAAATTAAAGTTATTTTTCAGTTTGTAATGTTTTTTTGGAAGTCGGTTGTTTTTTTTTTATAAAAAAGTTTTTATTTTTCACTTTTTAGTTATACCTACCCCAAACAAATTCATATAACACTACTTGCTATGTAAATTTCAGTGATAGGAAGTTGCATCTACGTTTATAGGGTACAGACATCATGTTGTGTGGTGCGATTGCGTAAACAATGTATACATATGCGATAGCAGCAATCGCGGTTGTTTTACTGGTATTTATTGAAGAGTTCCGTTTTCTGTCTCCAAAACTCGGAATAAACCTCTATCGAACATTTCGGAATAAAGCTCTATCGAACAAAAAAAGAATTTCGCAAATCCGTCCATATATGACGGAGTTATGACCGAACATACATAAACAAAAAAAAAAAAATAGAAACATCCGAATTGATAACCTACTCCTTTTTGAAGTCGGTTAAAAATCGCTGATCACGGTAAGTAACGCTCACAATGTAACGCACGCGAAACAACGTGCAATGCGTGCCTGCAATGGTACAGGGGTCGTGGGGTACCTATAAAGGATAAATTTTTAATCAGTGTACAAACTGTAATCATGAATTCAGCATATGACTCTAGAACCCCGTAGAAATTTTTCTTCGATTGTAAAAAAAAAAAGAAAAACTCAGGACTTTGATCTTCAATATCTCCATAGCGAGAAGGTTCCTAGATAAGGTCTAATATAAAAAAAACAGATCACAAGCCTACTCTCGGTTTCTTTGAGCGTCTTTTTAGACCACTTATAATATGCCTGGACTTACTTTCTTCTGCTGCTTCTTGCGGCTCCTCCCCTTCTCCTTCCCCTTCTGCCTTTTGCTCTGCATCTTCAGCTGCAGGTTCTTCATCTTCTTTTGCTTCTGCAGGTGCTGCTTCCGCTGGTTTTTCTTCTTCTGCTGCACGATCTTCTGATACAATAAGCGATACTTACAATAAGAGTATTATTTTAACGTGAATTCAGTTTTTACTTCATTAGGTACCTGCTAACACTGTCGAGAGTGCATTAACCAATTCCGCAGATTTTATGGAATTTGTCCAACCATGCCGCGTATGAAGATGCTCTATCTACAGCGCAGTCGTTAAACTGTCTCAGGTTTCTTTTTTTAATATTTATTGAAACCGTTGAAAGGATTGCCAATTAGATAGATTTTCCTGACTTAAATACGAAGAAAGAATTATCAAAGATAACTTTTTATGAAAACACCAATACCAAACGAAAGCTGACTTGTAAATGTCATTACGGGCAAGCAATGGCTCGCGTTACAAAATTTTTCAGTCATTAATTTGCAAGGATACCGATCAAATTGCGCAAAAATAGGTCCACCACGTGTAAGGACAAATAAATACCGGCACTCCAGAGCCAAACGCGATATACAATGGTTGCTCTAAATCGATTTCGGAATCGCTATAAATATTCCGAATTCAATGGATTATCGTGTCAGAAATCAACAAGAGGTTACAAGGGTAAGCCGAAACGGTATTACAATAGTTTATCATAAGAAGATCGTTACATTTGTATTGTGAATAGAAACGCGTGGAATCAAAGTACCTTGCTTGTGATTTATTCAAGTTGAGAAGGGTTTATTTATTGTCTTTAGGTAAGAGAACATTCCGTTTTGTTCCCTAATAATCCCAATAGTTCGAAGTGTCTAAGGGTCCGAACACACGTGCCGCATCCACACCACATCGCAGCGACAAAATTTGGGCAAGTAGCGGTTACGTGAGATTAGTATCGCTGCAGCATCTTGCAGTTGCGTTGTGGTAACTACAAAGGGGTTTGAAGATTTTTATACTGTCACGACATTTAGAAAATAGTGGCCACCTATATATCGATAGCTGACGACAATGCAAACAGAAAACATAATTATCACAGGTCTCATGCGTGGCCGCCATTTTCAAAATAGTACGACAGTAGGTATGCCACGGAGATAAAAGCCCTTTAAATGTGGTTGCGTTGTCGCTAGTAGTTGCGATGTGGTTACGTTAATGTTTGCAGACAGACAGATCGACTCCGGCTGTGACAGTGTTGTCGCATCGACGGAACGTTGTGATTGTGCTGTGGCCGGCCGCTAATACCCGGTCTCAATGGTGGTTGCGTTGTGGCTGCGACGTGGTCCTAATGTGGTTCATATCCCCCTCACGGATTTTAACACAAATGTGGTCCGTGTGAATAAACTATTAATTTTCATATAAATTAGCGCCCGAACACGTGTTGTCGTTTTGGTGTAGTTGTGGTTGTGGTTGTGATGTGGTTGGTACGTGTGATCGGGCCCTATGAGCTAATTTATACAAAGTCCATGGAATAAAACTGACATTTGACAGATTTTCTATGGAAATGTTGTCAAAAATTCAAAATTACTCCTTTGATAAATATAGGCGTTGAAAAAATCCGCTTAGAATTAAACAAATAATAAAAACTTTGAAGAGAATATAACAAGCACGAAGTAAAAACACAGATAAGAAGTGTCCTAACAATCGTTCTTACCATGAATCTGCGTCTAAAAAGCCTGGTGTTTATAGCATTTCCTCTTTGAACGTTAATTTAAGTGGCAATAACCGCATTCTGTATCAAACAATTTCACATTAACGACCGAATAAGCGATGGGATGCAAAATTGCCAAACATTCTATTATTAGAATTCTATTTAAAATGCAGTAAGTAGTAAAATTCGTCAAGGTGATAAAAGCTACGTAAATGAGTCAGAAGCGACTCGTATAGTTTGTAAATTTTGATAAAGCACTTGGATTTTTAAACACGTTAGATACACGCTTCTAACGTGTTTAAAAATCCAAGTGCTTGCTACATTATTTATTTAATCGGGCCAGTTAGGTTTAATAGAGATTCATCTCTATAATTTTAACATTTAGAATAAAATTCTTGCATGTGTAGAATCACGTGCGATAATATATATTTATACATTTATGTTGGAGTAAAGAAGTGAGATGAAGAAGTTTGGGGAAAATGGATTTTCTACCAAAAATCTATTTTTATGACTCTTAAGGTATCAATGTTTGTTCCTTCTTTGTATGAGAAAAGAAGCAAGAGTCTGTAGAGATGTCTTATGATCAATATGCTACTAAAAAATCAAAGTGTTCGTACGTCCACCATTCTGCATTGGGTTTGCGTGCTGTATGGTGATACCAGCTGCTACTACGTATATCTCTGGTGGAAAGGCAGCGTTAGCCATCATTATGTATCAGTAAACCACTAGTCTGTTATACCTTCAGCTTTAGCTTCCTCAGGCGCAGGCTGGTCAGGTTCAGGTTCTTCTTCCTCTTCCTCCTCAGTTTTGCTCTTCTTAACCTTCGCACGCTTTGGTCCAGCGTCATCGAAGCCAACCATGCCTGTAACAAGACGATTGTCATAAGATTTCATTCGAAACTTCGAGATTTCATGAATTTGAGTATATTGATTCTTTTCTTCATTTCAATGATTATTGGTTACGCATATTTAGGTTCATATTTTACGAATACCTCGAACAATATCGACGTACAAGTTTTACGTTGCCACATAAAACCGAAGTCCATTATGTAATTCAAAAATGTAAAGAGTATTTTAAATATTTGTTCCTCAATTTTCATGATTGCACCTGAGGGGCCCTGGCTAAATAATAACAGCCGCACAGGTTGATCAATCAGGTTAAGCTACGCTTGCTGCGGTTGGTCTGTGGATGGGTGACCATCTTTACATACCGAGACCCCTCCGTGCCTCGGAAAGCACGTTAAGCCAATGGTCCCGGCTGTCATTCGTAGATCTCTGACAGTCGTTACGGGTAGTCAGAAGCCCGACAATCTGACAACTAGTCTTACCTAGGGGTACCGTATTACCCAGTAACTGGGTTGTGGAGGTCAGATAGGCAGTCGCTCCATGTAAAATACTGGTATTCAGCTGCATCCGGTTAGACTGGAAGCTAACCTCAACATAGTTGGGAAAAGGCTCGGCAGATGATGAATTTTCATAGAATAGAATAGAATAGAATATACTTTATTTGCTTTGAATGCAGGTACATACAAATAGGATCGTAAATAACAATAAAGAACCGTGTACATTCTGCCTTGTTGGCATGCAAACACAATAATTATTAAAGGTACAAGTTATCAAAATAGGTTATTATAAAGATGTATCATTTAGGAAATCCTGAACAGAATAATAACATTTATCGACAAGTAATTCAGTAAAACATTTTTTAAATTTCATCAAGGGCAAGGTTTTCATATGATCGGGAATTGATGATTGCACCTACCAATGTTTGTCTCTACATCATCCAAAAGTTGACTGGTATAAAATGCCTATGGCATAAAATCCGCCGCTGTACATATAGTGCTTGAAGTATGTAATAAATAAATAGTTTTGCCACCAATTTTACGAACTACCTCTTTAAGATAATTCCAAAACCAATTAAATTAATATCAACTTATATTTTGCCTTAGCTAAGTTTGTTCTTCTTTACTAATATTATAAATGCGAAAGTGACTTTATTTTTTTTTGCGCTACACGCTAAAACGGCTGTTCGGCTCATGGGTAGGCTACTTCTTACTACCGGGGTAGTATGATCCCGGGGGATAATTTTCGATCCACGGGCAAAATCTAGTGTAATTATAAAACAAACTGCAAGTACAGTTATCCAATACATCATAGAATAGTCCCTTACCATATCCAGCGGCTATCTGCGCCTTGGCTTCATCAGAATCCTTGCGTATAGCAGTGCCCTGGTATATGTACAGCGGGTACGCCTTCCCAAAGGTCTGTTTAGGCTTCGTCACGAACAGCCCCTTGCCATAGTGGTACGCCACTTCATCAGCTATCCACTGAGGGTTGATCGTGGTCAGACAACGACCAACCTCTTCTTCGAGATCCTGAGGAAGTACGGTAACTTAGTTTTTTTTTAAATTGTGATTTACTTAATCTCTTGCAAGATGAGCTTTTATGAAGTATAAGAATTATGGCCGTGTTCCTTGGAGCGGGTAGGCAGAGGTGTACATTTTGTAAAATATAAAGACCTAGATCACAAATCCAGATTTCGTAATGGAATGACCCAGTTTTGCAATAAAATTAAACTAATTGCTATTTATAGCGACAGCATTACAAAATACAAATGGAAGTTTATTAGCAGCAGTTGTTGGCAATAACAGTTTATAGTCTCCTAGTGGTTGTTTAGGTACTTCGATTATGTATTCCTACGACGTACGCATGCGCCAAGTAGCTTTCGAGATTTTTCCTTTACCTTCAGATTTAATATCCCCAAATCTGTGCGCTACTTTACTTTTTCTAGAGGGCGACCAAATTAGGATGAATGAATTGTGAACGATGGATGATATGAACGAAAAGAGAGTGAATGATAACGTAACAGCTGCTGCTAACACGGTAGAATGGAAGAGGAACACATTTAGCGCCGACCCCAAGTAACACGGGACAGGACAGGCAGAAGAAGAACGTGAGGGAGAGGCAATCTTTGTGCTCTCACGCCCCTAGTCGCCGCAGGAGACGCCGGGAGTCAAGAGCCGACTCCCGGCTACCGTAGGCGCGGGCTTGCGGATGGCGAGCAATGGGCAGTTCGCCGTCCGGTAAGGACCAGGCCCGGGTCGACAGTGGGTTGTATTCTGCGCGCGTCCCAAAGAGATATCAGCAGTAACTCAAGGGGTCCGCTAGGGCCGATGCCTGCCAGGGTCGCGGGTTGTTCGAAAGAGTAACCGTGGCCCCTGGCACAGGCAACTGAAGAAACACGGGTAGGTTTTGGTCAGTAAAAGTAAAAGACACGCCGTCCCGCTCCGCCCAGAGCGGGAGAAGTTATTTGATAATTTCCCAAGCAATAAAAAAAAAGGCAGAAGAAGAAAAATCTGTGCACTACTTTATTTTTAATTTTTGTGGTTAAATTGTAATATCTTACTGCATCGGGCACTTCCTCCTGGTCGTCAGGTTTGATAAGATTGCGCGGCTTGAGCCAATCCGGGGCCTCATCATCAGCTATTTTCCCGCGAGATCCTGCTCCCCCATCTTTCTGCTAAATAACACCATTCAACATTAGCAAGTACATAAACAACACCCAACACCTCAGCATGATGCGTTACGTACATCCAAGCACTGCAACGTTTTGTTTATAAGCACTTTTTCCTCGGTGACGTTAAGAGCGCGTTTTATCATAGCCTTCAGCATTTTGCTTAATTTTTTTTGATTCACTTTCAGAAACAAAGAAATACGCAAGCACGCAAGCGATGTCTGACAGCAAATGAAACACTGGTTAGTTTTCTAAACGTTTGAGAACTCCAAGCGGATTTACGAGTAAATATTCTAGAGACATTTGCATATTGTTTGATAGGTCTTTATTGGGGACGATCATGTAATTCGACTATAAATAATTCGAGGCACTTTTAGCTAAGCAAAGCAAGCGTAAACAAACGATTAAACCGCTGCGTGCCCGAGGAATGCTGGATTGTATCTTTATTCATAATAATTTGTGTTTAAGTCCCAAGTTTACGGTCCACGCAAAAGATTTGGCCGTTAAAGTCCCCCTGCTGTGTAAAGGCCTATCAGGCAAAAGTTTATCGTTGATTTTACTTACGTCAAAACCATCGTCGGATTTGGAAGATACATGTGATATTACCGATTCGATAGATATGGGTCCTGTTTCAGAAGACATTTCAACCAAAACACGCGGTCTAAAAATTGCCTTTATCATTGGAAGCGCTAATCAGTACTGCAGTGTCTTATAGCCTGTAGTTCTCACCCAGATACCAAATGAACTTTGACCGAAGAATGAACTAAACTGCATTAGTAGCGACAGCCGCTAATGTACATTACACAAGATAGCTACCAATTCCGAGTAAAATACGGGTAATTTTATTTGTATCACGCAAAAACTGCAAGTTTGATCGTAATGAGTTTGTTATTATTATTGATATTGCCTTGTATTCAGTATTGAATTGCAGTTTTATTGGGAATGAAATTGAAACATAAAGAAATTGTGAAAACGAAGCATTTTAAAGACTATTAATGATTGTCGGTTTCTTGCAAAATACGTAACGGTTTATGGGATTCCAGAAATGGATTACATTGTAAAATGGGCTAAAGCGCCCTCTTAGCAATAACGTTTTATGTGGCTAATTCTCAAGTTATGAATGGGAAATAAATTGAAGGCAATCGTTTTAGTCGGCTATAAAATGACCTGACGGTCGTTTGAGCCAGGGCGGAGCTTATCCCAGATTTAAATACGGATACAATGTTTCATTGCCATGAAATGGGCGGATATATACGGATAATTTACGACTTTGTCTTTCAAGGAGTTTCCTATTTCATAGCAATGTGTGTTAATATAATATTTTCATATATATTTTTTTAATTAATGACATCATCCGTCGTGCTTGTTACCGTCAGGGTGCCAGCTGTTTTAGAACCCAACTGCTTGGCACGTGACCATTGGAAGAGACCAGACGGAATGACCATAATGCCCTGGAAGTTAGGCAGACCTTTGTTGGGGGATGCCACATGCGTTGACACACTTGCGCCATCCCATCTTCCTAGCACGATGGGCTGTGCTGGGACGGATGCTGTACGTGCAGAAAACCTCAAAGGGCGAAAATATTCCAACCTGATTGGGAGTTATATGTTCGAGCCGTTTGGGGTTGAAAGACAGGGCCATGGGGTCCGAGTGCTCACTTGGTTTCTCGAGATATCGCCAAGCGGTTAGTCGACCCTTCGCATGACCTATTTCTTGACCAAAGAATTAGCACCGCCATACAACGCTGCCAGCCTTTTGGGCGCTGTTCTTGTTGACAGCCATGCGGACAAATTTTTTGATGCCCTATGATTATTTTGCTTATTTTTTCATATAAATGTACATATTATTATTGTAAATGTTAGCTTATATTATTTAAATATTATCTTGATTAAGTAAATAAATATTGTTCATATACTTTCAAGTAATACTACTATTTTTGAATTTCCCATATTTTGTGATTTTCTTTCTTTTTTTAAAATTTATTTATGGTTTTGATTATTGATTCATATTATTAAGAATTGTTTACCAAGTCATCTTTCATGAAGACTTCTTCGAATTACTTATGCTTGGATTGCTCTACTTTTTACTTCCTACTTCCTTGATCATATTGTTAAAATATTTCATATCTTGCATCAGCGCCATCAGGAAAAACATATCTCATATCAAAAGATTGTTCATCTACTTTGTTTAATATTATGAACAATTTGTTTCGTAGATTATATTTTTATGCAATCGGTACAAAGTTTGTAAATTACTTCCCTAGGCAGGGCGTGTCACCAAATTCTAATTAGTCCCCGTGTCTGGTATTAGCTAGTACTGGGGGGTTGAATCACGACATCGCGACAATGGTGATGGTAGATTAACATTCAGTTCTCTTTGCACAGTCCTAGGTGAATATTTTGAGCTTGACTCCTTGGCTTACCGAGGATTTGAACCATAAGAAGATGGAATCAGAAAGTTTGATTTTAAAAAATATTGGGAGATAGGGTTCTACGGTAAGTCTTTATTTTAAATTACTTTGGTAATATTTTCAGGCTTAAAAAACCGAAAGCTGCGCTTGAATGATGTAGACATTCTTTATTAATTAATTGTTTTACTATTTCTTGATATGTTTATTTATTTAAACTTTTCGCACACAAAAAGGTAGAAAGGCGGACTTAATGCTTTAGGCATTCTCTTCCAGTCAACCAAGGGTGGTGAAGAGATTAGATGGCAGGTGCTTTGGTTCAAAGGAATAATGATATAAAAACTACTTACGTGTTAACTTACTTAAGTAGGTTATTGAATATGCTGTTGCTTTATTTTAAGGGTTTTTACTCTTTTACAGCAATCTGAAATAGATTGCTTTAAAAGAGTAAAAACCCAATGCAAACGGATTCGGTCGCTAAACAAATAAATTGTATGATGTATTTTGTGGCAGAGCTTTATTGTTTTGTGTCTCCTTAGTACTTAAATTTAGTGCTCCGATAGAAAGCACATAAAATTTTGACGTCATGCTTGCTTGAGTCGTCTAAGTATGTGAGTTTTTTTTTAGGTACATTAAAATAACGTGTGATTTTTACGTACTTATAGACGTCATACATGTGTATATATAACGAACCTAAATTCGGTTAAAATTGTATAATGTAACGTAAACGCACCTAATAACGACCCGTTAAAATCCGCGCTCATTACCGCCCCATTCAGAAAACTATCATTTTTATGTCATGTATTAAAGCTACACAAATGGTTGCTTTAAAAAAAATGTAGATGTATTTGTATTGCAAATGTTCATCTCTTTTTTGCGTGCGTAACTCGACGATTTAAATAATAATTGCTATGTTCGTCCGTGGACGCCGACCTTAGTGCATTTTCCATAGTGTGGCATTCCCGATGGCGTAAGTACTCTTGTTTCTTTTTTAGCAGAAGATTATATCGTAAAGCATTTTAATGTAACTTCTAGTTCTTTTGATGCATTTTTGATACTTTCAGGAACACAAGTAATGATTCATTTTAATGAGATATTATTTTATTTTGCTCAAAATTCAATATTAAAAATAGGCGGTAATAGGAACAAAAATCACAATTTTATTCCTATTGTCGACCCATGTCGTTGATAAGTACTTCTCGTATCTTTTGTGTGCCATGATTTTTGTTAAAATGCATAAATTACTAGGCAGGAGGCTATACTAACTCAGTTCCTTAGTATGTTAACTTATATTTGAGCTATTAACGCCATATATTCAAGAGCTTTAGTAGCCGTATACACTAACTTTGTTCTTATGTAAATATTTTGATGAATAAAGGAGGTATAATTTTTAAATAGTGTATTTTTATAGTTGAAATATCATTATTATTAAATATTTTTAGCAACCGCACCACTTAAAATCATATACATGTACAAAAATCACATGTATTTACACAATTCATACACATTCCCTTGGGTCGGTAATAGGTCTGCATCAGGATGACTGGACCAAGAAAGATTTTGGAGGTTTGAGCAATACCAAGTTTTAGTACCTATTTGGTACTATTTGGTACCAGACATCAAATAATTTGTACCTCGCTAAAGAGGGAAATCTATTACGAGGAAAGTGGCCAGCCATTCTGACTTCAGAATGGCTGGACCAAGTCGGTTTCACCTAGTTGTAGGCGTTATAACTAGTTGATCTATTCGTTAAAATTTAGTACCTGATTGGTACCTCAACATATGTTTTTCTCATATTTTTTCGATAAGCCAAAAAATAGTTACCTCTAAAAGAAATTTTGCATGTAATTTGGAGCACTTTGATTTCACCTAGTTGTAGGTGTTATAATTAGTTTATCTTTCATTAAAATTTAGTACTTCGTTGGAACCTCCACATATGTTTTTCTTAGATTTTTTAGATAAGCCAAAAATAAGTTACACCTACAAGAAGTTTTGCATATTAATAATGTTTATTTTTGTACAAAGAAAATGACCGAAAATAAATCATAACACACATAAATATTCGTTGACTGATACATTAATATTTTTTTGCATATAAATAACAGTGTGCATACATTTTGTTTCTACTTATTGTGATTCTACTTGACAGGTCAAAAAAAAACATGTTTAGTTTCGTTTTAAAGTAAAGTACTGGCTTAAAAAAACCGGGCAAGTGCGAGTTGAACTCACACACGAAGGGTTCCATACCACCGTAAAATAATAATTAACACTATACCTACAACGTGTAACGTTAAATGCGCAAAACCTCAGACACCCCAACTGATTTTTAATTCAATTGACCTATTTCAGAGAGAAAATAAGTCTGGAGGTGAGGTTCCCACGACGTACTAAATTTTAATGAAAGATAAACTAATTATAACACCTACAACTAGGTGAAATCAAAGTGCTCCAAATTACATGCAAAATTTCTTTTAGAGGTAACTATTTTTTGGCTTATCGAAAAAATATGAGAAAAACATATGTTGAGGTACCAATCAGGTACTAAATTTTAACGAATAGATGAACTAGTTATAACGCCTACAACTAGGTGAAACCGACTTGGTCCAGCCATTCTGAAGTCAGAATGGCTGGCCACTTTCCTCATAATAGATTTCCCTCTTTAGCGAGGTACAAATTATTTGATGTCTGGTACCAAATAGTACCAAATAGGTACTAAAACTTGGTATTGCTCAAACCTCCAAAATCTCTCTTGGTCCAGTCATCCTGATGCAGACGGTAATAGGTTATACGATTTCCTTTAAGAAAACCTATTACCGATCTACTTGTACATTTACGATGGACCCCATACTACATGTTTTTTTATTTGGTATTTATTTTCAAGTAAACTTAAAGTTATTTAATATACATTATAGTATTCCATAATAAACATACAGATTTAAAATAACATAAGCTTTATTATATTATAGTAATACTTAGCTAACATTTATATGTGGAAGTCATGTAATTTTAATTACTATTTGCTATCCGTTTATATATCAGATGATTGTGAAATAAACCGTCCAGCAAAGATCATTATGCGGCCGAGATATGATTGTGGATTTGATTCAGAGTCAGATGAATCTATTTTTTAATCTTATTTTTTTTGCCAAAGGTTAATTTTCTTAATTTGTTTTATATTATAATATTTGATTTTGATTTGAAATGACTGCTAGAATTAAGATTTCATTCTAATTTTATATTTCTATATTAAATTTTGTAAAATAATATACTAATATTACACTTTAGGTTACAAATAATTATATTAAGTAGTATATTTTTTAAGACTTATTGAAGGCTGTTAAGAATATATAATAACGTTAAGTTTTGATAACATTTTGTAGTGAATGCTGAGATCATAGTTAATCTTAAATTTGATTCAGAGGCACATGATGTTATTTTTATAATTTTTTTTTCACATGAATAATTTTATTAATTTGTTGCATTTGTCAATCTTAATCCAAGATTTGATTTTTGATTTGACATGACTACTAAACTTAAGAGGCGGTTTACAGTCAAATGCCTTTTCTACTGTTTTAATAGATACGATAAACCGCCTCATAAATGTTATTGTAATTTTATATGACTATGTTACATTTTTACTAAGTTTCTATAATGCCATGTACCTACTCTTGTATAATACCAAATGCCCCCATTGGTTATATATTATAGTAGTTATAATCAATACTGGCCTTTGGTAATTTGTTATACAAAATTCGTATAAATATGATATTTTTTATTGATTTAACGCTGTTAAGAATATACTATTATAAGAATACATATAATTGTTAAGTGTTGATAGCATTCTGTACTGTGTTGGAGCATTTATATAAACAGTTCACACACACGAGCATTTTTATTTAACTTTAACGGTTCCATTTATTTAGTGGTCGGTATTAGGTGTCACATGAACGGTATTAGGCACACACCCGATATTTTGAGTCGGTAATAGGGACATGACCCTTTTTCCTTTTATTTAATTTTTAATGTTTTAAGTAATTCTTTGATTATCTGTTCTTATACATAACTATAAAAATCGATAATTTCAGTACTTGAAAAAATATTTTTATTGAAGCCACATATTAAGAATGTGGTTGTTTTTTGGATATCAATCTGAACTCCGCTTAAACTGGCGGTAATGGGTGCGTTTACGTTATACCTAATACAGAAGAAAGATCTGAAGTTCTGCAGAACTTGTTGTTCGTTCGGTTCACGTGTCGATCATTTCTTCCCAATGGATTTTCAACTCTCGGAGTTAAGCCGAGCATTGAGAATCCAACAGAGCGCATCCCAGCGCATCAACAAAACACACTCTTGGATTTTCACGCGCTAAGCAGTGCGTTGAAATCAAGTGTGCGAAAAACATCGCAGCGGGAGAAACACACCCGTGTGAACCTGGGCTTAGTCGGAGTAACTAATAAATTATTCTTTTTGAAAGTCAAATATCAAAAACGGGGAGCAGTTTAAAAAAAAAGCTTTTTGAACGTCAAAATATCAAAAACGGCTCCCGTATGCACTAGAACTTCATATTAGTCACAGCTTTTATCAAAATGCAGCTTTTCATAATTCCGCCATCGCTTTCAACAAGACGGATTCCGTAGTGGATGATACGCTTGAGGCACAAGTCCCAATGCGTAACCACTGACTTAAGATATCTAACTGAAATATGTCGTCAAACATCAAAACAAAAATTGTCAAGTTGAATTTTTGGAGGTAATCCACTATTTTATTATTAGTTTTGAAGCAGCACATCATTTAACATTATACAACGTGTAACGTTAAATGCGCAAAACCTCAGACACCCCAACTCATTTTTAATTCAATTGACCTATTTCAGAGAGAAAATAAGTCATAAAAAAAATTAAAAAACCCGAAAATTCCACAGTATTCTTAGGCATAACTTTAGATGCCAAGCTTCAATGGGGCCCCCATATAGATAAATTGTCAAGAAAGCTTAGCTCTGCAGCATACGCCGTTAGGAAAATTCGTGATTTAACTGATTTAGAGACAGCCCGTTTAGTTTACTTTAGTTATTTTCATAGTGTGATGTCATACGGTATTCTGCTGTGGGGAAATGCCGCCGATATTCAGACAATTTTTATTTTACAAAAAAGGGCAATTCGTTCTATTTATAAATTAAGTCCTAGACACTCCCTCAGAGACAAGTTTAAAGAGATTAATATAATGACTGTGCCTTCTCAGTACATTTATGATAATCTTTTGTATGCACATAAAAATATTAATCTGTTTAAAAAATACAGTGATATCCATAACATAAATACTAGGAACAAACACAAATTTGTTGTTCCTACAACAAGGCTCAAGAAAATAGGTGGCTCGTTTAGATGCCAATGTATACGTTTTTATAATAAACTTCCTAGCCACATTCAAGAACTAAGCATTAATAAATTCAAATCTTTTATAAAGTTAAAACTATGCCAGAAAGCCTATTATACTGTAAAAGACTATATTGAGGACAAAAAAGCTTGGGATTGAGCTGCTCCAATAGGTCTAGACAGTGAATGTTGTTTATTTTTTATTTTTTGCTGACTTACACTTTTGTTTTTTCTCTTTCTAAATATCTATTTATATACAGAATGACATGAACATTTACTGTTTGAAGTCTTATATTATTTTAATTATTGTGAATGTGATGACTATGTGGGTTTCCGTTTTAATCATGGTCTGGCACTTTGAGCGGTCTATGCGGTCTACACAAATGTCCTGTCCTTGGTATTACTCGTCGAATCGTTGAGCTCCTTAAGTTCTGAGTTGAGCTGCACGGTTACTGACGAATGCGTGCACTGACTGCACAGGTCCGCTCAATCTGTGTGGTTCTTTCCTCAAAAGACCACTTCAGACACAAATCTACATAGTCCTCAAAGATCAAAGATTATGTCCGGATTTTTATATACACATTGACATTGATGAATTTTATATAAACAATGACATGGATATTTACTTTGTAAAGTATCTTATTTTTTATTATTATTATTATTATTGTGAGTGTGAAGACTATGTGGGTCATTTCTTTTTTCTGTTTTCCTTCTTAGTTAGTTTTAATCATGATCTGGCAGTTTGAGTAATTTATGCGGCCTACCCAAATGTCCTTTCATTGGTATTGTTCGTCGAATCGTAAGGCTCCTCAAGTTCTGAGTTGAGCTGCACGATTTTTGACAAATGCGTGCACTGACTGGACAGGTCCGCTCAATCTGTGTGGTTCTTTACTCAAAAGACCATTTCAGACACCAATCTACATGGTCTTCACATGATCTGACCAAGATTATGTCTGGACTTTAAAAGAGACTGTGACCTCTGAGTTTGTTTCGGCCTTTCTTCTCAGAGTAGTCAGATAGGAAACGCCGACCTCATCTAGTTTAAAAAAATATGATTGACATGTAAAAGTGTTTGTACAAACCTACTTACAGAAAATAAATCATTTATCATTTATTTATCATTTAATTGTATAGGTTTTATGTGCTGTTTTAGTTTTACTGGCCATTCTGATCGTTTCTTGTGTCTGCGACGACGCTTTACCGAGGGAGGAGTCGTCACCGGGTCGCTGCGCCGCGCTGACATTGGCTTGCTTGACCTATTAATAAATAGACATGGCAAAGTTTTTAATGAAGATTTTTTGAAAAATGTGACCTATATTATTCTGATCAAACTATTTTCAGGTTTTGCGCATTTAACGTTACACGTTGTATATATATATATATATATATTTATGTCCGTGCATGGGGTGGTACACCTCTGTACAGGGCCAACTCTATTATTGTGAATCAACGTCATACGTCAAAAGACAGGAATTGAGAACTCTTGGCACGCGTACCATAAGTGGCACGCAAAAGGGTATTATGTGCGGCACGCAAATCGTTCAGATTCTAGAATAAATATGGTCAAAATTAATGCAAATGGTTGTTTTTCTTTCGATGGCATAACGTTTCATAACTCATATGCTTCCGATGACAAAAAACAAGTATCTCGTCGTTTTCCCATAAATAAATGTGGTCTGTGGCAAAATATGGTATCTATGTATATCCAATACATAGTATACATAGTATTGGAAATACCTACTGAGTTTGACACATTAATTATTTTGTCAAACGTCCTTTGCAAAAAGCGTATTGCGACCACGGTTGCCATTTTGATTGCCTTTTTCTGATGCAAACCATCCGCGGTTTATTCTTTAAAAATCTCAAAGTGAAAACGTAGGTAAAGTGATCTGTCACTCTACCTGATAGCTAGGAATAGACACTCAATTCGCTTAAGATTTTTTACATTTTTACAGAATACGTTATTGATTAGCGCACCCCTAAACCGAGCTTTCAAAATTCAAATTACATTCAATTTCGGCCATTCTAAATTATAAGCAGTTCCTAACAACCATGAAATTTTACGATATTAATTTCCTTTATGCATCAAGTTCGCGTGCTGGATTCGGAATGATGATGTTCGATCGATGGGACGTAGGACAGTATCTGATAGCGGTTATCGTGATAACCAACAGTTCTGACAGATTGCCTTTATTAATTCTTTTGAGGGAGCCGCAGTGGTGAGTTAGTTGTTGGTTCGAACTGTCGTGTTGACACGGGGTAGATATTTTAAATTTTGCAGCGTTGGAACAGTTTTGATGGCGGATTTTGGGTAAGATTTTATATTATTTACTGTAGATTTAAATTTAATCCTACGAATATTTCGCTGTGCTGTATATTTTGTAGGTGTTACACTTTAATAGCTACACTTTTAATAAGAGCTTGTATTCGAAAACAGCTTAGACGCTTAAAACAGTTCATAAATATCTAACTACATTGAAAACGGCCTGTAAAGAGGCTTTTACATTTTTTAAAATATCAGACAGTTAGCGAAAGTTATAGGTACTTATGTATAAATGTATGATGCTGTCACACACAGTGCCAGATCATTTTTACCCAATTCTCCAATTCATGACAGATAAAACGCACTTTTTATTCAATGTGGACTAAACTACTATTGATTAAGCATTGCTTTTAGCGTTCAAAGCAAAATTGCAACTTCACTATAATACCTCACGAAATATAGCGAAGCATGGGATTTAAATACGAAGACAGGGTCACAAGGCGTGCGATGGACATACACATTATGGTTATTGTTACACAAATAAATTAAATATTCCAAGATAATGCAGTGATTTATCCAGTGAAGTGCCTTACACACAGTATGTACAAATATGAGCAGCTTTTTGGCTTTAGCATATCGTCCAATAATGGTAACAAGATTGGCCCCGATATTTCGATATGCTAACACCAATAAAGTAGGCGAAGACGGTCACAAACGGCAGCCAATATTGGCCAAGACAGACACAAACACAGGTACGAGGTCGTATTTACAATGGAGTGACGCACACGCATGCTGTGTCCTAAGGACCGTTACTCACTCTCAACCGCTTTAGTAGTGCCAATCCTATGGATTTCTCCTTGGACTTACTTCGCCACAGTTCTGGCAATTTCTTTTTCATCCCTTTCGGGCTAGGAATCTAAATCAGGCAGCAATGGATTATTACAAAAAAATACGGTACTTATAAGTGAATGTCTGTTCTGTGTTTCGTATTTGAAATGCCTGTACCTGTAGTTTGTGATGTTGGTCTTCGTTTACCTAACATAGTAGGTAATCTATGTTAATGTAGTGTTTATAATTGGTTTGATACTTACGCTGAACTCTGTAAAATAACTTATACAATCTAGTTACAATATTAACGTAGTGCAAAGTTTTACGTGCAGCTGTTTAGTCGTTTATGTAAATATTCTGATGCAGTTCAAGGAGAATTTTCGCAGTGAGCTTAGCTCTGTGATATCATCTTTTGGAATCTAGAACAGTTTCTGTTTCACGACTGTTTTACTAGTCCAAATATACCTTTGGCATTGAACTGACAACTTGTAGATAAGTGCTTGATATATGTACTGGGGCCAGATTAGTTCTGTATCTATTATTTGACATGAAAATCAGTCTGAACTCAGATATGCTAATATTATTCGAAACAAATGTAAACAGTAGAGAAAGTTTGCGAGGAGCATATTTGTCGATGGGTTGTAGCGTTTGTGTTTGATCAATGTTGCTACTAACTTACATAATATACAAAACAATATTTCTAGTACACTTATCAATCAATCAATCATTGTTATGAGTTCGCGACATTGTAAATTGAACACAGTTTCAAATATGCTTCCACAATAAACAGAGAGTAAATTATTTTTAACATTTACAAGTTTCTTTTATGAGTTAATCTTTCGGAAACTTATTTTTATGTTTGAACCGATTAAAGAGTATTGCTTACCTTCTTAGGAGCCATATTAAGGCACTCGCATAAATAAAACCAAACAAATTCTAAGTAAATACAATAGCTATTCTTTCAAAAATCTGAACGCGGAGAAAAAGTTTGAGAAAACGTAAATAAATTTGATAGTGAGTCGTGAGTAACGCGGCTGCGCGCGCAGACCTCTGTTCCCATGGCAACGGGGCGGAGCTCCCCTCATCCCTAGTTGGGCTGCAGTACCCTGTACTCCCTAGAGTATATATGTTCTGTGACCGTGTAGTTTTGACGTGTTTTGCCTGCTACAGGTATCTTCTGGTGCTCTATCCTACATAAGGTAGCTTTTATCCTTCCGTATATAATCCAGTACTATTATCCTCGTAGACACGGTATAATAGTTGCTTGTCGTCAGTTATATATAGACTTGTCACGATACTCACTGATAATGGGAGTAGGTAACCATTATGTCCTTTGCGAGCGGCGTAGGTGTCCAATGTGTAGTGTTAAAACCGCGGGGGTGGAATTAACAACACTTTACAATCAGTGAAGAGTAATTCGTAGTGCACGATATATTGTAGTAACAATTCGTTGAGACAATCACTGGAAATAATGTTGTAAGCCAAAGAATGGACGGATAAAAGCTGGTTACAATTAATAGTTAATATTTTATGAATGATAACAGACTTTTCATAGCATAGCTTTATATGCTATGTAAAATAGAATTATGTCTTTAAATTATGTCGGGAAAACACGAACATTAATTTATTAGTGGTCCCAGCATGAGAGTTGCATATTTTAAGGCATTTATTTCCGTGCCATCTTCAAGAAAATGTATTAATAAACTGCGCATTTATTTTTAAACGAAGTGCAAAATTATTCTAATTGCTACGTTTTCAAGTTATTTCCATCTTGCCTAAGTGCCTGACCTTTACAAATCTGTTTATAGTCGACGCATTCCGTTCATCTGGAGCCGTTCTCAACGTTCACTAAATCTGATTTATGTATTTTTAGATCATTGCATTACGTAGCATCCATCATTATTCTAAGCTGGATAGAGTGGTTCTATTTGAGTTTACACTCTAATACTTGTTATTGTGTATTCCGTTTTATAGTGTTGTTAACAGCAACTGAAAATGATTGGGTTTGGCAGATATCCGAGATATCGTGATCATCACCAAAAAAATTTGTGATTTTTATGAGCACGTGTTATTCTACGTTTAGTTACTGTACATACGAATAATTGTTGAAGCCCTGCAAATGAAGCCTTGACGTCACAGTCTAGACAAAGATTATTAATTTGACTTAGCTTGGTTAAGTCCCGTCTACTTTTTCGCTATTATTGTTTCCAATAATTGACTTACACAGTGGAATTGATTTGCCTTAGGACAGTGTGCTTTTGGCGAATGAGCATGCCATGAGTGCTGAAGCCTTATTTAGCGTACTTGCTTAAGATATTCTCGATTACCACTACACTCAACAATATCGAGGATGAGGACTGAAATGATGGTATCATTTCGAAAATTAATTTGTAAGATCAAACGAATTTCATCAAAGTTTGTTAACCCAACGGTACGTATTGAAAACCAATGTGTTAAATTTTGACTCAAAAGTGTTCATCATACCCCTTTATCTGTGTCACTCGTCCGCTCTGGGCGAGTACACAGATTACCGCGTCTGTACCTACCCGCCCGGACATAGGCTTTGAAATAAATTTGTTTATAAAAACTGTATCTATCTCGTTCACACAGACTGTGAGCGGGCGAGTGACACAGATGAGCTAATACAGGGTGTGTAACATCGACGCGCAAACTTAACCTACGAATAATTTCTACGCTGAGGGGTCTAAAAACACGTGATGAATTCATGGTAACAGATTGCACGTGCCATATACATGATGTCCCTAACACCATGTATATGGCATAGCCTTTAATAAATCTTCCTTCTCAATTCCAGGAGTGTTCAACCGAGTTCCCAGTCAAACCGTGCAAGCTGGCGGCTGAGGGCGACCGAGGTGGCGGGTTGCTGATCCCTGCCCGAGAGCCTGATGACAGCGGCATCGACAGCGACGACGCTGTGCGGAGGCTCATCCTGGCTCATCAGAGGCTACCGGTAAATATACAATACATAAAACGTGTAACGTTAAAGTCGCAAAACCTGAAAATAGTTTGATCAGAATAACGAGCCGAATGAATTGAAACACTTTTTAACATAGATCACATTAAAAAAAAAATGTTCATTAAAAACGTTGCCGTATCTATTTATTAATAGGTCAAGCAAGCCAATGTCAGCGCGGCGCAGTGGCCCGGTGACGACTCCTCCCTCGATAAAGCGTCGTCGCAGACGCAAGAAACGATCAGAATGGTCAGTAAAACTAAAACAGCACATAAAACCTTTACAATATTTTAATGACTCATTTTCTCTCTGAAATAGGTCAATTGAATTAAAAATCAGTTGGGGTGTTTGAGGTTTTGCGCATTTAACGTTACACGTTGTATGTCACGCTTGTTTCGCGAGTGGTTAGGGAGAGCCTACACCAACACTTGCCCAATTATGTTTAAGTCCTATGTAATAGGGGGCAAGTCTATTGCCATCAACCGGGTACAAATCCGGACTCCGGGGAGATAGTTTTATTTTTCTCTTCGTTATATACAACGTGTAACGTTAAATACGCAAAACCTAAGACACCCCAACTGATTTTTAATTCAATTGACCTATTTCAAAGAGCAAATAAGTCATTAAAAAATTTTAAAGGTTTTATGTGCTGTTTTAATTTTACTGGCCATTCTGATCGTTTCTTGCGTCTGCGACGACGCTTTATCGAGGGAGGAGTCGTCACCGGGCCACTGCGCCGCGCTGACATTGGGTTGCTGACCTATTAATAAATAGACACGGCAACGTTTTTAATGAAGAGTTTTTGAAAAATGTGACCTATATTAAAAAGTGGTTCAATTAATTCTGCTCGTTATTCGGATCAAACTATTTTCAGGTTTTGTGCATTTAACGTTACACGTTGTATACTACTACAGTGATTTTTTTCACTTATCCAATAGCAACAATTTAGCTGGCAGGGGGACACTTGACTCTAACAAAAATTAGCACTTTAAAGCTTAATATTTCACAAACGGATTCCTAAATCGAAAAATGGCTTTCACAAACTCGCAATATTTTTGAAATACCTATCCGACGATATTCCACACAATGGGGTAGACGAGAAAAAAAAAACATCCCACGGGTATTTGTCTCTCCTTCCCTTTTCAATCCATCCAAAGGTTGTCTTTAAAAGATCGTTCTCAGTTATAAGACCGCCTTCTAAAGACAACCTTTGGATCTTTTAAAGACATTTTAAGTTTTGGATTATCTTTTAAAGACAACCTTTGGATGGATTGAAAAGGGAAGGAGGGACAAATACTAATTAATAATAGTAATTATTCATTTATATGGTGTACATAATAAAGAGTATTCTATTTTATTCTAAAGCCCAAATAGAGAGACAAAAAGCTGGTTCAGAAGAATCATGTTATACTTTTCTGATTCCAGTTCAGTGATGAGAGCAGCAGCGATGACGAGCTGCAGATCCCATCACCAACTACAAACAGGCATAGAAACGAGCGACGGGCTAGCCTGGTAAATATACTAGTTTTTTCTAGTGATAAAGTTAGTAGTAGCATAGTCATCCATAAGGCCAACGCCCGTAATTAAAAAAAAACTTTTTTATAAAAAAAAAAACAGCTGACTTCCAAAAAACACTACAAAGTGAAAAATAACTTTAATTTTGGAAGTCGGTGTCGTTGGTTCCGCGTTTTCGTTTTTTGACACCGATTTCCGAAATTAAAGTTATTTTTCACTTTGTACTATTTTTTTGGAAGTCCACCGATTTCCGTTGTTCCGCTGTTTTTTTTTTTATAAAATTTTTTTTTAATTACGGGCGTTGGCCTTCTGGATGACTATGCTACTACTAACTTTGAACTTTGGAGCCGTCAAATAAATCATAAGCATCGAAATTAAAAAAAAAGTGTTTTGTTTTTCAAACAACCTAAGTAGTTAGTGATGGACCGAATATGGGTTTTGCCAATCTTTGACTAGCTGTAGTGGCGAAACTATTGAATATATTTGATTGAATTTTCGTATGCAGCCTGGGAACGTCATTAGAAATAAGCAGATTAATTTATTGTTTATTGTCGTCGCCACCCTGCATACTAAATGTATGACTAAAACCAACTGCATTCGAATTCCAGAAAAACGTAGACGAGGACCACGATCTAGTGATCATGCAGTGGCCTCAGGACCAGTACACCAAAGACCAGAACACGACGCGAGAAACCAGCCCCGACCGGTCCTCACCACCGCTCTACGAAGTAGAACTAACGGCTTCCGACGAAGACGACGATGCTTCGGTCCTAGAGCTAGTCATACCGATGCACTCGTCCAGGTACCAAAGGGTTCCGACCTCGTCGCCAAAGAAAACCAAACCAAAAGTAGTGAAGAGATATTTCTGCAGTATGATCTGCTGTGGACGTAAGTAAGTTTTTTATGATCTTGATGTTATCACTTTTAAAAAGTAACACGGTTGTTTGTGGTTACTTGATTATTTAAAGGTCGATTTAATAATGTTGTTAAATATTGTATACTAGCGACCCGCCCCGGCTTCGCACGGGTGCAATGCTGATCACTATCACTACATAGTATAAAACAAAGTCGCTTCCCGCTGTCTGTCTGTCTCTATGTATGCTTAGAACATTAAAAATAAGCAACGGATTTTGATGCGGTTTTTTTTTAATAGATAGAGTGATTCAAGAGGAAGGTTTATATGCATATAATACATGCATAATATAGTAGCGAAACACTGATAATTTTAGAGCCATTATTTCTCTTAAAAAGTATAGGATAAAAAATGGTTATTGTAGGTTATCCCTAAGAGATAGACATATGCCATCGCGGACTTTTTTGTAGACCTTTTTAAGGTGTACAATACTGTAGTACATTATTTTGATCTATCTCGTAGGGTTAAGACAGCGTTTGCAATGTAAGCGCAATAAAATGTGTTTATTTACGACATCATATTAGAAAACCCTAAAATGATCAGTGTTTCTCTACTATATTATGCATGTATTATACATATAAACCTTTCTCTTGAATTACTCTATCTATTAAAAAAAACCGCATCAAAATCCGTTGCGCAGTTTTAAAGATTTAAGTATACATAGGGACAGACAGCGGGAAGCGACTTTGTTTTATACTATGTAGTGATAAAACAATGAGGTGTATTTGTGTTAGTAGGTGGTAGGTACTGATTTATCTGAATCGAAATCAATGAAAGTCCATTTATCTATAAATGACTGAGAATTAGAACTTCCCGAAGACCATATACCAGTCTTGAGACTCTTAGAGAGTTGTGAGTTCGAACTCAGGCAGGCATTTTACTTTGGGTATTAAATTTTATCACCGATGCTCTCAAAACGGTGGAGCAAAACATCATGAGAAAACCGACATGTTCTAGAACAAGAAATCCGAAGACGTGTGACATCTACCAACCCACACTGGGCCTACGTAGTGGATAATGGGCACTCCCTCTCACAGAGAGTATAGTAGGCCTGTTTCCCAGTAGTGGGAACGTTATGGGATGATTATATTACATTCTTTTTATTTGTGAGTGTCCTTGAAACTGAATTTAGGCTGCTGTTTTATAAGTAGGTAATGGCTAAAAATAAAAGAAGACAATTATTATAACTTATTTTATTTGCCATATTGTCTCAGTTATGCTTCATCGCATCATGGAAAAGCTACAAAATACTCCTCATTGGTAGTATAGTCATAATCCAAAATAATAATAATAATTTAATTTATTTACACGTATATTTTTAAGCCGAACTATTTTAAGTTTAGTATAAGAAAGAAAAACATAAAAGTAAGTTGGAGGACTAAAATTTACAATTAACACACATTTCTGGGTCACATAAATGTTTAAATTATGAATTGATTTCAGGGGTTTACAGCCCAGGTCCTGGGATTTACTAGTAAATTTTGTGGGAATAGTCCTTTGTGCCACTTTCTTAGAAAATGTTCTTGTGTACTCTGGCAAGTCCTAGGAAATGTCCAGTGCAGTGTAGGCTAGTGATTCCTACAGAGGCTATTTAATATTATTTTATAAGAAACGGGACATTTTGAATGTTTTAAAATTGCCATATATGTAGTAATGAAAATCTAAACGGTGTCAATTTCAATAGTTATCATTTGTAAAAATTTTATTGAGTGAGAATGATCTAAATGTTGGTCAATTAAGTGTGCATTAAAAAAAAATATCCACTCACAGATATTTATTAAATGCATGTATATTTATATAAGTTCATGCATCTTAATTTAATAAATGTATATATTTTAATTTTATTTTTAAAAAATACATACATTTTTATTTAAATTGATTAAATGTATGAATTTAACGTTTAATCTATTAAAAGCACTGTTTTTTAGTTATTTTTCTAAGTTAGGTGTATCTATTGTTACCAATATAAATACTTATATCTAATTCACTATTATAATAAGCCTAATTTTCTCGAATAGAGTAAGCACCTAACATGGAAAAATTAATATCAGGCTAAAAATAGACGATTGTTTTAGTGCTTGCATAGTGAAAAAGTTGCAAGAAATAAAATATTTAGAAAACATTTTTATTTCAACACTGTCTTTGAATACCTAATCGAATTTATTATTCTGATAATTAATGTAATATCAAGTTCATTCCTTGGCTACTATTATTTTATTAAACCAATAACAACTGTCAGCATGATTTTATGATAGCAGATTTAATGTTCAGTCTTGATCAGAAACTTTTGATGATAATTTAAATTATTTTGAAGGATATTTATTGCTAATCCATTGTTTCATATGTTCGAAAAAATTGTCTGCTGCCAAAATGAAAGGCATTGCCATTGTTAATGAGTTAAGGAATCACACCGCCGCTGTTTCTTAAAGTATAGATAACATAACACACTATAAAACGTGTAACGTTAAATGCGCAAAACCTCAGACACCCCAACTGATTTTTAATTCAATTGACCTATTTCAGAGAGAAAAGTAAGGCATTAAAAAAATTGTAAAGGTTTTATGTGCTGTTTTAGTTTTACTGGCCATTCTGATCGTTTCCTGCATCTGCGACGACGCTTTCTCGAGGGAGGAGTCGTCACCGGGCCGCTGCGCCGCGCTGACATTGGCTTGCTTGACCTATTAATAAATAGACAAGGCAACGTTTTTAATGAAGATTTTCAAAAAAAGTGCTTCAATTAATTCGGGTCGTTATTCTGATCAAATTATTTTCAGGTTTTGCGCATTTAACGTTACACGTTGTATAACAGTAGAAATGGATTACATTTTGACAGTTCAACAACATTCATTGAGTTATTTACGCTGTTGAGCAAAAGATTTTTTCAAGCATAAGCTTTTTAAAAATCCTTCTAAATCTTTCGGATTGTGACTGATTTTGTGATACGTTATTGAGGTACCGGTGCCATTGCTAATTAATTTACTTGCAATTAAACTCTGTATGGTGAAGACTGAAAAAACAATGCGTTGCCAAGTTGCTAAACTAAAAATAATAAAACCTTGAAGTTAAAAATTACTTTTTATTACTATCAATACATTGTGTAGCTTTAATTTTCATTTTATCATGTGAAGAATATTTGTTTGGAATTTAATCAAATTGTATTTTTGTAAGTAGGTATGACGTACTAATATTTTATAAGTATTTTCTTATGTAATATTCTTCATTCATTATATCTATTGGAATAGAATAATAATGACTAAGTACGTATTTATTATAAAATAATACACGCGTGAATATTTTTATTGTAGTAATAAGAATTTTATCGAAAATCTAAACAATGTAGGTATTGGCCTATTAATGTAAGTGGAGTTCGTCTAATTTAAAATTGCACGCCCCTTCATAAAAAACTCTATAAAAACATTTAAAATGTGTATGCAATAGGCAACATAAGCAAGCATCCATCAACTCGCAGTGCGCCCGCGTGGTGGATTATGGCGCACTTTCTCTCACAGATAGGAGGCCTCAGTGCGATTCTGTAACCATCACACCGTGAAAATTTACGTGAAGTGAGCGTGGAGTGAGCTGTTAGTGTCATCCCACCTGATACTAGGGATTGACTAAGCATATATTTTTATGCTAATACTATTTGATCATTTTATACAACGTGTAACGTTAAATGCGCAAAACCTCAGACCCCCCAACTGATTTTTAATTCAATTGACCTATTTCAGAGAGAAAATAAGTCATTTAAAAAATTGTAAAGGTTTTATGTGCCGTTTTAGTTTTACTGGCCATTCTGATCGTTTCTTGCGTCTGCGACGACGCTTTATCGGGGGAGGAGTCGTCACCGGGCCGCTGCGCCGCGCTGACCTTGGCTTGCTTGACCTATTAATAAATAGACATGGCAACGTTTCTAATGAACCTATATTAAAAAGTGGTTCAATTAATTCTGCTGGTTATTCTGATCAAAGTATTTTCAGGTTTTGCGCATTTAACGTTACACGTTGTATAATTTCAACGCTAGTATTTTAGTTGTCAAAATATTAGTTTTTGGTGGAGTTTTAAAATAAAATAACAAAACAGAAACTCATTTAGAATCTCAATGTTGTTGTTTTTTTCTTTTTTTCCTAGACTAGTCCTGACGAGTCGGCGTGATCACTTCACCCGATTCATGACATTTCGTGAATCGAATGAAATGATCACGCCACACAAACTACTTGGGATTAAACGTGGGTTTTGATAACTAAAATACTTGCTTTGAAATTATATAAAATGATCATTACATTAGCATAAAAAAATATTATTAAAATCTCGATTATGATTGTAAATGTTTGCTTGGTCAATCCCTAGCATCAGTGGGATGACACTGACAGCTCACTCCACGCAAGTTTTCACGGTGAGATTTTTACAGAATCGACCGTCTGTGTCCAGAAGTAGTACCATTACAGGCTGATGATTATGATGCAACAAACAGCGGACTTGACATTTTAAATTAGACGATCTCTACCTAATATGTGAAAAATATTAAAAGTGTTTAAATCATTACGTTACGTATGACTTAAGTAGAGTATTATTGTCCAGTATAGCACCCTTTCTCTCTCAATTTCGCGCCGTGAAATGCCCTTAATAGACTACTTAAATCACACGTATCGTATACTATTTTCTAGCTCGTGTGACCTAAACCCGCACTAAAGTCACGACTTTCTGCGTAAAAATGGACCACTTAAGTCACAGAATAGCGTGACTTAAGTGCAGGTCTAATTCTCACAGTGCTATAAAATAGTTAATATAAGTAAGTTGAAATGAGAATGTTTTAACTGTTCTTACAAAGTGACAAGAAACATTATGATTCAAACATAAGCCACAAGTTGACTGCAATATCGGTCTAAGTATTTATGTGGATTGTGGTTCGTAGATAGTGCAACTATCTTTACGTTTTTATCTCTAATAAATAACGTGCGCAACTGGTTTTATTTTATTTATACATCATGTTTTTTTTTACCGTCTCCAAATTTTTGCAGGATGTTCTACCTATGAATATGAACAACTTTCACTACGGAAACAATTCTGAGATCATGAAAAAAAATCAGTTGTTTCATACATTTTGGTCAAGTAGGTATTGAACTTTTGTATTAAACAGCTGATTTTGGTATTTAACTTAACCTTGATCGATCGACACGCGCGTACTTAGCCACAAGCCACGCAAGTTATCAATCACGTAAAAATTGACAGTCGCGATATTGCGTAATGCAGTAATGATCACAACTGCTATCAGAACATCTTACAACTTACGTTCAAGCTCAACGCTCTTTCGCAACGCTAATTTTATTAGTGATGCCGCATCTAGATGCTGCCCGGCGATTCTGGCTGGTTCTGTGCTCTGTGTAACTGTCCATTCGTTTTTAAAATTATGGTCAGTCTTGCTATGATTAGTCTCCACCGAATGACCATACTTAGGTAATTGTGCGCCGGCGTAACCGGGGCAGCCACTTCCATTTTGACAAGCGCCTAGCATTTTGTACCACTGCACGAGGTGTGTTTATTAGCTTCATTCGCGGCGATACGAGAAGAAAGGAAGGAGAGTGACAATGTAACCCATTTGCATGCATCAAGCACCCCAAAAATAAAGCCTAGGCGAAAATTCGTAGGATTCCAGTAAACCTAATGTTTATGTATTTTTTAAAATTCTTTTTTTTATACTATCACGTCCTGGAAGGAATTCGTCAAATTACAAGTCACCCTGGACCCTGTATGTCGGATTTCTTCCGAAAAACATAAAAAATATAATACTGGACGCTTCTTATGGTGTTTGTGTGCTTAATTTTTCTTCGTTATGCGTCACTTTTAGTGAAAATAAATGTTTCTTCTTTTTTTCTTTCTTTCGGTAGCTGTCGTTGTATTCTTGTTAGGCAAACGTAACCTGCATTCGTGCAAAACGGAAAGCTTTAGGAGCAGAAAGGGTAGACTTTTGTATGAACGTTAGTTAGAAACTAGATTTTTAGAAGTTCCTGATAAATTAACAAGATGGCGGTTTTGGTTACTATGAAACTTATAACAAGCGAAGTTACCCACTTCGTTTGATTCAGTTAGTCAAATATGAATACTACTGCTACTCGACAACAGATGGCGCTAATTCCAACTTTCATTTCACAAGTAGAAAAATACAGAGCTCTAGACATAATATCGGGAAAGAAAGCACTCGAGGCACGTTTCTATGATTAAGTTCGTCGTAGCGAAAACAAAGGAGAAGTAAATCGGGGCAATTGTGTCTGTTCCGAGTTTGAGAAGCGTGGGCTTGACACCCGCGGCCCCGAGACGAGTCACATTTGTTTATGTAGGTACGTAATGCCTAGGGGACGTAGGGGGCATTATATATTAAAAAGTAGTTCTTTACCTAGACTAAACACACCGTTAAAAATATACGCGTCGACTTGAGAACCTCCTCCTTTTTTTCTTCGGTTAAAAAGAACAGGTTGTTATAAATGTATGATAAAGTGAAAAGTTTTTTATACATTGTCTCTGGTCTGATACCTATATTCTACTCTTAGATAATTATTGCTTAAAATTAACCCTCTTTTTTCAATAGTCTGGTAATTTTTATCTGTGGAACACCAGCTTAAATATATATATATGATAGTTTGGCATCTTTTGTATAGAAAATATGACGAACTGTCATAATATTGTTCTTCAAATAAACGTTATGTGACTATTGAAAAATCTGCCCTTATATACAAACCTGAAATCGCGAAAAAAAAATCAGCTGTTCCCTACATTTATGTTCGCATAACTCGTCAAAATGTAGGGAACAGCTGATTTTTTTTTCGCGATTTCGGTTTGGTCCCATAGTAAAAGTTGTTCATAATGATGAGTACAATGACCCCTTAAGAGGTTGTGCGTTATTTCAGTTACACCTTGTATAATTGTCTTGTAGGCTAGTTAGCCTACTCTGTCAGCTAACGCTGGTCGCTTCTAAGAGTTATTTCTTTGTAACGATAAGGTACCTCCTACCCACTGAAGATAGCCTTCAGTTCAGAGTTGTGTAATGCCAAGGAGGTCTTTATAAAATATAATTACAAAGGAAAAAGACCAGCACCCGTATTGCGTAACACGCTTTTATTTACAATCAGCAGGATTTTGAAGGAAATTCGTAATCCATTGCTTCATATGTTTGAATAATTCGTCTGCTCGACAGTGTAAATAACGCAATGAAAGATATTGAATTGACAAAATTGATAGAATGCACAATTAACTAAAGGACAGTTAGGCACTATCAAAAGCTTGTATGTTGAATGTGTTTGAGCAGCGATTTTCTTTACATAGAAATCTAGTAAGATCGGCTTATATGTAGATGGTCGCGATCGTTACAGCTCCCTTTTCTTGTCTCACCTAGCATGTTTTTTACAAATGATATTATACTAGCTGCACCACGTGGTTTCACCCTCATAAGTCTCGATCACAAGCGAATATGGGGACTAAAAGTATATAGCCGAAAGACGACGAAGAAGAAATAAATAGAAGTTAATAATCTTAGATGGGAACGTTTTCATTGGTTTCAAATATTCAAAATCAAATTCAAATAATTTACATATTACATAAAAGGCTATTTTGAACGTCAAAATTGTCAAAAAAATTGAATTGATTCTAGTCCTATTACTATTTGCCAATGAGATTATATATATTTTAACGTCATTATTTAGGTCTGTCAATAAAATATCAATGCCTAAAACGCCACAAAATGTCCCATTGTATTATAGTTACTTCTCTATATTAGGTACAATGGGACCGTTTGAGTCATTGTTTTGTTCTGAAATTCTGGGATTTTTTATTATGTTCTAACACCATGCAGGAGGTAACTAACATATTTAACAAAAATAAGTATGTTTTTTAGATCTATTTAAGGTATCGAACCTGCGATATCACTGGAACTAGATCATCAAAGGCTTGTTATTATTGCTATTTAAAATAAATAAAAAGACAAATAATTGGTATTTCAAATCTTAGTTAAGCAGAAAACATAAATAATAGTATCCACTACAGCATTTTCTAGAGCATTTCAATGTTATGTAACGTTCTTACGAATAATACAATTCAAGCAAAAGCTCAAGTTAGAAAAGCATTTCCATGTAATGTAACATTCCTGGGTGATTTGAATGTTTCGTACATTTTATTTCTGTAAAGACGTCTACGTGAATATTGTCCAGAAAAAACACAGTGAAGTAATCAAATTCGTTTTATTTTCTTTGTTCAACACTTTTTTTCAGATGGGTCTTCAATATTTCAGATCAAATTAATAGGTAATTATTAAAGAAGAAAACCTTCTGAAGAAAACCTCTAAATGTTATCAGACTAAAGAGTCTGATAACATTTTCATACATCAACCTTCGAAATTTTGAAAATTTTCTTTTTATGAACGCTCAATACGATGCTCGAAGTAATGCACTTACAAAAAATACAAAAATACAAAACTTACCTTTAGCATTCTTTTTTTGTTTATTCTTCGTTGAAATATCAGATTCGGATCCACAGGCTCCGTCAGGCAGTCTTAGCTCGATGAAATGTTGCGCCAATTCGCTCGTTTGTTTGCAATATCAAGTTGTAATAAAACGTCGAGCGTCGTGCTCATTGTTCGATTCGGTAAAGGGTCAAAATCAAAATCAATAGTCATATCGAAACTAGGCTGAGAATCAGCACTTTTCGAACGTCAAAATTACAAAAGGTAGTCCCCCAAAACGCCCGCCCTTTACCACTTCCTAGTGCTTTCGCTGGGGAGAAGAAGTGGCGTAACAAACTCCCCAGCAGCACAGCTGTCTGTTGGGTGACACAATAAGGCGCTCCTTTACCGAGAGCAGTCGCCTCTACTGTAACCTTTACTCACGACCTAGCCGTATACTTCTAGCGATTTAATTGTATTTATTAACCTATCCTACTGGTTTCAAGTATCTCTACAAAGTGTAACGTTAAATGCGCAAAACCTCAGACACCCCAACTGATTTTTAATTCAATTGACCTATTTCAGAGAGAAAATAAGTAATTTAAAAAATTGTAAACGTTTTATGTGCTGTTTTAGTTTTACTGGCCATTCTGATCGTTTCTTGCGTCTGCGACGACGCTCGTTATTCTGATCAAACTATTTTCAGGTTTTGCGCATTTAACGTTACACGTTGTATACACTACCAAGCAGTTAAGGGCCTGCGTATTCTATTCGCAAAGCCCTAGCCGTTACACTGGAATCTTGGATTGTTGAGCTCCGTTGAGCCGCACGATTACTGACAAATGCGTGCACTGACTGGACGGGTCCACTCAATGTGTGTGATTCTTTTCTCAAAAGACTATTCAGAAATCAATCTACATGGTTTTCACATGATCTGACCAAGATTATGTCTGGACTTTAAATGAAACTGTGACCTCTGAGTTTGTTTGGCCTTTCTTCTCAGCGTAGTCAGACAGGAAACGCCGATCTCATGTAGCTTTATTTTTTATATGACGTGTAAAAGTGTTTGTACAAACTTACTTATAGAAATAAAATCATTCATAAAAAAATATAATAAATAAATATAATCATTTAATTTTATACTTAACAGGTGAAAGCTCTCGGTGTGGTAGCGTCTTTAGAGCGGCTCCATGTTTTGTTACAAGTAGATATCTATACACGCCTTTAGGGTAAAATTGTTGTTGAAGTGAAGACTACAAATCCTATTAATTTCACATAATTTTATTATGACATGGGTAGTGCGATCAGCAATCGTTGCCAAGCGCGGTAAGTGCTGTAATTAGGCAATATTCCCAACGAGCGATCGCTTGCTGCCTATTAGGACGACCATGTCCTACAGTGGACATTTACGAATAAAGCAAAATATGTATAATAAACAGAAAGCTAGTAGAGAGGGCTTGTGGTGCGGAGGAGACTTGTGGCTAAGCAATAACAGCCGCACGGGTCGACCGATCAGGTTAAGCTACGCTTGCCGCGGTTGGTCTGTGGATGGGTGACTATATTTACATACGAAAACCCCTCTGTGCCTCGGAAAGCACGTTAAGCTGTTGGTCCCGGCTATAATTCGTAGATCTTTGACAGTCGTTTCGGGTCGTCAGAAGCCCGAAAGTCTGACGACAAGTCTTACCAAGGGTATCGTATTACACAATAACTGGGTTGTGGAGGTCAGTTAGGCAGTCGCTCCATTTAAAATACAAGTATTCAGCTGCATCCGGTTAGACTTTAAGTCGATCCCAAAGGCTGAGCAGAAAAGGCTAAGCAGATGAAACAGTAGGCTAGTACTTACTGCATTTTTTACTTTACTACCCATTACTTTACAAATATTTAAGCCTGACTTTTGGGTGACCACTGAAAATTAGCGCTGTGCTATGGATCCCACTACTGCCCACTGTTTCGTAGTTAAAAGAACAATGTAGTCACACGATTTTGTCTTATACGTACTTCCTATTTATTTTATTTTATTTTTATGTAGATAATATGCACATATTGTTTATTTATTTTGGTTTCTCAGTAATCACAATACAACACACACAGACACACACATATGTATTTCACAACATTTTATTTGATATTGTATGAGCTTTTCTATATTATCATATTTAATTAATTCTCTAAATTGATTATAACGGACATACACTTCCCTATGTGTTTGTTATTCCAGCGTATGGCACTCGTGGGTTGCAGCTGAAAATCAGCGTCAGGTCATCTGACATTATGCTGAGCTGAGGCCCTTTTGGCATTATAGTCTTTGTTTTCTGTTTTATAGTTTTAATGTGTATTTATTTTGATGTAATGTCAATAAAAGCATTTTTCTTTCTTTTCTTTCTTTAACTATTTCTGTTCCGTACAGCATAGCATAATCAGCCTATAATGTTCCCACTGCTGGGATACAAGCTTTCTATCTGTGAGAGGGAGCGGTCCGTAATCTCTCACGCGGGCCCAGTGCGAATTGGTTCTATTCTGTGCTTGTGATTAATGTCTATTTTGTTTTTTTTTATTATTTTTTATTATTCGAGTAACAGATCTATTTGTATGCACGAGTTTCTGTGACAAATAAACCTTTTTTCTTTTTGTTTTACGATCGTACATGTATGAGTTAAATGAATTCACATAATGTAGGGAATACCCGGGGTTTATTTATTGTTACAGGTCTAATAAAGTTGCCCATTAAGTGTTGATGAAACGATTTTTTTTTCAAATAATATCAAACAATTATAAGTCAGGTTTTATTTTATTTTCATAAATTATTTTATTTGTAGTAAACATTTTGACTTAAAATCCTCAGACGCCAGGTCTTTAAATTCCCAAAAAAAGAAAGGAATTAACTTTAGGTATTCTATACAAGAGACACTGTTATAATATTAGTTTATTCAGCTGGTAACATTTTTGTAGAATTGTATTTTTTCGACACTGTCACATAAATTAAGGCAAATTGTATTATGTAGAAAATGAAAAATATTGTTTCATAATTAATTTATTAAGTTGCTAATATTTTTGTTTAAAGAGAAAAAATCGAAGTTGTTATTCTTAAAATTTTATCTCGTCGCGTTTTTTTTTTGTCTTGTTTGCGTATTCTTGAACTGTACTGTACTTAAAGTGAATAAAACTAATTTATCCGTAATAATATCGTTTATGGAGTAACTTTAACCAGTGATCTAACAGTAACTATATTGATGTATACTCATCAGATCCGATATATTGTCCAAGGAGCAAATCAAATAAAAAAAACATTAGGTACCTATGTGTATTTGTGTCCAATATTATACTAGGTCCCTTACTAATAAACGTTGTATGGCGTCTGTATATTTACACAACGCTTTGTCTTCTTCTTTCGAAAGTCAAATTACTGACGACTGAAAGAGAGAAATCTGTGTGTAACTATTCATCTGATATTATAAGTTTATTAATGTAAGGGGGTTGTAGATTTTACCCCTAACTATAGGTACGTGGTAGAGTAGCAGAGGTAAATAATACCCTACTTAAAGTGTAGATTACCGCGCTCGAATAAAGCGATACGTTTGCATATTCAACGACGATAAAGACTAGTCTAGACTGTCTAACAATACCTACCTCATCCAACACTTGTATGTAAATTCCAACGAGTTAATAAGCCGGTGTACACAGGATGAATAATTGCAAGAAATCTGTGCTCCTTAATCTTTAAGTCTAAGTATAGGTGAGGTTTATTAGGCGCGCTTTTAAAGCGTGAGTCGCACGTGAAGGCTGTTTAATCGTGTCTGGGTGGAAGGCGGCGGCGCCCCGCGTGGCTGTGGCGCGGGGCGGCGCCGGACCCGCCGCCAGTCGCGCCACAAGCCCCGGAGGGGCTGCACGTGTCCTCGCTCCCGCCAACCGACTTATGTAACCATCCGCACGGTGAGTCCGCAGCCTCCGTGCCCCTTCCTCCCCGACATCGACCCCGCGACTCAAACCCACGCGCTCCGTCACACGGCCGCCTCCGCGGAGCGAGCCACCGCGCGACTGTACCTCACCTCGGATACGCTCGTACGTAGTGCTTTACCGTCAGCTGAGAGGTGACATAATCGATGCAGTAAGTACCGGTGTCCGGTGAGTGCGAGTATTCGCGGAATGCAGGTGCATTATGTAACGGGAGTCTCGCGGAGCGGGCCAGCCTGCTCCGGCTGCCGGCAGTCCGCTCAGCGAGGAACCGACGGTTTACGCGGCAGGATGTGGCGCTGTTGAGGCACCGCTTTACGGAGATCGTTGCTCGCATGCCTCACTAATGACAGTCGTTATCGCAAACAATTTCTCATCTCAAACGCTTTCGACAATCACGTGGAAAACGCGATTTGGTTGTATCTCGAGACTCATTATACCAAACAGTTACTGGAAATTATGTGTCTGCCAATTATGTGCTTGTGCTTAAATAGGCACGTTCTTAACTTCCCTAAGTAGGGGTATAATAAGAACGTGAGTTAAGATGTTTCTATAGAGGCTCGCCTAATTGGAAGGTCGGAGCCACATAAAAAATCCATTCAATCGTGGAAAATTTGCTACCGGGATAAGCGTTCTATACCTTCTGATTTATGGAATTATATTCTATGGAATCAATATGAGTTAATTGTTATTCGGGGTCCACACATTATGTAGACCCTTTCCAAATTGGTATTGAAAGAAGTTGTCTGAATAGATTCCAATCATAATATCGTTAACAAGAAATCTATAACGTTTATAGACTAAGATATAAATATTATATAAACTGTGTCTCGAAGCGACAATTGAAAGCGCTAAGATACCGATCTTTTCTTGAGAGAACGTCGTTTGAGACAAAAAAGCTGTCAAGTAGATGACCATTTATCATGATACTGCTTGTGACATTTGGGCAAAAGCGTTTCATCTGAAGACTTATTATTGCAGATAATTTTTTCAGACGAAAAAAATATGTTATTAAATTGTATCTCAAAATTCGGTCAGATTTATTCTATCTCCATAATTGTTTACCATAATTTCATTCATTTATCCTTTACCAAAGTCTAAATTGTTTATTATGTTTCTGTCGCAGTCTGTTTACATTCTTGAATCCATTACCTATATTTGTTGACGTCACAAAACGAATCAATGAAGTCGTCAAGGTGATATACCTGAACTACCTATTCACGTATAAAATATTTAAACAAATATACTTACTATTATAAAGAGACACGTATTGTTGCTATAAAAGTATTATTATATACTTCGGAAGTTATTAAGTATAACAATAGATTTATCTAAGAAGTATTAATTAATTTGATCTTTCTTAACAACCATAATATTTGAATTTGAAAAGTTTGAGATTATGGGATCAAGATTTTAAAGTTGTAATTTGGTTTTGCAAAGTCTAAGAACAGAATTGGACGTCTTTCGTTTCTTTCGGTTGTCTGAAATCATTTATTTTCCTTGATATTATTTCGTACGCATCGGCGATCTATTCGACTTTCTCAAAGATTTCGATCTCGAACAAACCACGTATAAAACACGATGGTTGTTTTCTTATAATATACCATAATTAAATTAAGCGATTTTTTTAAACATACACTTTGTTTAAAAAAATCGGTTCAATAGTTCGGAGGGTCTCAGCAATTCGCCCTTTCATTTTTAAATTCAAGCCGTCTTTACTCTTTGGGTGAATTCCCTTCACGCTGCTTTGAGCACACAAAAAGCATTCTGCTGTGAAATTTAATTGAAATTGGCCGTAATTGAAGGAACTATTAGCTTCCAATATACGGACGGACATAGCGGCATTATGAACTGCTGGCAATGCGTAACGATTCATAAACCGGGGCTGCTGTAAATGTAACAAATATTGTGTGTTATTTGGTGGCATTTTCTGGAAAATTGTTACATCTAGGTGTTTAATTATTGCCTTTCTGGTTCATGATTTTTTTTTTTTTTTTTTAATAATAATATTCCACAACTTTCACACAACGCCATCTAGTCCCAAACTAAGCAGAGCTTGTGCTATGAGTACTAGACAACTGATAAACATACATATATATTTCTAAATACATACATATTATAGATAAATTACACCCAGACAAAGAACAAATGATCGTGCTCATCACACAAACATTTGTCCTAGGTGGGAATCGAACCCACGACCTTGGGCATAGCAGTCAGGGCCACTGACCACTAGACCAACAGGCCTGTCAAATTAAAACGTCATAATTTGTTGACCCGATTTTTTGACGCAATTTATTTAACTTATTAGTGGCAAACCAGGCCAATTTTATAGCACTCATAAAGCAACAATAGTTGAAGGAAAAAATTAACATGTAGAGTCCATCTAGAATAAAATAATAATCATATAATACAATTTTATTTGGAAAACAACCATAAATTACAGTGTCTTAATAGCTAGAACACGGACAGTTAATTTAACAGAGGTACACAGTTTCCCAAACTACCAAACAAACCAAACCAAAACCAAACTAGGCAAAACCTGTATCTTAGGAGACAGAGAATGAAATCAAGCTGCCCTAATTTTCCATTTATTTCCCAAGTTTCATTACTCTGCTAGATAAATCAAAGCTTCGTTTCTTTCATAATTTTCCTGAAAGGTGTAGTCGCAGTAGCCTGTTGAATAAATATGGTTACACGTGATTCGTAAGGTTTTGAGTTAAAAATCTCTAACACAGATTTGGCCAGTGAGCCTAAAAATAACGTAATTTTAATTAATTTCGAAGAGTTTTTGAAAGTGTCTGTGAAGTGGTACTTAGCTGCGCCCCACGGTTTCACCCGCATAAGTCGCGATTCCGTAAGAATAACGATATAAAAATATTTTGTGTCTTTGTCTAGGTCATGGTCTATCCATGTGCCAAATTTCATCCAAATCCGTTCAGCCGTTTTACCGTAAAAGTGGAACACATAAACATACAAAAAATCAATTTTTTTCTCTTTAAAGTAATATCAAAGGCTTTTTGAAAGTTTATGTATTTTGGCATAGTGATACATTTAATCGACAGACTGTAGTAGGTATTCTAAGGACCTTAAAAGTTAAAAATAGCATGTCACCTGTCATGTTGTTAGCCAGGTCACTGAACAGGAAAATGTTCTGTGTTAGATATGTGCATTTGATATTGTTTTGATAGAGGAAAAACACTTTTCTCTGTTGTTGGCAAGGTTACTAAGACTATTTAGGTATTGACCGTCTGATGGCCAAGTTAGGTACATGGTTCATTCCGTTTAACCAACTTGATTCACTTATTGGAGAATGAATGGATAATCCACCAGTCTCTTAATAAGCTTTTACTCTATCAAACCAGCCCAGCCTTTTCCCAACGATGTTGGGGTATGCTTCCAGTCTAACCCGGTATTTTATATGAAGTGACTGCCTATCTGACCTCCACAACATAGTTACTGGGTAACACGATACCTCTTTCGGTTGACAGACTTTAGGACTTCTGACTACCCGTAACGACCGTCAAATATCTACGAATGACAGCAGGGCCCAAGGGCTTAAGGTGCTTTTCGAGGCACTAAGTCTTTCAATATGTAATGAATGGTCACCCATCTACGAACCGACCGCGGCAAGCGTAGCTTAGCGTAATTATCATTAGAATATTTTATACTCTAGCTCGGTAATACGACCTCTGTCATACAGGGTGTCCTAGTTCAGGGGTCGAAACCTCACTGATGTAACGTGTACAGCATGTCGATTTTGTAAAAATCTTACCGTGAAAACTTGCATGGAGTGACATTGACTAAGTAAACATTTAAAATCATTTAATAATACTTTTTTATGCTAATTCTATTGATCATTTTATATAACTTCAAAACTAGTATTTTAGTTGTCAAAACATAACTATTTTGTGGGGGCTTAAAATAAAATAGTAAAATAAATTACTATTATTACTATTTTTTGTATTTGACATATCCCGGACCTTTGGAAGGCGTACCAGCGGCCGAAGCCAACTCAGTCCCATAGGCAATAATAAATGATGATTACTATTATTACTATTAATTGTCAAATATTTGAAATCATAGAGTATTAAGTCATTAATGCTCGATCAATTTTCACAAGGGAATTTCATTTTACTGTAGAGTGTGTCGATGTCATGATAAATGGAGTTATGAACACACCGTCATAAATACTACACTTGGCGAGCGGTGTGGTAGACTAATCGATAAACAAAATAATAAAAAAAATGCCGTAAGTGTGGATACCAGCATGAACACAGTAAGTATTAAGGTTACCTAGGGAAATTGAGTAGTAGTTTGGATGATGATAATGATTCTATTGGGAAGAGTGATATCCAAACGTATCTGATTTTCACTGTGGAGTGTCATCATTCCCCTGCCCCAAGTTATTTTTCTTATTTTCTTATTTATATATTAGATTCGGACAACAATATAGTCCATTTTGTTAGTAAAAATATCTTATAACTAGTGTTAGTAGTAAACAGCCAGGAAACAAACAACAAAGTAGGTGTCTGAGGCAGAATGTGCAGAGAACGACAAAGTGAGGAATGAGCTACCCGACCATTATCCCCACTTATGGGATCGGCGCAACATGTCTTTTTCTAAAATATGTTTTTCTTGCATATGTTCTTTTTAACCTGTCTAAAAAAGTGAGCACGGCCACGAGTTTGGTTGCATACCATGGGTTAGTTGCGTCGATTTTGAGATTCGGCATAATATTTTGGGGAAATTGTAGCCTGAGAGAACAGGTGTTCAAGGCTCAAAAACGATGTCTAAGAGCAATGTGCAATTTGCCAGTAACAGATAGCTGTGTACCTATGTTTAAGTCCCTAAAATTACTTACATTCCCATCTCTTTATATTTTTGAAATTGCTGTTTTCGTCAAGTCAAATAAGCATCTTTTTAATAAAGCATCTGATAATAGGAATAGGCCAATACGAGAACAATATAAAAACATGCTGAATGTGAGTAGTTATGACACCGCCTTATTAAGGAAAAGTGTGTTATATATGGGTCCGACAATATTTAATAAAATACCCGATAGAATAAATACACAGACTGTTCCAGTTTTCAAGAAGCAGTTGACAGATCTGTTGACAAAAAAATGTTATTATTCGATAGGCGATTTTTTGAACGATAAATTTTAAGTTAATATTAAAACTCTGTACCTTTTTTTTCATAAAACATTTTAAATAATATTATTTAATTGTACTGGAAAATACATATTTACCTAAGATGCTATTGACTCTGAACTGAATAATGAATGTTATGGATATTCACTGGCATTTTTCGTAGGTAATATCTTTTTTATTTGTGAATTTAATTAATCATTTATTTTATCAATATGCCTGAATTATGCTTGTAGTGTTGTGGATGTATTGTTTAATTGAATTTATTAGTTTTATATTAATTTTTGTATGCCTTAGTTAAGGTAGAAAGTATATGGCTCCCCTAATATTATAAAATCTGTATATTGTACCTACTTTCTGTGCAAATAAACGATTATTCTATTCTATTCTATTATATTCTTGACGGCACGGTTGGCGCAGTGGTTAAGCGATTGACTGCTGCGCTGCGTGTCGCGGGTTCGATTCCCGCACGGAACAAATATTTGTATGACCTACATGTATTTGTTCCGAGTCTGGGTGTTTTTCTATCTATAATATGTATGTATTTACAAAAAAAAAAAAATGTATATAAGTAGTTTATCAGCCATCTTGTTACCATAACACAAGCATTAGGTTGCTTAGCTTGGGACAAATGGTGCTGTGTGAAATGTCCAGGGATTTATTATTATTATTATTATTTATTATTATTCTATTCCATACTTCTTTTAGTCGTAATTTCGGTAATCACCCCCTTTCTAACTATTATCATCATTGACACAGTCCGTCCATCGTTTCTTTGGTCTTCTCCTACTCTTGAGGAAGAGTGTCACATAGACTTTAGACAATGCATTATAAAAAAAAATAACAAAATTAATTGACAGGATGTAGATGCTATATTTTGATGAAATTTCAAAAAAGTACTGTTTAAGATTGGTCGCATAGAAATACCAGCAATAACAACTGATTTTATTGAAGTGAATTAAAAATAATTTGCACTGCGCTTACTAACAACTTATAATTAGGTAAGCAGGTATCTACAGGCAGGTACGATATTAATTCTTACTCCCACGCCATTCAAGCCAATGGAGAACTTGAACTTGGTTGGTAGACTGCAATTTAACTTTTTGGCAATCTAAAATTAACTTGTAGACAAAAGAGCTACCAAACCTTCAAACAAAAAACAATGTTCCAGTTTTAAAAAGATTTACGCAAAAAAAAAACTGACAGTTTCATATTTAAATATCGTAGCAAAAATATGCGGTAATAACGCTAGTGGCATAAAAGGAGGAACGGGCTATGAGATCAAGTTCTATATTCAAAACACTTCTTTTTTTCTTCTGTATCCGATTGTGTGAGCTCTGCATAATCTGCGCATTGTTTATTCTGCTTTGCAAGTATCATGGTCAAGTTTTTTTTTTTTTTCAATTAAGTTGTTTGGGTTCATGACGTAATCTAGGTAAATCTAAAACAACTACTTACTGTAGTGGTATCATGTGAGTATAATTATGTATTTAACTACATACCGCGATGACAATCCGCTATTTGAAAGGCTCATGTTTTGTGTCTATGGAGTGATTTGATGTGACAGCTCCCTTAAAAAATCTTCGAGAGTTTCCAAATGTTTTAGGTATGTCCAATGTCCAAATTCAGAAAGTCTCTCATGAAAAAGAATAAGTTGAAAGCTAAACACAGACTCAGGGATGACATAGACTAAAACAAAAATGGTTCCGATGAAACAGAATCCATAAAAGTCTGCCAGCGCGAATCATTTTTCCAGGAGCGCAAAACATTTTGCAACATTTTCTTCCTGACCATTAAACAGATTTTCCACTAAATTATTCCGAATCAATATTGTCGTCTGTACGTCATGTTTCTTCGAGTTCAAAATCAAATCGTATTATTTACGAAGCGTTTATCATCGAGATCGTTTAACAGTTCGTTTCACCGATTATTATCGACTTTGAAACTAATATATTTAAACATGGAATGTAACTTTTATTCTGTAATACTTCGCGACTGTTTAGTTAATACCTATTTATTTATTTTGTGAGGGCTCGGTCACGTTTTATGGTCTATTTTGAGGTCCAACCCAGCGTGTTATCTGGTCGTAATTTATGCAATTAAATTGCTAGTCGTATCATTTTGTAGACTATATACATTTAAAGAGTTATAGGGCAATTAATTCCTGGAGAAGTAAGCGCCTTGCTTGAAGCGATATCGTTTCTAAACGCCCCGTTTAGCATCAACATTGTAATATAATTTCACAATTAGCCTCGAAATATCACAATCGTTTAGTTTATTAAGTTTTGTCAGACAAACCATCCGTTTTTTACCGTTCCTATAAGATTCTTAATATAGTTTCATGATTCATAGCTAATGCATATAAACAATTGACACCTGATACTGTCATGAATATTTAGCAGTGATATAATTATCATAATGTTATTAACGGACGATTTACATATATATAGAAAAGATTAGTTAGTTCGGTTAGTTAGCGAACTAAAATTACCAGGACCTGCTAATTGTATAGTAATAAACAAAACTTTTCTTCACAACTTTTTTCTTTTTTTTTTTTGTGCCTAAAATGTTTTAATAATTACTTTTATTTTTGCTAAAAACTTTTGCGAATAAAACCTAACCAGTGTAGATTTGCGTTTAAATGCTGACTCGCCAGTAAACTTAATCACAGTTTTTTTTATTAATTTGATGAATATATAAAGTACCTTATATTTTCTGAAATGAAGCAACCTCTGCTGTTTATAGACCTCTCCCAATTTACGCTAAGAAACCCGGTTCTCTGCGTCCCGCATCCAGTATGTCCCTGCCACCTTTTTCAGATCGTCGTTCAATCAACCCGTCAAGTTTTCTAATTCCTGCAAAAACGTTAACGTTCTCAGATTCTCAGAACATGTTATTTCGATACGTGTTTATTCTGAAAGTAGTTTTAACTATCAGCTATTGAAAGTTTTCCTTTCATTACCACTTCACATGAAGTAAGTTTTACCTCTACGGTCGTACCCCACTCACGGGTTTTAACAGAAACATTACGCATTAGAATAAAACCTATTTTAACTTCGGACTTTATGGCTTAAAGTTTATTTTTCTGTTTTATATGGCTGTTCTCTTTTTAACAGGAACAGTCGATATTACCTTTGCTTTTAAACGAGACTGCGATTTGAAAAAATGGAAATATATTTTTGTACGTTTCATCATGCATTTTCGCCGTAGTAGTAATGTAATTAATGTCGGAAAGTGACCTCATAGCACATTTGTCATTTATCAATAGTTATAATATTATTTTTAAATTCCCATTCATACAGGACAGGATGGAACGGTATAACTTCTATTTTTTTAGGTCCTTTTGCGTTGACCAGTAAGGGTGTTTCTAGTGTATGCGTAGATATTTGCTCGCATGCAGGATTGGCCTGTATGCTATAGCGAGGACGCATGGTGATAAAAACCGTATGCCATCACACTAATATTATAAAGTCGAAAGTTTGTGAGGGTGTGTGTGTGTGTGTTTGTTTGTTACTTCTTCACGCTCAAACGGCTGGACCAATTTTGAAGAAATTTTAAACACAGATAGTTTATAACTAGGATTATCACATAGAAAACTTTTTATCCCAATTTTCCTACGGGTTCGAGACTAATGCGGGTGACACCGCGGGGCGCAGCTACTTACTAATCATTTTGTTGTTTCCTGAAGACGCTTTAAAAAAAGAATTGCTTAAGTATAAGGAACTTTTATTTTTACATATAAAATACACGATGTAATGTAGGAACACGTGTAAACTGCGTAGTAGCATGCGCATTAGCTACGGATTATGCGCTTACTATGTATCTATCAAAGAGATCTGCAATTAACTGCAATTGAATACAATTGAATACAACAATGTTTTACGTCTAACCTAATCATTTAAAGTAATCATGTATACCATAATTAGTTAATTTTAGACGGCCCATGGCTACTGTATGATCGTTAAAATACCTACTCCTTCACCAACAAAAAAATGTTAGCTCTTGTTATGTATGTTATTTTCTTAATTAACGAAACGATTAGGTTGAATTGAATCTTGATTCTGTTGTAATAGGCATGTTATTTAGATTCATGGATTTAATGTAGTGTGTTTTGTAATTATTGGGAAAAAATAGGTGTAGTTTAGATTAACTTAAATATATGACAGTAGTGACATATTTTGCAACATGGCTTATTGTTTTAAATAGGACCGAAAGAATATTATATTTAACAAAAAAATCTTTCATAAAGCGGATTAAAAAAAAAAAATGTTTGCCCACCCCTGTCACAAGGCAGACCATGATCAAGAAGGTTGTAGATAAAAGTGGAGGCAACACTCTAAATACTCAGGTGAAGACGACTGTGGTTGGATACTCTCTTTCTAAACACACACATAAGAACGAGACAGAGATATATGTTTTCTCTGTCATATTTACGTATTCAGAAAGAGAGTGTCCGACCACAGTCGTCTTCACTTGAGTATTTAGAGTGTTGTCTCCACTTTTATCTATAAGCTTCTTGACCATGATTGACCTCACACACAGTATTAACCAAATGAAACAGCCCACCGTACCAAGGAGTTATAGAACACATGTCATCTTTGTTTGGTAATAAATCATTTGCCGCCTAAAGTGTCAGTATAGTGTCGCGGGTTGTATACGAGCATTTTGGCACAAAGGCTGCGCGACAAAAGCCTACTCGCGTCCCATTGAAGCCGATGACAGCTCTGGCAAATATTCCCAATTCAAACGTTTTGATATCGGATGCGTTTGAACGTAAATATATTGTGTGTCATAGATTTAGTATAGAGTTTTTGGAAAAGCGATGTCATGTTATAAGTTCGTCATCGTTCTCTTGCCATGCCGATCTTTTCTGTAAAAATCTCATCGTATGTAGACGAAGTGAGCTGTCAATTCATGCAGTTGTGTCAATCCTCAGGATCAGGTGGAATGACAGCTCACTTCATGTCTTCATGCTCATTCCCTCAGAGTTTTCACGGTGAGATTTTTGCAGAACAGACCGGTTGATTTCATTTGTTTTGGGGACGCCGCAGTATGTCTTCTTCGATACTTCTCGATCAGCTGTTATCTAAACATCTGATAAAAAAAAAAAAGTTTTGAAAATAGACTACGTCCGATTTCTTAAAGCTTATAATATATTTCAATGCAATTGTTTTTTCTTAACCAATCACAACTGTTCACTGGAAAATTGTAAAATATTAATAAGGCTCTCAGAAACCGAGGATTACCATGAAGAGTTTATTTCTGAGCAAAAAGGTAGACACCATTTTCTTCATTCATTTTCACGAAAAACAGATTTGACCGCGATGGTTCCACCCAGAATAATTATGTTATTGAAATTCGTTTTTTACCTATGTATTGGCCGATCCGACCGATATTGCATCCAAGAACTAGGTATCATATCAGCAGTACTATAGTTATTTATTTAGACTCAAGCGGTGCACGTGGCTTGGACTCCTGCCAACTCGGTTAGTGTTGATACCGCGTGGAATTCAGTGCACTCCATTAGGGTAGATGAGCATAAACATATTGATTCGAACGTATACCTGAGGTTGGGAAACTGACCTTGTTGTTGGAGACCTTCTACGGTTCTCTTGATAGCGAGCATAATCAGCCTATAATATGCCCCGCAGACCCAGTGCACTGAAAGCAACACACTGAAAGAAGCACAGTGAAATCACTAGGAAGTGGTGAAGGGGCGTTTTGGGGGACTGTCTTTTGTAATTTTGACGTTCGAAAAGTGCAGATTCTCAGCCTAGTTTGAATACCTAAATGACTTTTGATTTTGATTTTGATTTTTGAGTGCGGGTTGGTAGATGTCACATATCTTAGAATTATTGGTTTTAGGACATGTCGGTTTCCTCACAATGTTTTCTTTCTCCATTTTGGGAGCAGCTGTTGAGCTGCAGTCGTAGCAGTTGAAGCCGGGCAAAAATCCCAAATCTTCCCCAGTTGATCTTATTGCTAAAGGTAGATCTATTCTAAGTTACACCAGAAAACTCGTTCCTCATCCAGTTCACCCAAGCCACTATCACCATCATCGTCCGCCTAGCCTTTTCCCAACTCTGTTGGGGTCGGCTTCCAGTCTAACCGGATGCAGCTGCCGGATGAGTATTTAACATGGAGCGACTGCCTATCTGACTTCCATAACCCAGTTACCGCGTAATAAGATACCCCTAGGTAAGACTGGTTGTCAGACTTTCGGGCTTCTGACCACCCGTAACGACTGTCAAAGATCTGCGAATGATAGCCGGGACCAAAGGCTTACAGTGCTTTCCGAGGCATGGAGAGGTCTCGGTATGTAAAGATGGTCACCCATCCATAGACTAACCGCGGCAAGCGTAGCTTAACCTGATCGATCGACCCGTGCGGCTGTTATTATTTAGCCACGGACCCCTCGCTACCCTCGCTAACCTAAGCTACTATCACCAATTGCCGAAAATATGATGAAAATAAACACGTTATTCGCAGTTGCCAAAATAATACCACCATAATGTTAATAAGAACCACGTTATTCGTTCTAGATACTTGGAGCTGATTTCGTTAACCATATATACACAATTCCGGAATAACTCGTTCGAACTATAAAGCACTGTCGCAATCCACGGTTTTCTGGTAAAAACGTCAAAGCTTATAAATTAGAGCACGGCTTTGACTGATCCTAACTTAAAACCATACCTTTTATTTCACGAAATGGACACGAACGGGTATGTAATCATCGATTTTCGGCTGTTATTCTGAGAATGTGAACCAATTTCCATGTTTCTGTGTTCGAAGGCTGTGAGGTTGAGCAGCGGGTATTAAGGCACTTAGTGGCCTCGCCTCCGGGCCCGACGTGGATTGATTTTGCCCACTCGGCGTGTTTGTGTGCACAACGCATTACTCCGGCTCACTGGAAATGCCCGGACAAATGCCAAGGTATTCCTGTGAGTCTGTAACTCACTTTAAACTCGCTTGAAAAATAAAGGAAGGTTTTTGATGTTGAATCAACTCGCTATTTTGAAATTGCAGTATTCAAAAATATATGTAGTCAAACGAGGTTCACATTACGCTAGATATGACAGCGAGCGACCAAAATCAGAGTTACTATATTAACCCGAGGAATAGTGGTTTTACGCTGACGAGCAGAAAATTACGATAGAGTTGGAATTTAAATCGGAGCCCGCAAATATTCAGCCACAGCCCGAATTCTGGCGTAAAACCGTAGTAGCCGCTAGTTTATTATTTCAGAGCTCTGGTATTCGTAACTCATATTAAAATCATTTGTCTGGTCGCCGCCGGTGTGTAGGTCCCTGTGGCGGTTACTTGCACAAGAAAATCAGTAAGATTTTGTTTAGTTAAGCTTGTCTGACAGGGATTCTCCTTATACGGCTACAACTTTGAAATTTAAACTCTCAAGGTTTTATCTTTCCAAGTTTGTAGTGTATACAGGCTTACGTTGTAACAAGTATGCTAATATTATTTTATATTTTGTAACATTTTGGACGGAAAAGATAGGTTTTAAGGTTCCATGGCACCTAATTGGGAAATTCTAAGTATTTTTCTTGTTCATTTGAAATTGCTTTTCTCTTCCAGTCTGCTTCTTATTTTGCTGTAATTACTTTCTTTTATCATGTAACTAAACATCAATATGTTATTAAAACTGCTCCGTACAGCTTTAAACCCTACCTAACGTTGACTTCCATAAGGCGTCGCATCAAATTTCCGCCAATGACGTGGCACTTCCAGATGTATCGCACCCCTGTGTTCACCTTCCCTGCCAATTTGGCGAGGCTCGTCCCTCGTTACGACCAGTAGCAACCGATGTTCCTCTTGTTATTGCCACGTTTTTACTACGCAATGTTATTTCAAGCCTGTTTTGGGCAAAGTACCGACGAAAAATATGAATATGGACTGGTTTGGATACCTGAGGGGTAATTCTCTTAATTTTAAGTACGTTCACAGTAAGTTGTTACGTTTTCACGTCAGAACTCAGTCTCAATCTGTGAAAAATACCTCTAATTTCCCTACATTTTTGACAACTTTTTGACACTTGACTGTCGCTGAGATTGCGACTAGATTTTGAACGTTTTTAATTACGGGAATTGGCCTTCTGATGTAAGCACTTGTTTCAATTAATGTTAAGGCGCTCCCTCACCGGGAGCATTCGCGTGTAATGTAACGTTACAGAGTCGAGCATTACATCAGTGAGGGAGGAAAATCGAGCATTACAGCGCGCACCTTGTAATGATACAATGTGTAATACCTTGATACAACTTGTAACATCAATGCGCTCCAATTGTAATTTTTCCGGGGGGCCGCGGAGCGCTCCCCGCCCCGCAATCTGTAATGTTACATTACACGCGAATGCTCGTCAGTCAGGGAGGTAGTATTGTAATGTAATGCTCAATATCGATTTTCAAATGTTACATTACAGGCGAATGCTCCTGGTGAGAAAGCACCTTTAAAGTATTTTTTTTATATTTAAAAAAATACATTTTTTAAATAAAAAAAATATATATTTTGATGAGATACTGCTTTTGTTTTTGTGACATACATATACTATTGTATTACATTGATAACGATGGTGAAGAAGTATTAGCAGGTGGTTTTCTGTCTACCGCCATAGGCATGAGTTCACGTTTTATGTTTAGTTAGGTATGTATATTTACAAACTAAGTTGGAAGTTCTTATAACGACATTGCCAGTTTGCCTTTATTTCTATTTATTTCAAACTAGCTGACCCGATAGACGCTGTCCTGTTCAAAAGTTCATACGAGAATCCCATAGAAAAAAGGACTTTTAGTTTCAACCGATTTTGTTTTCTGGGAAGCTTTTCAATTTTTTCTTTCCCCAAAACGGACTATCACAAACATTTTAAAATAAAAAATAGCCAAATCAGTCGAGTCGTTTTCAAGTGATGCGCTTAGCAACAAACAGCATTTCATTTTTATTTATACAACGTGTAACGTTAAATGCGCAAAACCTCAGACACCCCAACTGATTTTTAATTCAATTGACCTATTTCAGAGACAAAATAACTCATTAAAAAAATTGTAAAGGTTTTATGTGCTGTTTTAGTTTTACTGGCCATTCTGATCGTTTCTTGCGTCTGCGACGACGCTTTATCGAGGGAGGAGTCGTCACCAAGCTACTGCGCCGCGCTGACATTGGCTTGCTTGCCTATTAACCCTTAAATGCATAATGTTGCCAAATGGCAACAAAGCACGTCATTTAATTTTTTTAAGAATGTGATAGCTGTGAGTTTCTGAACGCACCTCTTTTTGTCAAAACAATATATGTATATACTCTATGAATATTAATATTATTGTATAATTATTATATATTTATTATCTAAATTCTATAGATAAATACCTATACAATAGCATTTTTTGCAATACGATAAAATAAATCATGCATTTAAGGGTTAATCAATAGACACGGCAACGTTTTTAATGAAGATTTTTTGAAAAATGTGACCTATATTAAAAAAGTAGTTCAATTAATTCTGTTCGTTATTCTGATCAAACTATTTTCAGCTTTTGCGCATTTAACGTTACACGTTGTATACAGGATAGAGAAAGTGGCATTTGAAAAAACAAAGGGATACTCATACGAGAAAACAAAAAATGTTTAGTTTCAACTTTTTGTTGGGTACAAAAAGGTGTTAACCGTTGGTCCTACATAAAGCAGTGAATTGCGATCACTAGCAACGTTTGCGGAAACGTCCCGTTCGTTATCGAGCAATGAGCGAATAAATTATCCTTATGCTGGTATAAATGCGATGGTGGCCAAAAGCCGGATAGAGTTGGCATCAAAAGGTCACTGGCAGACCCGATCTTTGAGATTGGGTCCGATAAAGCGGTGTATTCGTGTACTATAGTAGCGTCGTAAGCTTGTGTACTCTTAATTTTGACAGTTCAACAGCATTCATTACGTTATTTACGTTGTTGAGCAGACAAATTGTTCGAACATATGAAGCAATGGATTAGCAAAAACCTTCAAAATGATACAAATTGAGATTAATAGTGTGTTACGCCATTATGGTGCGGGTCTTTTTAATGTCGTTAGAGGAATCACGTGTGTTCTTAGAAGGTATGATATCCAAAGTAATTACACTTACATTATTTTGTAATTATGAGCGGTTTCCGCGTTCTAAAGGATGTCAGGGATATGTTTTCTGAGAAGTTACGGAGACAGAAATCTCAGTATAAACGTCGGACGGTTCGTTTTCTTTATGTTGGCTATTTTTGTGAAAGACCCCCTACCGCAGACCAAAACAAATGATAAAAAGTTAGTACTCTAATAGTATTCGTTATTTTACTGCTACTTTTATTCAGAATGGTTCTGAAAAGGTATACGTTTGTTTGAAATGATTAATGAAGGGTTTCCTTCCTCGTCACTGGAGAGGTGTTCTATTTTTTTAACAAGTTGTTTTTCTAGTGGTCCTGGACAGGGTTGTTACCGGTCCTAGGTTATTTGTTTTCAAACTCAAACTCAAACTCAAACCATTTATTTCAAGTAAACCAATTACAGGCACTTTTGTTTCTAATACAAACGGTTAAAATATGTATTATTTATTAGCAGTGACATTTTCATTAAGTATGTCGAAAGACTCTGTCTTGGATTTCGACAAAACTATTATATTTATTTTTTATTTTCATGTAAATACCATTGGTCCAGGAAAGGGTTAGTAACTCAAAATCTATTTTGTCCATCCGTGGTCTTGGGATTCATTCATTCTGTACATTCTTGTCGGATATTTATAGATACTTACAGATGCATCTGATTGAATCACACTGAATACAAGGTCAAATTAAAGCCTCGAATACACTAGGGGACAAATGGAGCGACATGTTGCGGAACATGGCGCTCGGCAACTACGTGAATGTCCCGAGAGAATGTCGCGCCGTGCGCTCGCTCTCGGAGCGGGAGCAAGAAACATGTCCCGCGTCACGTAAAATGTTGTGGGTCATGTTGCGGGACACTATGCAACGTTGCAGCGTCACGTATATTTTGTGTTGCGCGTCATGTTGCGGGGCAAAATGTTCCCTAGTGTATCCGGGGCTTAAATTAGCTAGCGAAACATTGCAGACGTGATGGATATCGACATTTATACACGATAAAATAAAAAAAATATAAACAATTATGTTTTTTTTGGGTTCAACGACCGCTTTGTGTTTTTACTTGTCGAGAAAACCTGTTTTATTTTGTTTTGTCGTGTTGAGATATAAAGTTTAAAGGTGATTTTTGAACTGATATTTCACGTAACTACACTAACTGTCCACGGAGTTTCGCTAGCTAATTTAATCATTTAATTTGACTCTGTATTATTGTGACGCTTTTGCGTATCATCGTTTTGATGCATTGTATGACCACTGGCTTGAATAAACCTAAATCGGGCGGGTCGCTACTTAACATTCTAATTCCGATCCATCATTAGGTACTGTTGGCTACATGTAAGTACACTTTTTGTAACATTTTTATTAAATTAAAATGATTTATTTTATTTACTTGCACTACCATAAAACTCGTTAGTCTCATGTCAGTCTATCTCACCACCTAATATGCTTAGGTATAGTTCCATACGTAAACTACCACGAACGAACCAACTGTACGTACATTATGTACTTCATTCATTGATGGCGCAGAACTCAATTGAGCTGAACTAAATAAAACTCTAACTTCTAAACTAGATTAACATTTCTTTTGACCTACACGCTCACAAAGCAAAGTCTTTCTCAGAAATACTCTGAACAGTGAGACTCATAAAAGCTAGCTAAATTTAGATTTTGTTCCTATTTAAATAATAGATTTTTGTTCTTCAAAAGTGTTCTCGAACCAACAGGACACGTTATTATTGTTCGCTCTTACGGAAATAGCAGTTTTTTTTTTTACAAAAAAAAACAGTTATGTTTATTGAAAAAAGCGGCTAGGTTGGAGTCGGATTCACACGTGAAAGGTTCCTTACCACCGTACAATATATTATATATTATTATTACTCTATATATTACTTTACAATACTTTAGTAAAAAAACATTTTTTGTATTTTTTTGTTTTTATTATTTGTTGTTTTAGCGACCAAAGTAGTACATCCTCTGTAAAAAATCAAGTGTCTACCTAATACGATTCAAAAGATACAGCTCTGTGAGTACCTAACAGACGGACGGACGGGCAGCGGAGTCTTAGTAATAGGATCTCGTTGGCACCCTTTGTGTACGGAACCCTAAAAAACCGCTACAGTAATGTGTGGTTATTTTATCTTGTTCGTTGTTTATGTCATAATGCAGAATTTAATACGTATTGTGTAAGCTGTCGGGGCGTTCACCTCTTTATAAATAACGTGTGCATTTATTGAGTGGGTGTGTTTTGGTACAGTTAGCCTCAAACATAAGTAACGGGCTCAACGCTCACCTCATTCGGACGCTAAACCTAAGACGCAAGTCCCGTGTTTTCAAGAATCTCAATCTGTTAAAAATACCTGTAATTTTCCTAGATTTATGATAAGTTGATTATTATATTGATTGTCGCTGAGATGACATTGCGACTAGATTTTAAACGTTTTAATTACAGGAATTGACCTTTTGAGTGAGATGAGTGTATGAATATTTTGTGTAATAATTATTAAACAAACCGTGGCTAAATAATAACAGCCGCACAGGTCGATCGATCAAGTTAAGCTACGCTTGCCGAGGTTGGTCTGTGGATGGGTGACCATCTTTACATACCGAGACCCCTCCGTGCCTCGGAAAGCACGTTAAGCCGTTGGTCCCGGCTGTCGTTCGTAGATCTTTGACAGTCGTTACGGGTAGTCAGAAGCCCGAAAATCTGCCAACCAGTCTTACCTAGGGGTATCGTATTACCCGGTTGTGGAGGTCAGATAGGCAGTCGCTCCATGTAAAATACTGGTATTCAGCTGCATCCGGTTAGACTGGAAGCCGACCCCAACATAGTTGGGAAAAGGCTAGGCAGATGATGATGAATTATTAGACAAAATATTTATACATTCATCTTAACACACATCTTAGCTAAACTATTATAATAGTTTACTTTATCTAATTTAATTGGCAGATTGGAGTTTTATGTTAAATTATAATTATAACATATAAGTAAATACATGGTCAAGAATGAATTTGCTTGTCTAGAATCTCTATTCCATAATATTGTATCAATATGTAGCCACAAAACATAACACATAAGGTACTTAATTGTAGCTTTACATTGATACGGTATATTTCAGCACACAAATTGTACACCATCAAATGAGTTCTTGTCGATGTACATCTTTTTGAGGCTGCCGTACTGTAATGTTTTAGTATGTGAATGATGTATTGTGTACAAAGCTAAGTGTTTTATAAATACTGGTTTTCTAGTTTTTTGTCCATTTTATTTTATTTTCCTGAACGCAAGTAGAAAATGCAATCGGCTTCGATGAAAAATATATTTTGTCAAAATTACTCGTGGACTAGAGCTGATGTATTAAAAAATCAAACTTCAACTCAAACTATACATAAATGCTTTGCATTTATTTCAATTAAACCATTTTCAGGCACTTTTGAATGGTCAAGGAGTCGGTCGGTTAGAAATATGAAGCTAGTTGCCTATTCCTAAGCGTAGTAAGTACTACCTACCCATGGAGAAGAACGGGCAAGAAACTTCATGGACACTTTTAATTTTTGCCCTGATTATACTCGTACATTAAAAGTACCTAAGTACTACCACAACAACACGCTAAGATCGTACAGACGCCAGCACATCAAGCTATTACAATGTGTCAAATTTCTTTAATAGATATTCAACTTTATCGCTAAAGTATAAGGTTCAAAGTTGATGTGGAAAATTCGAGTTTCGGGTAGCTTAATATGCTGGCGTCTGTACTATACGTGCCTACTATACCCTATGCAAAAGGCAAAGGAACTCGAATAAAAAAATAAAAACTTTTCACATTCCCTAGGAGCAAGGCAGGTCGCGTAGGTTACCAACCTGCTTTTACGCGCGACTGACTCCTTCTTTTTCACAACTTTTTTTTTCTTTGACACTCCGTAATGTGGCGAGTGCATGGAATTAGTATGTACTATAAAGGTGAATTTACGTATTTTATGCCAGCTTTATTTATTAAATTCCACCTTTTTATTGCATTCGTGTTTTTTATACTGATAAGTTTAATTACGTCTTGTTAGGTTGCCTATGTTATTAGTTGTTATCTCCTCTAATATAAACACTATCGCATGGATAGATAAATGTATTTTATGACATTTCCCCTTTTGTTAATTTATATCTGGCCACTATGGACACTAGATATACTATCTATGCCATAGATAATAGATAGCGTCCATAGATTATTTGGAAAAAAAATTGTTTTCCTTCTTAAAGGTAGATACTTTAATTATACAATTTATATTACTATACATTCTTCTTGTTTTACTCAATTGGCGTGCCTTTGCACTCATTATCAATCACTGAAAAAAAGTGCTGCAATGGTGCCGATTCTATTTTTCACACACTGAACTAAATTTAAGTTCAATGCATCTTTTTCTTTCTATTTCAATAAGAAAAGGACAGAAGATAAATTTTAGTTTAGTCCTGTCAAATTAATAAAGTAAATTGACGTAATTTTAGTGGGCAAGTTTTTAATCAAGTCTGAGCTTGTATGGAGTAGTGTCAGCCGCTGATTAATTTGACAGGACTAAACTAAAATTTATCTTCTGTCCTTTTCTTAATGAAATAGAAAAAAAAATGCACTGAACTTAAATTCAGTTTAGTTTGTGAAAAAGGGAATCGGCACCAATGTCCAGCAATCTCTAAAGATTTCCCCTTTATATTTCAACTAGCGACCCGCCCCGGCTTCGCACGGGTGCAATGCTGATCACTACATAGTATAGAACAAAGTCGCTTCCCGCTGTCTGTCTGTCTCTATATATGCTTAGATCTTAAAAACTACGCTACGGATTTTGATAGATAAGAGTGATTCAAGAGGAAGGTTTATATGTATAATACATGCATAATATAGTAGAGAAACACTGATAATTTTAGAGCCATTATTTCTCGTAAAAAGTATAGGATAAAAAATCGTTATTGTGGGTTTATCCCTAAGAGATAGACATATACCATTGTGGATTTTTTTGTAGACCTTTTTAAGGTGTACAATACTGTAGTACAGACGCCAGCACATCAAGCTACCCGAAACTGTCAGATTTTCCCAATCAACTTTGAACCTTATGCTTTAGCGATAAAGTTGAAAATCTATTAAATAAATCTGACAGATTGTAGTAGCTTGATGTGCTGGCGTCTGTACATTATTTTGATCTATCTCGTAGGATTCAGCCAGCGTTTGCAATATAAACGCAAAAAATGTGTTTATTTACGACATCACATTAGAAACCTCTAAAATTATCAGTGTTTCTCTACTATATTATGCTTGTATTATACATATAAACCTTCCTCTTGAATCACTCTATCTATTAAAAAAAAAAAAACATCAAAATCCGTTGGGTAGTTTCAAGCGCCACCGGCCGACTCCCCCGGCCGGTAACGCCCGCATTTTAAATCTGTAATATCTTCGAAAATATTCATTTAAATTACATGCTGTAAAGGGCCATAATGATCTATATGAAATGCACAATATTTTTAAGGTACTTAATTGGATAAGGATTAATGCTGTATTGGCTAAAATTGCTTCTTAAATAAGCCATTATTTCTCGTAAAAAGTTAAGGATAAAAAATGGTTATTGTGGGTTATCCCTAAGAGATAGACATATACCATCGCGGACTTTTTTGTAGAACTTTTTAAGGTGTACAATACTGTAGTACATTATTTTGATCTATCTCGAATGGTTCAGCCAGCGTTCACAATGTAAGCACAAAAAAATGTGTTTATTTACGACATCACATTAGAAACCTCGAAAATTATCAGTGTTTCTCTACTATATTATGCATGTATTATACATATAAACCTTCCTCTTGAATCACTCTATCTATTAAAAGAAACCGCATCAAAATCCGTTGCGGAGTTTTAAAGATCTAAGCATATATAGGGACAGACAGACAGGGAAGCGACTTTGTTTTATACTATGTAGTGATATCAAAACCAAATAAGTACAAACTTTATAGCTGCAAACCTTATCTCTCTCGATATTAAACAGTATTTCCCACAGGAAGTCCGTTTACGAGCATCTCCGGGGCGCAAGTGTAGACGCGTAGTGCAGTTATACTTACTACAGTCGTTAGAAAAGGGACACAGATTATATAGGTACAGAAGGTCAGCTACGTACAGCGAGCGAAAACGCACGCACACATACCTAAACATACGTCTACTTACAGCGTTTGCAATTGCACTTGCGAATGGCATTTGTTTGTCATGACATAGATAAGATATAATACTATTAATTGCACACCAAATATCGGAAAAGAACATCAAAATAATATAATCCTACTAATATATTTTTATAAATGTGAAAGTTTGTATATTTAGATGTTGTTGTTGATGTTTGTTACTCAATGTCGCAAAAACGGCTGAACGGATTGGGATGAAATTTGGCATGCAAATAGTTTATAACCTGGATTAACACAAAAGATCCTTTTCATTCCGGTAGTATGTTTCTGTGGGACAATTTTCGACATTCAAATGGGCGAACCCGCTGGCAAACGATAGTTGTGAAATAAGAGTGAAGAGTCGACATACGTAGTTTGACCTCAACTTAAGTACGTGTGCCCATGCCTGATCTCGTTTGTTGCCTCTGTACGTATCTACATATTCTGTGGCAATACTTTCCACAGTCGTTAGTAAGGGTTGAGACTTGCGTGGCTAAACGTTTTCCGGTACACGGCTTTTTGTGGCTTGGCCGTCTTTTCAAGAACTTTCGTGGTAGGCAAGCTTTGTTTCCTATGCCGGCTATGTTAAATGTTGTATGAAATTATTGTCGTACCTGCACCAACGTACACCAGCGTATTATTGTCGTGATGAACCTTACTGCGTCATACGTGAAGTTTTTATACAACGTGTAACGTTAAATGCGCAAAACCTGAAAATAGTTTGATCAGAATAACGACCAGAATGAATTCAATCACTTTTTGAAATCGGTCACATTTTTCAAAAAATCTTCATTAAAAACTTTGCCGTGTCTATTTATTAATAGGTCAAGCGAGCCAATATCAGCGCGGCGTAGCGGCCCGGTGACTACTCCTCCCTCGATAAAGCGTCGTCGCAGACGCAAGAAACGATCGGAATGGCCAGTAAAACTAAAACAGCACATAAAACCTTTACAATTTTTTTAATGACCAATTTTTTCTCTGAAATAGGTCAAATGAATTAAAAATCAGTTGGGGTGTCTGAGGTTTTGCGCATTTAACGTTACACGTTGTATAACTGTATTATACATCTTAGTTTAGATAAAGAATACCTGTCAGATTCAGAGTCATTACTTAAAAAAAAATCGAATTCATTCAACTGTGTTAAGAGGTTTTAATGAAATTGAGTGATTTTTTTAAACAAGCTGCAGGATTTGCGCTCAAGTGGGTAGCGGAGATTACCAACACCTTGTCTTTGGGGAAAGTAAGAGAATTCGGATTTTTAAAAGTTTTATGGGACTTTAAGCTTCGTATCCAGAGTCTGACTTGCCAAGAAACCTGCTCATGAACAGGCCTGCATGTGACTAATTATATCGTTAGCGCCTCTACGCAGCCAGTTTCTTAAACCTGATTGGGCCAAACCTGAATGTCTAGGCTACACTTCGGAATGATGTATGTAATTATGACCCAAGCTAATCATTATTTTTATGGGTTTGATGACTCCCAGAGGTGTAAATTGGCTTTCAATTATGTCATCTGGGTTATTCTGCTATACTACATATATAATACAGTATGGAAATCACGTATATGCAATACATTATACCACATACATGTTATCGCCTTTTCTGACGATATACAGAAAATCGGTCGCGAAAAAAAAATCAGCTGTTCCCTACAGTTTGACGAGTTGTGCAAACATAAATGTAGGAAACAGCAGATTTTTTTTCGCGACCGAAACCGTTAATTTTTTGTATATCGCCAGAAAAGGCGATAACAAGTATGTGGTATTATTTATTGCATATATGTGGTTTCCGTACTGTATATTTACAAAATCTGTACTAATAATAAAGCTGAAGAGTTTGTTTGTTTGTTTGAACGTGTTAATCTCTGGAACTACAGGTCGGATTAGAAAAATCATTTTTGTATTTGACGTCCCAATTCTTCAGGTGGGCTATAGGCTGTATGACATCACGTATGGCCTAACATCATAAATCAACTTTGAACCTAATGCGATAAAATTGAAAACCGATTAAAGAAATTTGACAGATTGTAGTAGCTTGATGTGCTGGCGTCTGTACATCAATCAAACAATATCTTTCAGATAAAATGAATGATTATTACGTTTCGTTTTTGTTTTACGTTTATTACATTTTTATATTTTATATTCATGACATCGCTTGTCAGCTAAACTGAATCCTTCATTTTTCTCTTCCATTCTAAATACAAATCAATGTTTTATCGTAAATTGTACTATCTGCTTGTAGCGGACTCGTGAAGGTTGGATATAACCATGTCAGCACCCTGATTTCGTAACACACTAGATATCTATCACAATCTGAATCATTTTGAAGGATATTGCTAATCCATTGCTTCATAGTTCGAACAATTTGTATCCTCTACAACGTAAATAACGCAATGAATGTTGTTGAACTGTCAAAATCAAAACCATTGCTACTGATAGTGTGTTACGCAATTACCACGCTGGTTACTAGCCATTACTTGAATTTGTTTGATTATAAAAAAAATAAATGGGTCCTTGCGGAAGTAAGGACCCATTGATTTTTTTTCTTTTCTTATGGAGATGAGAATCAAAGACTTCGTGATTTGATATAATACTTTTGTTGTTTCTATCTTATTTTTTAAACTGATGGGGATTTGTGAACTTTTTTTCCTCAAATCCCCATTGTGAGCTCTATGAGACTAGACTTTGTGGAAGAAAAGTTCACAAATTCCCATTGATGGGGATTGTTAATGGGGATTAGTGGAATAACACCGTTCCTGACGGAGGTCACCCGACTGCACACGTTTTTAGTGTTGCTTAAACTTACGGTATGCCACAGGCAGTTACATCGCACTGTATAAATCTGTCTATTGGCTGGTAGCTTGTTAACAAACAAACAGCCTGAAAAGAGAATTCTTTCAAGAGGATCCTGAAATAAAAAGGCAGTCGGAAATAATTTATATTGTTATACCTACTAAAGCTCAGAAAATTACCTAACATAAGGCTCTAGATAGGTACCTATAATTCATGTTAATGTTCCAACAAAGACTATAAGTAATGTCCCACATGTTTCTTATCACCTTTTTAACAGCACTAGAGTTCAGTAGACGTATCTAGAATAAAAATCTACTTTTCCCAACTATGTTGAGGTCGACTTCCAATCTAACCGGATGCAACTGACAAGTACTTTACATGGAGCAACTGCCTGACACTTGAAAAAAAAAAACTAAAATGAAATATTAATCGAATATACGCAAGTATACGAAATTATTAGATCAATCCTAATCCCGGAATGGCCCAAAAGGGACATTTTAGCAATCTTTTTAGGGTTCCGTACCCAAAGGGTAAAAAGGAACCCTATTACTCCCGCTCCGCTGTCCGTCCGTCCGTCTGTCACCAGGCGACAGACATAGAATGCTCATGAACCGTGATAGTTAGACAGTTGAAATTTTCACAGAAGATGTATTTCTATTGCCGCTATAACAATAAATACTAAAAAACTGAATAAAGTAAATATTTAAGGGGGCTCCCATACAACAGACATGATTTTTTTGCCGTTTTTATAGATAATGGTACCGAAACCTTCGTGCGCGAATCCGACACGCGCTTGGCCGGTTTTTTTTAAAGTACCAATGTTATATTAACTTTCTTAAATAAGGGAAATGTCTCGTCTTGTCGGTTTTAGGGCCATTTGGGGAATAGGACGGTATAAATAAAGATAATACGTATTTGATTGCAGAAATTAAGAATCTACTGGTAATTAGTTTAGTTTTAGCAATATTAATTATTATAAATTATTATTTTTTGGCCCAAATTTTATGTACTTTCTACGCTCTGCCCCTTTATGGAAGCAGCCACACCTCTTGGACAAAATTGACCAAATTATTCGCAGCACACTAACATCTTTGCTAAATTTGGCCTTGGACGACCGAGCGTGGCTGCAAGCCACACTACCCATCCGTTATGGTGGCCTCGGCATCCGCAAAATTACCAGTATTAGCTTACCGGCGTTCCTGTCCTCTGTCCACAGCACCGAAAAGTTGACCGGGAAGATTTTAGCCCCCTCCCTGGTTAACTCTGAAGTGCCGTGCTTGGCTGACGCAGTGAACGCCTGGAAAATGGCTTGCCCGGATACAGATCGGCCCGTGAACCCATGTTCCCAGAGGCAGTGGGATGAGCCGCTCTGCAGGTTGGTACGGAATAATCTTATTAATACGTCCACCAACACTGCCGAGCGTGCCCGCCTACTGGCTGTGGGTGAGTGGGAGTCGGGTCTCTGGCTTCAGGCGCTACCGTCACCCAACATAGGCACTTTGCTGGGTGACACCACCTTCCGGCTCGCTACTTGTCTACGTCTGGGCGCCCCTTGCGTAGGTCCGCATCGCTGCCAATGCGGTGAAGGTGTCGACTGCCTCGGACACCATGGCTTATCCTGCAGTAAAAGCGCAGGCCGGTTAGCACGGCACGCCAGCATCAATGATATCATCCGTCGTGCTCTTGTCACCGCCGGGGTGCCAGCTGTTTTAGAACCCAATGGCTTGGCGCGCGACGATGGGAAGAGACCAGACGGAATGACCATAATGCCTTGGAAGGTAGGTAGGCCTTTGGTGTGGGATGCAACGTGTGTCGACATCCTTGCGCCATCCCATCTTCCAAGCACGGTGGGCTGTGCTGGTGCGGCTGCTGCAGGTGCGGAAAACCTCAAACGGCGCAAATACTCCAATCTGTTTGGAACTTATTTGTTCGAGCCGTTTGGGGTTGAAACACTAGGGCCATGGGGTCCGAGTGCCCACCTATTATTTCGGGATATCGCCAAGCGGATGGTCGACTCCTCACGTGACCAGAGGGCTGGCCTATTTTTTGGTCAAAGAATCAGCATTGCCATACAACGTGGTAATGCTGCCAGCCTTTTGGGCACGTTTCCTATTGACAGCGATACGGACGAATTTTTTGATGCCCTTTGATCATTTGCCCTCCTTTTTATATTGTCCTTGTACATATTATTATTTTTATTTTAAGTCTGTTAGCTTTTTAATTAATTTATAAAGAAGTTTCAAAAATATTTAATTTTGTGGCTGGTTTCCGTTACGGAATCGAATTAGACTTTCAGACGTGTAAAATATTTTTTAGGTACCTTTTTATATACAACTTTATCTGTAACAAAAAAATCTGCTACAATGTTCAGTAGGTACCAGGCTGTTAGAAATGAAAACACATCCTGCAATGTTTTTTCAGTTGCAAAAACAAAAGTATGCTGTCAAACCATCAGCACAATAAAACCTGCTTATAAATTGTACACCAATATTTTATACCTTCAGAAATAAAATCATTTATCATTCATTAATAAAACGTCACTTTCCATGATTATAAATTAGGTACTAGCTTCGGACCGTGACTGCGTTCGCGTGAAAGTCGTAAGTCATCACAATATACAAAAAAAAAAAAAAAATACATAACACAGCCCATGTTACTCGTTAATAATGTAGCTTTCAATGGGTGAAGGATTTTTTTAAATTGGTTAAGTATTTTTTGAGTTTATTCGTTACAAATACAAAAATCGAATCTTCTTTTTATAATACTATAATAGTTTAGTCAATCACATGCAAGGTTTCCTCGAACTTTAATAAGGGAAGCCTGATTTACAGGTGTGGGCTGAGATCCAATCTCAAGTTAGGCACACAACTACTTGGCCTAGTCAAAATTGATCATCTAATTAGTATCGGCGCGGAGGCTGCGGTCTTAATTATAGCAAGATGAAATCTGAAGGGTTTGGAATGTACGAGTAACTATGTGGAATAGTAGGTATGTGTAGGTTGTTTCTCGTTAATATTTTTGACGAGTCCGAATAGTTAAAAAAAGCTCATTTAGCTTGGGTATGATAAAAAAAAAACAGAATTTAATTTTAAAATATAACACACAACATAAAAATCACACAGAATTCCCCGAAGGGTACCTATAGTACACTCACATTCCGCCATTTAAGGTAAGTAGTAAGGGGTGAAACTATTGCCATGAACCGGGCCCAAATCCAGACTCCGGACAGCTACTGAGAAAAAGCTAATAAAAAAAAAAACCGATCAAGAGCGAGTCGGACTCACGCACCGAGGGTTCCGTCCATCATATACTAAATTTTCATCGGCGAGGCCTATATTCGTCAGACAATGCGGTGCAGAATTTTGCAGTTTTAGTCAGCGCCATCTCTTGATCGATAGTGGACCTGTAAAATTTTTGTTGATAATTTCCGATCAAGTGTGCTATTTAGGGACATCGTTTTATTTTTCCTGTAATCTTTACATACACTTCTATCACATAGAACAATTTCTGATTTTTGTCTGTGCAAACTTCGGAGATAAGGTGGGAACGGTATTTTTGTTTTACATTTTTCATCAAAAATCGAAAACTATGCGGCCTAAAAAAAAAAAGATAAAATGTTTGAGAATGTGCAAACAGCGCTCTTTCATATGCTACCCCACAGGGCCTAATAGCCCCACTTCGAATTTTTAAGACCCACTTTCAGTCCCTGTAACAAAAAAAAAAAAAATGTTTCTTTCTTAAATAGTTGGGCAAACGTAACCTACACATATTCCAAATTTAAAGTTGATATCATTAGTAGTTCTTGAGATATCCAGCTGTGACAGACGGACGGACAGACAGACAGAGTCGCACCATAAGGGTTCCTTTTTACCATTTTGTTACGGAACCCTAAAAAGAAAAAGAGCAACAGCATTTTAAGAAGTGTATATGTTGTAGGGTTATACATATTTTTAAGAAAATTATCATGAGCCAGCAATAACAACACCGAAATGGTTCCATACAAATACATCAATTCTTAGTTGCGATTGTATTTATTTTTAAGCCAATAACATCTGGAGTAAGGATCGATAAACTTTATAAATAGTAAGTAGTTGTACCCCGCATTTTTACCTTGCTCGGCTCCTTATAGCCGTAGCGTGATGTTAAATAGATTATAACTTTTCTCGAAAATTGGACTATCAAGTGCAAAAAGGATTTTCAAATCCGTCTGGTAGTTTCAAAGATTTGCGCGTTCAAACAAACAAACTCTTCAGCTTTATTATACAAATAATATAAGTTTAGAAAGAAGAAAGAAAGAAAAAAATGTTTATTCTGCATAAACCAAACGCACGTTAAAAATAAAAAAAAGACACAAAATATACAACGTAGTCAAAAGTCTCGCAAGTAGCTATAAAATGTTGACAACTTTGTCCATTGTTTAAGTTTATAGATTAGTCACCTCAACAGCTTTCATAAAAAAAAAAAAACTATTGTTTTGTAAGATCTTTCACGACTTTCGATTCCTAGGTCTCGTTTTTCATGACATTCAAAGATAAATCACTGAAATTGACAAATTGGCCTACATTGGATATCAAATCATACCATCCGTCACAACTTCCAGTCAGTGCTATTTTAGGAGACCTCAAGGTTATTCTCCGGAAATTCAGAGGAGATTAGGTCATGGCACCTACTACCAAAATACTCTTCCAGAATGACAAGGTCTTTAGAAGTTATGACTGAAAGTTTTTGAAGGCTTTTTTTTATAAATTTCTCTTTTATTAAATTATCTTTTGCTCGAGTCTTCACCCACGTGTATGTCAGAAATTATCCCACGGGAACGTGCTACCGACCGGGACAAAAGTATTATGTGACTACTTACATATACAGTTATAACATTGGATATCTGCCAGTGAAAGTCCCGTCAAAAACGGCCACAACAGAAACAGGCACAGTTAGTTTTACATCATCAACTGCCCTTTCCCCTACCATGTTGGGGTCGGCTTCCAGTCTAACCAGATGCAGCTGAATATCAGTAATTTACATGAAGCGACTGCCTATCTGACCTCCAAAACTCAGTAACTGGTTAATACGATACCCTGGTAAGACTGGTTATCACTTTTTAGGCTTCTGAAGACCCATAACGACTGCCAAAGATCTATGAATGACAGACGGGACCAACTGCTTAACATGTTTTCCGAGGAGGGAGAAGAGAACTAAACTAAAAAAAAAAAAAAAAACTGAACTTCCCATTCACGGAGGGTTCTCGATATGTAAAGATTGTCACCCATCCACGGACACGGCACAGTTAGTTTAACCTAATCTCTTGGAATATGTTGCAATAAACATAATAATTGTTTATTTCAGCTTAAATATTAATTGTTAATAACAGCGTAATAACGAGCCACTTTCGGGAGTTGCGGTGCTTCAACCACTATATGCTAACGTTGGCACATAAAATTAATTAGCAATGTTGCTTACCTTTTCAATTTCCTTTATAAGCAAAATCAGCCTATAATCCTACTGCTAGGACACTGGCCGTCTCTCAGTGAGAGAGAGTGGGACGTAATCCACCGCGCGGGCGCAGTGCGGGTTGGAGGATGTCACATGTTAAATAAAATAAATAGAGGGGCCCATGGCTAAATAATAACAGCCGCACATGTCGATCGATCAGGTTAAGCTACGCTTGCCGCGGTTGGTCTATGGATGGGTGACCATCTTCACATACCGAGACCCCTCCGTGCCTCGGAAAGCACGCTAAGCCGTTGGTCACGGCTGTCATTCTTAGATCTCTGACAGTCGTTACGGGTAGTCAGAAGCCCGAAAGTCTGACAACCAGTCTTACCAAGGGGTATCGTATTTCCCAGTAACGGGGTTGTGGAGGTCAGATAGGCAGTCGCTCTATGTAAAATACTGGTATTCAGCTGCATCCGGTTAGACTGGAAGCCGACCCCAACATGGTTGGGAAAAGGCTAAGGAGATGATGGTGATAAAATAAATACCCAAAGTAAAGCGCCTGCTGGGGTTTTAACTCACGATCTTATAACTCGTAAGTAGGGGCGAATATCACTAGCCACCGCTGCTTAATTTCCTTTATAAACGAACGGACAATTTTGCACTGGAATAACCATTTGTCATTTTTCAGTTAAAAATGTTGGCTGTTATTCTTCAATATCTCTCAATTCACAATGTTAAAATTATAAGCTTCAGATAAGAGGATTTGCTGTTTGGCAGTGTATTCATTTTATTTAAAGGTGTTGTTAATTCATTCTTACTTTCTTCTGTTTATATTTTACCATCGAAGCGCAGTCCACTTTTGTTTTCTTCTTCAGTTAGGATTTATATTCTAAATCGCTTCCAATTCTCACTTTTGGTGTTTGAGCGTGGTGCTGGTATATCTGATCTACAGATAGTCATTTGTTTTCATACAATTCAAGTCAAGCACGATTGCTCAGACAATAATGTTATTAGGTTTTTCCATTAGAAAATTCTCAGTCCAACAGCCCGGAGTTTGGAAGTCGGCGGTGTGATACCCCCGTACCTCAGAAAATCCTGCACCTGATCTCTCTCCGGTAGTGTCGGATTGCCGTCCTGGGCACAACATATCCTGCGTAGATGGCTAGTTTCCGTTGAGATTGACTGCCATAACCAAAATCTGGTCCGGAGGATTATTACTGTTAGTTTTCATACGTACTCGTTTAGGTCAATATCGAGATCGTCTATATCAATATCAATTTCTCAAATATGTCTACAACAAGCTTTCTTTCTACTCATGCCAAGGACGATTGTCCATCGTCTCCGGATTCCTGTTTGTGGACTTACCTGTTGCAACTACCTTTAACTTTCTTATTCTATGCTGAAAATATATCAGTGACCTTTATTCCTTCACGGTGTTCGTCATTTCTAAATTTGTCTCGTCGGAAAACTAAAAACTTGATGTTGTATCCAAACATTTTTCGTTTTTTTTTCATGCATTTTAAAGTGTTCTGCCATCATAATTATCCTGCCCTTGTCCAAATTTACTTGGTGTCGGCACAATATATTCTTTTCCTTCCATACTTGCCTATTAGTCGTCATCTCGATAGTCTGCTCCCCCTTTCCATCCATGGTTTCATTGGTCTTCCTTCCCGTGTTATGTTTTTTTGCTTTATAGTGATCTACCATCTGTGTGTCCATTGAGGGGCCCGTGGCTAAATAATAACAGCCACACAGGTCGATCGCTCAGGTTAAGCTACGCTTGCCGCGGTTGGTCCGTGGATGGGTGACCATCTTTACATACCGAGACCCCTCCGTGCCTCGGAAAGCACGTTAAGCCGTTGGTCCCGGCTGTCATTCGTAGATCTTTGACAGTCGTTACGGGTAGTCAGAAGCCCGAAAGTCTGACAACCAGTCTTACCTAGGGGTAGGTAATAGGTAACACGGGCTGGTGTCCGCAACTCCACGTCAATGCGCGTATGTTGCGTACGGTACCTAGGGGTATCGTATTACCCAGTAACTGGGTTGTGGAGGTCAGATAGGCAGTCGCTCCATGTAAAATCCTGGTATTCAGCTACATCCGGTTAGACTGGAAGCTGACCCCAACATAGTTGGGAAAAGGCTAGGCAGATGATGAGTGATCTACCATCTAAAACATTTTTTTTGCGGCTGTTAATATTTCCCAAACTGTACCAGTCAAACCCGAGCTAAATAAATAGGCAGCCATTACCCTCCATTTACGGTAGTACGTTATTACGATAAATGTCGGTGGGCTGGTGCCAACTCCCATGTTATATTTATTCCCTAACCTAAAAGCCTGCATAATAACGTGCTCTTGGTTTATTTTAACGAACGTTTAACTGTACAGGCTTAAGGCTATGAAGAGCGTGTTTGAACCCGAGTGAACTTAGACTGGGTTTCACGAGTGAAGAGAATTCCACATTTTCTTATTTTGGGGTAAGAATTGTGCCAAAAGGATTAATATAGAATAGAATAGAATACTCTTTATTATGTACAGCATATAAATTATACACATAAATGTTGAAATTTTACAAAAGGGTGACACAATGGGCGGTCTAATCGCTAAGAGCGATCTTTTAAAGACAACCTTTATATGGATTGAAAAGGGAAGGAGAGACAAATACTGTAGGTAGTCTGTGGTATACCATTTACATGATATAATGAATATATACATAAAGTATATTATTATTATTCGTTTTTTTTTTCATTTTAATTTTTTTATTTTTTATTATGGATTGTCAGTTATTTTGGTTGTTTATTGCAATAAACATAGCATTACTCGTATAACCCATTAAACGGTGAAGGAAAACATCGTGAGGAAACCGGCATGTCCTAGAACCAAAATTTCGAAGACATGTGACTGGGCCCGCGTGGTGGATTCCCTCTCACAGAAAAGAGACCTGTGTCCCAGAACTGGAAACATTCGCTTATAGCTTATTCAAGTTAGGCTCTTCTAAACAACGAAGCATGTTTCTGTATCACTTAATTTCGGCTCACATTTCTAGTACGGTTTCCAACTACTAAATGATCCAAGGCTTGTACTCACCTACATGGTTAAAGGACGATTTATCTCAATTATGGTTCATTAACTGAGACGAGACGTCTTCAGAGTTGATATATTTTCCTCCTCACACAGTTGTTCACGTTTATTTTACGATATTTTCCCACTGCTATTGCTTTATTGAGTTATGGACATTTTTTTTTTGTATTAAAATCATAATCCTTTGAAATTGAAATAATAGGAGATGTTTTTTATGATAAAAGTCTGAATATCAAAGAACCAAGGGAGAACTGAGTTGTGGTGGTCATATAGGCAGTTGCTCCATGTAAAGTATTTTTATTCAAATGCATCCGGTTAGACTCTAAGCTAACCTCAACATCATTTTGAAAAGGCAAGATGATGATGAAGAGAAAGGTGGTTGCGCGAGTTAAGAGTGATAACCCTGACAGTATTTGCTTTGTCAGCAAATCCACCTCCACCCAAAGTAGCAAATAAGTAGTTTGTTAACTTAGCAATAATTAATTATAAATACAGACTCATAACTAGAATAATCATTACTATATTAAATACTGTAACGCTGTTCATTTAAAGAAAGCTTTTTTTTAAACTGTTCAAGTGTCGATAACTTAATTCGCGCCTTTTTACACAACTACCGATTCTTAAAGGAATTACGTACAGACGCCAGCACATCAAGCTACTACGATCTCTCAAATTTGTTTAATAGATTTTCTACTTTATCGCTAAAGCGTTAGGTTCAAAGTTGATTGGGAAAATTTGACAGTTTCGGGTAGCTCGATGTGCATTAATCTGTAAATTATTTCCACTACCTTTATCGTTAACTTGCGCGTTCAAACAAAGAAATCAAAAAATAAACAAACCCTTCAACTCTACTGTTAGTATAGAGAAACGAATAGATAAGTATAGATATTAGTAGAATAGCATTTATTAATTCCACTTCAAATAAATTCGTTCCAAGTTTAAAAGGAATCATGAAATTAGTCTCCAGTGAACTCGAGGTTTTATGATTGTGAATTTTTGTCAATGTTTGGGAGTGTCGACAAATGACGGACAAGTTTGATGAGGATGGAGTAGGTACTATAGGTAGGTCGGTGAGTTCGGTTGAGGCATTTCAACTTTGTTATCACCTGACCGCACTGTCTGTTGGAAGTGGCCGGTTATACCCCAGCTAGGGCTGCCACGCTTTTGGGAATTGTTGAGTTGGGCTTAAAGGATGTCACAATTTATTTAAAGAGTTTATTTGATTATTTTCTGCACACCTATGAACTTGCAAGTATTTTGAAATAACCTAAAGAAGGTTTTTTGAAGGCTGTAGTAGCCCTTTCTCTGTCCGGCAAAGTTTTCTAGTTACCTAATATTATAATAGAAGCACAAATCGGCTCACCATAAGGTGAACAACTTAAAACTTAACAACTTTCTAAGTAAGTAGCAAAAATATTGATTACTCTACGGTACAGACGCCAGCACATCAAGCTACTACAATCTATCAGATTTCTTTAATAGATTTTCAACTTTAGCGCTAAAGCATAAGGTTCAAAGTTGATTGGGAAAATCTGAAAGTTTCGGGTAGTTTGATGTGCTGGCGTCTGTACATAAAGACTTGCAATAATTATGTAACTTAATCGCTGGTGTGCTAAAGTTTACGGTAAAAAAAAAATTTAGATAATGAATGAGCCCCTCTGTTTGTAGAGTTGGCTTAATGTTGATCTAAGACACCAATTATATACTGTAAAGAAATAATAAATGGCGTCAATGGCGTCACACACTTTCAATTACAATCCGAAGGATATTGAAAGAAATTCTTAAAGCATTGCCTGATAACGTAAATAACGCAATTAATGTTGTCCAACTGTGAAAATGAATGGCATTATTATTGTACCCAAGTTGCACAATTACCCCGCTGAGTAGCTTCTGTAAATGAGAAGATTCCTGTAACAAAGAAAACAGAATATTTTAGGCTCGAAAAATGACATAATATTGGCCAGCAGATTTTAATTAGACTTTTAGAGACAAGAGTTACTAGGTTTCATTGCAAGATAAAGTTCCAAAATTATAGTTATTTTGGCTAAGTACGAGCTTATGGGTAAGTAATAACTGCCGCACGGGTCGATCGATCAGGTTAAGCTACGCTTGCCACGGTTGTTTCGTGGATGGGTGACCATCTTTACATACCAAGACCCCTCCGTGTCTCAGAAAGCACATTAAGCCATTGGTCTTGGCTGTCATTCGTGGATCTTTGGCAGTCTTTACGCGTTGTCGGAAACCCGAAAGTCTGACAAACAGTCTTACCAAGGGGTATCGTATTACCCAGTAACTGGGTTGTGGAGGCCAGATAGGCAGTCGCTTAATGTATAATACTGGTATTCAGCTGCCTACGGTTAGACAAGAAGCCGACCCCAACATAGTTTTTTCCAACTATGTTGGCGTCGGCTTCCAGTCAGGCTAGACAGATGATGAGTTATTTCGACAGACCCTCCATACAGCCTTAACAAGACTCAAGAATCTAGAACATCATAATCCAGTACACTGGCACAAGGATCTCAATGTAAATGCAAATTACTTGCAGCTCATAACACAGAACAGTTATTCCATACATACTACTTATATAACAGTGCATTGTAATCAAATAATTACATATGGTTGTGTCCATTGTGATGCTAATGTACTTGAGGTGAAGGTCGATGTCACCGTCATAAGAACTGTGATCTAGAATAGAATAGAATAAAACAAAACACTGCTATCTTGAGTAATCAATCAAACCAGCCTTTTGTGGTCTACTACTGAGGTATAGGACCGTTTCAAAGATGGCGACCAATGATGTCACAATAATAATATCAAGTGTTGCAGAAAACTCTTAAACAGTTTATTTTCAAGAATTTGCTAAGTTTCTTGTGCAAAGGTGTCCCAGCGGTAAGGGCCACAACTTACTAGTTGGTCGTGGTTCGGAACCTGACAGGCGTTTTACTTTGGTGTAAATTTATTTCATCATCACTGCTCTCAAAGAGCGGTAAAGGAAAATGTGACAAAAAAAAAAACCGGAATGTCTCAGAACCAAAAATTCGAAGATATGTGACATCTACCAACCCGCGCTGGGCCCGCGTGGTCCACCGAGTGATTTCGGGGAATACGGTGGCACTGTGATCACGTGCTGCCATGCAAAGCGAGGCTCAGGAGAGACCCCTTTATTGTCTCCCCAGGGACGTGCCCTAACAGGCGTTGCACTGAGGGGGTTCTGGATTGGTCTACTAAGAGGTACCGGGACCCCGTCCATGTGCTGATGGTGATCACCGGGGTGGTTTTAGTGAGGTAAGAGTCCCACACTACCTGGTCTTTTTCCCCAAAGTTCAGGTGCCTTTTGAAGGTTTCCCCCCGTAAACAAAAAAAAAAAAAGTCCCGCGTGGTGGATAGCGGCCCACTCCCTCTCGCTGAAAGGAGGCCGATGTCCCAGCAGTGGGAACATTATAGGCTGATTCTGTGGAGTCACAGGACATGATTCTTAGCTTTCTGCAATGTTTTAGTTTACTCTAGCTTCCTTCATCTACTGTGTGTGTATCTTCATCTTGACTATTTATTTATTTTGTTAGGGAAAGAAATCATTGTACAGACGCCAGCACATCAAGCTATTACAATCTGTCAGATTTCTTTAATAGATTTTCAACTTTATCGCTAATGCATAAGGTTCAAATTTGATTTGGAAAATCTGACAGTTTCGGGTAGCTTGATGTGCTGGCGTCTGTACATTATATATTACATCTAAGATTACATTGGAAGTGAGTAAACGTACAAGCCACAACGTTTCCACAGATTACCTAGGTTAATGATACAGTGAAGACACAATATTCAAGTTACAAGAACACAAAGAAGGAAGAGAAAAAAGGAGGCTGTACTTATTTTAAACTAGATGTAATTATTACGACAACAAACAAGAAGACAAGACACTGAACATCACGCAAATGTAGACTATTCACTAAATATTTCTTAAATTTTTGGCGATCCAAAGCAAATATATCCAAACTAGCGGTAAGGCCGCCCATTGTGTCCACCTTATGGAAAATTTCTACATTGGTATTGTAAGGTGTACAGTACATAAATATTGTTTGCTATTCATGACTGTATTTCGAGAGAGAATTCATTTCAGTTATTAATTTATCATCATTTGATGATCTTATGACTGCGTCAGCGAGCAGAGTTGGCGTAGCTGTATTTTGGGCCAAAGATGTTTGAACTTTATGCCATCAATACGTTAAAAAAATAAGAAGTGATTCATCTCGAAGACCAAAGTCTTTACAGAAGACTCGAATTCCTTATTGAAAAGCATAACTCTTAAAGAAACATGGGTCACGACATAAAATAGCCCAGTTATATCAGAAAATGTGGGTGAAACCGGTCTACTAACCCATTTACTATGACTCTGACTGACATTTTTTTCCGTACCCCGATCAGATATAAACGGTCCGGTCTCAGCCTCCTATAAATATCCGAGAAACATCTATGAAATATCAACCCGACGCCGTGAACTTTAAAACTTACATGCCTGCTTTCTCCACTTCTACTTTCCGGTCCAGATATTTCTTTAAATATTTGATTTACAAACTTAGCTTTTGCCAGATAATTCGCTCGCGGGAATGTTGGAAATTGGCCCACGAGAAAGTACTATCAGGATAAAACGTATGTGTTGATCCTATGTGTTAATCCCAGTTATAAATTATTTGTGTGCTAAATCTGTTCAGCCGATTTTGCGTGATTGAGTAACAAACTTCCAAGGTGGAGAGGACAATACAGCAATAAATTAAGCTGCTTATATCTAATGGCGTTCCCAGTCTGCATACGAAAATTCAATCAAATATGAATCATATACTCGTATTAAATCAATTAATAAAAATAGCCATTTGTTTTCACTTGGTCGGATTTGGGACTATTTAGTTGGTTTGAAAACTCACTTTTTTTCATTTCGATGTTAGGATTTATTTGATAGTGCCAAAATACTCTTATGCATTCATATTGCCATTTATTGTTGTCTCCACATTTTATGAACATATAAATTTTGAAATTTATAATATTATATTTATATATATTTTGTAGGACCGACGTTGCCGCGAACGTTTTGGAATGTATGCAGTCAATGCACAGCAATTTGCTGGAGAGGAGTTTGAGGTTATTTAGGTACATAATAGCACCACAGACGAATGGCGACGAATCCGCGTGTACAATGCTACGTATTTGGGCCAAGACGAGGACCGCGAAAATAGACTTAGTGAAAAATCGATATAGCTAGAGGTGCCAGCGTACTTACTTGCGCGCTCTTTAAAATTGTGTCAAGTTATATTACTACTCTCTCTCCGTATTGACGTAAGGGGTTTTAGTTTTCTTTGGCTAATTATTGAGAATAATAATAATGATAATAATCCACAACTTTCACACAACGCCATCTATTCCCAAACTAAGCAGAGCTTGTGCTATGGGTACTAGACAACTGATAAACATACATATATATTTTTTAATACATACATATTATAGATAAATTACACCCAGACAAAGAACAAATGAGCACACAAACATTTGTCCTGGGTGGGAATCGAACCCACGACCTTGCGTATATCAGTCAGGGCCACTGACCACTAGACCAACAGGCCTGTGTGAAAATAATTATTTTGATTTGTATAGGTGTGTTGGTTTGAGACTAATTGAGTTGCACCCTAATTGCGTAACACAACTATGAATCTCAATATGAATAATTTTGAAGATATTGCTAATCCATTGCTTCATATGTTCGAAAAATGTGTCTGCTCTGCGACGTAAATAACGCAATGAATTTTGTTGAACTGTCAAAATGAAAGCCATTGCTACTAATACTTTTCTCTGTTTTACGCAAACACCCAGCAGGAAATATTTGCGAATCTTTTTATTTTATTTGCAGTTTCAAGGAGTGTAGGTATTTTATTTGCCTAGGAAATCGAGTCTTCATAAGGAAAATATCCATTTTTCATTGTACTAGCACTAGACATGACCTAATTTATAACAATATTCTTGCTTTTTCGTTAATTTATGGATCATAAAAGTGTATACCAAACTAATTAGCCCCAACCTTTTATCAGGGTGTTACTATTCGTATGGCCTATCGTGTGACTTTTAAATACCTAGTTGATTTACTTATCAAAAAAATGCAACACACATAAGATAGTCGTACTTTAGATAGATTATCGTCTCCAAAATCGCAAAATAAACGATAAAGTCATCAATACAAACTAGTTAGCGTCAAGTTCCGTTAAGTAACGCTAAGTTTAGTGAAGCCGCTAAGTAAGTACACATCGCTAAGTGAATTTTGAAGTGTGTGTAGTTCATGTGGGCGTCGCTGCCGGGTCATTAATCAAGCAGAGTTGGCGCGAATCAATCATCGGTAACGTCGCCATTGATTTACTGGGCTCCAGACGTACTGGACAAATGTTTTAGGTTTTTATAGGTACTAGGAGAAGTTGGTGTAAAGGTAATGAGAAAAGTAGTCGATTTCGCATTTTAAAATTTTTGTTAGTTATAATGTTATTCTAACGTTGTCCTGTCCAAATTTCAATAGTTCATACAAAATTCCCATAGAAAATGCACTTTAAGTTTTCCCGAAATTTTCCAATTATACCGGGATTTTTTTTTCTTTCCGTAAGGTCCTGATTCGGACTAAAAACTAGCCAAATCGGTACAAACAGTATTTATTTTTTATTACGTGATATAATTTTTTTACGCATTTTGGTAAATGCTTACGGACGGTCAGGGAAATTAATTAACTCATCGAATGCCGTAATTAGAGACACAATAGAAAGACAATTGCTTATGTCGAACTGTGTAACTTAAGGGGTAAATTGGCTATACGGAATTATATCATTCGTACCTAAACTGTACCGTAATCTGTCGTTATTTGACAGTTTTTCATAAATGGCATTAACACAGAAAATTGGCAGAGGGTGTCAATTTGATATCATTGTCCCCGCGCGTGCCCGTGCGAGTCAGACGCATTCGTGCCATCACTGTGTTTACAAATTATTTAAAACGGAACAAAGTGCACAAAAGTGCTGTAAATATTGCTAAATTATGTGTATTACTATTATCTCTCTTGGTGTGTAAAAATCTGCTAGTGCTGAGTGATTTTTGTAAGCAGGATAACTAAATAACGTAAATAACACAACGTGGGTGCGAGTATTCGTCAGTACCGTGTCATTGAGTATCTATAAAGGTCACCCCTCCACAAATCCTGAGTCACTTGCGAGCCATAACGAACGTAATTTTCGCCTCCTTCGGACAAGACGATACAGTCCTGCGGTCTGAGTGTTGGACTGAGAAGATCAACGTCGCGGGTTCCAATCCACCTTCCCACAAATTATTTTAGCTGTTTTTGTGGTTAAATTGTGCGACTCGAGTAACTTATACTACGAATAAATAAGTTAACAGTATTATTGGTATTCGGTAAACCATCAAAGATTGATCCACAAGTATTGTTTGGTTTCTAATATGAATATCCAACGAACACCACCTTCAACAAAAACACTTCGAACGGGGCAATCTTTGTCCGAGTCGGATCTCACATCTACTGTAGAATCGGAAGGAAAGCAAGTCGGTAATATTACTGTGAGAAATAAACGCCAGCGTATCGATGATTCTCCCGACTGTGAAACAAACCAATTCACGCAGACATTCAATGATTTCAAAAGTGAAATTAGGCAAATGCTTACCTCTTGGAAGACAGAGAATGATGACCGTCTCGCAAACTGGAAATCTGAGCATGATGCGGTCTTATCTAGACTTACTAAAGATCTGAGTGATCTGAAAATCCAGTTTTCTGAAATTCGGGAATCCCACCTTCAACTAGACCGCGGTATGGAGTTTGTGAATTCTTGCTATGAAGATATAAAAACCAGAGTAACCGACATAGAAAACCATAAAAAAGAAAGTGATGATCGTATCTATCAGCTGGAACAATATATCCAGGACCTGCAGCTCCAATCGCGACCGGCAACTCTTGAATTCAGGAACATTCCGCAAAAAGCTAAAGAAAGCTCAGAGGATCTCATAGCTATGGTGTCAGCTGTGGGTAAAGTTGTTAGCGTAGAAATTAAGGCGTCAAATTTACGTGATCTCTATCGTCTACCAGGAACGTCTGGAACTCCTAGACCCATCGTGGCAGAGTTTATATCGGTTCCGAAAAGAAATGAATTTCTGTCGAACGTGCGGCGCTATAACAAAGAACGCCCAGTAGCTGACAAGCTGAACTCCCATTCGATTGGCGTACCTGGAGAAAAGAAACCAATTTATGTTGATGAGCATCTGACTCCTTCAAAGAAGAAGCTGTTCTACGACGCTCGGATATTCGCGAAAGCCAATAACTTTTCTTGTTGGAACTCGTACGGAAGAATTCTCCTACGGAAAGATCCTAAAGATACTAATGAGAAACCTACTCAAATTAAATCATCAAAGTGTCTGTTGGCTCTGATTAAAAAACAATGACTTTATATTAAAATTACTTTTCCATATACTTCTTTTAACGAGAATTATGCAGAATACTGTTCGTTTAACTTTTCTTGTGTTTTTTTGTTTCTTTCATTTGACACATTTTTGATAACTCCAAGGTTGCTAACTGCTCATTTGCTAACGCCACTATTTTGTACTATTTTATTGCATGTTTATTTGGTTATTCTATGTCATACAGTATATTTACAGACATTCTTTTACACATTATTTATTTTTGAAAGTAATATGATCAACTGTTGCACCATAATATTAACTTATTCTAATGACTGCACACTGTTTACAAAATCCCGAATCAGTTTACATTGTACTTATAAATCAATGGTTTTAGTCATAAAAAGTCTCGAGATGGACCCACAGCTTCAAACACATGACATGTTTCTACCCCTGCTTATTGTGCACCTAGTTAGAAATGGCTGTAATTAATGATATATCTAGGGATATTGATAATTTCTCCTTGGCCAGCGTCTACGAATGCTCTCCTGATCTTTGCAGTAATTTTATTGTCCAACCAAACGAAAATCTTAAAATAATTCATGTGAACATAAGAAGTATAAAAAAAAATTTTGATCAGTTTATAGCGATGTTGGCTACTACCAAAACTACATTTGATTTGGTTATATTCACTGAGTGCTGGCTCAAAGTATCTGGACCCTTGCCGGTGATCCAGGGATACAATTGTCATGCCACTGTTAACAACAGGTCACAAAATGATGGAGTTGTAGTATACTCTAAAGCGTCCATAACAAGTGCAACATACGAACCCCCATATCTTGATGCAAATTGCCTTGTTTGTACCATAGAAAATACTGCTATTATATGTATATACCGCTCTCCCTCATATCATGATTTGGATCAATTTTATCATAGTTTACATTGCCTTATAAATACCCTGAAACATTATAATAACATAGTTCTTATAGGAGACTTGAATGTAGATATAAAATCGAACAACAATGATCAGCATGCAAACGATTATCTTACTACGACCGCCTCACTGGGGCTACTCCCTGCTCATTTACGACCTACGAGGTCAGGAAACTGTTTAGACCACGTTCTTTTAAAAACTAGGGGAATAGCTCGCGTCATATTACTAGATTCTTACATTACTGATCACATTCCCGTCATTTTGTGTCTCAAAACCAAAGGCATTATGTCGAACAGTACTCCCAAAACATCCTATCGATATAATTATGCTGCAATAAAAAATGAAATAGATATCACCGATTTTAACCCAGTCTTGGAAGAGACAGATCCGGGTCTGGCTACCGAATTATTAATTACTATGATGCAAGAAATTATTATGAAACATACGCAGTGTATACGAATCCACAGAAAGGTTCGTGTGATCAAACCATGGATGACACAAGGCTTGGTCCGTTGTATTCGAAATAGAGACACGATGCATAGAAAAGTAACTAGAAATCCAAGTAATAATATCCTCAAAGTCACCTATACGCGGTATCGTAATTTCCTTAATTCATTACTAAAAAAAATGAAGCGAACCCATGATAAAAATGAACTGTCCAAGGCGAAGAATAATCCAAAAGCTACATGGAAGGCTATTAAACAAATTACAAATTCATGTTCCCAACCGCAGTCCCCCAAAGAATTGCTCCAAATAGCCAGCGATCCAAAAACTTCAATAAATGATGTCAACAACTTTTTCGTGAACATAGGGCAAACTCTGGCCTCTAACATAACACCTCTTTTGGGACGCGACCAAGTGGAAACGGAACGTTCAACTAGTTGTAACTCACTCGTTATACTGCCAGTAGATGTAGATTACGTAAAAAGCCTTACCGACTCCTTACGTAGCGACTGTGCCACAGGTTACGATAATATCCCAGCTAAGGTGCTCAAGCAATCGAGTCTCACCTTGGCTGTGCCAATCGCACATATCTGTAACCGAGCTATTGATTGCGGCGTTTTCCCAAACGCTTTAAAGAAAGCTGTGGTGCATCCCATTTTTAAGGGTGGAGACAGGGCTAGTGTCACAAACTATCGGCCCATTTCCGTATTGAGTTCGTTATCAAAGATTCTTGAAAGAATCCTCAGCAATTGTCTGATAAATTTTCTGAGTAAGCATAAAATCATTGCGAGTAACCAGTATGGATTCAGATCTGGTATATCAACGGAGGATGCTGTTGTTGACGTTACAAAAACACTGGTTGATAAATTGGATGGGAAAATGAAATGCTACGGCATTTTCCTTGACATTTCCAAAGCATTTGATACGGTATCTGTTCCCACTCTTGTCGCGAAGCTTGAGCGAGTGGGAGTGCGTGGATCGACGCTGAATATCTTTAGAGACTATTTATCCAATCGTACGCAATGTGTAACGATCGACTCTCTAACGAGTGATCATAAAATTATCAATTTCGGTGTTCCACAGGGAAGCATACTTGGGCCCACACTCTTCCTTCTATATATTAACGATCTGTGTCAAGCTCAGGTTCCCAACTGTGATATATTTACTTATGCTGACGACACGGTATTGATAGTCTACGACACCGATTGGACTAAGGCAAAACAAAGAGCTGAACATGCGCTTCGCTTGGTAATGGAATGGCTCTCGGTAAATCTCTTGACCCTTAATATCGCAAAAACAAAAATTATTCGCTTTTCCTTACCTAACACTACTAGTCCACCCCCCGAGTCAGGATTGGTTATAGCTCATACTTGCGTAGGAAGTAATAATGACTGCAACTGTTCAGCCCTATCTCTGGTTCTTGATACAAAATATCTGGGGGTTTTCATAGACTATAAGCTAAGCTGGCAATCCCATATTGAAGCCTTATGCTCCCGGATCAGGAAACTGATATATATCTTCAAGGAGCTTAGGCATTCTGCTGATCGCGAAATAATGCTTCTAGTATACCAGAGTCTTTGTCAGTCCCTAATCTTGTACTGCATCTCAGCCTGGGGTGGAACCTACAAAACATCTTTACTTACCGTAGAACGCTCTCAAAGAACTATCCTAAAGTTAATGCATTTTAAACGCAGAGACTTCTCTTCAGCGCAACTTTATTCCGAGGCACAGGTACTGACTGTTAGACAGCTCTTTGTTCTCCGTGCCGTTCTGCGTCGACACGCCATGCTCCCTAAAACGCCAAGTGTTCTGTTAAGACGCAAAGGTTTCCCTATCTGTGACACTGTCAAATGTCGTACCGCATTCGCTAGTCGCCAGTTTCTTGCTACAAGCTCTCGACTTTATAACAAAATAAATAAAATTCTGAAAATTTATACTCGTACAAAATATGAGGTTAAGAATATTCTTACCGAGTGGTTGCAAAAGTTATCATACGATGAAACTGAAAATCTTATCAAAATTAATTTATAATTAGTTAAATACTGTATGCACATAATATTCTGTTTTGTTTTTAATTTTATTTTATTTTATTTTTTTATTCTCTCTTTTTCCTGTTTATTATTATGATAATGGAAGTACTTGCACGTGTATTGTATAAATAGTTGTATGTCGCTGCTTTTTCGGGGAACATTGGCTTCTAAGATACAGGCTTATTGCCTAGTTTAGGAGTCAGAAGTTCGACCTTGAACCTTTGTCACTGTTGTACAACTTACTCTTAAGACAATACCTTGTACTACCTTCTATTCCGTACAAATAAATTATTATTATAAAAATTATTATTATTATTATTATATTATAATTTTATTAATTTCCCTGACTGTACCTACAATAGAGATCCAAATCAAGTAGACATAACTCTAAAAAGCGTAGGCACAATTCTGTTTGGGTAACATTTAAAGAATACTCGTCAAATTGGGCTCCGAAACTTTCAAAGTTATGAAACTTAGTGAATTTATGAAAGTAACTAGTTAAGGCTTTTCTGGAACACAATAAGTATTATAATTTTGACTGCTACTAAAAGTAAGTCAGTCGGAGTCTCAGACGTGGTAAGTTCGAATTAATAATAATAATAAAACTTTAGGGTGGCATAGACCCATAGAAACCCTAACCGAATTATTTTTATCATCGTCGTGTCAACCAAAGCACCTGCCATCTAATCTCTTCACCACTCTTGGTTGACTGGTAGAGAATGCCTGAGGCATTAAGTCCGCCTTTGTACCTTTTGTGCGAAAAGTTTAAATAAATAAATAATATAATTATCTCCATTTTTATTTGCAATGACTCGCCACACCTAAATTAACTCGTTACTAGTTATTGCGGTTAAACCATCTCCGACTTCATAATTGCGTCCAAAATGCGTAGGTACGTGAAAATCCTGAAGGCATCGCTGACAGGCGTGACGCGACGGTCCGACGCGATCCTGGTTCAAATTACCACGAAGCTTTCAGAGAAATTGTTTTGCTAGAGTCGCGTGGCACCTGTCTGCGGGAGCCTCAATTACTTGTAAACTGTTTATCTTAGTTAATCTTTGGTTATGAATAATTGATTTGCTTAAGTAAATCAACACTAATTACTTGGGAATAAATTATTAGTAGGTCTATGCTGATGGATTCTGTCAATTAATTGATACGTACATTTCATTCGTGCATTCAATAAAAGGTACCTATTTTAAACAGGATATTGCGTCTATGTTTGTTATTTTAATGACAAATTGTTGAATAAAATCTTGCGTAAGAAGTAATAAACTCGAAGTGAAATTATTTCAAACAGAAACCTCGTTTTTTTTTGGTTTAAATGAAACTAATACTTGTGTAAAACTTCCGTATGACTAAAAATGATCATAGTTCTTTCTGTCGGGGTATAGTTAAGGAACCCTAAAACACGGTGAAAAAACACCCACCCCTGCAGATATTGGATGATACAAATATTATAACTGTTATATCTTCTTATACGAAATGGTAGAATCAATTCAGCCGGTCGATTCTGTTAGAATCTCACCGTGAGAAGTTAGGTGAAGTGAGCTGTTATTCCATCGGATGCTAGAGATTGACAATAATGACTCCTCACTTTAAGCTCACTTCACCCGAGTTATCACGGTGAGATTTTTACAGAATAGCACTACAGATGCGTTAAAACAAAATTACCTCTACCACTTTCGTTTTAAACAGAGAACGGTAATTTCCACTGCATTATTGAATTGTTTTCCAAAGTTCCCGCAAATTGTTGGTTATTAATGTGGAGTTGGGAGTTGTTTAAAACAAAAAGTTAATTTATATTCGATATCAGTCATACACGGGATTAAAACAGGCTGTAATGAGGTTGTATGTTTAAAGGCAAGTTTGTTAATTACAGTTTGTATTTAACATAGGTTTCTGTGTAATCGCATGCAACTCTATGACGTTATTTTGTTGTTGGATAGCTCTTGAATGGCCAATTTTCATACAAATAAATTCTGATCCAATTATCATGATCCCGAACGAAACATTTGTCAACAATATTTAGGTAAGACACATTGCGATACCGTGACGGGTTGATAGTTTTTGTTGAATATCCATTAGTCAATAAATAAAATTAAAAAACCTTCCAAAAATGATATTTTATTTTCTGTTTTCCCCACATAAAGTAAGGTACCAATATTTACTAAGTGAAAAAAAAGATAGAATTTTATTTTTTTATTTGGGACGCACACAGGAAATACAAGTAGTTAAAAAAAGGAGCATTTAAAACTAACAAAAATTAAAAACACAATTAAATATAACCAGAAAAAAGGGTGCGAGGGCAAAAAGGCTCCTATCTCAGCATAATTCCGCGATTTTTAAAACAAAATAACGCAGCGCTGGTATTCTGAAAGGGCCCGCGAAGTAAGTAAGCGAAGATAACAACATCGTCAACATACACGAACTGAATTAAAGATGTATTATTGTAGCAAACTACTCAAGCAAAGTTAATCAAAAACTACTCAAGCAAAGTTGATCAAATAAATATGGAACCACCACGCAGGCATCTTCCACCAATAAATCACGTAAATCGGCCCAGCAATAATTGAAAAAAATCTTCCATTTTTTTGAAGTCGTTAATATGTTGAAGAAGTTCGCATCATGAAGTTTTTTTCAAATAAAAAAAATATTTTATTTTTTTCGTTTCTATATGCGGCTACTGGCCACAAACTGTATAAAAAAAAAATATACAGCAGGTTTGAATTTCGAATGTGGCAAACCTTTTGCGTCGGATGTGGAAAACGCGTGACATGGCAGCGGGGCACTAGGTACAGTCAGCCTCAAAAAATGTGTAGGTACATCGACAAGATTTCATTCGATTGTTTACAATCTGTGTTTCATAATATTGTATCAATGTTTAATTAATATGTACCCTATGTGTAAATATTTTGTCCACAGATTAACACAATATTATGGCACAAAGATGTTACAGACAATCAAATTCATTCTGGTCCTTATACATCTTTTTAGGGCTGACTGTACCTACTTTTTTCTTACGCAACGCAAGCCTCAGACATGGCATTATGTTGGTGTCAGATTCCTGACAGACCGACGGACGAACTGGGTTAACATGACATGTAGAATTCGGCAACCCATCTGTCGCCTTCAGTGATTATGACATTCTGTCTGGGATTGCTTTTTGTGCTGAATTAGGTAAAGGTTATGCTTCTTAGTTGGTAGACACGTGGGTGGAGGATTTCTTCAGATAAATGTTAGGTTTTTAGCTGGTTTAAAAGCAAACTCAGTAGGTACAAGTAAAGAATATAGAATAAGTTATTATATGTCAATACTTTCAGACGAAATACGCCTCGAGACCGTTTTTTTTATGGATTTTTGACATCTTTTCAACGCTTTTTAGGAGTTGAAAAAAGTAGTTGGCGGTTACTATTGTTCAAGTGCCTAGGTGACGCATGAAAATCAACCAACCGCTAAGCAACCGGTACCTGACTATGTCGTGTTGTGTCATGAAACAAACATATCAGGGGCTGTACTCCCTAAGCACGGTGTCCGTAACTTCGGCCGAAGCTACGAGGCTTTTGAGCTCCGTATCACCTAAGGACATAAGATTAGTTTGGGGCCGAACAAATAGAATGAATGCCAACATGATTTGACGGCTGTCCTAACACCCGATATGTTTTTGCCCGTCCGAAAAATTGAATTTGTCAATTATTGTGAAGGGTCTACTATTTTCGGATGGCCCGTATCTTCGTTGACGTACTGATAGAGTACACCCTCTGTTCAGGACTACACCAAATCACAAGGAGTTTTGACTGTCTAAGGCAGCATCAGAAAGCATCACGACACGACACAACGCAGTAATGACAATCCGGGCTAAATATGCCGCAATGGGAAACTTCCAAAAACAACAAAACATCATTGACTGACAAATCAGTCTTCAACCGTAATTGTAGGATTGTCGAACGCTACCTCTGTGACGTCATCCCTTTGCCAACAGTGACCTTCAAAGAAGGGTAAGGGAGTGGGGTTTGGCTTTTCACAACCAGGAACCGCACTCACGCATAAATTTTTTAACAAAGTTTAGAAATGTTTGAATATTATAAATAATAAGTTCATGTGATGTTATGAACACTTTAGGGAATTCTACTCGGCTCCCAAACTTTACTAATGAGTAAAGAACTTTAGTATTGTTGGCAACTTTAACATACAGACCTACTTTGTTTATACAGCTGGTTGTACTTGGATACTTGGAAGTGAAAGAAAAAGTTAGTGTAATAATGTATAATTAATAATGTTGACATTCAATAATGACATTCAATAATAAAATGCTAACATAGTTATAAGTATAAATCATACTTATAACTATGTTAGCATATTATTATTGAATGTCATTATTGAATGTATGGAACTAACAATATATGGAATATTTTTTGATTCCGAAATAAATGAATAATAATAATAACGTATGGTTCCCGCAAACAATGCGACTCGACTATGCAATCCTTCACAGTTGGGGCTCTTTCCCATGGCAAGATCCCGTTTTTTGCAGGTACGGTTTTTTGCAGGATCCCGTTTAGTAGTGTATGTTTAAATATATATATTCACACAAGCATCCTGTTTGCATTAATCCGGCAAAAAACCGTACCTGCAAAAAAACGGGATCTTGCCGTGGGAAAGAGCCCTTAGTTTACCTCTGATTTTGCATCACTGTCCAAATCACAATGACCTTTATTATCATTCTAATAAGGTTGCTGTTAGGTTGCTGCCACTGACAAGTCTGTTAAAATCATTGCGATCTTTATTCTCGTTGTCTCTGCATCACCCAGAGGTTGACTGGTAGAAAATGCCTATGGCATTAAGTACGCCTCTGTAAATTTATGTGCTTCAAGTATTAAATAAATAATAATAACTTTATTCTCGTTGCAGTGAGCTTGCTGTTAAGTTACTGCTGTCTGAGGTAAAATAACTGTGAACTGACTGTAGTAGAACAATTTCCATTCATAGAAATAGTTCTAATAGAGCTGCGTCATGCCTTTCTAGTCCCAGCCTGAAGTCTCCAAAATTCATTCGTTTTTTCATCGATGCTAATCACAGAATACAGGGACTTTTCAACGGCCAAATTACCAAGACTTACCGTATAAACCAAACGTGTAACCGTTTACTCGCACTGCGGTACAAATGACATAAAGAAACTGACGGCTTTGAAGTGGGTCCGTGACAAAAAATGTGCGCTCAACGCACTTTCGACGCAACGAATTTTATCCGTACGTACTGCGGTCTCTAGACGCTGACTGCGCGGCGATTGCGCAGCTCTGTGGTATGATATTTTTTTTTGGTTCCAATCAATATGAAATATAAGAGTGATACAATATATTAGTGTTTATACGGAGCGTATCGATGCGATTACGAGGTTGGTCCCATGAAGAAAGTTGTTGTAGAAGGTGTTGTAGTTGTTGTTGTTGTTGTTCTTAAATTTGACCACACTTTTCTTATACATGCTGTTCAGGCATTTTGTTTGCTGCTGTTTTCTCTCCTCTAAACTTGTTCTCTCTTTCCACTAAGCAAAAAAACAAGTAACTTGTTTTATCCATATCTATAACTCTATTCCTGGAAAGGGCACCTTGTTTAGAGGCAAGGGTATCCTTCCACAGGAAAACTAACAATTTGCTCTCAAATCAAGACTTTCATCTTCCTAGAAATGACAGCATTTATCTCAAGTACGTTGCTAAATGAAACGGTTTGGTACTGTCAGCGCTAGTTTCTATACAGCTCGGAGTTTTACTCACCCCGTCATAAATAACGAGCGTGAAACAAAACAAATCCTTGAGAACAATACAGCAGCTCAAATGTGGGTAATTATAGCGTTTAATGAGTACAATTATTAAACTACACTGCAGTGCAAATAATACCAGGTTTCCGTTCCCTCAAAGGGGGTTGAAAGCTTCAAACACAGCGCATGTAAAAGTAGGTATGTAGGTTTGAAAAATGTTGAGAGGTACCCAAGTACTGGAAGCGAATGTGTTACATTGGAAGTAAGTGGTCTCTATCTACACTAATATTATAAAGAGGAAAGATTTGATTGTTTGTTTGTATTGAATAGGCTCCGAAATTACTGGACCGATTTGAAAAATTGTTTTACCATTAGAAGCCGACATTATTCGTAATGAAGATAGGCTACTTTTTACCGCGGGAAAATGCTTCATTCTTACGGGAAAACGTGTAATAGGACAACGGGTAGTATGAATTATCCTACCGTATTTATCTTTTTCGCATAACTTCTAAACGGTTGAACCGATTGGGTTGAAATTTTATATGGGTATTTCGATGGTTTCCTAGATTATTTTAAAAATACAATTAGATCCGGTAGGTGGCGCTGCTGTCGGTATGTCAACTACTAAACGGCTTGACCGATTGGGTTGAAATTTTGTATGTGTATTTCCATGGTTTGTCAGAAACACATGAAGTAATTTTTTGCTCCGTTGATGTAATTGCTGTATGGCGTTCCAGTAGGTGGATAAATAAATAAATAATAATAATAAATAAATTATAGGAAAAGGCTATTATTATACTATTCCTATCTGAAATCCGAAGCTCTTCCTCTCTAGGTACAATCCACGAATAATTAAATGAATATCAGGAAAATTAATTTATCAAACTACATTGGTCGGTTTGTCGAATTAGATGTCGGTCGTTCAATTTGACCACCTCAATCTGAACGGGCGGCCAAACGGGACTTAGCGCTGTCCGCGACCAAGCAATCTGTCTCCGGCTGGACGTATAACATAGCTATATTAAACTTAATACTCGTCACATGTTGTCTAAGACACATTTTACGATGTAGTCCAGTGACTGGCGGCTCAGATTTCCATAATCAAAGAATAAATTCTTTTATATAATATAATAATATTCCACAACTTTCACACAACGCCATCTAGTCCCAAACTAAGCAGAGCTTGTGCTATGAGTACTAGACAACTGATAAACATACATATATATTTCTAAATACATAAATATTATAGATAAATTACACCCAGACACAGAACAAATGATCCTGCTCATCATACAAACATTTGTACTGGGTGGGAATCGAACCCACGACCTTGCGTATAGTAGTCAGGGCCACTGACCACTAGACCAACAGGCCTGCCATAATTATAATTTCTTGATTAGAGTACCTACGTATTATTCCATCCACATGTCTGGTGTTCTGTGACGGAAAGTATACAAGGGAGTCCACTGTTCCATGTTAGTTTTTAATTAAATTATGTGTACAAAATTAAACCTCAAACGGCGCAAATACTCCAACCCCTGTGGAACTTATATGTTCGAGCCGTTTGGGGTTGAAACATTAGGGCCTTGGGGTCCGAGTGCCCACCTATTAATTCGGGACATCACCAAGCGGTTGGTCGACTCTTCACGTGACCAGAGGGCTGGCCTATTTTTTGGCCAAAGAATCAGCATGGCCATACAACTTGGCAATGTTGCCAGCCTTTTGGGGACGTTTCCTATTGACAGCGATGCGGACGATTTTTTTGATGCCCTTTGATTATTTGCCCTCCTTTTTATATACTTCGACATATTATTATTATTTTAAGACTGTTAGCTTTTAAACTATGTAAATACTAGATTGAAATGTGAATAAAATTATGTATTCACAACATATTTATCAACATTATGTATGTTTCTATGTTAATTAATGTAATTGGTGTCGTACCGTTTGAATTAACTATAAATAAATAAACTGCCTTAGTTTTAAAGCAGTATTCATAATTATGTTTCTGTCAATCGTTTGAAGATTACAGAGATGGAATGATGTTTTAAATACGTTTAGAGTTAAATGCTTTTAGTTACTTGTGGTGCACGTGGAGGATCACTTGCACCAATCCGCGAGTTGACTAATTTTTTTTTATTATTTAAATTGAAGCTTTTTTACCTCACTAATAGCTTGGTATAAACAGTTTTTTAATATTTTTAAAAATTGAAAAGATATGAGCGTTCAAAACTCTCAATTAGACAGAGAGGGAAATACTGAATTGTGACGTCATAGTTCAGTATCGAGAAAGAGATAGACAAAAAGTTTCTATAAGTTATAAGTTTTTTATTTCTCGACCGATTTCAAATTTGATTTCGAATTCTATTATTGTATTACATGTGTGGATATATTATCTACTAGAATATATAGTATTCAATATCATGCAACTACCCAATTGTGCTAGTCGCAGTTTCTAATTGCAATTTAGATGAAAATGCTATTGGATACTTATAAACCGGGTGAATAGGGATGCAGGGGTGAATTGAGACGAAACTTTAAAATTAATTTTAACGTTGAAATAATAAAGTTTGTTGCCAACAACTTAATCGTTGATTATAATACAGTAAAAACATTCGAATCCTTTTTTCCAACAAACTAATATTATATCAAGTTTCGTTCCGATTCACCCCTGTATCTCTATTCAGTTTGACGGTAGTTGTATTTCCGATTAAAAAATTGTTCGAATTTAAGTAACGCTTAGGTTACACGTTCGTGAGAGTGCCACGTACCGAAGGTTCAACACGGGCGTAAACTGTGATAAGCTTTACATTACAAACCGCCAGTTAGTATTCCCGTGTCGCCTGCCAAGCTAATTTCAATTTTAAATTTAGAGCTTTATGAATATGATTTATTAGCATAATCCTTATTTATTAGAACAAAATAAGAGGTTTTTCAGGAGCAGTGATGGTGGCCCTGTGGTAACGAGCTCTAGGTCGTAGGTTCGAACCCAGACAGGCGCTTGGCTTTGTGTAAATTATTTCATCACCACTGCTCTCAAAACTGTGAACAAAACATCGTGAAAACTAAAAAAATCGAAGACATGTGACATTTACCAAAAGCGCACTAGGCTCGCGTGGTGGATTAGGGCCCACTACACACCACCCTATCACCGAGAGGAGGCCTGTGTCCCAGCAGTGGAAGGTCCCTTGAGGTGACCTTAGTGAGGTGAATCAATCTATGATAGATGGTGATGATGAGATTACTTAAGTGACATATAAACTCGTAGATTGCCTGCTCGATTTTAAGTTAGTATACCATGTCGTGTCACCTAGACTTAGGTCCACTTGCATCATACATCACCAAATGCGTTTAGCGCTAAACGTATTTTAAATATGTGCGTTAAACATATTTAATGAGTTATGGTGCAAGCGCACCTAACAGTCCGTTTACAGTTTTTTTTTACTTATCTCTGACAGCTGCAACCCAACAGCAACCTTATTACAACAATAATAAAGATCATTGTGATATTGACATTGATACAACTGTGAATGGACTGTAGCTCTGTGTAACCAGACACTCATGTCAAAGTAAAAATTAAATGTCAAACTTAAAAAAATAATAACGTATCAAAACTCGAAAGCTGCTAGAAATACAAAATGTGGTTACTATTATGCCATTTGGACTTGCAATAAAACGTTCCACTTTATTCTCGTAATTAGTACAATTTAAAGTCGAAAAAAAAAACAAACGAACAACTCAGATCTTATTCGTTACCTTTGTTTCATATACGCCCCGCGTTTTAATATTAAACCATATTTAAATATAAATGAGAAAAGTTATCACAACGGCAATATTTAAGAATTAATCGCACGGAATCAAAGATTCATTGAAATAATTAAGTGTCCATGACAGGAACAGTGATTAATTAAAAGGAAATTGATAATTTAAAAAGTAAAAAAATTCGTAATTGTGTGACGCGCGTGATAATCTGAAAAAATGTCAATAACAATGTTGCCACTCGGAATAAGTAAATTAAAAGTCGCAGATCAAGTTTTAATGAAATAATGGACTTGTCGCTAATGTTTCCAGCCGTCTCGAACACTTGTTAAAAAACACCACGAAAATATTCGGCTCACATTTTTGTTTTAGTGTTATTTTTTCGTTTCCAAGCAATCTCGAAGTTTCTTTATTATCCGCCTTTCGTCTCAGTTCATAATCAAGGATATACCGAGATGTATAAGTCACTAAAATTACCTCGAGACTTCTTTCTTGTACTCCTACGTGAAGTATTTTGTAGTCTCCCGTAGTTTCAACTAAATTAACTTTTCCTTTCTGATAAATATCTACTTGAAAAGTAACATTAATAAGTTTTTTAATAACAAACCGTACCTCCAACAGAGTTCGTTGTTATAACCACACAGGATAAACAGAGCACGCCTGTTCGAAGTATACGGATCAGAAGCTTTCAAAAGATTAACTGGGGCAGACCTCCATCTGACCATTTCATTAAAACTTCCTGCCGCCTGGCACCCTAATTACATTCAAAACAAAAATAATTCCGTGACTCAATTAAATGTATGTGTAACTCATGACTCATCCAAATGTACGGATTAATTGTGACACTGACATCCGTTCTGTACATTAACGACTAACATTTACGCGTATTTCTTTTTTTTTATATTTATTTATTTACGTGTCGCATTAAATCAACGTTGTTCGTATCGTAAAATTAATTTGGACGCACGGACTCTCGATTCATTTAGTTTCCGAATCGCTGCTCTAATTATGAATTTTGTTTGTTTCAGATACTACGACGGGCAGCAGCGCTAACCTCACACAATTATTAATTAATTAGTATAATATTACAAATTTATCGAATAAACGACGAAGCGCCTTCAATTTTCCAATTACGCATTAGCTAGCTTAATAAGAAGATAAAATAGTGTAGCTTAGAAGATAAAGTTGTGGTTGTGAGGCGCGAGGTGTCGCGCGTGTCGGTCGCGTCGGTCGCTTGTGTCGCAAGGATCAATGCGTGTGTATCTCGTCGCGCGCGTCGGGTGGCTGTCGGCGTGAGAGAGTCGCGCGCGCGTGCGCGTCGGGCCGGCAAGATTGAGGTGGTGGCCGGGTGCGGGTGGGGCAGGCGCGCGCGCGTGCGGCCGCTGCACGCGCTGGGCCGCGCGGCCGGAGTGATGTTGGCGTCGCAGCGCTCGCAGTCCTGTAACGAAGAGGGCGCGTTCTTCGGGGCGCGTGCGCTGCGCCGGCCGCGCGGCAAAGGCAGCGGGAGTCCGACCTGCTAGGGGTACGCCATGTCGCTGCGCAGCCTGCATCGGCGGCTATCATCCGCCAATAACACGTGAGTTGTATTTGCTTGCTTTTGTATTGGGTGTACCGGAAAGTTCTGTCGGTTTTGGTAGTACATAGAAATTTTTCGAATTTTTCTCTATACCAATACGTTAAAAGTATTGAATAATATTGCGACGTACAATGTCAAAGATGGTTTGAGAAATTCAGAAAAGGGGATTTAAGTTTTTAGCTTTAAGAACTAACCACGAGTTTTATTTACAAAAACCGACAGAACTTTCCGGTACACCCAATAGTATTCGTTTTAATATTTATTATGATTATGATGGCAAGACCACTTTCAACTTCTTTAAAGGCTCCCGCAGATAGGTGCGACGCGACTCTAGCGAAACCATTTTTGATGAGAACTTCATGGAAATTGTTCTACCAAAATCGCGTTGCACCGTAGCGTCACGCCTGTCTGCGGGAAACCCGTAAGTGATGTATTCAACCCTCTAAAACTGCGACTCGGGTGCGGGTGCGAGCTTGATTGTCGATGTTACACAACATTCAGGTAACGAGAGCTAGCTTCCATTGATTTTACCTAATAGACATGCACATAATTGCGTTGATTGGGCACTAAGCCTAATAAGTGGGTCGATTTAGAGGCTAACCCATTCATATGTATTTATTCCAATCTGAAAGACGCTCGAACGTACTCCACCGACAAGTCATCAAAATGTCGAACGGTCGACCATCGGGATGCGAATATTCAATTACCGAACCTAAATCCAGAGCGTACTGTCATAAATCCGGCGAGAGTAAGCGAAAATGAACCTAAAGCCATTACGACTAGGTTGGTTTTAGTGTGTGATGGAAATCTAAATCGATTATAAGTTCTAGCAGGCACAATTAGTGGTGATAATCCTGGCATAATTTATGCTTTGTGGGTGCATAGGCTATATCTAATGTCAGTTTTGTGGGCAAGAATGGCCGAATTCATTGATCCAAAGTTCCAAACAAGACTTCATATCATTCTGGAGGTACAAGCTGATGTAGCTGATAGTAGGGCTGATGGAAAGAAAGCCAAGAGTTTGGACTTCAAGAAAGAAAAAGCACTTAGCGCGTTTCTTATTATACAGCATGCTTTTTTTTATCGGCTCCAAATTTTTACAGGCTGTTCCACCTATGAATATGAATAAATTTCACTGTGGAACCAACTCTGAGATCACGAAAAAAAAAAATCAGCTGTTTCATACATTTTAGTCAAGTAGGTATTGAACTTTTGTATTAACAAAATGATTTCAGAGTTAGTCCCATAGTGAAAGTTGTTCATATTCATGAGTAGAATACCCTGTAAAATTTTGGAGCCTGAAAAAAAAATCATCCAGTATACCAAAACACTGCCCAATATAGCAAGAAATCCAAAAAAAAATCACGATATCGATACCTACCAAAAGCTTCCAAAGATGTACATAAATCATGTTGATGGACGTCTGAAAGGGTCGTGACGTCACAAGGTCATGGGACACGATTGTGCTCGACTGCTATTGGACGACCAATGCTATAATACATTGTCTGGGCAAGCGTTCAGGTTGGCACGCACTGTGTACCTTCAATGGGCTGGACATTTGCAATAGTTTGCATTCAACACTGATGTAACGGAAGGAATTGTGTTATGATTTGCCGGTTTCAATTTTATTAGAGTAGTGTATGTAATTACGTGTTCCTGCCGTGCGATTCTGTAACCATTTCACCGTGAAAGCTTGGGTGAAGTGAGCGTGGAGTGAGCTGTCATTCGTTAGGGATTAAGACTATTAAGTGTTCACTTCACTTGTGATTTCACGGTGAGATTTTTACAGAATCGACCGGCTGTATTGATGTGTTAATAGTTTTGAGCTTTACGTTTAGTAGGATAGAGGGAGACTTGTCTCTGTACCCTACTCTTACTATACTTAGCTATAAGAAATAACTCAAAGAATCAAGATTTTTATCTAGTTAGATAAGAAAGAAAAAAAAAAGTTTACTTGTCACAGGAACGTGGGGAAACAAAAAATTGAGATAAAAAAAAAAACGACGGGTTGCACTCCGGGAGTGCCGGCAGACGTGAAAACTTGAATATTAACGTTGTGCATTTTTGATATTTTGGAATGGTTAGGGAATAATTTTGCACGAATTGCTTTAATAATTATCAGTATAAAAGTACTATCATTTATGTGGCATACAATATTTATTTATTGCGCTATCGTACACAAACATGACAACCGCGCCGTAGAAAGAGAGGGGGATACTTCCTCTCCTACGCCGCGCCGGCTGTCTACTCTCCATCCGTCTTACGAATTTTCGATCAGGTCACGTGTCCTGACGCGAGTTTAACATATTTTACCCATTACAAAAGAAGTGTACAACGCCGCTAAAGAAGTTTTCACTTCAAAATACAAAGCCGATCTATAATCACGAACACAGAACAGAAATAGTCGGCAGCTGCAAGTCGTCACTAATACAAGAAGGCTTCCACTCAGCATGATGCTGAGTGATATAACCCACAGCACAGAATCAGATTTAGATTCATCTATTTATGAAAAGGTCTGCCATGCCCAGCATGTCGATTCTGTAAAAATCTCACCGTGAAAACTTGCGTGGAGTGAGCTGTCAGTGTCATCCCACTGATGATAGGGATTGACTAAGCAAACATTTACAATCATAATCGAAATTTTAATAATATTTTTTATACTAATCCTATTGATCATTTTATATCATTTAAAAACTAGTATTTTATTTGTCAAAATATTACTATTTTGTGGGATTTTAGAATAAAATAGCAAAACAGAAACTTTGTCAGATTATCAACTTTTTACTTTTTTCTTTTTCTCCTAAATTAAATAAATAAATAAAATAAAAATATAATAACATTTGTTTATTTCAGACTAGGTAATGTCAACTTAATTATTTTAAGACTAAGTTAGTAGCAGTTATGGATTAAAATACTAGCTTTGAAATTATATAAAATGATCAGTAGAATTAGCCATACATTTTTTTTATTAAAATCTCGATTATAATTGTAAATGGTCAATTCCTAGTATCAGGTGGGATGACACTAACAGCTGACTCCACGATCACTTCACCCAAGTTTTCACGGTGTGATGGTTACAGAATCGCACTGCTGCTGTTGGAAAACGACTAATAATATTACTTAGGCTAACATAAATTTCGTGGGAAGCAAGAAGTTATAAACAAAAAGTTGATGTAAAATGATAATTTGCTGAAAACTATAATCAAATGAAAATACGATAAAAATATGAAAAACTTACCTTTATACTTTATTTCCATAACAATAACCTTCTTTAAGCATAATATTCCGTATGAAGTTCGTACCCACATAAAGGGCGGCAGTATTTCCCCGAACCACGGGTAAATCATTGTTCCCCCTTTTTATGGGTAATCCAAAGAAAACAATGATTGGCTTTTATGCTCGGAATCTACGGGTTTATGATTCGGTATGGCTAATTTATTTTATTATTTATACTTTTTATTAAAAGTATTCGAAATATTTCAAGGAAATTTTTTGAGGAATTTTCTCGGTTCACAGTTCATGACGTCAAATATTTTATGAGAAATAAAATACCGTTGTTTATGAGTAAAAAATGGAAATCTGTTGTTGAATAATGTTCAGGTAAGTAAAGAAAAATAACGATAATACATTTATTTTGACACAGATTAAGGAACACTATCTATATTCGCAAAAAAAAAAAAAAAACTATGTAATCTGAGTTCGCGATTTACTTGCCACAAATGCAAGCAAGTATGAGCTTATGGAAAAATAACTTTAATTCCTACACCATAAGTTTCAGTTTACGCTACAACTTTAAACATTTTTATAACTTTTTCAATGGTGGTAGTCATTCTGAAATCAACCTAATCACTACATTGTATAAAACAAAGTCGCTTCCCTGTCTGTCTGTCCCTATATATGCTTAGATCTTTAAAACTCCGCAACGGATTTTAATGCGGTTTTTTTTAATAGATAGAGTGATTCAAGAGGAAGGTTTATATGTATAATACATGCATAATATAGTAGAGAAACACTGATAATTTTAGAGGTTTCTAATGTGATATCGTAAATAAACACATTTTTTTGCGCTTACATTGTAAACGCTGGCTGAACCATTCAAGATAGATCAAAATAATGTACTACAGTATTGTACACCTTAAAAAGTTCTACAAAAAAGTCCGCGATGGTATATGTCTATCTCTTAGGGATAACCCACAATAACCATTTTTTATACTTAACTTTTTACGAGAAATAATGGCTTATTTAAGAAGCAATTTTAGGCAATACAGCATTAATCCTTATCCAATTAAGTACCTTAAAAACATTGTGCATTTCATATAGATCATTATGGCCCTTTACAGCATGTAATTTAAATGAATATTTTCGAAGATATTACAGTTTTAAAATGCGGGCGTTCCCGGCTGGGCAGTCGGCTGGTGGCGCTTGAAACTACCCAACGGATTTTCAACTTTATCACTAAAGCATAAGGTTCAAAGTTGATTGGGAAATTTTGACAGTTTCGGGTAGCTTGGTGTGCTGGCGTCTGTACTACAGTATTGTACACCTTAAAAGGGTTACAAACAAATCCACAATGGGATATGTCTATCTCTTAGGGATAACCCACAATAACGATTTTTTATCCTATAGTAGTTTTCAAGATCTAAGCATACATAGAGACAGACAGACAGCGGGAAGCGACTTTGTTTTATACTATGTAGTGATCAGCATTGCACCCGTGCGAAGCCGGGGCAGGTCGCTAGTGTTTCACTAAAATAAAGTTGATATTTGTTTAACTTCAAATAATATCAATTGGAACCAAAAAGGAGAATGCCCATTTTGTTAGAAGTTTTGGGCCCCTAAAAAACTTCGCGTGTCACGGTGGATTTAACTTGGTTTTGTAGACCTGGAATTACCTTTTCATATCCTGAAATCGATTTTCAATTTTTCACCCTAGTTTAAGAGAAATCTTATTTTTTCGGATGCTGAAATTGAGGTTATAAAACCAGTTTTTTTTTGTTTTAACATATTTGAAATTAAAATACCTAATACTATTGTTTTAGTATTAATATTGATTCCAGAATTTAGAAAACACTACATAACTTCTTCTCTTGCTAGATAAATTATGTAGGTTAAGTACTTTCGCTTACAAATATCCCTTGCCGTGCCGTGCCGGCAGTCAGCGTTAAGTAGGCTGTGGCCTCACCACTATTGGGTAGTATTGTTAAAAATAAATACTTACCTACAACTAAAGCCTTAGGTTAGAGGAGCTCATGGCTAAGTTACAACAACCACACAGATCATTCACAAGCAAAGCTGCCTACGGTTGCTTACTTTAAAACAAAACAACAATGAATGGTAGGAAAAACATTTATTCTTCAAGGAATATATGGTCTAGAAATTGCACTGGGGCACTTACATCATTAAAACGACCCCAGCTTAAATACCACAATATGGTATACCATAGTATGAGTGCAGCACCCTACTGTATGATTTCCCACTAAGCAACTACAATAATAAGCAATGATATTCTCTAAAGAATTTGCCCTATGTTGCTCTCTACTTATTAATAAACATGTGTACTAAATCCAAATTATGTGTACTCACGTCTCGATTTAATTGTGGTGCTAACTAGACAATTGTTTTGACCTAATATTAAGGGCAAATCTTCTTCTATTAATTCATTGCTTATTTCTACACAGTAGGTACCATTCGCCTGCACATGCTCCTCATAATAGTATCTTGCCTGTTTTAATTGGTAAGATTCTAAAGCAAATCATTTTTAATTCGATTAATGATAATCTTGGAAAGTTATTTAGATGGGGAGCACTGCTGTTTATGCTTTGGAAAATCGTATGTCTTCTATTTATATGTTCCCTTTGAACAAATTCTGATAAATAATTTACTGTATTTCAACAATTGCTATATAAATGATATCTGCAGATTCTTGCAGTGAAGGGAATATATAGGGTGACTGGTAATTAGTGACCGATACTTAAACACATGATTCTGCTCATCATTACAAACAACTTTTACTATTGGACCAAATCCGAAATCGCGAAATAAAAATCAGCTGTTACCTACATTATGACGACTCGTACGAACATAAATGTAGGGAACAGCTGATTTTTTTTTTTTCGTGATTTCAGATTTGGCCCGATAGTAAAAGTTGTTTGTAATGATGAGTAGAATCATGTGTTTAAGTATCGGTCACTAATTACCAGTGACTCTATATACTTTATGATGTAACAACAAAACTTCTTTTGTAGTGCCTCATACTTAAACAAAAATAAAAAATAAATGCTAAAATGCATGGATAAATGGTTTTATTATTATTATTATTAAAAGACATTCAGTGTTCGTACAACCAAGGAACAGGCAATGTTGTGAAATTGCCAAAACCCATTTGTACTTTAGTGAATTCATTTTTGAAAATGCTCGAGGTAATTGTTGTTCCTGAGATGGTAGAACCGGCAGTGGTAGTGGAGGTGGTACAGGAATCACAGCACCTCTGATGTTATCGTCCTTGTTATCAGTCACTGACACAGACTCCACTGTGGGTCTGTTAACTCCACCAACAGCCTGGCTGTGTATTTCTCTCGATGCAGCCTCCCAACAAGCACGGCAAACTTGTTCCAAATGCAAGATCTAAAAATAAGAAAATATTATATTTATACTATTTATTTTTGTTCAATTAGTTCGATCATAGTTATTCTGCCACAATTAAAACACTTACGTGTTAATCAGGTGTCCATCTTAGTATAAAATTCCTTTGAGAACAGTCTTGACTAACCCTATGAGTTCTGCAACTTGCAATTGACATGCCACATGCAAAACCTATGTTGAGGTGTCCAAGAGCAGGGGATACAAGGGATAATGTTGTGGTTCATGATGTCCAGTTTTGTAATAATACAAAACATTCGACACAGACTGTCATCGAGGATATCTGAAAAGATAACAAAAATAAATCAGTGAAATCTTAAACAGATAATACATACTCATTTATTCATGTGCTTATTGCTATGGTCTAGGTTTTCTCACAGATCACCTTACACTGCCTAAAACGTTAATTTCTGTTAAAGCGGAAATAATAGCGATTTACAGTTGACGATGACCCCTTGATTGACCAAACATAGGCATCCTGTGTTCGTATAAGTCTTGTAAATGACACACTATAAACTTACCGGTGTAGGTGTTACCCAGGATCTCAGGATAAGTATTAGTTCATCAAATTCTTCGATTTGACGTCTACGAAGATTAGGCGCCAAACGTAGGGAGCAACTGACACACCGGCGAGAGGGCGGTTTACCCGACCTCTACCAGGTGTAGACATTTTTCAGGAGTAAACAAGATTCCAAGGCTCACTTAATAACTATAATAAAGTCAATTTGCTCACTTATCACTAAAACAAGAGTCCAAAGCTCACTTAAAGTAAATAGAGTCAATGTGCTCACTTGTCACTAAAACAGTCCAATATCACAAAACAAATCCACTGGAGGAACGTAAACGCTCAACTCGACGGATTCTAATTGTAAAGAACAGAAGTAAATACGGAGGAATAAATTCAGCTCGACGCAAAACAAACGGCACGAAACAATTTGATTGATGCATTGATTTGACATATAGATCTGTCTAAAAGTATGACCATGTTAAATATTTTGGGAATCGATTTACCAAATCGATTTGTTATAAATAATGTTATTTACATAAAAAGTTAACCACGATAAACGCTCGCTATTTAGGTATTTATGGGAGATTCTAACCTGAGTACTAACCAGAATAATGTATGTGGTACTAACTTTTGTTTTTTAAAGAAACTAATCGACAGGTATGAATGTAGCGGAATATTTCTGACGGTAGGAATTACCATGAAACACATGATAATTATGTGGGATTAGCTTAGGTGAGAGCGTTAGCTAGATTACGATGGGAGAAAAGCTATTGTAGCCTATCTCCGGTAATTTTAGGCGGATTAGTAAAATATCGATATTTTCAATCGATTACAATCATTTCATTGACATAGTTTGTCGTCTGGCAACATTCAGGTTAAGTTTTAATGGCGGAACTGACATAAATTCAATAAAATAAATATTAATTTAGTTTTTCAATCCTAGGGTAAAAGAAATGTTGATAGAACAAACTTGACCATGTAAAAATACGACTTGATTTTTGAGAAGTAAATAGTCTTGACACGGCACCAAAACTAAGGGGCCCATTGGTTGGCATTCTCCTTTGAATAGACTTTATGTCGATGATTGATTAAGGGCTGCTTTTTCCAACGTCAGATAATTTTGAATTTTTGACAGTTCTTCCATACAAGAACTGTCACACGTAAATTTTATTCCACGATAAAAATTATCTCGATTTTCTTTTATTTATTCGTCGATTGAAAAATCAGCCCGAAGTTTAACAATCTGAAGCAATTATAATGTATACTTCTTGCCTTGGCATTAGTCTTTCCAATTGGTTCGTGAGTCTTCTCCCCGATAAGCCTATTAATACTGAGTACACAAAACACAACCTTTGTCTACAGTTTTGGACGCTAAGTTATTAATCATATTTACGACTAGGTTTTAAATAGTTTGGTTAATATTAAATAAAATAAATCCAGCCACCACAGGTCTAGTGATGAACCGGCTTATCAACACATTTTCATAATTTATTTATTTTACCATTTATGTACACCCGGGGCCCGTGGCTAAATAATAACAGCCGCACGGGTCGATCGATCAGGTTAAGCTACGCTTGCCGCGGTCGATCTGTGGATGGGCCCATCTTTACATATCGAGACCGAGTGGTCTCGAGAAATAAATAAAATAATTTCTAGGTCAATAGTCTACAAATTGACAAAAATATCTTTATTAAAACAATCTCTAACTAAAAACACGGCTATCTTTTCTTAGCCGGGTAATCAGATGTTACACGGGCCAGCGTAGCACACAAGAATTTGGCGTACCTTGAAACTCCGTAGAATTTCGTAGCAACGGTCTACGGCGTAGACCACTTGAATTGTTTGTCGATAAATCTTTAGCTTTACGTTCATAACAAGACGGTCGAAATTCGCATAACATATTGCTGTTGCTTATAGCTCTTGGTCAGGATACAAGGTCACACCACAAAGTGGATTTCAAACCACGTAGAATGTATTTCCGCCCTTTACGAACACAGTCACGGTATGTGTAGCCTGTGGCTGTAAAAGTACTATTGTTTAACCCACACAGCTTTAATTAAAACCTCTGATCATTATTTTAAAGTTTTGTACAATATTCAATGAAAGTTAAGTGCTCTTGATAAAACAGAACAAATATTTGCAATAAAAACTCTGCATTTGTTGCGAATAGCGAGATGGGATTAATAAAGGACTTTTTTTTTGTGTTAACACGAGTTTAATATAGTGTCTGTGAATAAACGAATATATAATATATATATATATATAATAAAATAATATATATAATATATATTATTTTATAGTGACACAAGCGGAATTGTTATAGGTACAATATTGTGGACACAGAGGCTGAAATCCGGCAATGAATCGTTAAAAAAACATAGAGAAAAAAAAATGGCGACATTTATTTTTGTGCGCGGATGAATCGGGCCTAAATACGGCAGCAGTAGAACGTGAGAGGAATCAGAGGCCGATATTAGGAACCGTCCTTTAGAGGAAAAGGAAGGTTCCTAACATCGGCCACCGTTTAATTTATATGCCCAAGCCGTAAGATTCAACAATATGTACATGTGAAACAACAATGGGTATACTTTCTTAAGCTTTTTTCCAACCTAACGTTGCCATTGGTGACGTCTGATGTACTAAAGCGTGGTTTCCTAGCGTCTGTAAATAACCGGCGAATGACGTCGCTGAAACGTTTTTTTGTTATAGTGAGTTGGGCGTTTGCCTAATGAGCGATTTTTGAAACCGTAAATTCAAACCCCGCTGCAATCATTTTCATGGCAGCCATCACTGGGACCGTTATGTGCGGCTACCGCTCTTCTACGGAAGCGTAGCTTTTATTAATAGGAATAAAGATATTCCTACTTTTATTCCTATTTACTTAGTAGTATGGGTGCGTATTGAGAAGTTTCCTTCTCTATACATAGGTATGTACCCGCATACAAACCCACTGTCGAGTTTACTTCTATTTTTGCAGTGAAACACAGTTTTTACCCAAAAAATGCGAGTACAGAAGTGAGTTTGTAAAAATAGCCAGACTATAACTGGGTCTTTGTATGCTTATGTTGTTTCCTGGTTTTCTGCAGACAATAAGACCCCGTTGATAAAATATAGTATACTTCAAAATCTCACCACTAACTCACTTTTTTTAATAAAAATAAATCCCACATGTCATACCTTATACGAGTATTAATAAGTATCTACATATTTAATATTATTAAGTACGGCCATAATTAATAATATTATACTGCTGCATATTTTCAGCGTTATAAATATAGCCTTCTCTCAAATGACAGCAAAATTCGTGAGTTTTCATGACGTTGCATACTTTATTACTTTGTTAAATATTACACGAACGACACGTGGTCATGGATGAAATTTTTATGCGAATTAAAATGAAATTGAACGCAAACTTAAATATAAAAAAGAAGTTTTTTTTTATTAATATTTGATTTGGTAGAAGTATTTTTAAAACAGCGAGGGAGATAGATGAAAAGGGAGACAGAAAAACGAGACATTAACTTGAAAAACTACGTACTACAGATATTTATTTTAGTATATTTTTAAGTATATTCTCATATGGTATGTTTATATTTAAATTGGACAAATGTTTTTGATTTTACGTATTTTGTTTAAAAAAAATTGTGCATATTTTTCTGTTCCTTTCTTCTTATCTGTGTGTAAATTAATGGTTAAATAAATACTGATTGTATCTTTTTTTCAAAAAACTTCTTTCTTGTAATAAATGAATCGTGACAATTGCGTGAGAATTGCACTTTTAATGAAAGAGAACAATCCTATTTTGAAATACAAGATTAAAACTAGCGCGTTATGAGTGGAAAAATAAAACAGGAAATGGGCTAGCGTAGAAATTGTCCTAGGTTGGGCTCGGGGAACGAAAAAAGCAAGTAAGTAGAATTTGTGCAGGAAAATGAAAAAAGTTGTACGTAAAAAAGATTCGTGGAGAACAGCGGATAACATCCGCATAACTCACAGGAATAATATTTCAAGGGATACTTTTTAAAGATTAAAAAGTTTGACTTACTTTGGAGCTACTGCCCTTTCGTTGTTGGCATGAAAATCATTCTGCAGTCCTTAAATGTACTGTATTTTTCACCACGCGCGTCCAATGCGAGTTTGTTCGAAATCGAAAAAGAAATCGAGTTAAGTAGTAGAAAACATGAAAAAGTTACTACAATACAATCTTTGCCCTTTCTAATACTTAGGTATGTGATATGTCATAAGAAAAGTTTGAGACACTATAAATCCGATACTAAACTATTTCTGCCTACTCAACCTTAAAAATACCTACCAGCGTAGAATCAATCCATAGACAGCGAGTGAACGCTGAACTTAGTCCCACATTAACGTCTAAACAAGAAGCTACGTCATAGGGCAATTCTTCAAATAGCTCCAAAGCACAAGAAAGATACAGAAGTTCAGTCGTAAAAATCTCACCGTTAAAACTTAATCTCAGAAATGGAATTCCAGATCAAAAATGTATACAAAGGTATTGCCAATTTGAAATAATAACCTCAATTGTGTAGTTTGTGGCAAAGTACTATAATAGAGTGCTAAAATTGTAGGCTTACCTTAAACAGACAGACTATAATAATGCACACAGCTTTCACCTTTAAAGTTAGGTAAACTACGATCCAAGAATAAAATATAACTGTTTGAAATAAAATTGTGCAAATTATTTTTAATATTCTGGCAATAGGGCAGAAGATCTTACTATACGATATTACATTTGGACTTTAATTTATTATTTTCTCTTTATAAAATGGTTTTCCTTCTAAACAAGAGAATCGTAAATCAATGACCACAAGGTCGATGATGATGGTCAGTGATCTTTGGAGAATCTCGGATCTTGACTTTCAAGATTTTTGACCTCGATCTCAAGGTCAATGACCCTGAGGTCAAGGTCAATGCCCTTGAGGTGTCCCATGGTGTTCCCCCACCTTACTACTCCCACATCCCACCCGGTCCCGGAGGCTTGATTAGGCGATGGAGTTTCACGTACAGTCACGAGCATCAATACCTTTCACTCACGCAAAATTATAAAGTTAATTTTCTCGTGAAATAACGATGGCAACTTTGAGAAAGGTCCAATTCCATTATATGTAGTATGGTTACGAAAATTTATGTGAATACTTCAGTAGAAAATTGATTTTGAATATTGCGTAAATGTAAGGTTTTTAATTTATGCTTGTGATTGTACAGACGCCAGCACATCACGCTACCCGAAACTGTCAAATTTTCCCAATCAACTTTGAACCTAATGCTTTGGCGATAAAGTTGAAAATCTATTAAAGCAATTTGACAGATTGTTGCTTGATGCGCTGGCGTCTGTATAGCGAGTGCAAGCACTACCATTCGAGACAGTTTGAGACATAGACATATATATCCATGGTTTGAAATCTCCGTACGTACGCGTCCATGTGTGCGTGTGTTGTCACATATTTATAAGAACATTTGTTTAGGCGCGTTGAAGATTTTTGCTAGGGGAAACTCTTATGGCTTCGCATCACCGACATTCATATGTTAATAGTATGCCTGAAGCTATAAGTATGTCGTTTTGCTCGGAGTCGGCTTGTTGTTGTTTGGAGTGCCGATAGATATGACAACCAGACTAATGATAATAATTTTAATTTACAAATTGTGTAATTTTGAATTTTCAATACCACATCATCATCTGCCTAGGCCTTTTCCGAACTATGTTGGAGTCGGCTTCCAGTCTAACCGGATGCAGCTGAATACCAGTATTTTACATGGAGCGACTGCCTATCTGACCCCCACAACCCAGTTACTGGGTAATACGATACCCCTAGGTAAGACTGGTTATCAGACTTTCGGGCTTCTAACTACCCGTAACGACTGTCAAAGATCTACGAATGACAGCCGGTCCCAACGGCTTAACGTGCTTTCCGAGGCACGGAGGGGTCTCGGTATGTAAAGATGGTCACCCATCCACAGACCAACCGCGGCAAGCGTCGCTTAACCTGATCGATCGACCTGTGCGGCTGTTATTATTTAGCCACGGGCCCGAATCAATACCACAATTAATGTAAAAGAATAACAGCGTTATTTCATAGCTTTAAGTTTTCACTTATTTCGGATGTCCCCATGACTGCCTTTTTTTTTTGTATGGAGTCAACCTTCTGTACCTATCCATCCCGTGGCAACTCTTCAAATAGCCCCAAAGAGACTTGAACTAAAATAGAGAGATGTTTGCTGACGTCAAGGCAATGACGTCACGCGACCTTGGCTCGGACCCAAAAGGTTCGAGTTTGAATATCTCGTATTACAACATGGATTGTAATCTCAGAAGCGCGGAAAGGGGACTAAGGTGCTCGGTCATGTGCCTTTTGCAAGGAAGCATTAGACTCGTTTATATACACATATTTTTCGTCAGGTCGTCAGTGTTGTATGTCCATACAACAAGGTTCCATAGTAGTCCTACTATGGAACCTTGTTGACAGATGTTTTTTCTACGGCACGGTTTATACGCCGTACCGTAAAGAAACCGTGCCGTGTACAAAGGTCCTTAGCCTATATATTTTTTTAAAACGTTGCCCCACACTAGGAATTTCTCCTGTATTGTGGGTGCGTTTACAAACATTTAAAGTCATATACACAAACAGTCAGACCCGGAACAACTACTTGTAGGTCATACAAATATTTGTTCCGTGCGGGAATCGAACCCGCGACACGCAGCGCAGCAGTCAATCACTTAACCACTGCACCAACCGTGCCGTCAATCCGTCATATGTATGATAGTCATGCTAACGTAGAGATAAATATTTGGTCGTTTTAAGAGATGGTTTATGGTTATGGGTTTTGCTGGCATGATTATACTATGACTATCGATTACACTTTAGACAAAATCTTTGATCTGTCATTTTCTGATAAACTGCTTCTTAATCAACGATTTCATTCGATTCTCATGTGTACATTTAGGTTTAATAAGAATGGTCTGACATGCTGAATTAAGTTAAACATTCAACACAATAATCTTTTTGCACCAACCATGCTTTTATATACTTACTTTTTTTTTATTTATTTAACATTTGAACAAAAGAATACAGTATTATTATAAAGTGAGCGTGGAGTGAGCTGTCATTCGCTAGGGATTAACACTATTAAGTGCTCACTTCACTTATGATTTCACGGTGAAATTTTTACAGAATCGACCGGCAGAATACTTATATATACAGTGTTAGCTTGTATATTGTACTTAAGATTTGTCATAATTAAATGGACGAACACTTACTATTTCATACTAATTCATAAGCCAGAAGTTGTTCCACCATATTTAGAACTCTAAACATTTTATATACTCCTTCAAAACAAAATGGCCGTCTATTTAGCACAGATACACAACGTATCCACGAGCGGAACCACTTATATACCTACATGGATCTAATTAGGGAGTTGTACATGCCCGGAGGACGAAACAAAAACTTCACCGGTGGACTAGTTATTGTTGTATTCGCAGAAAATTATTAATTAGGCCAACGAAGCTTGCTTACCGACGCAGAAAGTTTTCTTTGACAAATATTTAAGAAGAATTGTTTGCTTAGTATTACGTGAATGTTGATATAGTTAGTGTACCAATGCTCTGATTGTTCTTGAAGGAATTGAGAATGGCTTTTTGTTATGTACCGTTTTGTTGGGTGGGTTTTATGCCTACGTTGTTTTGCTGATAACTATTATACTTAAAGTCTGTCCAAAGGATGAAAGGGAAGCTATAGGAAGGCCTACAGTCCTTTCATACTTATTTTATATAGAGCAGCAACCCAATTACAACCTTATTGTAACGTGAATAAAGATCACTGTGATTTTGAGATACTAGTCAGTGGCAACAACCCAACAGCAACCCCATTGTGACGAGAATAAAGTTGACATGATATGCAAGTTCTGAGATAAAATAATAGGACTGTAAGCAAGAAGCTTATAGATAAAAGTGGAAGAAACACTCTAAATACCTAAGTGACGACAACTGTGGTCGGACACTCTCTTTCTGAATACGTACATAAGACAAAGAAAACACATAACATCACTGTATCTTTCTTATGCATGTATTCAGAAAGAGACTGTCCAACCACAGTCGTCTTCACTTAGGTATTTAGAGTGTTGCTGTTGTGTGGTCCACTTTTATCTATTTACTTCTGGACTGTAAGGTCTTTATACCTGTCAATGTCGTACAACTGTCAAACTACAAGTGCAAGATAGAGACGGGAACATGTCGTCAAAGCACGAGCTAAGTAACGTTTGTATATCTCACCCTAAGAGTCCATGGCCTCATCTAAAAAGGAAGCTTCGTAATTAGCGCTATACATCGCACAATCGATTTCATTCCTATATTAACTGCTTATTAGATAAAACAATAATGATACGAGTGAAAGTTATAGCTGTTTAATTGAGTTAAACAAACTTCCTCTATTTGGAAGTTTTGGCGGCACCTCCGAAATATACGTCACGCTAAGGTGATTTGAAAACTTATTAGACAGCTCCAAACTACTGTTTCCTTGCACTCGTAGCGTTCAGTATGATATTCTAATGTTGGTGTTCGTAGGTAGCTGAAAAAGGATCTTTTGGTACGCAGCAAAATCAGAACTAACGCCACCATCTTGATTTTTCAATACATTTTACAAAAAAAAAAATGCATAAAATGTATACCAACAACCCAGTCTACGTCCTTCAAGTGCCAAAGGATCCCTGCAGCAGTGTGGTATGGTCCATTCACAGTTATTTTATCTCTGATTTTGTATCGCTGTCAGAATCATAGTGATCGTTATTCTTATTCTAATTAGGTTGCTGACGAGTTGCTGCTCTCAGAGGTAAAATAACTGTGAACGGACTGCCTAATACCTGAGTAACTTTTTCTTGCTGCCTAATGCTGCCGAATACCTAATGTGCCAGTGACAGCGCCAATGATTGAGTACTATTGGCACTGTCACTGGCATACATATTAAAAATACGCAAACATACAAAATGAATAATAAAACCAAATATATATGTAATCATCTCCCATAAGCACACATTATTGGCCAAAATAACAAGGATTTAAAAAGTAACTGCCACGCTCGTTTTCGATTTGCTTCCCACAATAAAAAGTTAATGAAAATCGTTACATCACACGTAAAAACATGCTCCACCAGGAGTAATCTACCAACAAAATTATATAAAGGTGTATGGTAGAGGGTTCGGCAAGAAGCAAACATCGAAAGAGACACGAATGTAAAAATCTACGTGTTAGAGCAAGACAGGTTGTGTTATTTGGCAAGCAAGGTTAAGGGGACATCTTGAGGTGAGCGCTCGATCTTAGTACACTGAGGTTATTTCATAATACATTCGTATTACAGGATCCAGATCGATCCCAAGGCTAGAATTAGGACAGATGGGATACGATTTAAATAGATACAAAAGTAAACTAGCGAAATGAAGGTCAAAACAAAATAGATGAGTTAGGATAAAACAGTTATTTTGTCATTTAAATGTCAAAGCTCAACTAGCAAAATGCGAAATTAAACACGAGTCATTTCTGTCTGTAGGTAACTGTCCTGGTTGTTATTGAGAAGAAGTCTATTCTCTTATCGTATAAAGAAAGAAAGAGCACCTGACCACCACTCCACCCATAGATATCCATGACTCCACCTTCTTCACAACGTTTTTCACTCCCGTAACAAGTCTGTAGTATTTTAGTTTATTTTAGGTTACGCATAGGGCATATAGTGGCCTGCGCACACAATATAACAACACGTTCCGGGTGTTGATGGGGCTGCCGCGTTTTTGCAGCTCGTCCGGCATGTTTATATGACTTTGTAACTACCTAGAAATCATCATCATCATAATCTAACCTTTTCTCAACTATGTTGGCGTAGACTTCAGAAGACGTCAGAAGCTCGAAAGTCTGACAACCAGTCTTACCAAGGGTATCTTATTACCCAGCAACTGGATTGTGGAGGTCGGACAGGCAGTCGCTCCATGTAAAATACTGGTATTCTGTTGCATCCATTTACATAAAAATGACACAAAAATTACCTTTTCCGGGCTACTAAAATTATGTTTCCCTTTTAAACCCAATCTAAAACAATTTAGCCGTAAACCTGTTAAAATTCCAATTATAAATAGTGTTACAAAGAAAGCACTTTTAGATTACAAATCGCTTATTACCAACCGGGTAGCAAAAATCAATTGAATCCGGTCCGACCGTAATCGGAGAACAAAAACAACGGCGTCCTATTAAAGAGTTTCCTTTAATATTCAGTTACGAGTTCTAGGGATCCCTTCAGATATTAGATAAACGATGAAGTTTTCAACGGTTTCAATTATTCATTTGTGAGTATTTGTGTCTCTTAAGGTTTTAATAGCGGGAATTTGCTTGCAGTCTCTTTGAAGGATAAAATCAGGAATGAATCCGGAATAGAACCGGAGTTAACAACGCAGCTTGCACATTAAGCAAACTGAAGTGGCAGTGGACTAACCATGTTTTTCAAAGGACCGATAGCCGATGGACCAGATGAGTTCTGGAGTGGAGACCTCGTATCGGCAAGCGTAGTGTGGGACGCCCCCCAGCTAGATGGACCGATGTCCTGAGGAAGGTGGCTGGGACAGACTGGGTGCGGAAGGCGGAGGACAGGGTGTTGTGACGCGGCCTTGGAGAGGCCTATGTCCACTAGCGGACTGCGATTGGCTGAAATTATTGATTGAGGGGAAATTTGTGGTTCTCTAATGTATCGTTATTCTGTCTTTAAAGTAGGAAAGAGGTATGTTTAGTAAATATAACCTCCGTTATGTTATGATTATGAGTCGAATTTGTTACATATTTGTGGATACGGAACTCTCGGTATTTGGTGAGTTTTGTGAATGAATTGAACGCTAGCGGCGGGCCGCATATAGCTTTTAAATATTCATGGGTCCGGCGAATGAAAACCATAAATTTCTGAAAGTGCAAGCGCGTTGCGGAGACCGCGGCCGCTCGCAAAAGTTAACGAGGCCCATTTACACACACGACGGGTTAAAAAAACATTATCGATATCAGAAATGGAATTTGCAACGAGCTTTAATTTATCAATAAAGTATTGGAATGTACAAATAATATTTTATCCCATAAAAGTTCGTTTGCGACATTCGCAGTTTTGGGCAAAAAGGATTAATATATCGAATTAAGTATATTCGTTAAACTTGTTTATTTGGAGCGTTCAATCGCAACTGATGTAATGGATGTGTTACAAATTGGACTCAGTGGTATCGCTTTTAATTCGAAATTCATTGGTCAATAATCATTGTCATATTGAACCTCGATAAATATAGAGCAGGAAATTGTCAGTTGAAGTCGCCATCGTTTATCGGCTAAATTTTGGAACTCTCTGCCAGCGTCTATGTTCTCTTCCACGTATAGCCTGACAGCCTTTAAAGCAAGAGTGAATAGGCATCTTCTGGGGTTGTTCGTTCCATCACAGACCTCATCCATCGATTTTCACCAGGCGAGATCGAGGTCAAAAAAGTAGAAAAGTTACTGAAGAGGAGAAGTAGTGTAGATGGGTTTGTGGTGTAGATAAAAAAGGAAATAAATGTACTTAACTTCGATTTAATCCTACTTACATTATATTATAACCATAAAAAATCACATATCATCGTATTTAACGATTATTACCCAACAACATTAAACTACACACCCAAACATACAATTCGAAGATAAAACGCAGAACAAACAAAACTTACGCAACCACGGAACAGTGACAATGTAAACATTGGAGGGTACAACGAACGAATTACGCAATGTATGTGCACACGGTCGTTTGGACCGCCTACAGCTTGTTTACAGTGGTAACTGGATGGAAAACGAAATGACAAGCGAATCAATTGGCTGCAAAAGCAAATTATGGTTGAACTAGTGACAGCGGGCCTTAACTTTGATATTCACAAAGTGGAGTAATCTGTTTACATATCGCTGTTCGTGATGATTGTCATCTTTTTGGTACAGACGCCAGCACATAAAGCTATCCGAAACTGTCAAATCTTCCCAATCAACCTTGAACCTAATGCCTTAGCGATAAATATGAAAATCTATTAAAGAAAGACAGATTGTAGTAGCTTGATGTGCTGGCGTCTGTACTTAACAAACTAATTAAAAGCATCCATCAAATCTAATCATTTAATTTCTGTTTTTTACATGGGAATGTTATTTATATATATTACGCGACTTCGTCTGCGTGAGATTTCTTGTGTGAACATAAAATATATCCTATGCCACTCGGCAATACAGTAGCTTTCAATTGTTGAAAGAATTTTCGGAATCGTTTCAGGAGTTCGGAAGATACCTACATACAAACTCACAAATTAATTAAAATTTGTGGGTTTGTATAGAGATAAATCTCTTTACACATTACTAGTCGCTAGTGCTCGCGGCTTTGCTCGCGTGGCTGTCAGAAATTATCCCATGGGAACGTGTTACCGGGACAAAAAAGTAGCCTCTGTCCTTCCCCAGGATGGCGTCTCCTTGCAAAATTTTATCGAAATCCGTTCAGTGGTTTAGGCGTGAAAAGATAATATACAGACAGAGTTACTTTCGAATTTATAATATTAGTATGTATGGAATTTATTATTTTACTTTATATTATACCTAAAGTTAAAAATCCCTGTTTAGGGTTCCGTAGTAAACAAGGAACCCTTATAGTTTCGCCATGTCCGTCAGTCCGTCCGTCTGTCCATCCATCCCTCCGCAGCTTAGCTCAGAGAATCTTAGTACTAGAAAGCTATAATTTGGCTTGGATATACTCGTACATAATAATCACGTCGACAAATTGGTAAAATAAAATCTTGAATAAAAGAAAATTTTTACGGTAGGTACGTACGAGAAAAAAAAACCATCTCCACTTTATGTGTAGAGGCACATAAAGTGGAGATGGTTTTTTTTTCTCGTCTCGTCATAGTGTGGGGTATCGTTGGATAGGTCTTTCAAAAATTTACGAGTTTGTCAAAACAATTTTTCGATTTAGGAATCCGTTTGTGAAATATTAAGCTTTAAAGTGCTAATTTTTGTTAGAGTCAAGTGTCCCCCCGCTATCTAAATGGTTGCTTTTGGATTTGTATATAACGAAATTAAAAGGAAAACTATCACAGCTGTACAAGTTTACTAGTAATAGTCGACCAACTTAAATTTGCAGTTGCAATTAATTGGTGAACATGATTTTCAACTACAATGTTAAGTTTGTTCTTGGGATAAGTTCATTCCAACTACGGAATTCTTTATTGTGCGTGGTCCGACACGCACTTGACCGGTTTTATGTTGATGTAAAGTTGATATACCACTTTTTGTTTTAAACAAACAGATACCAAATTTTAGCAATGATTTTAAAGGAGAACAAAATACGCGAACTTAGTTTATCTCTTCTATTTAAATGACTAATTCTTCAACCTTCGGCTTTTCCGAACTTGACGAGGGTCGGTAGGTTTTAGACAAATCATTAGGGCTTTGGCGTTAATATATCAAGGGAGCTGTTGGCCTGTCTATAGTCTATGAACTTATTTCTACTAGATGTATTAGCCGATAAATCTGTGAAATTCCGGAACAATATTTATACTTTTCCAAATGAAAATTGACCTCGAATTTTTCTGAACTTCATTTTTTCGGTGCGGAATAAACACTTACATAACATTACTTACGTAACGTACTTATTCCATCTAGATCCAAATTATGTTACGTATTTTCTCTGACTCACAGCACCTCCTAGAATCCTAGATAAAGCATACAGTCTGTCATAATTACATGTCGCAGCTAACAAGCAGAGCGCGGATCGACCTGGCTGCAATTCTGCAATTAGAACATGACATAGGTACATACACACACCGGCTGCATGTCCAAATTATCTCTGTTCGTTATATTACGAGTGTAAAACAGCCACTTGATTTCATTCGCGAACGGCCCCAGTTGGCATCGCTCCAGAACTTCTTATTCAATCAATATGTCACCGTTTATGCATGGGTGGATTTTGTATTTTATTCAGTTAACTATGTAAGAGATAATGTGTGGCTAGTTGTTGATCAGATTCTACTTAATGAACAATGTAATAGAGGGCTATTAGGTCACTGGAATTGATTAGGTCACTGCTTGAAGCAGGATCCATGTGGTATGTATCCTGCTTCAAGCAGCTCTGACCGAAATTACGAGTAAAATTATGATAATATTATGTCTTCTTACAAAAACCAATGAGAGCGTGTAAGAGCAGTGGTGGCTTAGTGGTAACGGACGCGACTTACGAGTCACGGTGGAAGTTACGGTCGTGGGTTCGTACCCAAGCAAGCACTTTACTTTGTGCAAATTATCTCATCACCACTGTTCTCAAAAACGGCGAAGGAAAACATCGTTAGGAAACCGGTATGTCCTAGAAGCAACAGTTCGAAGACATGTGACATCTACCTACTCGAACTGTGTCGGTGTGGTGGATTATGGCCCACTCCCTCTCACAGAGAGGAAGCCTGTGTGTGTGCCGGCAGTGGAAACATTATAATATATGTCGGCGCGAGCGTGGGCGTAGCGATAATAGGGCCATCATCATAGTTTCTTGGTACGGGTTCCATGAGGAAGGTGGGTACTCGGGCAAACCAGTAAAACGTAGTTTGAAGCACAATTCACAGTCACGTTTATTCGGTAATTTACAATCACTTTATGAGTAGTAAGAAACAAAGGTTTGTACGGTGAACATGACAGTTCCGATGGTATGCTCTCAACCGTCCGGTGTGCGCTCCGCAAGTCGAATGCCGGCCGCTCTCCAATCGGCTCTGTCCACGTGTAGAAAATGGCGCGAAGTTATAGCGCCACCTCACGGCGTTCACTGTACTAACCGATCAACCAATGAGAATTAAGTTCCGGTTTGACCAATATTATGAAATCAACCGGAAGTAGTATTTTGATCATTTTGTCGTCTTGATATCGATTGCGACGACATATATTATAATGTACAATTGTTTGCTTTCCCTAACAAAATAAATAAATCACATCAGTTCTACGTATGTCTGCTGGTGTGCATAGTATTGCGCTTCCTCTCCGGGCAGATCACAAACCTATAATCTTGTTTGGGCACCCACAGCACTAATTCCATCTTCACTGAAACCGTTCGGTGGTGCATTGTCTGTACGTCGATCGCGACAATGTTACTTAACTGAGATGATATAACATGTCTATGAGAGGCTTTATATTACTTACTAAGTACACATTTAATTCATACGAATACTCAACCAACATTTTAATAACTAATAGGAACTTATTTCGTTTTGTCTTCGACCGTATCACAATTCATTCATTCTTTTAACTTCAAAGTAACGCAAACGATTGTGATAGTACACCCCCCCCAAGGGAAGGCTACGTAAGGCTGATAACGCATCAGCTAGCCAGGTCGTAAAGACAGGTGCGATAGCTAATCTGATGGCCTCGTCCGACTGTGCCACTCAATTCTATGCGCCATGTCTTCTTCGGATTATTGAGCGGGTTGCTTTGAAAGCTGTTGGTGTATTTGCAGCCTTATTTTATACAGGGTGTGTAAATTATTGTGCGGGTTGTGTGCTTCCAGCCTTATTTTATACAGGATGTGTACATTATTGTGCATTTATTTCAGTGATTAATGTGTATTTTGTTGACCGGGTCATTGGGTTGTTCTTTATACGGCGTAAATACTGTTTTGTTATCTTCAATTATCTGTTAACTTCTTGTTCATTGAATCTATTTACTAAGGGCTGATTTTCCCAACGCCAGATAATTTTATCCGAGGAGTAATTTTGAATTTTTGACAGTTCTTCCATACAAAAACTGTCAGACGTCAGTTTTATTCCACGAACAAAAATTATCTGTCGATTGAAAAATCGGCCCTTAATATAATAAAGCTGAAGAGTTTGTGTGTTTGAACGTTTGAACGTCTGGAACTCCTTGTCGGATTTTATAAAATCTTTCTGCATTTGATAAACCAATTCTTGAGGAAGGTTATAAGCTGTGTGATCCAACTTAGAAGCAGACCAAAATGAAAAAAAGGTCAGAAAGTACGCTTAGCGAAAACCAAGTAATAGCGCGGGGCGGGTGATTCGATGCGCCGCGCCGCGGTGGGTTCAAAAGCTAGTACAATAATAAAATGTTCATTATTTCTGTAAAATATACAGCAATCAAAGCTGAAAATTGATCGCCTCATAACAGCGGCCAACAAACAACTTGTAACTTACAAATAAAAAAATAAAAAAAAACCTTCAAAATTGTGATGACCTACGGAATGACCCAAATGTCAAAAGCTGGCAGCAAGCCAGAATGTGTCATCTACTACGGAGTGAAATACTAGCCGTTCCCAATTTTCACTTTTTAATTACCAAACTCTTGACTTTGATGTTTGACAACGGTGCATTGTATAATTATTATTTTTTTCGGTGCTGTAACCACTTGACCCGGTTATCAAGAACTTTCTCAATTGATGCTTGAGTGAAGAGTTTTCGGATTCACTTATTATTTTGACTAGCAGGGGGTAAGATGAAACGAAATAAAAATAACCAAAAATCTTGGAACGTTTTTTGACATCAGAAAATGGAAAATTTGTCGCTTCTTGTTATGAATCTCAACAAAAAGCGTTTTAGCAAATTTTTTTTTTTATTTCAATTTAATTTAATTTTGATGTATTTTACGCATTTTTCTATAAAGGATCATAAATGTAACACCTATCAAATATAAGTCTATTTAGGTTTCTAAAAATAAGTACACACGTAGGTATCTACTTATTTTGAGAAATCCATTTTAAGTATCTGTTTTCGTACAAATTCAAAACCAACCAACTCTATAGGTACCTAGATAATCAAAACCCTAGGCAAAACTCCTACAGCTGTAATAGCATAACCTTGTACCAAAACCAATAAAAGTTTACCCTAAGCCCGTTATTATTCGATATTCATGACACAATTGCGAATTCGAATCCCGTATAAACACGTTTATTCCTAAGCTACATACACACATTTGGAAACGCTCACAAAACGGGCCTAAGGTGTGTTCAAATGAACAAAAATGCGGAAAAAATAAAATGGGGAAATAGGGCAGGGGCGCTCAATTGCTCCTTCCCACGAAATCAAAATCCATCGTAGCTGAACTCTCTATGTATAAATTTATTATTGCGCCACTTCCCCTTAGCTTTTGTATTTTAAATCACGGGGTATTGTCAGAAAATATCAGCCTTCCTATTCTGTATGGATTGTAGGATCTTTGATCTATTGTAACTGTTTTGATGAAGGATGGAAACTCTGTTTGTTTAATATTGAAAGCAATACAAAGGAATAAAAAAACCTCATCATTGTTATAATTTATAATAAATCTTACTTCGCTTCGTATTTTGAGTCTTACTTTCTCCGGGTGAGTATAAAAGTATAATGTACAGTACTTTTAAATAAATGACTATGCTTATACCTATAATACGTTCTAGTTGACCTAGACAGGGAGTCGAAGAGGTTATTACTACCCGAAGTACTTACCTAACCCCTTGGTCAAGAAATATCCAACATTTTTGAACTACAAAGTTATAACTGTCATAAAATATGAAAGTAAATACAGGCAACCTACAAGTCCTTTCACACTCCTCAATAGCTTTATATTATAGGATTGAAAGAAAAATATCGGTGGTATTTCCCGCACGAGAAGCAAGAGTGGTTCCAAAGAAAATGGGTTAATACGGCACTCAAAGGCGATGGGCTTACACGCTATTGCCAACTTTGTCATTCAAGTATCGCTTAAAGCTCCGTTTAACACAATAACCAGCACGTTTTAAAGGGACGTTTAATTTTATCACAGAGATTAGAAAAGTTCTATAAAAGTCGATGGTAATCACGATAGGGTGGTGGTTTAGGTATCTACGTAGATTATGTTGATCGATAAATTGGTGTACCTACAGTTTTATGTAGGTATGCTTTATCGATATTTTAGATTAACTTTATACAATTTGAGGCGGAGTTGGTGTATTTAGAATTGTAGATATATAGAATGCTCTTTATTATGTGCACCATAAAATATTACAGATATAAATGTAGAAATTTTACAAGCGGTGACACAATGGGCGGTCGTATAGCTAAAAGCGATATTTTAAAGACGACCTTTGGATGAATTAAGGGAGAAAGGAGAAACAATACTGCAGGTAGTCTGTGGTGTACCATTGACATATGTCTGTATTTAATGTGTATTTACACAATAAATACATACGTACAAAAAACATATGTATACTTATCTATATAAATAAATGTATACCTACAATAATAATCATAAAACAAGTGCAGAAAAATTACCATGATGATGATCTCTTTGAGTTAAATAATTTACAGGGTTTTATAATGGAAAATTATTACAAACCTAGTTTACTGTGACCTGGTTTATTTTTTTGGGAGCAAAATATTCGAAGAGTACTTGCCTGCCGGCATTTTGAAAATTGGACGTGCTTACCGCTCCTCAATTGTTTCCCTCGACACTTCAACCTTTTGTCAGGATCCACTATATGACAGAGTGCTCAGCCATTTTGTAAACTCTTTTGTTTTAAAATGTCCTCGAGATTTCGTTTAGGTGAATATACACTAGAGCATGTTCTCGAGCATTTCCATATAATGTAACGTTCTTAGGAATGGTACAATACACGCAAAATCTCAATTTCCTATAGCATTTTCATGTAATGTAACGTTCCTGCGAATGCTCGACGCTGCGTTCGACGTACCTGTAAAATGTATTTCTACCTTGCTTCATTGTTGATGATTGTGCATTCCTGAACGCTCGTGCCTTTGCTCGATAAAATGCTACTCTAATACGCTCGTTGGTTTTTAAAATCAGGTTGTAACAAAACATCGAGCGTCGTGTTCGAAGTGCGATTCGATAAAATTATAAAACGACGAATGCTCGATGTTCTATACAAGTGAATGTTCTAATCTATACTCACCTTTTGAAGACTGCAGTAGTATAAATCCAAATAATTACTGCCTTGTTTTCGTAAATCCTGCAGAAGGCACTGACCAGAGCTGACTCACGTAGGTACTCCATCTTATTTCAATAAAACCCAATTTACATAAATGAATATATTATTGTATCCACCTACACAAAACACCTACTTGCTCAAACAAAAACCGGTCACCTTGTATTGTTTAACGTTTTTATGGACACTTGGGGCAATATATCTTTCAAATCTTGTAAGCTTATTTTGTGGACTAGTTAGAAACGATCAAATTGACTGCAAATTATGTTATACCTAGTCCAGATATATTGTCAAAAACTTATTTGTCGTCCTGGAAGAGAATAGGGTGACTCTTCTGGATATTACGTCCACCGCTGGACATAGGCCTACCCCAAAGTATATTCTCCCCTCGTCAAGATATATCGTCAAAAACTTACTTATCGTCTTCGAAAAGAATTCGGCCTCTTCTGGGTACGGTCAAAGACAATAACGTGATAAGTCTAGGAGATCTTAAAGGTATAATCACAACACAATACCAATACCAATAGTGATGTCTGGTGAAGAATGATGATGGTGATGATGACGATGCCTCCTAGCCGACTGCGGCCATAGCGATAGCATTCAATGACTTTTTAGGGTGGTTGAGAGATTAGGTAAAGGATGATTGTCTGCATAAATGAGGTTGGTTCAAAAATCAAACGTGCAATCAATAAAAGAGAACCAATGTGCGGTGATTGCAGCTACTAGAGTGAGGTTCGAGGGTTTGAAGTAAGCTACAGAATAGCAGAACAATACAACGCGAACTTTATATTCGAGTCGTGTCCTTGATCTATGACTAATAGATATTGTGTCGCACACTGACGTGTTCGGCAAGCTATCAATTAATCAATTCGCGATACACTCGCAGCTTCCTCGACTATTCATTACATAGATTTGCATTTCATACATGTATTTATAGTGTGTACGGGTTATAGAACTTGATATTCGATTACAATTATTATTGTACAGTGAGAAAAGTGAATAAGTGTGCTAGGTATGCAGTTTGTGAAGCGTTTTAAGAACGGGTGAGTACACTTAGACTTACAACAGCCTAATTTAGCTAATGGGGCAGTTTTTTCAATATTGAGTGGCTCTAAATAACCACTATGAGTGGAGATGCTTACAACCGGTTTCAGAATTGCGAATTGGAGGTAGAGACCTTATCAAACTCTAGCATCCTTATATGTAGCCTGCGAAATTGAAAACTTCTTACATTTTTTCCAAAAATAAAACAGTTTTCGCGAGCTTTCCCTTCTAGGGGGAAATTCAAAATTATTTACGTGTTTTGGAATTTGCAGGTCAGTGTTGTACGTTGATTCAAACATGATTCGTCACCTTAACAAATATGGTTTTACAGAATTATATTCATTAGAATCAGCAATACGACTCCTTAAGTTAGAATTGCCATCAAATGTCATGATTTCATGAAATAGTCGTTCATTAGGGTAATATGAACTGTATTTATGAGATGTATTGACGATTTTCGTGATTATAATTAGCTGGCAGTATCATCACTACGCTAATATTTTCTCATTGTTTGTCTTATTTCTTTTTAGTATATTCATGTATTTATGCTTAATTAGGTATATATACAGGGTGTAACGGAAAGGGGGTATCAACCCTGAAGGAGGTGAATGTGCTCATGAAACTCAACAACTTTCCCCAAAGAACATAAGCCGAAATATGAAAAAAAAATTTGGCCCTCCCTTACAAAACTGACTACCAGCTGATTGATTTACTATGGGAGGGCCAAATTTTTTTTTCATATTTCGACCTATGTTCTTTGGGGAAAGTTGTTGAGTTTCATGAGCACATTCACCTCCTTCAGGGTTGATACCCCCTTTCCGTTACACCCTGTATATATATTATTTTTATATTTAAAAATATTTATTCCTCAATTTTCATGATTGCACCTACTACTGTTTGTCTCTGCATCACCCAAAGGTTGACTGCTAGATTAAATCCGCCTCTGTACATTTATGTGCTGGAAGTATTAAATAAATAAATAAATTCTAGAGATAAATATTTGTTATGTATTTAGATCAACATACTACCTGATACTGACCAATAAATTGCAAAAAACGTAAGAAAATTTTAATTTCTTGGGCTACCCTGACGTTTTACCCTTAAGTAATCTTAAAAATGTATGTAATGTTATAGATGAAGGATAGAATATAATAGAATAGAATAATCTTTATTATGTAGGTACACCATTTAGTCTGAAATAAAGTTTTATTATTATGATTATTATTTAAATGATTATTATTTTCTTATTATTGTTGACATTTATTTAATTCAATAAGACAATTTTAATGGGATTATCTGTTTAATGACTGCATGATTATGGTCAATAATTAATTTAATTACTTTATTATGTACACCATAGAAATGATGATTGACGATTTACATTTTCTGAGTCTTTAATTGTTCTGTTTGTATACGAGGAAGACTTGTAATTGGCTAACAGTTACTTGTACTGTTTTTATTCTAAAGATCTTAAAAAAAATATTGACATAGAAAACCTGACTGTGGTATCTGCATTTCCTTTCTGCAATTTCTTTTAAAGAATCAGAAAATCTTTCGTCCAATACCTTATTGAATAGACATGTGAGAGATACTGAGGAATAATGTTTTATTTCATACCCCGGGAGAAGCATTGGGCTATTCGCTATAAAAGAATCCTTATTTCTTTTCCGGGGGCGTTATTTCTTTGTGTAAAATTTCATCACCACCTGTCACACGCAATAAGATTGGGTCACAAGCAAAGTACTGCAGAGTTTTGGAAGGATTTTTCGATATTGAAATGAATGAAGGATTTTTTTTATACGACCCAAACTAATATGATTTCTCAGCGTGAAATTGAAGCAGTATTTTAGTCTTTACGAAAACTATTTGTGGGTAGTTTGAAACCTGAAAGTGAGCACTATTTTCTCAGATTTTATTACTTTTATAATAATATATAAATTGGGTGAAAATAAATCCACTTGCTTGGTTAAAAATAACCAAGCAAGTGGATTTATTTTCACCTAACCAAGCAAGTGGATTTATTTTCACCCAATTTATATATTATTATAAAAGTAATAAAATCTGAGAAAATAGTGCTCACTTGTATAAGTAGATAAAAATCTACTTATACAAATAAATAAAATTGAAGTGTCTGTTTGTAATATCAAAATAACAGCTTTTTAGTAAATGGATATGAAAGTATAAACGATACAATATAACAAAAAAAAAAAAAAAATGTTCTTGGTCTGTCTGTTCCGGCTAATCTCCGAAACGGCTGGATCAATTTTGACTTGACTGGCAGTTAGCTGATGATAAAAGGAGTAACTTAGGCTACTTTTATTTTAGAAAAAGAATTAGGGTTCCGAGCAAAATTAAAACCCATGAAATCTAATTTCTTTTTTAACATTCACGCGAACGTAGTCGCGGGCAACGGCTAGTATAACATAGAACATAAAGTACTGATATAAACAAATAGTAACAAATACCCTATTTCAAAAGCACACATATAAAAATGTACATAATAAAACCAGATCGAATAATATTTGATTTTTTTTTTCGGGGGAAACCTTCAAAACGCAGCTAACCTCCGGGGAGGGAGCTCGTGGATTTTTATCTCACTAAACCACCACCCCAATGATCACCATCAGCACATAGGGTTGGTCCTGGTTCCTCTTAAAAGACCAATTCCAGAACCGCCCCTGTGCAACGCCTGTAGGGCCTGGAGAGACTGTAAAGGGGCCCCTGAACCTCGCTATGCAGGGCAGCACGTGAGCACTGTGCCACCGTCTTCCCTGGGGTCACTTGATGGGCGGACAGAGTCCTCACTCTGTGCGCCCGCGACCCTAGAAATCACTTTATCTACATTCCATTGTATGTTAGACACTTAAATTATTTATTTATTTAAACTTTTCGCACAAAAGGTACAAAGGCGGACTTAATGCCTTAGGCATTCTCTACCAGTCAACCGAGGGTGGTGAAGAGATTAGATGGCAGGTGCTTTGGTTGACACGACGATGATAAAATAAAAATAAAAAAACTAGACAAATACATAAATAGGTTATAAACACATACATACGATTTACTGTAATATATATTTATAATATATAAATATTTATAATATATAAATATATAAATATTTATATGTATATATAAATATATACAAATTCAAAGAAGAAAGGTGTTGAGATGACTCTACGCTATTTATTTAACAACAGAACTTCAAAAGTGTACAAATTTCATGCGCACAGTAATCCATACTGACCCAAATAGACGCTATTCGCGTTCCACCCTTTGGAGTTTTGCTATTACTGAAAATGAAGCAACAACGTACAGAGCATGCTGATGGTACTCCCACCCGCATATAGAGAGGCCGAATTAAAACATACTGCAGATAAATATTTCTGTGAGTTTTGAGATAGGTCTCATGATACCAGCAGGGTAATTGCGTAAAACATTATCAGTAGCAATGAGTTTCATTTTGACAGTGCAACAACATTCATTGCGTTGTTTACGTTGTTGAGCAGACACATTTTTAGAACATATAGAGCAATGGATTAGCAATATGCTTCAGAATGATTCAAATTGAGAGTAATAGTGTGTTACGCAATCAGGGTGCTGGGCCCGTATCCTAGTACTATGCTTGAATCCTTAGTGTTGGTCCATATTTTTTTAATCTTTATGAAAATCGGGATTTAGAGTTGAAGGGGCAACACTTTTCATTCTTCTATAAATGCATTGCTGATAAATAAGTCGATAGAGCAACGGTGGCCCTGTGGAAACGGCCACGGCTTACGAGTTGTCGTATGTTTGAACCCTGACTTTACTTTGGGTAATGTATTTCAAAACCACTGCTCTCAAAATGATGGAGGAAAACATTGTAAGGAAACGGCATGTCCTAGAAGCAAAAATTCGAAGACATGTGACATCTACCTACCCGCCCGGCCTGCGTGGTGGATTATGGCCCGCTCCCTCTCACAGAGAGGAGGCCTGTGTCCCAGCAGTGGGAATATCATAGGCTGATTATGCTAAGTTGATAGAATAAAGATCAGGATTTTTTTTTTTTGTGAAAAGTCAACAGTATGAAACAGCACTTGATTTTTTATAGTTCAATTTTTTTTTACTGTTCTAACTTGTTCGTAAAACTTTGGGTTTTCAAAGTTTTAATTTTAATGTCGACACTGCTTGAAAACTTCATCATGGCCCATTTCAGTTAACCCAGTATGTACATATCTACACCTCAGCCTTCGTTTTTCGGCTCGATATCACGCCAGCTTGGCAGCGAGACTGTTAAATTAATTGCTGTACATATGTAAGGGAGGCTCAATAATAACAGCCCCACGGATCGATCGAAGATTACTACGCTTGCCGCGGTCGGTTCGGTTCGTTCGTACATTATCGAGACCCCTCCGTGCCTCGGAAAGATCCCTTTGGTCCCAGCTGTCATTTGTTCATCTTTGACAGTCGTTACGGGTAGTCATACAAATCTTTGGTCTCACAAAAATAAATGCAAAAAGAGGCTAACTGACTGGCTACTAAAATTAAACTATAATGATAATGAAAACATTCTTATAAATACCTAAACACAACACACAATCACACACTCACACACACACACACACAATCACCCATACTACACATCTACTAACATTCGTCTCGCGTACTTAACCTAGATATTAATCAAAATAAATAAAACTATAAAATGTCGTATGATAGCTTACTACATTCTGTCAGCGCGCTTAGTAGTTAATTTATAAAATGAAAATGTAAAAGGATGGGATCCTGGTGTCCTAAAACACAGGCCACGAGCCTAGCTTTGGCACCAATCTCCCACAGTATATACTTACTTTAATTATGTGTCATTGTCGAATCTGACCAATGTAAAATTATTATTTATGTATATTGTAGTAAGAAAATAAAGTAGATTGATAAAGTCAGAAAGAATGCCCAAAGTACTGACAACCAGTCTTATCAAGGGGCATGTTTGCACCCAGTAACTGGTTTGTGGTGTTCGCTCCATGTAAGGTACTGGAACTCAACTGCATCCGTTAGACTGAAAGCACACCCCAACATAGTTGGGAAAAGGCCAGGCAAGTTGATACGTTATTTTGTATCAAGAATTAATCGTTGCAAAAAAATAATAACTTTCAATGGATTGAGATGAATAGACAAGGGACATTAAATACCACTCTAAAATGAGTTTAGAGCGGTATTTCCTTGTCTATTTATTATTATTTTTTCTCATTTTTTATAACTGGCCTTGTTACGCATAGTAAATACATAATACATTGTTAAACACTTGCCTTTGTGTTATCTTCAAGTCAATAAATAAAGGATGAAAATTACCAAGCAAATGATTGGCTGCTAACAATTTAGAGTCAAAACTGACAACAATTCAATTTATTTCGTACACCTTTCTCCTGCGAGGAAAATACGAAACCATAGACGATTCAACCCACGCCGCACAGTCAGCGATAAAACTAGAAATTAAATTACTCAACCAGCCAGTACCTCACATCCCTTCCACTTGAGGCAAGAATAAGTTGATTTAAACCTAATAACATTCAATTGTTTCCAAGTACTGTCCTGTTCTGGTTTGGAGTCTTTGGACTGGAGCCAGTGAGTGGTCGTCCAAAGTTGAAGACTCGACCGCATCTTGAATATCGATCGGAGTTATGCAACAACAGATGGCGGCAACTGTGGTGGCAACTGCCATGTCAGTATTGAATTTTGTTAAACACTTTTTGTAGGGGAATGATGAGAGCTTCTTATAGTTAAGATTGTAAGATGTTTTGTTGTAAGAAATCGTGGCTTTAGTAAATATCACGCCGTATTTTGTGTAGTCTGATAAATATCCTCAGATAGTAAATAATCCTTTTCGAAAATTTCACTCGACGTCCGACTTTATCACTGAGTATATTGTATTTATGATAGCCTATATATTATATAATAATATTGAATAAGTGGCAATTTTCTGCAGGCACGCCTGTTTAGTTTTATCATTAATACATTATGTTATTTTATTGTAACTATCAAATTGTAAGCGCACATCCCATTCATTTATAAATTGTCTTTATAATATTACGGAGAAAATGTCGTGGGTACATACATACGATACATTTACTCACTCTATAGCTTAAATTTTGCGTGACAGTGTTATGTGTAACCGTTTATTTTCCCAAATGAATAAAATAAAATACAAATATTCTAAAATTACCACTGGATTTAAGCAATTTTACTATAATTTATTTTGCACTTGATGCCTTGGCGATAAAACAGACTGATAATAACAAAACAATTTACAATTGAAACGGAAATTGGGACGGAAGGATTGAAAATGTTCCAGTCTCTTCCAGATCGAGTAGGTTCATCTCGATTATCAACGATCTCGATTCGATATAAAACGTCAATCGATTTTGCCGAAGTCAGTGGAAGACGAAGATGTAACTTGCAGTAATCAGTTTTCAAACTTGCCATGTTTGAACTCAGTTTGTCGAATAAAAAGCGAAAAATAGATTTCTTTGTGTGAACGATTTGATCGGGAAGATGAAAATAGAATTGAGACACGACTGCATTTTGAGTGGTTGATTGTTAGTGTCTATGGTTAAATATGAAACTTCAACTTTTTCCTCATCATGTGTTCGAATTTTAAACGCATTGGTACAGACAAGAAAAGCGGGTCTATGCAGATCGTAGTTTGCATGAATTTAGTAAGTACTATATAAACTCTTTGGTAATTTTATAAACAAAATGACAAAATATGTTCTGAAAATCGATTTAGCTCTACGAGTGAATGAAATATAGATAAATTTCGTATATAAATAGACACGCAAAGTCTAATACAGAGTTATTTGATAGACTTCCTATCTGATTGATTGATTTTGTGATAAAGATAATTTATTTCTGGCCTTAACGATGCGTTTTGTAGAATAAAAAAAACATAATGTTTTGAGATTGTTGTTGCATGATAATGAACCAACGGAAGCATAGGTACTTATAATGTAAAGAAATAGCCATGACCTAGTTTAGATTAAACAGTAGTATAAATAGGTAAAAAGCTGTTGCTAAACACAAAGCTGTACCTGATAAATAGACAAATTTACAAATGCCCATAATGAGCTTACCGTTCAACACAATATCAGATGATTTACAACACCTTAATGCGCCTTTGGCGAAGTGAAGAAGCATTTTTGACAGAGCAAGGGCGGGCCAAAAATAATGAAGACAAAGGGGGTTATTATGGACAAATGGCAGGCGCCTTCAATTTCCCTGCCTCAGCCAACTTGATTTAATAAATTAAAACACAAAATGAGATTTGAACACAACGATAACAAACAATGAAGATAGAAATCATATTATAGGTGCTTACATAATTTAAAAATGTTTTTATTTTTTTAACGACTTTGGAAAGAAGTTTCTAAATTCGTCTGTTTTTTGAAGCGTTTTCATAATGATGAGGAATTCTTCCGGTGGTTCCCATAGAGGTTTTTATCCATTTTTCGATAAATTTTATGACGGTGAAACTTATACCACACACATCTCATGTACCAAATTCGTCCAGTCGTTATGGGTCGTCAGGAGCCCGAAAGTCTCACAACCAGTCTTACCAAGGGGTATCGTATTACCCAGTAACTGGGTTATGGAGGTCAGATAGGCAGTCCCTTCATCTAAAATACTGGTATTCAGCTGCATCTGGTTAGACTGGATGCCGACCCCAACATAGTTGGAAAAAGGCTAGGTAGATGATGGATCTAATTTATCAAATTAAAATACAGCAACTTTCAAAACCATACTGTTTCTCTTTACTGTTCAAAACTCTAAGTTTTACGACATAAAACGTCCCAGTTCGATGACATAATTGCATTCCAAGCCACAGGATTCAAGGAATCAAAATCTAGTTAGGTTCACTACCGATTCTTTCCTATCGGGAGCTATAACACCGTTCCAATAGAGACACAGTCGACTGAAAATAATGTCATTTTTTTCTTCTGTTTTATTTCATTTCGTCCGAAGACGCCGCTTAGTAATTGGAGACAATAACTTCGAAAACCTTTGCCTCGGCTGCCCGAATAACTCAATTATGTAAATCGGTTTGAATCTAGGTACGATTTTAAGAGTTTTGTTTTGGAAAGGTACTGTTTTTTGGGGTGTGGTCTTGTTTCTGTGGCAAATAAAGTCACTAAGTGTGCGTACAAAGGACCGACACGTGTCTAAGAAGACGAATAGATTAGGATATCACTTTAGTGACCTCTTTCATTTCATCTTTTGGGAAAATGACGATTTTTTGGTAAGTGTCCATTTCCATGTTCCTCTAACATTGCAAATGTTTAAAAGGACAGTCAGTAGTGGACGAAACTATTGTGTACCTATCTATTATTTCCTACTGATTGACGATCTGACTACCTTTCACGAATATATAAAAGCTACATTTAAGTCTTGTTGTAGATACCAGGACAAGAAATCCAGATAGAAAGAAGAAAGAAAGAAAAGAAAGAAAAACGTTTATTCTGCACAAACAAAACACACGTTACAAACAAAAAATAAAAAAGACATAAAAAAGATACTTTCATGCGAAAAACAAGACCAGTGTAATTTAGCCTTTAGTCTGCTACGCTTAGAGTGGATTTAAATCAGTTTCATCCCACACAAAGTCGAATCTATTCACAACATAACTAGCTTGTTAGCTAGACTACAATAAAGTATAAAGCAGTCGTCTCATCTGGTTTCGTTTTGTTAAAGAAAATGTCAATGACAGGTCTACACCTGCCATTGACATTTTCTATTATAAACCGTTTTGTGTGAATATTGGAAATGATGGTCTACACGTTTAGAGGGGCTTGTGGCTAAGAAATAACAGCCACACGGTTCGATCGTTCATGGATGGGTGACTATATTTACATACCAAGACACTTCCGTGCCTCGGAAAGCACGTTAAGTCGTTACTCCTGGCTGTCATTCGTAGGTTTTTGACAGTGGATACGGGTCGTCAGAAGCCCGAAAGTCTGACAACCACTCTTACCAACGGGTAGCGTATTTCCAGTAACTGGGTTGTCGAGGTCAGATAGGCAGTCGCTCCATGTAAAATACTGGTATCCAGCTGCATGCAGTTAGACTGGAAGCCGACCCCAACATAGTTGGGAAAAGGCTAGGCAGACGATGATAGCCTACCTACACGTGTTTTGGGAGTTATTTAGTCATCGAGTTTCACTGTCCTTCAAACAGTTATAATTTTTAGATGAGTATTTTGGTATTAGTTTGCATACACAAGAATGAAACCCGTCGACAACAGAGGCAACTGCAACCTTCGACGCGTGTCGGCGACAGCCGTCAACATGCCGCTCGTGTATTTGAGTACAGCAGTGCTATTCTATAAAAATCTCACCGTGAGAACTTAGGTGAAGTGAGCGGGAAGTGAGCTGTTATTGGGGATTAACACTATTGACACCGCTCACTTCAAGTTCATTTCACTTATGATTTCACGGTGAGATTTTTTACAGAATTGACCGGCTGTACTCAACCTACGCGTGACGCTCGTGTATATGCACACTTAGGTAAGCACCGTATTGATTGACGATCTGGCTGCAGCCCTTTGTTTGATTTCTAGATTTAGTAAAAACAACAATGTAAGTCCAATAAACAAAAGATAAACGCTTTTTTCCACAGATTGAACGTTTACAATTTTATTATGGACAATGAACCAGTCTAGATAACCATACATACATATAATGTATATGTTCAATACGTACATATATGCATGTATTTTTTCATTTGCATGTAAACAAATAAATAACATTGAATTGTCTGTAATATCAAAATAAGAGGTTTTTAGTAGATGCTTACGAAAGTATATACGGTACACATAAAAAAAAAAATTGTCTATCTGCCTGACTGTTTGTTTCAGTTAATCTCCGACAGCTGGACCGATTATGACGAGACTTTCACAGACATCTGTTGTTATATAGAGTAACATAAATAACTACTTTTGTCCCGGTAGCGCGTTCCCGTGGAAATAATTTCTGACATCCACGACAGCGAGGCCTCGGCTGCGGCTAGTGGATACATTGGTGCGCAAGATATTTTTTAAATTACAGTTATCAGAACTTCGTCGTATGTTCGACTCTTAGAATATCTCAGTAGGTAGACTATATACCTACATAAGTTGCTTAGAAGAGTATGTACTAATCTTAAATCTAATGGAGTTGTGATATCATGCGTAGGAAGAGAAGACAGGCGCAAATCGGTTTCCATAAAAAATCCACAGGCACGGGTCAGGTGTCTATTTTTAATCGCATTGTGGCGATGACTGAGTTATATGAATGATCATGCGGGAGATTCTTCTTCTTCGTGTCGTTGGCATGATTGTATTTTAAATCTTGTTTTCCTAAAGCTTTGCCACTTCTACGGCGTTGTCGGTGGCAGCGCAGAGGTCATTTTGACTGCATGTTTTGGGACACAGAGGGCAGGATATGAGGCGGAGCATGGTTTGCGACATAGCTTCACAATCACACCCTACTGCCGATCTGTCAAGGTAGCCCCACTTTACCAGGTTGGACTTACATCTTCCCACTTCATGAGGGAGATAATATGAACTTAAACAGGGTGGTGGCAAGAAAATCTACACGCAACCGGTTACCATAGACGCAGTGCATGATTCTGAACGATTTTTTTTTTGTTTGATAACCAACGAAAATGTTTAACGGTCGGGCTATTAAGCAATTTAGTCGGTTATAAAAAAAATATGCTGTTCCATACATTTTGACCGCGTACGGAACAGCACATTATTTTATGCACTTTTCTATGAAACAGCAGAGTTTTTCTTATAACCCACTAGCTGTGCCCAGTTTACCCGCATAAGTGTCGATCCCGTGGGACCATCGGGATAAAAAGTATTCTATGTGTTATTCTGATGTATAAGCTATATTACTGTCGGTTTCATCAAAATCCGTTCGGTAGTTTTTGCATAAAAGGGTTACAAACATCCATCCCTCCTCACAAGCTTTCACGTTTATAACATTACTAGCGACCCGCCCCGGCTTCGCACGGGTGCAATGGAGAAACACTGATAATTTTAGAGCCATTATTTCTCGTAAAAAGTAAAGGATAAAAAATGGTTATTGTGGGTTATCCCTAAGAGATAGACACATACCATCGCGGACTTTTTTGTAGACCTTTTTAAGGTGTACAATACTGTAGTACATTATTTTGATCTATCTCGACGGGTTCAGCCAGCGTTTACAATATAAGCGCAAAAAATCGCTATCTGCGAAAACTTGTAATTGGCCATCATCATGTTATCAACTCTAAATATTGTGTTTATTAGCTGTAAGTTTTCCGAAAATTATAAAATAAAATAAATAAAATAAAATAAAAATGTGTTTATTTACGACATCACATTAGAAACCTCTAAAATTATCAGTGTTGCTCTACTATATTATGCATGTATTATAGATATAAACCTTCCTCTTGAATCACTCTATCTATTAAAAAAAACCGCATCAAAATCCATTGCGGAGTTTTACAGATCTAAGCATATATAGGGACAAACAGACAGGGAAGCGACTTTGTTTTATACTATGTAGTGATTATAGAAGTATAGGAAGTATGATTAAAAAATCTTATGCTAGGGGTCTAGCATATGTCCATAACCCTGTATAAATCACGACTGGCCTTCACCCACAAGAATAGATATGTAACCATAACTGATAAATGTATAAGACGAATCATCTATTTCTGCTGATGCTTGTATACATCTCGCGTTAATAGTATCCCAATTTATATCTACAAACACGATAACAGCGTAAAGATAAATATACCATCAATACAGATTAGTTTATCTCGAGATTCTGAGTAACTCTGTACATACGTAAGTCTTTGTAAGTGTTATGGCGTATGTATGTATATATATATGTTATATCATATATACCTATGTATTCAATGGGGCTGGGGGTCTCAAGTACCCCGTTACGTACAACATGTCTACTCATGTCATACTGACAGCTGTGAATGAGTACTCGTATCCCATAATCATCATGCTTGGCATACATTTTGTTTATTGTCTTTTGTTTTTGTTAGCAGTGAGATACCATGCTCATCGTGCTTTTGTATCTAGTCATCTTTTACATTAAAAAAAAAATAATAATATTTTTTATACACAAGAAATATGTACATTTTTTTATCAAGTAGATTGCTTAATCTAAACCTTCGGCACACAAAAGTATTAGCATTTGAGGTCGAACTGGGCATAGCCTGTATTTCAGCCAATATATTTCAACAATATCCAGATTCTGGAAAACTGTTGGTATCATAAGCTAGTATTTTGTTATTTCAAACTCAAACTCAAAGCATTTATAAACAATTAAATCATTTACAGGCACTTTTGAACTGTCAAGAAGTCGGTCGGTTAGAAAATATGAAGCTAGTTGCCCATTCTAAAGCGTAGTAGGTATTTGACAATTATACCGTCGTCTAAGTTCTAACACCACGTAAAAGGTTTTAACAATTTGATGTCTTTTGTTAGAGAATCGAAAGACGCGTTATTTCAGCCAATCAAAAGCAAGCAACGTCCACTAGAAACCTATAAAATGAAGTCAAAAGTAACAACGCGGGATCCAATATCAATGTAAAATTATGAAGTTTATTCACTCTCCTGTAAAGCTGCTATTTGTGACTTACGTGGTGTTGCGACGATATCCAAAATGAGACCCTGACGCCGACGTCATAGTTCACCCAAAGCGATTTATAGTCATAAGTCAGCCCAGTCATAAGTCAAAGCAGTCATAAGTCGTAATTAGTCGGGGTCGCGACCCGCGGGTGGCTCGCAATTAATCAATTATTTCACTTCATTAACCTACTCGGATTGGGCTCATCCCTGATGGGGTAACGGGGTAAGCATTTTAACCGTGACACGCTGGATTAATTAAATTGAGAGTTTAACAGTTTGTATCAACGGGTTAAGGATGAAAATAGGTTAAGAATGTTGAGATTATCCATCCCTCTGGGTTGCTGATTGCTACTTTTTTCCGTTTTGGAAAAGGTTGTTGAGTATCTAGGTACTGTGCGACAATTTTTTTGCCGTTTTGGAAAATATTGTTGAGTATCTAGGTTAGTGTTCTAAGAAACTCGGGTCTTTTAGTCTTCATTTCGAGACTTGAGTAGATTTTCAAGACTAGGACTCGTTAGTCACATGAATCAGAGTCCTTTGAGTCATCTGAGTCCTTTCAAGTCTTTTAAGTTCTTTGAGTTAGACTGAGTCATGAAGTTAAGTTGGTGTATTATAATAGGTATTACCCATATTTATTTACTGATTGAAAATAAATCGCACGATAAAAATTTGTAACAATTAAATTGCATTAAACGCAAATAATCTAATCAAAAGTCGACACGACGCTATCACGCTAAAACGGCTGAACTGATTTGGATAACATTTGGCACATAGGTAGACCATGACCAGACGGTCGGTTCTGTTAAAATCTCACCGTGAAATCATAAGTGAAGTGAGCTTGAAGTGAGCAGTGTCAATAGTGTTAATCCCTAATGACAGCTCACTCCACGCTCACTTCACCCAAGTTTTCACGGTGAGATGGTTACAGATTCGCACGGCTGGAGAAGGATATAAATAAGCTATTTTTCATCCATCGTCCCATAGAAAGTCGCGGGAAACAGATAGTTTCTTTAGTAGTCATAATAACTTTTCTTTTTTAAACATTCCTATAGTTGCGAACGTTACCTCAAAATCTGTTGATTTTTTAAATAACGATGTTAAAATCTATGAATTCACTTAGTTCTGTTACCTACTAGACGCGGTCTTTTATTTGAGCTACGCGTTCGTCAGGACTCGGTTGCAATCCGCGAGTTGACTAATTTTTTTTTTTATTATTTAAATTGAAGCTTTTTTACCTCACTAATAGCTTGGTATAAACAGTTTTTTAATATTTTTAAAAATTGAAAAGATATCAGCGTTCAAAACTCTCAATTAGACAGAGAGGGAAATACTGAATTGTGACGTCATAGTTCAGTATCGCCATATAAATTACATGCAAACCTTCGTTTTGCGAGAAAGAGATAGACAAAAAGTTTCTATAAGTTATAAGTTTTTTATTTTTCGACCGATTTCAAATTTGATTTCGAATTCTATTATTGTATTACATGTGTGGATATATTATCTACTAGAATATATAGTATTCAATATCATGCAACTACCCAATCGTATCGTATTTCGACGCGCAACAAAATCACGCTAAAAGATTATAATATTAGGTTCATACGCGTAACTTATTTTTGTGTTTTATATTTAAAACAACCCGTCGTTCTTTTTTTATCAAGTTTTGTTGTGTATTGTATTCTGTATTTTTTATGTATTTTTTTTTATAAAATTCTATTAACAATAAAAATTATACGTATTTCTGTGGCGAAGAAGTGTTTCCTTTTTTTTCGCTACAAACATTCCGATGATAACAAAATATTATGGTACCATCGAGCTGGTCAGACGGTAGACCCGGACGCCAGAAAACGGAACTTTTGAATAACTGCTAGTAAACCTATCGAGTGTGGGCTCATTGCTCATTCACACAGCATTAGCTCGCACTATTGAGCTAATGCTGTGTGAGCGTGCGTGTTCCATCGCCGCCCGTTCGATGTCCACCACGCACAGGATGGATGGGAAGCAGCACATTAAGTAATTTTTTGCTCCGTTGGTGTAATTGCTATATGGCGTTCCAGTAGGAGGATAATTAAATAAATAAATAAATAAATAAATAAATAAATAGTTAAGTCTCAACGAGTACAGTACCCTAATTGCGTAACACACTATTACTATCAATTTGAATCATTTTGAAGCATATTGCTAATCCATTGCTCCATTATAATGAATGGTCCCTCATCCACGGACCGACCACGTCAAGCATACCTTAACGTGCTAGCGTAATTAGAATAGAATAGAGTAAAATACACTTTATTATGCACAGCATATAAATTACAGATATAAATACAGAAATTTTACAAATGGTGAAACAATGGGCGGTCTTATCGCTAAGAGCGATCTTTTAAATACAACCTTTGGACGGATTGAAAAGGGAAGGAGAGACAAATGAAGAGAGAGAGAGAGAGAGAGTTATAATTTAACCACGAGCCCCTCAAGCATACGTATTATATAAGTAGAAAAGTATGTAATAATGTTGGAAGCAATGTTGCTTGCTGTAACAGCCAACGAGCATGTAGGTAATTAAATTAATGAATTAATCAGTTAATGGGCAGTGGCCGAATGAATATGATTTGTTACCTATGCGGGATATTAACTAGGTAAATACGGGCCTCGTGAACAATGTTAAATGTAAATTGATGTTGTGAATCAAGCTGTAATACTTACTTATTATTTAGTAGCTGCACCCCGCGGTTTCACCCGCATAAGTCTCGATCCCGTCAGAATATCGGGATAAAAAGTATTCTATGGGTTAATCCTGGTTATAAACTATATGTCAAAGTTGGTCCCGCCCTTTGAGCGTGAAGAAGTAACATACACACACACACGCACACACACACACACACAAACACACACACACACACACACACACACACAAACACAAACTTTCGGCTTTATAATATTAGTGTGATTCAATACTTCAAGCACATAAATGTACGGACTTAATGCCATAGGCATTCCTACCAGTCAACTTTTGGGTGATGCAGAGGCAAACAGTAGTAGATGCAATCATGAAAATTGAGGAATAAAAATTTAAATATAAAGATACGCATAAACCTTTTAATACTATAAATATAATATATACGTAATTACATATTATTATTATTGTAACGTATGGTCTTTTTAACCGACTTCAAAAAAAGGAGGAGGTTATCAATTCGACTGTATTTTTTTTTTTTTTTTTTTTATGTTTGTTACCTCATAATAACCGACTGGGTGAACCGATTTTCATGATTCTTTTTTTATTTGAAAGCTGGTGCTTCCCGTGTGGTCCCATTGTCACCATTTCAATATCTGATGATGGGATCTTGTAGAAATCTGGGGAACTCTTCAATAAATAACAGCAGATTAACCGCGATTGTTGCTATAGCATATCTAAGCATTGTTTACACCATCACACAACATAATATCACGCCTGTACTCACTACAAAGGTTATAATTTTTTTTTATTATAATAATAATTAATACCAGTAAAACAACCGCGATTGCTGCTATCGCATATGTATGCATTGTTTACGCAATCGCACAACATAACATCACGTCTGTACCCTATAAACGCAGATGTAGCTTCCTGTCACTGATATTTACATAGCAAGTAGTGTTTATATGAATTTGATTGGGGTAGATATAACTAAAAAGTGAAAAAATAAAAAATTTTATATAATAAAAAAAAAAAACAACCGACTTCCAAAAAAACACTACAAAGTGAAAAATAATTTTAATTTCGGAAGTCGGTGTCAAAAAACCAAAATACAGAACCAACGACACCGACTTCCAAAATTAAAATTATTTTTCACTTTGTAGTGTTTTTTTGGAAGTCGGTTGTTTTTTTTTATATAAAATTTTTTATATAGGCTCAGTACTGTTCGCCGAGGTAGGTCATTGAGTCTCAGCACTACGCGCATTGGCAAATTCCTTTAAATACGGTCGGGAATGCCAGAATTGAGACTAAAATCTTTTCGCTGCACGACTTATTGAAAATTGTTTGGGTAGCGTAATGATTTTCTAAAATTCAGTCGTAAAAACTAAGCCACAAGGACCATTTTACAACCACTTTTAATTTTTGTTATTATATCGTACTCAGCTCTTTCCTTGACAGCAAAAATTATCACAATCTTCACAGTCCCGCAACAAACAAAAAGATTGGTAAAAACGTGGCGCCAAAATGTTTCTGTAAATTGTAACACATTTTTTCGGTCTTTACAATATTTTCCGCGTCTCAACTTCCATCTTCCTTACAAGATGTCCTATCAAAAATCAAGAATATGCCGAGAATTCTACCCTAATCTTAAGTTACTTAAGTAAAACAAAATCTTCTCTCTGATTAAGGATTTTTAGTATATAGTATAAAACTGTTGCATAAGTTATTCTTTCCTTTGTTTGGACTTCCCCATAGACTTGTACTTAGGTAAAGGTAAGATAATGATTTGTTTCTCACCACAATATATAAGTAAATTTTCAAATGATCAAGAACTATAATTATACTAGCGACCCGCCCCGGCTTCGCACGGGTGCAATGGAGAAACTGATAATTTTAGAGCCACTATTTCTCGTAAAAAGTATAGGATAAAAAATGGTTATTGTGGGTTATCCCTAAGAGATAGACATATACCATCGCGGACTTTTTTGTAGACCTTTTTAAGGTGTACAATACTGTAGTACATTATTTTGATCTGTCTCGACGGGTTCAGCCAGCGTTTACAATGTAAGCGCAAAAAAATGTGTTTATTTACGACATCACATTAGAAACCTCTAAAATTATCAGTGTTTCTCTACTATATTATGCATGTATTATAGATAAAAACCTTCCTCTTGAAACACTCTATCTATTAAAAAAAACCGCATCAAAATCCGTTGCGTACTTTTATAGATCTAAGCATATATAGGGACAGACAGACGGAAGCGACTTTGTTTTATACTATGTAGTGATAATGGTTTTAATTATACTGTGGGATATTGGTGTGTAACCTAGGCGTAAGGCCTGTATTTCAGAACACCAGAGCGGCAATTCTCGTAATTTTATGAACGTTCAGTCTGATTTCAATCTCAATCTGTCAAAAATACCTCTACATCTCCCTACATTTTTCCTAGGTTTTTGACATTGATTGTCGCTGAGATGAGATTGCAACCAGATTTTGAACGTTTTTAACTACGGGAATCGAAAAATTTGTCTGTTTTACAACGTAAATAACGCAATGAATGATGTTGAACTGTCAATATGAAAGCCATTCCTACTGCTAACGCTACAAAGCATTTAGTTTCATTATTCTATCACACTATTTATCAATTTGTCGTTACAAGTTTTTCCGCTCGCTCCCCGTGGCAAAAAGGTTACTTATATTTCGACTAAAGCCATAAATGTCAATTGCCAATGAACGGACAAAGAGGAAATTGCCTTAATCACGCCGTTGGCAGTTTGTTGTTATTAGCAGACACGGAAACACATCCCATCTTCTTATATTTCCCTTCGTCCCTTTTTACGACTAGGATCTGTTCAAGGTATGGTAGATTATATCATAAAGGACCAAAATAATGTATTGAGGGCGAGAGCGATTGTTTGATGGATTCAAACAATAAGGCTGACGTTCAGAGACGTACGCTTGAGTTTACACTCAACGCGTCTCACCTGAGTTTAAACTCCATTCTCATGGAGTATTCTCCACCCTCTCATATTCAGAAACAAAATCGATTGCTTACTCCGCGAATACAAGTTTGATTGGAGTTTGAGTCTAGACTCACATTTTGACATTCTGGAGTTTGAGTTTAGACTCCAAACGGTCTATGTCAGCCTAAGAGATACAAAAGAACAAAAGAGCGAAGAGATGGATTCTAGAGTAGAATCATAAGCATAGCGAGGGATTCATGGAACTGTACGGAAGATTAGTATATGCACTGAAATAAAAGCTATTATTATCCCGCGTATGAGAAAATTTAAATTGGTCGACAACAATTTGTGTTTGTTTTCCTATTTTGGTGGGTTTGCGCATGTGAAGGCTTGCTTGATCTAGTAATAAATAGACACGATAACGTTTTTAATGAAGGTTTTTTGAAAAATGTGACCTATATTAAAAAGTGGCTCAATTGATTCTGCTCGTTATTCTGATCAAACTACTTTCAGGTTTTGCGCATTTAACGTTACACGTTGTATAATTAAACATAGAAATACATTAAAAAAATACTAATTGCTTTCTAATTTTAGGTCGAATCAATGAAATCTACTATTATAATTTTAATACGTAACTTTCCCGCCAAAAGCAAACCTCTCGTGCTTGCTTTGTCTTTAAAATGTTCAATTTTATGTAGGTAAGGTCTTGAAACCGTACAGCCGGTGCGTGTGTGTTTTTTACAATTGATGTGAAGCAAAGATGTAATCAATTCAGCCTACTTAACTTGAAACTATACCAATATAATATTAGGTGTAGTTATACACACTACATCCTGTATTCTTGTTTGTTTACGGGATTTCAAGTGAACTCAGGTGGGGTCTAGGTGTAAACAGGGTGGGGAACGGTCGACCTACTTACGATTCCTTTCGCCCCTACGTATCAAAGATGTCTGTAAATGACAAGCAACTGAATTAAATGATAAGTCTTGGGTAGCGATATCTGGCGATGTTTCCGACATGTTCATTGGTCCGGAAAATGTTTTTTTTTTTTTTTTAAGTACCTTGGTTAGTGCTGTTGGTGACAGTCGATGTTCGATGAGGTTTTACACAAACTGAATATGTTTGCTGCGACAGATATGAACAGTCGAATTAACCCTGGCCTTTAACCTAATCTGACGTTGTCTTATATAAGATTTGAAAAAAAAAAGTCTCAGACAGTAGTTACTTCTTATTTGAGAATGATCTTAGATTCCTGGAAATGGAATTATTTCTTTACCTCATAATACTATGAGCTCTGTACGAGATCATGATACCAGGTTGAATATAATATACATTAAACGAACGGAGATCACCCATTTTGTTCGGCGGCTTGGGATAAAAAATGGTCGCAGTAGTAGAAACATTTATTTGTATGGCGACAACGCGGTAATGAATTTGAGAACAAAGTTATGCAACGATCTTTTCGATCCGCCTCCAAATATATATAATATATCTCCGAATCCAAATTGTTCTCAATTTTGACGCCTTAGTAAAAAATAATTAGTTTTTATGTCTACTTTAAAAATATGTACGTATGTAATAATTGGCCGCTAAAAAAAAAAAATACCAGACTAGCTTTGTCGTATAATTTTATTATTCTTATAAACACTTTTTACATTATTACATACGCTTGTCAGCTAATATGACTCTTCCTGTTTTTCTGCTTTGTGCTTCCTGTTTTATTTTTCTAAACATAAATCACCCAATAATGCCATCGACTTATCAAAATATTCGTTACATTTAAGCATCAAATAGACTATAATCTGTAGAGATTACAGCCTATTTATACGCAATCATCTAAGTACTGTAGAGTACTTTGATTGCGTATTCATGTAAGAAAATACACATACCTACTTTATTCGGCGTAACATAAAGTTGAGTATACACTAGAGAATTTTCCCGAACATATCCCTGTATCTGCACATCACGCTACCCGAAACTGTCAAATGTTCCCAATCAACTTTGAACCTGATGCTTTAGCGATAAAGTTGAAAATCTATTAAAGAAATTTGACAAATTGTAGTAGCTGGATGTGCTGGCGTCTGTACAATACAGGCAAAAGCTCAGTTTCCAAAAGCATTTCCATGTAATGTAACGTTTCTGCGAACGCTCTTCGCTGCGTTCAACGTGATGCTCACGGCGAGTGAGCATTCTCCTGTAACATTTCTTTCTAGCTTGCGTTCATTGTTGAAATGTCGGACCTAAAGGTACCACTCGTGCCTGTGCTTGATAAAATATTACACCAATACGCTCGTTGGTTTCTAAAATCAGGTTGTAACATTACATCGAGCGTCGTGTTCGAAGTGCGGTTCGATAAAGTTTAAAAACGGCGAATGCTCGATGTTGTATTACAATTAAATGCTCCAGTCTATTATTATACTCACCTTAACGCGTCAAACCAATTCTTTTGTTAGGAGATGTCAATAACACACAAGTATTTTGTTGAGACCGCCTCGATTTCTGGAACCTAACATGGCACGTGGCATTAAGTCCGCCTCTGTACATTTATGTGCTTGAAGTACTAAATAAATAAATAACCTATTCAATCTGCTGTCAAAACTCATATTAGTTAGCTTTTGTGATTGGTTTGCCAAATCACCAACAACAGTTTGTACCTACCAGTTGACAGAATTGATAAGGCATAAAAAATAAACCATTTACACCAATTTCGATCAAAGAAAATCACACAATAAGAACCGCGCTCACATGACCTTTGCATTGAATTGTGAAGATTCAGAGATGACTCCGCCTTGCACTTTAATTGCGTAACCCACTATCAATCAATCCCAATTTAAATTATTTTGAAGGAATAATGCTACTAATCCATTGCTTTATATATTCGGGAGTCTGCTCAACAACGTAAGTAAATAACGCAATGAATGTTGTTAAACTGTCAAAATTAACGTAATTTCCCCGCTGGAGTGTCAATGTGGACAAGCAACGTGGCACTTAACATCGTGTACAGCGTATCCCTTTGCCTGTACGTTACAGGAACTGATGGACACTAGTGAAAGTGTAAACTCGTAGTTAAAGGTTGACTGGACTCAAAAAAAGATAAATTATAAAGATAGAAAAATGATATATAAAGATTTAGATTGCTATGGACACGCTAAGAAGACATGACCTTTTTCTCCACTAGACGGCAACCTTTCTTTTATCAAGTTACCAAGTATAATGTTTAATTAAATATAAGCAGAGGTTTCAAGCCAAAGTAAAGCCTACTTAGGGAAATTAAAACCTTTCCCCTTTGGCCCGACACTTCGCCCCAAACCTGGCACAAATCAACGTTACACATTTTATCCAATTAGTTGAAAAGGCATAGTCACCGAAGGAAATATTATGGCATAACTGTTAAAAAAGACAAAGGAGATTCACCCTTGTACCGTTGACTGAATGATGTTGGGTGACACATGCGTGTCTTTGACGGCCTGTATCCACGGTTTCTCTAAAAGGATTGAGATCAGTCTCGTTGGTCTAGACTTCTAGAACATAGGTTCTCAACGTGTGATAACCCCTTTTGGGCGTTTGAGACTTTCAGGGGGATTTAGAAGACTCAGAGGAAATTATATATCCTATCTTACGATTATATAATATTACACGTTCAAAATAATAGTACAAAAGCTGTTTTAGATTCGCGACAGACGGTAAGTAAAAAAAATTGGGAGCTCTAGAAAAAAATATGTTCTCAAAATGGAGGGTGGGCGAAATAATGTTGACAACCTATGCTGACTAACTGACTGTAACTGCTAATCGCAGTCTTTTTCATCTGTCGAGAAATTAAATTAAATCGCGCTTGGTATTAATTTCTAAAACGAACAAAGTGTTATGAACTTTTTTATTGGTAATTTCTTAGTAACACCCTGGAGGCTGGGTTCGCGCTCGGTTAATAGCAATGCTAGGCTGACCCCCATTCAGAGGGACTTAAAATCTAACTGGCAAGATGTGGTGGTACCTGCTTATCCTCTGCCAACCTATTTGGTGAATATAGACGTGATGTAAAGCTTTGAAAAAAAATGTGTTAGCACATAAAACACGCAGAAAGCAATTGTTCTTCTTAACGTGTCGATTGCAAAAAGTTCAAACATCTTTGGCCCAAAATTCAGCTGCGTGAACTCCGCTCACTGACGTAGTCATAAGATCATCAAGTGCACAGGTGACATGCGGAGCTAGATGGAAGGACCATTGTCTGTGAGGAGATACCGCATACGGACTTGAGATTTGAGCCGTCCGTGAACCACCATTTGTGGAGATGGTCTTTGCTTCAGCTGGATTAGGTTCAAAGTGTATTTAGAGATTTCAAAGTCGACCACGGTAACGTGTTTAGAAAGCATTTCATTCGATCTATACGCGCACTGATTTTCGTCTTCTACTAACCAAGCTATAATAGTAAGCTCAATTTCGCTCCCCTCAGATCATAGTCAACGTCTAACAGAAAGTCAATCTCGAAAGACTAATAGGAATAATACAATTTGGATCAGATTGGTAGCATTCAATCTGTGAGGAGCCCGAGAACACAATGGAATAATATTGGTAAATATGCCTCGGTCAATACCGTTCACGGTCCTATACAAACAGAATGAATAGTGATAGGGCTCCGGCTAGGGTATACTGGAAGCAAGGTATACAACGATTACTGGTGCTTGTTAAATAAAATGGAAATGCGTATACACGCATTTCCATTTTTAATTTTCAAATTTAATTTCATAACACACTAACAATTGCAATGTCACAAACAACAATTCGACAACATTCATTGCGTTATTTACGTTGTCAAGGAGAAGAATTATTCAAATATATGAAGCTATGGATTATTTCATTCAGAATCTTTCTGATTGCGAAAGGAACAAGGCTTACGCAATTGGTGTGCAGATGTATGAACGTAAATGAAACAAAAGTAGTATGTCAGGCTCGTAGCAGGTGGCGTTCTCTAGTTTATTTATGTATTTATATATACTTTATTGTACACCACAAAAATACACAGAAAATACATAGAGGGGCTTGTGGCTAAGAAATAACAGCCGCACGGTTCGATCGATCACGTTAAGCTACGCTTGCCGCAGTTGGTCCGTGGATGGGTGACCATCTTTACATACCAGGACCCCTCCGTGCCTCGGAAAGCACGTTAAGCCGTTGGTCCCGGCTGTCATTCATAGATCTGTGACAGTCGTTACGGGTCGTCAGAAGCTCGAAAGTCTGACAACCAGTTTTATCAAGGGATTACCCAATAAGTGGGTTGTGGAGGTCAGATAGGCAGTCCCTCCATGTAAAATACTGGTATTCAGCTGCATCCGGTTAGACTTGAAGCCGACCCCAACATAGTTGGGAAAAGGGTAGGAAGATGATGACAAAAATACACAACATAAAAAAATACATCAAACACTACAAAATATACAATGGGCGGCCTTATCGCTTTCTGCGATCTCTTCCAGGCAACCTTGGAATATGTTTTCTGCCTACCCAAGGGAAGAAAGCGTGAGTTTATCTATGATGTAAAGGTGTATCTACTGTAGCGCTGCTGGTGCCTTGCCATGAACAAACCTAGAAAATAAAATTAAATGAAATAAGGTTGTAGCTAACTTGTCTACCTGGGCGTTGTTTTATTCTACGAGGCACTGTTTTAAGATAGACGACTAAAATAGTAGTTTTTAAATTATATATAAGGATCAATAGAATTAGCATAAAAAATATTATTAAATTCTCGATTATGATTGTACATGTTTGCTTATCTCTAATGTCAGGTAGGATGACACTGACAGCTTAATCCACGCTTAATTCACCTAAGTTTCACAGTGAGATGGTTACAGAATCGCCATGCTGTATATTGAAATATTAACTTTTAATGTTACGAACTGCTGATATCTGAATTTATGTATTTATGTTGACCAGCCTCATAACTTCTTGTTTTATTGCCTACAACCGTTATGTTTATGGGGGTGTGGTTATAGGCAGGATAATTTACTGGTGGTTAATGTCAGTACTTTCTCGTCAGTACAGTTAGAGAATACGCACTGGTTCTGTCTATACAGAGTGGCTCATTCAGAGCGGTCAGTATGGGAAAGTCTACTAAAATAAATAAAAGTATGTGAAAACAATGCCTTTTATTCATTTTAGACATCATATTCCATAGAAACATTTACTGCTTAAGACCTACACAATCGATATCTAAATAGAAATAGAGTTAGTTTTTTTTTTTTTCAAAACGACCGGGTTCGATTCCCGAGCTGAGTACAGGTTTTTTTAAAATGTATGAATGCAGTTTTTCTTGTTATTAAAATCGATGACATGGTTTCTAAGAACAGATCTTCGTATATATTATAGTTTAAGACGTTCCCATACTGACCGCTCTGAATGAGCCACCCTGTATATGGTGACGGATGATTAGGGCAATCAGCTCATTATTGATACAAGTCCTACAGTTTACTGACAGTAAGAATAGAATAGAATACTCTTTATTATGTACACTATATAAATTACAATGAGCGATCTTATCGCTAAGAGCGATCTTTGGATGGATTGAAAAGGGAAGGAGAGACAAAAACTGTGGGTAGTCTGTGGTGTATTTACACGATAAAATGAATACATACATAAAGTATATTATACTAATCTAACTAAATATATACATATAACAATAGATATGCAACAGGTGTAAAGAAAATATAATGGTGCTGTTTAAGGAGAGAGGAAGTGCTTTTTTATCAAGCTTTTTATAAGCATATTATGATAGGCGTATAGAATAGAAATTTAATCAATAAGGTTTACCTTATAATCGATCTATCAGTTTAGCCCGTAATGTCCCACTGTTGTGCAAAGGCCTCCCTTTAAAATCATGGCCGAAATATATAATGACGATGTTAAACTTGGTATCGATTGCAAACCATAATCAGTAAATTCTTCATTCCGGTCATTAAAATAGCATAATCAGCCTGTATAATCTTTCCACTGCTGGGATACAAGCCTCCTCTTTGTGAGAGGTTGCTAGATGTCACATGTCTTCGATTTGTTGGCTCTAGCTAGGATATGCCGGTTTCCTCCCTATGTTTCCTTTCACCGTATTGAAAGCGGTGGTGATGAAATAATTTACACAAATTAAAGCGCCTGTCTACATTCAAACCTACAACTCGTAAGGCGAGGCCGCTACCACTAGGCTACCACTGACGATCGTTAAATAATCCCAAAGAAAATTAGGCGGACTTTATTCAATTCAAGAATTTAAATAAAGATTACGACTGCCTGAAAATCCCAACAAAGTTCTACGTTCAATCGCAATAAAAAAGTAAAACAGATGCGACGCCCACAGACGACGAAAAAGGACGAGAATAACCGATCAAAACTCAATTTACGGCAAAATGAAAGAAGACACTAGATTCCAATCCAATCATGATACGGTGTAAGTCGGCACGGCACGCGCACACTTACCCATAGCGACTGTGCCACCGTCGTTTAAAGACTCTTCCATACAAGCGCGATTTGACATGCGATTAAAAGCTACCGTACATGAAGAGACCAATCTGAACGGACGAGATTACGGCAGATCGAATCAAACTTATAAGTGCAAGTTATTCGCTTCAGGAAGTGGTCTGCCCAAACGTTGTAGGCGTGTAGATCAACGTCGCATGGTACAAATTTAATTTGAGCAGACAGATCTTGATGTACCACTGACCAGGAGTCTTTAGACACAGCGGTTCCATCTTCAGACACACCGCAACAAGTCGCGTTTATCGCGCTAGGGATGTATAGCTTAGGGGCCAACTTAATTAATGAAACTGAACGCCTTCAGCACATCTCTCAAACCGCGTCCAACAGCTGTCGGTGTCAATATTCTACAACAACGATGAAACTGACAGCTCTTGAACGTGGTTCAGCACATCTGTTGATCGCGTTCAGTTTCATTGGTAAAATTCGCCTTAAGACTTGTCGCGACATCGCGACGCGCCCATTTGGGAGGCCTTAAACGCTTTCTTCGCGTCCTGATATTATTGCCAGTGCTATTGGAAGATAACGTGTGTTGTACAACCATTAAGGGGTTTTGAAGTAGTCGTTGATAATGCTTTGAATTTTTATCGATGTTACGCATATCGTTTTGGTTAACAAGAAAGTAAATGCTGATGTTTGCGTCTCATTGGGGGGCGTTAAAATGGATAAGGAGTTGTATTATTTTATAAGAAGACTTGGGTAGCATTACTTGTATACTTTTTTTTTTTACTTTTAAGGTCAAATACCATAATTTGCTACAACAAGGTCCGGTGCTCCGGTAAGGACCAGGCCCGGGTCGACGGCGCGTTGTGTTCCACGCGCACCTCAAAGAGATGTCAACACTAACTGACGGGGTCCACTAGAGCCGATGCCTGCCAGGGTCGCGGGTTGTTCGAAAGAGTTACCGTGACCCCTGGCACAGGCAACTGAAGGAACATGGGTGGGTTTTAGTCAGTCAAAGTCTGACACGCCCTCCCGCTCCGCCCAGATCGGGAGAAGTTATTTGTTGATTTCCCACAAAAAAAGTCAAATACCATAATTTGCTACGAGAAGGTAAGCGTGGTTAGAGGAAATCTCAGTCTGAGCTACATCCACGCATAGTATAAAGTGGAGTTTTCCGTGCAAAATGTTAATTCAGAATAATTTCTCATCTGCATTTCTCGTCGCTTGAGAATATTATAAAACGTACGAGCTATTTATCTCTTGGGTGTATGCATGAGATAAACTCGTTAGATAGTCATATAATCATTCTCTCTCTGAAGAAATTATGTAACGACGCTTACTAGGTACTACAAATTTATTTATATAATTGTTCTTTATTGTAAATACATCAAAAAAATATGTGCTTAGCAAATAATATATCGAACACTACAAGAAATGTTATGGGCGGTCTTATCGCTTTCCGTGATCTCTTCCAGGTAACCTTAGAATGGACCTTTGTTAGGCAGGACAGGACTTAAAGTGGGGCTATCGTTGGTGCATATAGCAGTGCTATTCTGTAAAAATCACCGTGAGAACTTAGGTGAAGTGAGCGGGAAGTGAGCTGTTATTAGGGATTAACACTATTGATACTGCTCACTTTAAGCTCACTTCACTTATAATTTCATGGTGAGATATTTACAGAAACGACCGGCAGGTTACCTGTAACTTTGTGACTAATAATATTTTTAGTCACAAAGTTATAGGTAATGCATCACTTGAAATTGTAATGTTACTATTTCCTAACTGATGCATTTCTGAACGGAATTCTGTGTGAAACGGAGGTAGATCCGTAGAGTTAGGACATAAATTCTATTCAAATTCCGGACGGTGTCAACTCTGTTGGCATCGGCTTCTTAGCAGCGCACCGAGAATGCAACAGGATTTTCCGAAAATCTGTATTCCATCATTGATAAGTAGATATTTTTCTGAGGCCTACTAATTCTGTTGTTAGAGTTAAAAGCATAATACAAAGAGACCAAAACTTATTTTATTTACCCTAGCATTACATTAAGCATTTAAAATTGAGTGTTAACGCTTGGAAATAAGATTTAATTTTCTTTGACTTAATTGGCTGTCAGTATGACAAAATACGTAATTATTGATAAATTTAAAAAGAAAAAAAGTTTGTGAAATCGATTCTGTAGTCAATTATGAACAAACTGCTTTTAGGATTTGCGTTTATTCTGTTACACATTGTATACAGTGCCAGTCACTTGGATAGCCTCACCCACAAAAGTACCTCTGGAACGCAATTTTATTAGAAGTAATATAGAATTTGTAACTTATATAAAACAGGAAAAACAGCCTAATATTTTCAGGTAAATTATTTATTTTCCAGTTGACAAATAAACACGAGATAAAACAAAACAGGTAAAAGAGAAAAAAACTAGGATTAGATGGACGGACGACCTAAAGAAGGTGGCTGGGGTAGACTGGATGCGGAAGGCGGAGGACAGGGTGTTAAGGCGCAGTCTGGGAGAGGCCTATGTCCAGCAGTGGACTGCGATAGGCTGAGTTGATTGATTGAGGTAAAAGAGGTCATTCACTTGAATAGCCTCAACATAGACATATATATATGGACTGGAAATACCTACGAAAAAAGGGTGCCTACCTACAACTCATATTGTCTCAAAAAATGGCTGCCATTGCTAGGGTTGTATCAATCAAGGAACATTGGTGTTACTATAACGAGTATCGATACTAAATACGAGTCGTACTAGTTATCACGTTTGGATCATAATATAGTATACTAACTTATAGTCCGCTCTAACTAAGGTTGCCTACTTTATAGTAACGTATCCTAGTTTATTTTCGATAAAGATACTTTATAATTAGTACTCATAGCATAAGCTCTGCTTAGTTTGGGACTAGATGGCGTTGTGTGAAAGTTGTGGAATATGATTTATTTATTTATTATTATTTTTATATATGTAATTAATATATATCTATTTACTTATTTCAGGCCAAACGGCCAGGCTATTATTAATCAATCATTTTAATACACATTTACCAAAAATGCTGTGGGAACAGAGTTATCATGTAATCTCATTACATCAAGTGTTCTATTGAAACAGCTTTCTTCAAAGTGAAGTGAACAGAGGTACCATTCTTTATGTCGGGGATTAATATTTTCTTCACCAATAGCCTCTAACCACTTTTTCTTTAGTCCTTCCTTTTTAGGAAACCTATAAAAAGTGCAAGTATTTTTATCAATAAATAATTTTGGTTACAGCTATATTATATTAGCATATGAAACTAAAATCAATAGGAAACGTCAGAAGCTATGTGCACGGTTCCAATTGGTGGTTTCTATGGAGAAGAGTCGGCAAGAAACTCCACAGTTACTCAAAATAATTGGCTTTTACAATGTTAATAGGTAGGGGAGGACAGTGTAGGCCTGTCAACAAGTACCAGGTACTTAAAAAAATAGAAGACATTGTAAAAGCCAATTGTTATTAAAAGAGTAACCGTGGAGTTTCTAGCTGGTTCTTCTGCATAGGAAACCACCATTTGGAACCGTGCATCTAGCTTCTGACGTTTCATAAGTGCCCATGTAGGTTTATGTGAAAGAAAATATTTTGATTTTGGTGTTGTGAACCACGGGCCGGACCTAGCAATGTCAATCGGAGCTAATAAGACGCAGGACTATTTATGTTAACATAGCAGAATATACCGATATCGTTCCAGCGGAGGAACTAGTTCCGGAAACTATTAGGCAACGGTACAACACTATTCTATTATGACATATTATTGTAAACAAACGAATGAATTAACAAAATAATAAAAAGGTCTGTTATACGGAAATTCACCCAAATATCAATACTTTAGCCATAAATTCATGATCGCGTTACAATTATATCATCGAATGTCTATTATTGTATGTGTTATTGCATGAAAACCGGCTACTAACCTGTGCAAAGAAAGTTGAGGTTGATTTTCATTCTTCCTTGCACCACACTTCACAATACAACACACAGGCATGTTGAATTGCTGTTTTTCAACATTTACATGCAGTTTTAAAGGTAAAGTCCTCGTAATTTTCTCGCAAATCTCAATAATACAAAAAATAAACAACCATTTGACAGCTGAACTACCACGAAACTTGGCGACAAAGATGGCTGCTCTGGCACCTACCTACAACCGTGTATAGAATAACAGGGCATCTCCTGTTATATCCCATCTCAATGAGCCTCAATGATAAAGAAAATTTTTATATTAGGAAAAAAAAATTAATATTTGGTGTGCTTCCCATTGCGTCTTATTACCTCGAAAATACGGTTAGGAAGCGATTCGTATAAAGAATGAATATATTCAATGGGCATATTCTTCCCAGCAGTGTAGATTTTTTGAATCAATTCTTCACTGTTGTTGAACTGTCGTCCATTACTATAAATGTGTCGTGTTAACCAACCCCAAGCATTTTCCATTATATTTAGGTCCGGAGATAACGATGGCCAATCTAAAACTTGAACATTATTTTCTTTAAACCAGCTTTTTACATCACGTGAGGTATGGATAGGAGCGTTATCATGTTGCAAAATCCACTTCCGCCCCGCTGTTATTTTGCGAATCTTTTCTTCCTCTTCTTGCATTAAATTTAAATATTTCTGAGCATTTTGTTTTCCTCTAATTACCACAAGGTCGACGGGACCGTAATAGGAAATCGCCCCCAAACCATAACTGAACCAAGAGAGTTGAGTAGCGACGTGATAATAATTTTGTTTCTTTTCTCAGGTCGTGAAAATAGGACGCAAAACCGTCTGGGCCATCTAAATTGATTTTTATCTCATCACTAAAAATAACGTTTTGCCACTCCGTTGTCCAGGACGTGTAATTTTTTGCAAATGATAATCGAGCTTTTATATGAACGTCACGTAAAGGAGTTTTAGCCTGTATTTTTTTCGTTTGAGATAAGATGAAGTTCTTATAATACGTCGAATAGTGGATAGTGATGCTTTAGTATTTATTTCATTCGCTATTTGTCTAGCAGTCTTTGTAGAGTTCGAAGCAGCACGTAATATTAGCCGACGTTCACGTGGTGTTGTGGCGAATTTGGTTCGTCCCTTATAAAGTTGTCCGTAATTTTCTTTATTTTTTATGTAGTTATTAATAAAATTAGGACTACGACTAATATTTTTGGCTATCTCACGATTTGATAAATTTTGTGTTAAATAAAAGTTATTTTTTTCTATTTCTAAACTTGTCAGTTTTTTACCACGTCCCATGGCTACAAAATATTATTAAAATTACTGCACCAATTCACTTGAACTTTTACTATGCAATTAATAGAAAAAAAACTTAAGATTGAACTGACATCCACTTTATCTGAAGGACGTAACTGACTGAGGCTATTCATGTGGACGTGGCGCGTTAACTTTTTCACCCGTCTTCCTTATAGCGTCAACAAGTCTGTGCATGTTTATGATTCTTTCCTTCAATGACCAAATGTACGATTCAAAGATATATAAATATAGAATAGTAGATAAAAGTAAAATCAATATTTTGTTTAGAGACATATAAAAAATTGGGTGAGGCTATTCAAGTGGCTGGCACTGTATATGTATGTAGGTATTTTACAAACCTAATGAGTGACAATTTTATAAGGTTAATTTTAAATTATACCCGAAAATTTTTCTTTAAACACACCGTAACGAAAACGTACCTAATTTTTCATTCATTCACGAATTTCAAAGTGATATTTTTTAATGTTTACTCAATTACGTCGATGTGTCAGGACTTTTTGTTTAGAATTTCGTTTAGCTTCGAACAACGTAACGTTTTGTTTGAAATTTTTTGCGTCCATAATAAAGTTATGGTGGTCACCGTGTCGAAGTGTAAAAGGTTATTTTTCCATGAAAACAACGTTCGTTTTTGTAATTTTTAAAGCACACGATCACGCTCTGAATTCGCGAGTATACTAATGAATGCTCAAAAGTGTTATTTTTAAGACAAATTAAAAAAAAAAGTATTATATTACGTTTCAAAATCCTGTGTAAAATCAATGTCTCATTCCACATGTCTTTAAGCACCCTAGCAACAAAAACCATCCTCACAAACATAGCCCAATTACCAACACAGAACCTATCCAGGGATACATAACTGAGGAAACAGGCTGTTAATAGGACTGTTCAACTAGCCAGGGGGATAAGCGAACCTTAATTACCGCCAGGGACGGTGGGGGCCGAAGAAATGGATGGCGTCCGGTTCCGTAGCCCTTAAGTTCGGTAATTTCAGTTAGCAGCAAATGGGGGGAACTTGGACGTGCCTAATGTAGGATTGGGGACACTCCATGTGGCCGGAATATACATCGATTTGAGGGAAGATTAAGAGACCTTACGGTTCGCTTGCTGACTTTTTGTCTATTGATTTTGACAGTGGTTGTGTCAAGTTTTTTTTTATTCTGATTTTTAAAGAATAGCACTACAGTAGTGCTATTCTGTAAAAATCTCACCGTGAAAACATAGGTGAAGTGAGCTTGAAGTGAACTGTCATCCTATCTGATGCTAGGGATTGACACTATTGACACCACATATGACCTAAATTTTCACGGTGAGATTTGTACACAATAGGACGGCTGTGCAAAATATAGGCAAAACATTTCTAAAAAGACCGAAATAAAGATCCGTACACGTAAATCGAGAGTGCTTTCTACTTTAAAGCTCGTAAGTTTGCAGCACTTTCTAATTCTGTTTAATCCATTTTGATAAAAAGAAAATGTGTCAAGATTAATTTTATATTTAACGACTTCGTGAACCGAAGTCGGTATCAGTTAATATTGCCACAGTCACAACTATTATCAAAATCCTTTTTAACTATTATTAATAACAAAAAGTTGATTTATTCGTTGAAATATAATCACACCATTTATAACGGTACAACTAGGATAAAACTTGGCTAGCAGTGAAAAATTAACTGGTAAAACGAGAACGACTTTAACACCCCCGATAATATCACAATGTCCGGAACACGTACAGTTTAATATTTCTACTTACGTGACTCCTGATATTTACTGAAACTGACTCCTTTAAGGCCTGTTGGTTATGTTGCAAAACATTTGTTGCTTCTTTGATCAACATGTTTTGGGCAACGCGTGGTTTTTCATCGGCGAAGCTGTCGTTGAGTGTTTACCCGTGTTTTTAGGAGGTATTCCACTTACAGCACCGATTTGAACGACACTTGACCGAATGGCCTAAGCTATTCCACTTACGGCACCGAAACAAAATGTGGTTAAGTGCAGTTTTGCTATTGTGTGGCGAAAATTTATTTTGATCTTGTCTTGTGTCGGCACGAGAATAGCTGATGGCATAGTAAAGAGACTAGCCGGTCAGCGAGATTGGTAGAGGGGTGTTTAGAATGCGCTGGACGAATCGTATCGGAAAATATACCTCCCGATAGCAGCATCATGTCATGGTGCCAGCGTTGCGGAACGTTGCATATATTCAAATTCTTGCAAAGTAATTTGTTGTAGATACCCGCCAATATATTCTGTAATAAAAAAAAAACTCACAGTGAAAACTTAGATGACGTCAGCTGTGAGCAGTGTCAATCCCTGGCTTTGGGTGGAATGACAGCCCGCTTCGTGCTCAATCCACCTAACTTTACAAGGTGAGTTTTTACAGAATATTCCTGCTGGTCTTAATACAACATCTTACTAAATGCGTATTTTTCTTTAAGTGCCCTTACAAAACGTTGTCTCCCAAGAAAAATATATTTGAAAAGTTTCCCGTCGTAAGCCACGACTTAATTATTTTACAACAATGGTCGACTGTTTTAAGTAACTCTTTGTGTTTACAGAGTAATTGCTGTTCATTTTAAGCCATAATTTTAAGTTGCCATAATTTACAAAGTTCTGGCAGCATACCTTCACCAGGTACGTTCTCAGGAGTTTATCTTACGCTGCGACGCTATCTTGGGTACCTACATTTTATAAAAGAGAGACATTTTTTTCAAATGGACATTTATACAATAGATGTTGCGAAAGAGATACATCACTACATAGTATAAAACAAAGTCGCTTCCTGCTGTCTGTCCCTATGTATGCTTAGATCTTTAAAACTACGCAACGGATTATTATGCGGTTTTTTTTAATAGATAGAATAATTCAAGAGAAAGGTTTATATGTATAATACATGCATAATATAGTAGAGAAGCACTGATCATTTTAGGGGTTTCTAATGTGATGTCGTAAATAAACACATTTTTTTGCGCTTACATTGCAAACGCTGGCTTAACCCTACGAGATAGATCAAAATAATGTAGTACAGTATTGTACACCTTAAAAAGGTCTACAAAAAAGTCCGCGATGGTATATGTCTATCTCTTAGGGATAACCCACAATAACCATTTTTTATCCTATACTTTTTAAGAGAAATAATGGCTCTAAAATTATCAGTGTTTCTCTACTATATTATGCATGTATTATATGCATATAAACCTTTCTCTTGAATCACTCTATCTATTAAAAAAAAACCGCATCAAAATCCGTTGCTTATTTTTAAAGTTCTAAGCATACATAGAGACAGACAGACAGCGGGAAGCGACTTTGTTTTATACTATGTAGTGATACTGATAGTGATCAGCATTGCACCCGTGCGAAGCCGGGGCGGGTCGCTAGTTAATTATATGTATAGGAAGGTTAATTCTATGGAAAGGCATTCATTTAATAGGTTTTTTTATCCAGTTGTCACACGACAAGCGTATGAAAAGTCATTACGAGATTATCACAGGAATAAGTGTTTTAATAAATTTTAGACCTCAGTAGAACCTTCGAGCACTTTTATGGAATCTGCGACGACGGAAAGTTCGACATGCTTACTCACGCTTGCAATGGTCTACTCCCTAAGAACGAATCCCGTAGTTTTTTCCGTAGTTATGGGCGTTTTCTACTCCGTATCACTGACGGACATACGATTAGTTTGGGGCACGAACATAGAATGAATGACAACACGATTTGAAAGTTGTCCCTAAATACGATGTGTTATGGCCCGTCCGAAAAATTTAATCTACATATTTCTTGTTTTGACAGATGAACCCCACTAAGTAGGTACACAGTGTATTCCCAAAGTTTAATCTCAATTAGACCTGGGAAAAATCTCTTCAACAAACTAACACGGTTAGGTATATCTATTATTAGAATGTAATGCACTGTGTATTGGTATTCATGAGTCTGAATAGACGATAGGGGTAACCTCCTTAAACACGCTCGGCCATGCATTATGTATGGGATTGTTATTTTCACTCCCCTCACTGAATGACTGATAGGTAAATAAGTACCTAGGTACCACATTTAAGTCATGTATAAAGACTTGGAATAAGATAAGAAACGATAAAATCGAAGAAAACATCTGAAGGTTTCTCTTTTCTTTTTTTTTTTCAACCTGTTTTGCTACTGCTGGACAAAGGAACCAGAGCTTTCTACTCTTCCCTATGTGTTGCCTTCTCTGGCCAATCTCCCGACAATCTTAAGCTTTACTTAAGAAAATTGTGAAATACCTACGGTGTTTTTAAAAAGTTCGACATCTAATGCGGAAATTATTTAGACATCTAGAACCAACTAACTGCAGTTAACTCCAGTAAAATATTTAATGGAGTTACGAAGCTTAGACCAGTTAGACTTCTAACTCTAAAAAGTTAGACTAGAAAACAACTCTAAAATAAATATAGAAACCCTACCCAAGACGAGTACAAAATTCAATGCAACAGTAATGCCACCTGCACACGGGCAGCTGCGACAGTCAGGAAGCAATCTACAGACCGCCCAAGCTGTTCATGATCCCCACATCAATCACTCTAGCACACACAGTCGGGTGGAGCTGAAGACTGTCAGCAGTTTCAACCCTAACTGACAGGTTTTAATAAGTTATCGTGTTTCCTGTATTAAGCTTAGATTGAAGTTGGGTTCTTGACTCTTTGTTAAACTCACATTAATATTAGTTAAAATGTTCCAAATTACTGCAAATATTTTATGATTTAGTTGCTACGATGTATCTATCACTGACTCCTAAGGACCGGTTTTTGATCCGTAGTTAACTCAACCAATTGGTTAAAAATAGTAACTATTGGTTAAATTTTTGCAAAATGTGTTTTTTGATCAATTTTTAGTTTATCCAATGGTCAAATAATTAACTATTTGTTAAAAAAATTAACCACCCGAAGTTGGAGAATGAACAATATGGCGGATGGTCAACTCAATCACAACAGCTGTTTTGTACAAGTTTTCTTGTTGTCAGCTGTTGTCAACGTCGTAAATACGATGCTATTTTTCCGGAGTACCTACACGTTAATGAGAAGGTCGAAAATGTTTAAACCACGTAATCCACCATTATAGCTAGTGTTGTCACATAGAAAAATATTACAACCAAAAAATATAAATATCATATTTTTAGGAAATGATTTCTCATTACAATGGCAATATAATAGCCAATGGTTGCCTTGCCAAAGCTTGGCTATACTTAAAATAGATATTGAAAAACGAAATAGCCCTTTAACTGTTAGTTGACCAGTTGACTATAGTTAATCTAATAAATTGTTATATGGTGTTTGACTACGGATCATGAAACCGGCCCTAAGTCACAGGAACTTACATCTAGTTTAGGAGTCCAAAGTGATATTTGTTTTAAGGCGAAAGCGTCCCGCTTATGTTTTTCGTTTTTTTTTTTAATTTTCGTATGTTTTTTGCAATAATACTCTCTTAGAGAGTTGTATTGATGATTTTTATGATTATAATTATATCCTAACTAAAATTATAAATGCGAAAGTAAGTTTGTTTGTTACCTTTGCACGCCTAAACCGCTGAACCAATCATCCTAAAATTTTGCATATACGTTGTCAGGTGTACAGAAACGGACGTAGGGTACCTATCATCCCGAAAAAAAGTTCTGTTCCTGAGGAAAACAACAATAACGTTATTATGATAATAGATGGCGCCACGTGTCTTTCGAATCATTATTGAATTATATTAAAAACTTTAGAGTTTTTTTTTTAATTTAAGCCTAATACATATAGTGAGCCTAGAGTACCTATCGATAGACCGGTTTTTCATCCTCCTAACTATAATATTATAGACAAGGGTAGGAGGGGTGCATTTGGAAAAGCCATGTTTTTCCCATGGCCAGCTATATGTAGTATTTTCACGTGTGTCCAATGCCCAGAATTTGTACGTAAAAGCGCCAAATAGAAGGACATATAACATTATGTATAGGAGCGTCCTAGAATAATGTTCCGTTCTGAGCCCATGAGTGCAGCGACCAAACAAAAAGCAGAGTACAACCCGAATTGATTGTCAAATTATAAATTAACGCGAGCGAAGCCGCAGACAAAAGCTAGTACTTAAATAAATATTTGTTACGGCCGCGAAACCTATTTTGTTCAATATACAACCTGATACTGGGCTGCAAATTGCAAAAAACCTAAGAAAGAATTTCGCGAGCTACCCTGCCCCTTGCCTCTTAAGGCTTTTATGTTTTTAGTCATGAGGATATTGTAGAAACAGGGGAAATTATAAAAGGGGCTCGTGGTTAATAACAGCCGCATGGGTCAGGTTGAGCTGTGCTTGCCGCGGTTGGTCCGTGGATGGGTGACCAATTGACCATCTTCACATACCAAGACCCCTCCGTGCCTCGGAATGCAGGTTAAGCCGTAGGTGCCGGCGGTCATTCGTTGATCTTTGACAGTCGTTACGGGTTGTCAGTACCCCGAAAGTCTGACAACCAGTCTTACCAAGGGGTATCGTATTTCCCAGTAACTGGGTTGTCAAGGTCAGATAGGCAGTCGCTCCATGTAAAATACTGGTATTCAGCTGCATCCGGTTAGACTGGAAGCCGATCCCAACATAGTTGGGAAAAGGTTAGGCAGATGAAGAATTAGTATTAGTTTAGTAGTAGTTATTAATATTATCTTTGTACTTTTTCTTCGTGTCGTCAGGAACTAAGTTATACATATTATAAGAATAGCTGACGGGGCATACCTACTACCCAAATTACTAACCCGCTTTGTTGTACATTTAAGTATCAATCATGTTGATTATGCTTCGCACCCTAAAATCCAGTTGAATACCATCAAAATGACGTATCTCCATCATTTTTCCTCATCGTAAAAAGTTGTATGACATAATGATCCAGATTGAAGGTACCTACCTACCTACCTATACAAAATACGTACGAAGCAGAAGTTTGCTCATAAAGACGGGGAGGCGCCTTTGGGCCATACAATATGTTGAAAGCGCTGTTCTTACAAAATGATATCGTGTCCCGCGAGCCGGTTCTTTCAGTAATGAAGCGTAGCTTGCGTGCTCATTATTATACTATGTGAAGCACTTGTGTGTGCCAGTGTGGTGTTAGTTCTTTCTTTTAATTAAATTAGATTCAAGGTGTTGGAAGAAAATTGCATTTTCTTTAAACAACTTCCAAAAAGGAGGAGGTTATTGTATCAAAGATCGAGTTGATAATTTCGAAATGTATAATTAATTTCTGTTTTTGGGACTTTCTATGTTGTGAACGATTACCCAAGTATTGAAGAAAAAACTATATTTGCCTATTATTTTTAGAACTCCATTTAAGTTCTAAGTTGGTCTACATGATTGATTTACAAATGCGTGCACCGACTGGACAGGTCCACTCAATCTGTGTGGGTCTTTACCGAAAAGACCATTTCAGACACCAATCTACATGGTCTTCATATGATCTGACCAAGATTATGTCTGGACTTTAGAATAGACTCTCTGAGTTTGTTTCGGCCTTTCTTCTCAGAGTAGTTACATAGGAAACGCCACCGACCACATCTAGTTTTTATAATATGATTGACGTGTAAAAGTTTTTGTGTAAACTTGTACAGAAATAATTAATAATTTATCATTTCTAAACTGAAAGTCCAATTCTTAACGGAAGGAATCTGGAATCAATTCTGTACGACACCGTACAATCTCTTACACGGAATCACTCGTGTATGACAACGTACGAGCAAGCCCTTTTATGACTGAATTAGAAATAAATTACGGAATTCTTTACCCATAAAGTTCACGCTCTATAAATTTATAAGGACATTATTTTCTTCTTAATTCTGTCGTCGCGTTATTCATAGGTTTGTGACTTACAATACCCTGATTTCTTTTTCTTGTGATATTTGGCGTGTAAAAAGCTAAAAAATAAGTTTTTTTTTTAGAAAACCTAACAATGTAGTCTATACCACATGTTCTCTTCTTTTTGTATTTATTTGTATAGTAAGTTAATTAGTCTATTAATATGGTACCCATCTAGTGTAAATAATTCGTTGTATATCAGAATTAGAATGAAGTGACACGGTGAACACGCTCGGTGCTGCAGTGCTATTCTGTAAAAATCTCACTGTAAGAACTTAGGTGAAGTGAGCGGGAAGTGAGCTCTGTCATTCCCTAATGGACATTATTAAGTGCTCACTTCACTTATGGTTTCACGGTGAGTTTTTTACAGAATCGAGCGGCTGTAGTCCGAAACCATTGTGTTACGTATACTGAACGTCTTGTAGAATGAAAGGACATCCTTGTTGTATTGCACGTGCTTCGAGCAATGTGTAGTATTGTTTGAAAGTGACAGGGCAATAGAGACTGTTAGGTATCAAGATTATTCGGGCTAATGTTGTTATGACGTGGCAGATGGGTGGGTAGTAGTAGTGTTTTGTTTGCGCGGAAACGGTTTGCGTATTCTTTACCCAAATTCACACGAAATTGGGGTCGACTTTCAGTCTAACCGGATGCAGCTAAATACCAGTATTTTAAATGGATCGACTGCCTACCTGAACTCCACAACCAGTTACTGGGTAATACGATACTCCTTAGTAAGACTGGTTGTCAGAATTTCGGGCTTCTAACGACCCGTAACGATTGTCAAAGATCTAGGAATGACAGCCAGAAACCAACAGCTTACTTAACGCGCTTTCCGAAGCACGAAGGGATCTTGGTATGTAAAGATACCATCTTTATATCCACACAACCCACCCAACCAATGACCAACCGCGGCAAACATAGCTTAACCTGATCGATCGACCGTGTGGTTGTTATTACTTAGCTAGAACGCTACAAGCCACGTACTGATAGACGCCCAAAATAACAATTATCTGCATGTCTGTTATAATAATAATAATGTTTATTTCCAGTAAAATGTTCACAAAGGTTACAAGTACAGTAATATGCTACAACATAAAGTGCATTGAGTATTATCTCCTGGCACCCAAACTAGGTTTATAGCCTGTGACATGGGGACCAGAATACATTAGTCATAATACATTAGTCTCTCGTATGAAAACAAATGGGACACTGCATCAAATGTTTAAATGAACCCAGAGGAAAAAACGCAATGAGATAACATTCCCACCGACACATGTACTTCAAATTAACCTACCTACTTAAAATTCCTCCCTAACCAACTACACTCACATAAACAACCCCATCACCCAACATTAGCTCCAATAAAAAAACGCAAAAAATTAAAAAAACACAGACCACGAGTACCAATCATAAAAATTAAGTTTACGATGTACCCGCGCGCTTCAATATAAAGTCCCATAAAGACGGCCGAACGCCCGACCAGCGTTTAATTACTCGTCCCAATGATGTGCCTGACAAATTGCTGACAAGCCGAGTGCGGCATATTGTTGTTATGTGGTCCGCTTCCTCCGTTTCTATTAACTGCTGGATCGATTTATGTTGCTTTGTTGTACATGATAGGGTCATTGTTTGGATATTTTTGGGTCAATTTATTGGACTTTGATTGGATTGGTGTCTCAGTCTTGGGTGTTGTTAACCATAGCAACGCTATCCTCCTTTTGGGCTTTGCTCCAGTCGGGCTGAAAAATAATATTTGATTAATTGAGTTGAGAGCATATAAATTTGTAGAGATCATCTACGACAACATGGCATGCCCCTCCAAAATCAGATGAACAATGCCGAAAATGACGCGATCAGTTGAGCAATAAATCCGTGCACTCGTCAAAGTTAGGTGCCCGGTCGCAGCACGCACACATGGGCGCCGCCGGGCTGGACCTTTATTAATACTTCTACTCACACATTATTAACTATGCTGTTTTTGGGGTTTTTGTTTTTGGATCCGTAAGTAAAACTATAGAAGTTCGTCGGTAGCTGTTTATTGTTTCGGTTATGATTTCTCTGGAATCCTTGTTTACAGTAAAGTGTGATAAGATCCCAATTTTTAAAAAAAATCGTATCGAGGGGCCCGTGGCTAAATAATAACAGCCGCACAGGTCGATCGACCAGGTTAAGCTACGCTTGCCGCGGTTGGTCTGTGGATGGGTGACCATCTTTACATACCGAGACCCCGCCGTGCCTCAGAAAGTACGTTAAGCCATTGGCCCCAGCTGTCATTCGTAGATCTTTGACAGTCGTTACGTGTAGAGTCAGAAGCCCGAAAGTCTGACAACCAGTCTTACCAAGAGGTATCGTATTATCTAGATACTGGGTTGTGGAGGTCAGATAGGCAGTCGCTCCATGTAAAATACTGGTATTCAGCTGCATCTGGTTAGACTGGAAGCCGACCCCAACATAGTTGAGAAAAGGCTAGGCAGATGAAAATTTAATGTTTACAGTTCTCAGAATAAAGCGTTGTTCGTTTTAATGTCTGAACCAAATTATTGGCCTAAAGGCCTAGTAATTACTGGTTTAGCCAATCGCCCGTGAACTATATAATTATGGCGGTTATACACATTAGCGGTGGACCGCCCTCGGTTTGATCGTCAATTACAGGGTTTTGTTTGCCCTTCGCTTCCAGATAACTGTGATTATAAACGACCAAACCATCACCTCTCAATATAAGAAAAACAAAAAAAAAACTGTTTCTAAAATCTTCTCGAAATTCTTCTGTACATACTCTCAAGTCGAGTGTAGCGACACTACTACACATGAATGTATTGTACAATGGCTTACATTATCTTGTTTTGTGTTTATTTTCCTTTTTAGAGTATTCTACTTCTACTTCCATGTATAGTGTGTTCCAACATTATCAGACGAAAATGTCAACAAATGTATCAGAAAAACGTACGTCTGGATACCAATTTGTAGGGTAACATATATATTGAGTGCTTTGATTTGTTTATTTAAATAGTTTATACCTGAAATTAGAATTTTAAACCACCTTATAAACGTTTTTCTGCTGACAAAAATTCAATTTCATGACATCAATTTTCGTCAGTAATTTATCAATTATAATTTACTAATGTTATTCAAACAATAAACTGCTGGAAAAACGTGATGAGATATAAACTTGAAACCTTCCAAATACAGACGAATTTGTTACTAACTCCTTTTAGTGAGTGATTGCGTAAGAATTTAAACTAAACTGGCTTTGTTTACACTGTCATCGGATAGTTTTGAAACGGATCATGGTTAGTCAATGAAATTGAAACGGTTCTACTCAAACTAGCCTCGATTTGAGCCTCTACTACACTCACCTTTATACCACAAAGTCGGCTCGGGTGAAGGAAACTGACATAGAGTTTGAATGGCCACTGTTGAGTGCTGACATATCGAGTGCAATCGATTCAGCAAACTCATAGACACTTGCCAATTGACAAAGCCGTGATTCAGCTCAAATGTTTTGTTGATCTAGGAGATTTATCTCGTGCACTTTCAGACCATTACAGAATGTAACAATATAGCTATGAATGCCAATTCTCTTAATAAAAAAACCGGTCAAGTGCGGGTCGGACTGGCGCACCGAGGGTTCAGTACGTAACAACAAATTTACGGGTTTCGCAATTTTTCCTTAAATGTGCTATAAGGCGTTGCTTCATACCAAGTTTGAAGATCTTGAGTTCACGGGAAGTACCCTGGTTTTCATTCCCTTGCAAGTGTCGAAAATGTGCGGAAATTTACGGCATAAACGGCTGTATCTTTTGATTGCGCTGGCTTAGAAGTTTGATTTTTTCACAGCTCTAAGGGACAGTAAACCTGAGTATTTGATATAAATTCCAGCTTGATAACTCCACGCGTTCTTGAGAAAAAGGGTCTTAACAGACAGATAGACGGACGGACGGACAACAAAGTGATCCTATAAGGGTTCCGTTTTTTTCTTTCGAGGTGCGGAACCCTAAAAACGTTCAAAATCTAGTCGCAATCTCACTTGAGCGACAATCAATGTCAAGAACTTTTAAAAAATGTAGGGATTTCACAGGTAATTTTGATCGAATCATCTGCCTAGCCTTTTCCCAACTATGTTTGGGTCGGCTTCCAGTCTAACCGGATGCAGCTGAATACCAGTATTTTACATGGAGCGACTGCTTATCTGATCTCCACAACCCAGTTACTGGGTAATACCCAGTAAATGGGTCGGTACCCCTACCCCTAGGTAAGATTGATTGTCAGACTTTCGGGCTTTTGACTACCCGTAACGACTGTCAAAGATCTACGAATGTCAGCCGGGACCAACGGCTTAACGTTCTTTCCGAGGCACGGAGGGGCTCGGTATGTAAAGATGGTCACCCATCCACAGACCAACTGCGGCAAGCGTAGCTTAACCTGATCGATCGACCTGTGCGGTTGTTATCATTTGTTGTTATTTGTTTAGTTTATAATTAAACTTACTTTTATTTAAATTACTTTAAGAACTGCAGCAGTTTTCCCTTAAGACGACGACTTACCCAACAATAACCTAACAATTTAGAGCTAGCATATAAACCTCTGGGTAACACTATTGTGTTACTGGGTTAAAGTGGTGGCACGTAATAAAGTGATCCCAGTTGATTCACCCCTTTGTTAAATCTTTGAGACAATAGTGCGATGACAAGCGGACACAGTTGTTCTACGAACAATGTGAACAATTTACAATGAATGGTGTGTTTCCGTTGATAGGATTAGCCTTTTGTGTCGCTGCATTGATGCAACAGTCATCTGATCTGCTGCTTATACGGCCGGCCCATTGCCACTTCAGCTTGCTTATTCTGTGAGTTACATATGTCAATAATTTTGGTTCTCTGCTGGATCACCTCATTCCCAATTCTATGGTTCAGAGAGACTCCTAGCATAGCTTGTTCCATAGCTCGCTGGGCGTCTTTGAATTTATGTAACAGCCGTACCGTGAGTGCCCACGTTTCGGCACTGTAAATGATAGTCATAGTCATATTCCTTTGGCATGTAGATATGTAGCCTCAACAATAAATTTGAGCATAACCTGTAGGTGTAGTATGTACCAATTTGCAGTAAAGAGACAGTCATTTCAAACCCAATAGGTTTCCAAACCGGCTGCACTTTACTGCCTGGCTTCCGAAGCAAGATAATAAAATTCCTAAGGCTGGTTTCTGAAGTACTAAAAGATCTCGTACTAGTGCCATTAAAACCCTTGTTTTGTAAGGAAGTAGATGTTGAAATATATCATTCTTCATTGCTCTTCATGCGCTGTGGTAACATAATTGAGTTATACTATGACAAATTGCTGCACCCATTATTACTATAACGTTATTATTTATTTATTTAATACTTCAAGCACATAAATGTACAGAGGTGGCCTTAATGCCATAGGCATTTTCTACCAGTCAACCTTTGGGTGATGCAGAGACAAACAGTAGTAGGTGCAATCATGAAAATTGAGGAATAAATATTTTAATTATAAATATGTTATTACACGACTACGTACTTTACTACTATTCCATAGTTCACGATTACGACCAAAAATTATACCGATTAATAATTTAAGATAATTACTGTAACGTCCAGCAGCTGTACTGATAGTTAAAGGTTTCCTATAAGTGTGCATACACACGAGCGACACGTGTCACCGACAGAGGCAACTGAAAGCGTCGACGGATGTAGTTGCCCCCGTCATAGACGTGTGTCGCTCGTGTGTTTGAGCACTAAGGGATAGATGGCTAAAAACATAAGGTTTTTTTTTACCGCACTAGTATTTCTATGACCAAAACCACAAGTTAAAATGAATCTTCTTCCCTCTTTACATAATGTTGGAGTGTGCCCGGAACGAATATCTCAGAGCTGATACATTTGGGTGTTGATTTCAATGAGGTGGGAAGATATAATAATATTCTAGCATCCTCTTGTTAGAAACAGCAAGGTTAGGCTATTATACAGGGTGTCCCTGGAAGTATGTATCAAATCGAATAGGGGCGTGGGCAAGGTCATTTCTAAACGTTTTGACCCTGAGAAAGTCGATGCAATTTAATAAAATTTTTGCTGGAAAATTGAATTTATTTTTTTCCAGCACGTAGCCTTTGCAGTAAATGTTTTTTTTTTTTTTCTTATAGAACACATTTTTTTAGCTGCGTAAATGTATTACCACAGGAAAGGTCCGCTCTTTTATAACGTGCTGAAAAAAATTTGAATTGATAGCCCTGATAGTTCTTTTCAAATGTTTTTTTTTTTCTGTGAGCACTATGCGAAGTGATTGAAAAAAACAAAAATTGATAAGGATTTTTGAACAGTTTTTAAAAAGTTTGGAAATGACTTTGCCCACGCTAGCGATAGCGGGAGAGACAAAAAAGTTGCTGGGCAACTAAGTTTCTGGGCAACTAAGTTGCTCGTGGGCGCCCTCCCTAAGCTGCTCTTACTAGGAATGTGTTCAGTTTACTACCCCGTAGAGAAACATAAACTTAACAATATTACCTAATATTTTCTCTCAAATCCCAGATCGGGGATGCAGAAATATGTATACTCATAAGTGATATTCTAGCTGAACTAACGCAACAAACTCTTGAAATACACAACTCCAATAAACTGCAATTTGCAAATAACATTTTGATATTCATGGATTTCGCGAATAAGCTTAGCAGTGTGGTTGTACGGACAGAATTGGGATAGAGAATAATATCGTTGTGAGAATGGTAATTTTCGACGATATTGTATGTATTACTCGTATTTGTTTTTGGTTTATGTAACACACGAAGGATATGAAAATAAATCAATCAATCTGCCTAGCCTTTTATTTATTTATTTAAGCTTTTCGCACACAAAAAGGAACAAGGAAAGGCAGACTTAATTCCCATGGCATTCTTTACCAGTCAACCAAGCGTGCCAAGCCTTTTCCCCACTATGTCGGGGTCAGTTTCCAGTTTAACCGGCTGGATGCAGTTGAATACCAGTATTGTACACGGAGGACTGCCTTTTTTTTTTTTCGCTGAGAAATGACATTACGCATCTCCGCTCGTCGGGGGACGGAACGGAGTATGTGGGACTCCCTGCCAGAGTGGCAGTATACCCACTAAAACTCAGCGGTGTTCCCTCATCGCCTTGATCTGGCTCAGCCTTTGCGTCCACAATCCCCCCGGCGCCTGCCCGCCTAGTTTGCGGGCCCTGCATGTCCCCCCGGGTGGGGGGCTACGGGATGGGCCGGGAACACCTGGCCATTCCCGTCCGGCACTGGTGGAAGCCTGTGCAATGCAGGCGAGGGTGATACCCCCGCACCCGTCGCCTGCTGGCTTCCACCTGGGAGGAGTCGGAGATGACTGTCATACTGAAGTCTTCTTCGACCCCTCCTCCACCTTCGGAGCGGCGCCGCGAGAGGGTCTTCCTCCCGCACGCGCTCCGCCGCCTCCTTCTGGGACATGACGTGTTCGCAGAAGGAGGCGACTGCCGCCCAGGACCCCTCGTCCCCCAGCATGGCGTTGACAAGGCCGGGGAGGACTGCCTATCTAACCTCTACAACCCAGTTACTAGGTACCACGATACCCTTGGAAAGACTGGTTGTCCAACCTTTGGGCTTCTGACTACCCGGAATGACTGTCAAAGATCTACGAATGACAGCCGCGATCGACGGCTTAACGTGCTTACCGAAGAATGGAGGGGACTCGAAATGTAAAGGACAGTCACCCATCCACGACCCGACCGAGGCAAGCATAGCTTAATCTTCGATCGACAAGTGCGGCTGTTATTATTTAGCCACGGGCCGCCTAAGGTTATGAATATAATATTTTGATAATATTTACTCGGATGGCTCACCCTCTAATTAAATGAGACTTAAACATACTCGTAACTGACAAAATGGGGGTGAACTAAAGGTACGCCTCTGTCTGACTCTTCGGGGATTATAAGGGTAATATTATGTTGTGTTACTCAGGTGTTTATTGTCGTTTTTGGGAAAATTGAGTCTAGAAGTTAGTATCGTCTATTCAAACTTGTTTCAAATTATTTTATTTTAAGTTAAACAAATATCAACTTTATTTTAATCGTAATTAGGTTGATTACAGAGTGATTACTGAGCACTATTGAAAAAAAATGTACGAAGTTGTAGCTTAAACTGAACTTTATTTTTGTAGGATTTAAAGTTATTTTTCCATAAACTCATGTTTGTTTACATTTTTGGCAAATAAATCGTGAATGCAGATTAAGTAAATTAGGTTTTTTCTGTGTAATGCTGTCATAATAAGGTACCATAAACATTGAGTGAATGAATTAATATCCAAGTAATCATTAAAAACATGTTTAACGAGAACGGAACGAAAACTTGTATTCATCATACAGTAAGTATACCTACTGTGATATTATTGATAGATATAAGTCATGATGTAGTGTAATGAAATATAAGTCTACTGCTTTAATATCATAATCAAACATAGACAATCCACAACACCTCCTCCCCTTAAAAAAGAGAAATAATATTAAAGAACAAATTTTAAATCCATTAATTCCACTTAAATGCGTTAAGTTTTATTATGTTATTAAGGGTTGATTTTTCCAACGGCAGATAATTTTATGCGTGGAATAATTTTGAATTGTTGACAGTTCTTCCATACAAAACTGTCAAACGTCAATTTTATTCCACGAATAAAAGTTATCTGGAGATGGAAAAATCAGCGCTTATACTATTTGATGCAATTTGTTGTAATCTAGTTTTTTTGTTAATTTATTTATTTTTGTATTCGACTATTTGTAATCGACTTATTGTGCTGACAACATCAAAACTATTCAATTTGTGTGATTCTTTTTGGAAAGGTTGTCAGTGAAAATTAATGGCGGGAGAATGCTTTGGGAAGACTTTTTTCTTGTACGGTGGTCGGGTCGAGGTCAGACGCACAATTGGTATTTCACATTGCTGGTCTCCATCTGCATATGACTTATCAACGTTGTCATATTGTAGAACCAAAACAATTAATACCTATACTGAAGTGAGGCAGTTTTATTAAATAAAATAAAATAATAAGGCTTTCAACAATATCTAAAAATCTTTAAAATTACAAAAGACTAAAAACAACACACGATACATAATAATCTGAGCATAATTTAATAGAAATAATAAGGTAAATTGAGTTACGAGGTGGGAGGATCCCCGCGAATGAATGGAATGATTGATTGAATGAACGAGTGGACTTTGGGGAGCTCGGTCATTTCCACAGTGTTATTACCCGTGCATAATCGTGAGGAATATTAACGATGAATTTTATGAACGCTGTCAAATATTTTATACGTATTTTGTGTAACGATGCTTTATATTTTAAACGGATGATCTTCAATTGGGCTTATTCTTGTTGAAAATTTTATGAGTGGTTTTATGGTCTTTGCTTCGCAAGGAGGAAAGTGAAACAATAGCGTTTTCAAGCGAAGTCATTTTATTTTTCATTTCGGGTTTCTAGGCGGTTTTAGCCTCATCGAAACTGGAATGAACTAAGTTTTATTTCAATCAAAGCTGACACTAATATAATATACTATGTACAAGTATATATAAAAAAAAGGAAGCACTCATTGGACATAAAAAAATTCGTTCGCATCGCTGTCAAATAAACTGAGTGTGCTCTCATAAATGTTAGTAGTAGGTAAGAAAAAAGTCACTTAGACATCTATAAGCATGAAAAAATGACAGCTCCAATAATAGCCCTACACGCACATGCATCAATAAATACTAAACCGCTGAACCACTTTCAAAAACCGCGTCATTTAACCGTTCAAAATCCAATTGATATCACCACACACAGCACACAACTCAATTACACACCAGCCAAAAAAACAATCCCAACCACTCTCAAACAAATCTAGTAGCAAAACGATTTACAAAATAAAAAAAAAAACTGATCAATGTGCCAACACGTATCGCCCCCGTTTTACACTTGACTGGGAACATCCATCATTTTCCCCCCGTTTGACAGCGATGTCAAACTAAAACTCGAAAGCACCGGTATGTTCCCGTCCAAATTTTCCCACTGGCTCTCCTGTTTACGAAAACCACAAATATTTGACGAACTACTGCCTAAAATGTTACGCTCTCCTAATTACGAAATTAGTTGTTGTGTTGGTAGTTCGTTGGCTATTTATTTTTGAGGGTCAATGAGTTGGTTTTGAGGCTATTTTTAGAAGTTGTTAGTGAAATAAACATGAGGGTTGCGTTGTTGAAACTGTTTTGAGTTTAGAATGGATATGAGCATCGTTTTGCTTTTCCCAGTGATGTTCAGATTCAGGTCCAAACACATCATTATGACAAACCACTCATAATTTAGTTAGCATCTTAATTGGATTTACAATTAAAGTAATTAGAGTAACCATTTGTAAGTATAAGTACGCAGGCAATAGAATAATATTTAACAGTAAGCTTTAGCTTAGCCAGGGTTAGCCTGTCTATTTTAACCGAATTCAAAAAACGGAGGAGGTTCTCACTTCGGAACAACTTTAACTATGGCAACCAACCTGAAATTGGAAAAAAAAAATAACTTGTTCACCAGCTGTTTTTTTTTTCGCGATTTCAGGCTCGGTGTACTCATCATTATGAACAACTTTTAGTATGGTAAAGTTGTTCATAATGATGAGTACAACGACCCCTTAAGTAAAAAAGTTTTTTGTTCATGTTTTTCAGTTCCATCATACCCTGAAATTCATAGGTACCTCTACGCATTATACTTGGGCTATGATTCTGAACACTCATGATTGTCCTGAAATGTAACTAAAATATGACGAAACATAAAACTCAAAATCTTCCTTTGCTGAGGCAATATTATAACACAACAGAAAACTGAGCCAAACGTAGAGAATATGAACAAAAAAATGCCTTGTAGCAACATTTGCTACAACTACCATACGACAATAGCCTTATTTGTATTTATCTTTCCCACGGTAGACTTCCAGCAAAATGTACAGACAGAAACCTCTCTATCTAATCTCGGTGAGTCGAAGCCTGAGCCTCAATTTGCAAAAAGGTAGAAGTTTCCTCTCCATTTCGTCGCTTCATAAGATCGTGGAGGGAGGGAGAGCTTATTTGCTCCGCGTAATATGTATAAAGACGAAAGGTTTGCTTACACACCGTCAGAATTCCTTTAAACATTTTTTCAAACTTTATCTTGGATGTTAGTAACCACCAAGTTATCACTAATTTTGAACCAATTAGAATGCAGAGGGCATTCTAATTGGTTCATTGGATTCCAAGTTTTATATTAAAATATCAACAATGAGTTATTGTGTAGTTGGAACACCCAAGAAAATTCCTGAAATATAGAAACTTTTTCTGAGGATATACAGTTCTAAAATTAAGAATGCTGGGCTTCATTGACGAAAAAAACAGTGAAAGACATTTACCAAAAACAAGGAAACAAGAAAATAACAAAATATGATGTTTTCTAATTATTGGGACACAAAGTAACCAGTATTTTGAATTAATACTAATATTATGAATACGTTTAATTATTAAAAAGGTCGTATTTGAAAGAGTAACAAAAATAAATCCACGTAAGATTGAAAACATAGAACTGAGCTTTATGAACAGAGATATAAAAAGATAAATGCAAGTGAAGATGCACTGGAATGAAGAAATATAACGTACCGTGCGTTACGGATGTGAGGGAGGGAACAAAATTGTTTTCTCGTTAATGCGCGGATGACAGCACCGCTTTTATGTATTTTATATCTGTTAAAAGTTGAAGTACTTACAGAGAACATTTTCGTAATGACTGTACTCTTTGCTGATTGGAATTCCGTGTGAAGTAATTTTGTTTTTGAATTAAGAATAAATGGAAAGCTTTGTGCTGTCCGGAATTATCTGCCTGAATATTATTTAAACCAGTAGCAGCCGCTACTGGTTATAGTTAAAATTTTATATCCCGAAGAAGGTAAGTTTTTTTTGTAAAATAACAAAAAGTTTCGAAGAAAAAAAAGGTTCAAATCATTCTCCTGCACTTATCCCAATTAATTTGTGGTCGGCGCAACATGTCTTTTTCTTCTATACTTCTCTAATGTTTTTTACTGTGTGTACATAAATAATAAATCAGGCGCAAAAAAAGAAAAAACAAAAATGTTATTCCATCATCACTAATTAATAAATCGCGATGAAAGGCACGGTGTTCTGTTGTAAAACACTCATGTTCAACCCAAAGACCATTACAGTCCACACTCCTAAAGTGTGGAATGTAATGTTCTAAAAAAAATGGTTTTGAGCTGTTAATTTGATGAACAGTTCAAACCTTCATCAAACTAATTTGACGCAAACTATCCAGCTAATTCGGCCACAGAGGCTTGAAGCAATTCTTCTAAACGGCCACATAACAGCTTGAAATGTTCTACACCGTCCGGCCATCACTCACTGTCGCGTGCTCTGAATACTTGATGACTGCCGTATCGCCCACCTGCCTGCAACCTATATAATGTGGCTCCAGAGAACCTGGTTCGACCGAGATAGTTCGAAAAATGAGGAGTTGAGAGACGATATTTTTTGAAGTTTTATGCAACGTTTTCTTCATTTTTAAAGAGGAATTCTGTAGGACATTCTGCGTTCCACTATTATGTCCCTGGCTCTGAGTAGCTAAGTACATATATTCCTATTTGTATGTACAGACGCCAGCACATCCAGCTACTACAATCTGTCAAATTTCTTTAATAGATTTTCAACTTTATCGCCAAAGCATTAGGTCCAAGGTTGATTGGGAAAATTTGACAGTTTCGGATAGCTTGATGTGCTGGCGTCTGTACTATATGCGTTGAGTCTAAACCTTACCGTACCTTGTGGCATTTATTTAGGATGACAAAACCGGCAATTAAGTAGAAATATGCCTTTCCAAACTCGGTTTCGTTTTTTTCTATGATTATTTTAAAGGATTATAAAATTCTTGCTCAATGGATAGGTGATTTGATGAATGTCATAGGAAAAAACAGCCTAGCAAATGCTAAAACAGGCTAGAATCACTCACAATTTTTTATGTTACTATGAGCGAATAGGAATAAAAACGCCGACTGCGGCACACATCAGTTATAACTACGGTATTAAATTCATCTAACTGTCACATTAGGCAGCCCTCCAAAAAGTTATCGTGACTTTTGCCTTACATTTTTTTACATTGTACGGTTATCTTTATCTTTTCAACACAATACTTTATGACGAAAGTCTGTTGTAAACCAAGCCAGGTTTATAAAACGATTTTAACTATAATGAAAATATAATAACTACCTATGTATATAACTAGTTTCCACTCACGGCTATGTCGATAATATGTAAGATTCAAAGTATCCCAATTTCATCAAAATCGGTCCAGCCGTTTCGAAGATTTGCCGAAAAAGCTGACGAACAAATATAAAAAAAAAATGATTTTTTGATATGTACTGTATAGACTTCCATATGCATTTAGGAAAAACGCTGTTATTTTAACATTATAAACAGACACTTAAATTGTATTTATTTCTTGTTTTTTAGCAGTTTAACCCGTCAATCCGTATATAATTAAAAATATTATATAATATCTCTCACACACATCCATCTGTACTAGTCTACTCCGCCAAATGTAAACGCGCCCTCAGTCGATTCCAGTGACGTGGCGGCCATGTTATGACGTATGTTCGTGCCATAGACAAGTGAGATTCATTCAAGTCAACCGCTACGAAGCCGAGTGTCTTGCACTGATGAATGAAGCTGGGTGTAGTCGGAGAGCGGGAGCCAGCCGTACAGTTGCATCTAAGTTTTACTGGAAGGGACAAGTTTAGATTGTGTGCCATGTGCGGGTTTTATAAAGTTGTGGACACTGGAGGTGTTTTAGCTTGACTTCTAAACTAAGAATAATAGAACAGCGGGGTAAAGCGCGGTCGATATCGGCAGATCGGTATTTTTGAAACCAGAGGGGGCGATTCTCGTAATTTTGAGAACGTTCGTAGTCTGATCTGTCAAAAGTACCTCTAATTTCCCAACATTTTTGACAAGTTTTTGACATTGATTGGCGCTGAGATGATACTGCGACTAGATTTTGAACGTTTTATGTTACGGGTTTGGATCCCGCACTTAGTCCTTCAAGTGGACCATTGTGCGTGGATTTTGAACGTTTTGAATTACGGGAATTGGTTTTCAGGGTAGAAAACGGTCAAGCGCTCTGAGATAGACACTCGTATTCTATGGCGTTTCTCCGAAAAATTCGAGGTTCAAAGAGAAGTTGTCGAAACGTCATCGAGTCGAGATTTCTGACAATAGGTACTTGGAGTGATGTTGAGTGGAGTAGAAGAATTTTTCGTGGAAATGACTTAGAAAACGGGGGTGAAATTCATTTAGAATTTTGAGAGCTATGTTTATAGATTTTCGCTCTCGAACTTGTTTTTTTTTGCTGGTGTCTGGTTTGACATTCTACTTCCAACCGATTTTAAATTTAAAAATTGTAGCTATATTCCTTTCACATTTACTTTACTTGAGACAGCAACCCAATAGCAACCTTATAACGACAAGAATAAAGATCACTGTTATGCAAAATTAGAGGTAAAATAACTGTAGTATTTGTTGAATGCTGTTTTCTGAATACCATGGAGCCTCGTTTGAAGCTGAAAATCAATTTCCTATATCTGTTGTTAATTAGTCGGTGGCAGTGGTCGTTATTACTGGTGAATTAATGGAACGATGAGGGATTAATATCTTAATTCAATATAACCTACCCGCTATAGGTAGTATGCTCCATTGTGTAATATAATTATATATCGAATTCGAAAATTAGTTTAGTTACCGTAAATATTATAGTGATACCGGTACTGCGGGGTAATTGCGTAACACACTAGTAGTAGCGATGGGTTTCATTTTGACAGTTCAACAACATTCATTGCCTTATTTACGTTTTCGAGCAGACAAATTTTTCGAACATATGAATATGAAGCAATGGATTAGCAATATCCTTCAAAATTATTCAGTTTGTGACTGATAGTGTTTTACGGAGTTAGTGTGCTGATTCTGCTATAGTAGTTAGAGTTATACTGTCACTTTCTAAAAGGCAGAGTGAGAAAGAGATATTAAACATTGGTATGTTTAGAAATATCCTAATTTATTAGCTTAATGTTTTTGCACATAAAGCCATGTCCAGACATGTGTAATGTGTAATGTAATATATCGTGTAATGAAATGCTGCTCAACTCCAGGCCCGTGAGCCGCCAGCGCATTTGAATTTGCTCGCCAAAAACTATCAGCTGGCGATAATCTTTGAGAACAGATTTCAGGACTTCAAACCAAGTCTAAAAAATATTTTGCTTCTAATAAACCCATGCTTAATGAGCCAACAATAAAACATATTTTCAGACTTGATTTTATTTTAGATTACTAATAATCTAAAAAGCTATGAGTCAGTGAATGTTTTGTTTAATTTGAATAATTAGGTATCTACCAAAACTGTAGACAAGTTTTATTTACTAGATGGCTCGGCGTTTAACACGGAATCAAAATTATGGGCCATGTTCAAAGTTGGTGTTGCAGCCTTACTTGACGGCATACAAACTTAACGTGAATTCTGAATGTGTTCGTCAGCGCGAGCCTTTGTATTCGCTAAAAACCGACAGCCGACGGATCAGCGCGAGCGTTTTATGTACAGACGCCAGCACATCAAGCTACTACAATCTGTCAAATTTCTTTATTAGATGTTCAACTTTATCGCCAAAGCATTAGGTCCAAAGTTGATTGAGAAACTTTGACAGTTTCGGGTAGCTTGATGTGCTGGCGTCTGTACATCTCTTAGTCGATACATTTCATTACACATAACACGCGTCTGTACACGCCTTTAGATGTTTATGACTACGCACTCACGATACAAGTTTTCATATAAAAAATGTCACCTTCAGCAGGGTAAAACTACCCTCAACCAAATACATTGTTTATTCTGAGCCCCAAGACCCATAAAGTTTGATATATTGTACCGTTATCAGGATATTAAAGTTTATGCCTCTTAAAGATATTAATAGCCCCTCTGTGCGACAACAATGCTCTCTAAATACCAAGTTAAGGGCAAGCCCCATGTGGGCCCAGGGCCTTGACGTCGCTACACACGCCAGAATTTTTGAGGAAAAAGCGGCGAGTTTACCTACACGTTTATTATAATTCATTACTCTTATAATCTAGGTCTGACTTGGCTAGTTTTCATATACGAATTACATTATAGCCTTCGCAAGTTCTAAAGCTGAAACTTCTTATTTTATTCTTGCAAAAATTTGGCTTGCTGGTAGAAACAAGCTATCGAACATAGGGCTCTTCCATGACTGTTTTAGTAGGTACTCAATAATAATTCGTATATGAGAACTAGCCAAGTCAGACCTTAGGCTTCAATATATTATCCTAAGATATAAGAAGAAATGGTATTTTAAGTTATTATACAATATTTTATATTGTTATAAATAAATTTCAGGACTGTCCATTGAACTTGGCGCCCATTAAGATCTCACTTCTTTTGTCGTTCAAGTCAACAACCAAAGCATTCATAATATTGAATTTGGCTCACATTTCACATTTATGTTTTTGATTGGAAAAAAATACATGGAGTCGACATTTTCTCACTGGCTTACCCTGAGAAGATATAGTGAAACAAACTTAAGGGTGAAAGTCTCTTTTAAACTCCAGACATAATCTTGGTCAGATCGTGTGAAGACAATGTGGATTAGTGCCTGAAATGGTCTCCTGAGGAAAGACTAGTCCAGTCAGTGCAAGCATTTGCCAGAAATCTTGTAAATCAACTCAGAAATTTAGGAGCTCATCGACTCGATGAAAAAAAAATACCAAAGAAAAAAAAATCGAACCACAGAGTCCACACATTCACAATAATTAAAGTAAAATAATATTTAACCTCTATTTAGGTCTATGTGACCGAGGTAGTCAAAGACAATTAAATATAATCTTAAATCGCTTTGGAGACATTCAGCTCAAATATTTGACCTTCCTGACAGTCTCTTATCTTTCCTGCGTATATTTCTACTATGTATATATAGGTAATACGGGCTGGTGTCCGCAACTCCACGTTAAGGCCGGGACTCCACCAAAGCGGAGACGAGACGAGCGGAGAGAAGATGTTTTTTAAACAACCAATAGAATTGAGTTATTGACACATCTCCTCTCTGCTCAGCTTCAGTGAAGATCGCTGTGCGGAGATGTGTAATATTTGTATGGAGCGATGGAAGCGGAGATGTGAGATGTTCGCGGACAAAACACAGTGGAGACGAGAGATGTGAACGGCGTGCAGTGAGCGATGTCACCCTACCCCCTCTCGCCCGCCAGCAACCCGCAGAGCCCCGCGCGCGCGCCAGCTACTTTTTTGTAATAATAGTGACATCGTCTACCTTTCGCACCCGAGCTGAAAAACATCTCTTCTGGCACGGCACACAGCACACCGCACACGTCTCCGCTTTGGTGGAGTCCCCCGAACTGAAAAACATCTGTTCTCGCACAGCACACAGCACACCGCACACATCTCTGCTTTGGTGGAGTCCCGGCCTAATGCGCGTATTTTGCGTACGTATGTATATATATTTCATATACCTAAATATATCTATAACACATCATAAATATATACATCTCGCCGACAGGAGAGAAGAAAAGCAAGTAAAATTTATTGTTTAATTTTTTTTAAACTTATTATTTTAATTTACAGTATTTTTTTTTTTTGTAAAATCTTTAGTTTGTGAATTTTCTTTCGGCATTAAATATTATGTACTATCACAATAATATCTTTATCCGTATGAAATAAAGGCATGATGTGCCATCACATTGACTAGTTAGCTATAAGACGTTCCGCAGTTCGGTTTCAACAAATTATCGACCGGCACCGCAATTCTTTCGAGAATTATGTCGAAGGCAGGCGACCAGCTCCCCCATTCATGTAATGTTATAGATGTCGAGGGCACTCGTGCGCTACCTAATGATCGCACGTTTTGTTCCTTTGAGCGAAACCGATATAGTCCATTGGAAGAATTCGCTTATTATTCCAGAAATTCAAAGACAAAGGCGTAGTTTTTAATAGTACCTATCTTTCCATCGGCCAAGCTAGGCAGTGAACATTATTAACGTTTTAACAGTGCAACCTACTTTTGCTAAAGATTTTATAAACAAAAGGAGTATGCAAGTATCGTGGCAGGTGGCGTTCTGTAGTTTCTGACTACCCCCATGGAAAAAAGTCGTGAGCGTATATGTATGTAAGTAGTTTAAAAAGTTCCTGCTACCTTTTTAGGCTAGATACTGTAATTTTGTTGTTAAATACAGAAAGAAGGGAAAAGAAATAATAATTGGGACACACACTGGAAATACAAATTAATGGTAAAAAAGGAGCATTTAAAACTAACAAAATTCCATTAAAAACAACAAAAAAAAGACCTGTGTGAGGCCAAAAAGGCTCCTATGTAAGATATAATATAATGTTCATCATCTGCATAACCTTTTCCCAACTAGGCCGGGGTCGGCTTCCAGTCTAACCGGATGCAGCTGAATACCAGTATTTTACATGGAGCGACTGCCTATCTGTCCTGCACAACCCAGTTACTGGGAAATACGATACCCCTTGGTAAGACTGGTTGTCAGATTTTCTGGCTACTGACGACTCGTAATGACTGTCAAGATCCACGAATGACAGCCGGGACCAACGGCTTAACGTGCTTTCCGAGGCACGGAGGGGTCTTGGTATGTGAAGATGGTCACCCATCCACGGACCAACCGCGGCAAGCGTAGCTTAACCTGATCGATCGACCCGTGCGGTTGTTATTACTTAGCCACAAGCCCCTATAATATAACGATGCGATATATAAAAAAAAATAATACTTATAATATTCTGATACTGCACGGATCATTTGCTAAAACGTTACTTAATAGTCAACAGTACAAATCTGCCCACTCCTTCGCAAAATACAGTCGTGGGCATATACGGGGGTATATAACGATAAGACTACTCTCTTATAATGCAATTTAAAATTTTGTATGTGTCACATGTGCAGAGCTTTGATACTTATTACGTTGGCAGAACGAGCTTGTCACACAAAATTTATATTTGATCGTTTGATACGAGCGAGCGATCTCAGGGCGGCCTTACACGGACAGCTTGTAGCAGCCAGTATCGACTGCTTCAAGCTGCGACTGCATAGCAAACTACAGTCTTCTACGTACACATATACAGGGCACCGCGCGAGCAGTCGCGACTGCTTCGGGCGGTCGGCAGCGCGGTGAAATTTCATCGTGCGGTCAAGCAGCCGCCAGGCATACACTGACTGCTCGAGCTGTTGACTACTCTCGCGCAGTTACCTCCGCCCGCGCGAATTCCAAAAACAAGTGGTTAAATTATCCATGAGGATTCCATAATTCCAATATTTCTACAATTTCCTATTTCTATATCTAACAATTTTCTATTTCTACGCCGCCACCGTCGTCGTCAGAGCAAAAGTAGGTAGCAGTTGTAGTGCTTCTTCCTCAAAATCCATGTTGTTACTGATTTGAAATTGTGACTGGTCGAGCAGTTGATACCGACTTCTGCAGCAAGAAGCCAGGTATCAGTAGCAGCTTCAAGCGGTTGAATTTGACTGCGCGAGCAGTCCGTGCATGTGGATCACTGGCTTACTGCTGGAGCAGTCCGTGTATGGCCAGTCTAAGTTTCATTATAATTCCTATCTGCTTCAATTGAAGGTAGGGGTTGCAAGAAAAGGTAACTTTTTATGTTTTGGGAAGATAGTCGGTAAAAATGAAGGAATATTTTTTTTTTCAATCATCTGTGTTAATTTTCAGCGCTGGTGAACCAGAATCATGTACTGAATCTATGACGATCGCTATCGGTTACGACGCGGCCTTACTGTATTAATCAAACAACTCCTACCTATCAACATACCTTAGGAAAGGAAAAAGGAAAACCTTTTTATCATTTACTAGTATCCGGCCGCAACTTCGTTTCGTAGAATTTGGAATTACCGCCGTTTAAATCCTATTACCCGTTTTCCCGTAGGAATGAAGCATTTTCCCGCGGTAAAAAGTAGCCTATGTTCATCAGGGATAATGTCGGCTTCTAATGGTTAAACTATTTTTCAAATTGGTGCAGTAGTTTCGGAGCCTATTCAATACAAACAAACAATCAAATCTTTCTTCTTTATAATATTAGTATAGATTTTTGTAACTGGCTCTGCCCGGAACTTCGTTCGCTTGCAAATCGGAAAGCAAATTGGATTTCAGAGGTTTTTAAAAAAAATTAAATTATTCATATTCTTTATCTAAATTAATGTACTCTTATTAACTCCTTATAATATCAGCTATCTGCCCGTGAAAGTCCTGCCTACATCGGTCTAGACACTTCGAAGGTTAGCCGGTACTAACTGACAGATAGATAAAAATTAAAAAATTGTTTTTTTTTTATAAACTTTTTTTTAATGCATATGAAAGTATTTAACTTCATACGCATTTAGTAAAAAGCTGTTATTTCGACATAACAAACAGACACTTCAATTTTATTTATTTATATAGGACACCAATGAATAAAGGCATCTATACATATTTCAAGGTACTTTTATTTCTCACAAACTGCGGGCTGCTAATATGTGTATTAAACGGACGATTAGACACTAAGCTAGATAGTCTTAGAAAAAGCCTTACAAAAAGTGTAGCATTTGTTTTCCACTTAAGAGAAAAGTACAAAGTAACAAGTCGTTAATGTCGTCCGGGAGACATTACTGTTGCACTGTTGAATGGACGATATGGTTGGAACAAAGCGTTTGCATTGTAGCAATTGTAGCACAATATCAATTTATAGATACATACTATATTTATACGTGTATAAAGTTATGGTTTGGCGGTAATAGTAACGGAACTGTCCCAGTAATCATTATTAATGCAACATAAACATCAACATAACTGATAAAATTACATTTTTAGATAATAAATAATACATATTCCCATAAAACCATGTCATCAGTTTCAGTATGTGTGAATTCTACAACTCTGTGTACCCTTCAAGAAAAATAGGGTAAATGTTAAGTTCTGTCATATCCAATAGTTTGCACCCATGACAAGGAACCTTTGTAAGTCAAAAAAATAAAAACTATCAACTAAAATTAAAGTCAGTTTCCCTATTCGTAGCAAAAGTGCTACGGGGCTACGTCGCTACGTGCTACGCTCGTAGCATACCGATGCGTAATAATCCAACGAACCGTTTGCGTTTCGACACTACCTTCAAATGGGGTGAACCGAGACGCAAATCGAGATGAAACGTTTAAATGGATTTTAACGTTGATGTAATGTAGTTTGTTGCCAACAAGGACACTTTTAATCGTTATTTATAATATATTAAACATATTAGAGAACTTTTCGGCAAAAAACGTTATAATTTCAATGTTAAAATCCATTTTAAAGTTTCGTCCCGATTCACCCCCGCATTCCTATTCACACCGTTTTACTGTACCGCGTAAATTTTAAAACGGCTTTTTTTATTCTGTACGTTAACTCTCTAGTTTGTTTAGAATAAAAAACGATGTATAAATGCATGTTTTTTTTTTATTCCAACCGTTTAGCCAATATTTATCTTCGGTGTAGTTGCGCAAAGAGTGGATGTTTGCGAGATAAACTCAATTAATAACTCGGTGACTGATGGTTTTATTCATATTTGTAAAACCCCACGAGTGGTTTAATGGATTGCTGACAGCAGTGCTGTTATTTTAAAACTTATCTCATTGTTTTATAGCATTTAGGCCTGATTTTTCAATCGGCCGATAATTCTTATTCGTGGAATAAAATTGACGTCTAACAGTTTTTGTATTGAAGAACTGTCAAAAATTCAAAATTATTCCTCGTTGGAAAAATCAGTCCTTATTCTACTTTTGCAAGACACATGTAAACTCCTGAATACCTTAATGTAAAGACGCCAGCACATCAAGCTACTACAATCTGTCAAATTTATTTAATAGAATTTCAACTTTATCGCTAAAGCATAAGGTTTAAAGTTGATTGGGAAAATTTGACAGTTTCGGGTAGCTTGATGTGCTGGCGTCTGTACTGACAGGGAATTGGATTTGTTAAGCAAATTGACACTTGACGTCAATTTGCCGTGTTATAGCCATCATACAACTGTCAAATAATAACACTGTTTGTGATTTGAATAAACGGACAGTTTAAGTTGGTAGTCAATTTGATTAACAATTAATTTCCCTGACTTTACAAAATCTAATCTCCTTATTTTACTCATTGGCGCCGATTTCCTTGTTCACAAACTAAACTAAATGTAAGTTCAGTGCATCTTTTTCTTTTTATTTCATTAAGAAAAGGACAGAAGATAAATATTAGTTTAGTCCTGTCAAATTAGTCAGCGCCTGACGTAAATTGAGGTGTTTTTAGTAGCCAATTTTTTAATCACGTCTAAACTTGTCTATGGAATATCTTAAGTTGACAGGACTAAACTAATATTTATCTTCTGTCCTCTTGTGCCGCAGGTTCACGTGCTCCCTTTGAAAATTTTACACATGGTATTGACAAGTCATACTTTTTTACCATTGCATAAATGTAGATTCTAACTTTCAAATTCGATTGAAATGCAAAACTGTTCTGTGTTGCTAAGGAGAGAAGAAACAATTTAAATAATATGAAGTTGTTTAGTATACACGGTAATTTGCATTACAAATGTATCTTCAGATATTTTACCTTTATTTTACACTTAGTATCCACGGGATAACAATACACGTTATCCCCCCTTACTAATAAACATTGTATAGCATCTGTATAGTTACACAACGCTTTGTCTTCTTCTTTCTGACGACTGAAAGAGAGAAATCGGTGTGTCTTTCATCTGAGATAATATGTTTATTAGTAAGAAAGTTGATTGATATCTCCGCGAGATACAGGCGTGGTGTTAATTTATGTTTTTTATATCCCTTTTCTACTGTTATAAGATATCGGTTTTGACAAGCGAAGTGTTGTTATGTTACATTTTTAGGTAGCACACATATATTTATTTTTCTTACCGCATATATATATATATATATTTATATTGTTAATTGGATTATATAATATTAAAGGTCAGTTTCCAATACGTCTTTTTTATATATACAGTAACCATTTGATAAGTAGCTCTGAATTCCTTTCAACATCAGCCTACAGCAGTCCACTGCTAACTGCCAGTTGACTGCCCCTGTCTCGTTGTCGCAAGCGCGAGTACTAAGCTTGTGGTCCGGGGTTTGATTCCCAGATCAGGCAAAGTATTAAGTGTTGGGTTTTTTCATTAAGAATTTCTTAGTAAGAGCCCGGAGTTTGGAAGTTAGCGGCGTGATACCCCGTGTCTCCAAAACCACGTTAAGCCGTTGGTTCTGCGCCTGATGTCTCTCTCCGGTCGTGTCGGATTGCCGTCCCATCGGACTATGAGAGTGAGGGAAGAGAGAGTGCACCCACTCCTGCACTATAATATCTCCCGTGTCGAAGCCTAGTCTAGGTTGAGATGGATCACCAATGCCGAAATACGGTCTGGAGAACTATTACAGCACAGCAGTCCACTGCTGGATGTTTTCTCTCAAAATGCACGCCTTTCAGCAACTCTGCATGAATTCTAAGCTGGATTCCTATACCTATATAAAGACGTTTTCTTAAAAATATCCATGCTTCACTTCGTGTCAAATTGAAAAGGCAAACTTTATTGTAGAGAGCAATTCCGTACCAAGTGTGAAATAAACTCCGTCATATTTTATTACAGTATTTTTACGAGAAAACCAAGGGACGCACGTTTCACTATTAAAAATACGCTGTATAACAACAGACACTGGTATCTGAAAAGTTTTTATCACCGCAAAACTATAGTATTACACTTCTGCCAACCAAGGAATCCAGGCCAAGCACTTGTATTTTAAATTAAAACATCACGCGTTCTTGAGAGAATTTGTCACTTGTACAGATATAATTAAAACTTTTCACATGTTAAATGTTAAAAAGACTGCAGATCTATGGGGCAATTCTGTGGATGTTGCTAAGACAATTATAAACATTGTAGCACCTACTTTAGCTGATATATTTAATAATTGTATTGAATGTGGTGAGTTTCCTGATCTTATGAAACACAGTAAAATAATACCGTTGTTTAAATCGGGTAGTACATCAGACCCTACTAATTATAGACCTATTTCCGTACTACCCACCTTTAGTAAAATTTATGAAAAACTTATTTTAAATCAATTGCAAAGATTTTTCAATAACAATAAATTACTGAATAATAAACAGTTCGGTTTTACAAGGGGTCGTTCAACTACCGATGCCGGAGTTGAACTTTTAGGACATATTTATAATGCATGGGAGGACAAATGCGATGCTTTGGGCATTTTTTGTGATTTGTCAAAGGCATTCGATTGTGTTCTTCATGAAACCTTAATCAGGAAACTTCACCACTACGGAATCCGGAACGCCTCTCTGGATCTTCTCACTTCTTACTTAAGTGATAGGATTCAGAGAGTTGATGTTAACGGGAAAAGGTCACCCGGATCTGTAGTAAGAATGGGGGTCCCACAGGGCTCAATACTTGGACCATTTTTATTTATTATTTATATCAATGACTTGCCTTACCTCATAAAGGATGAACATGATATAGTGTTGTTTGCAGATGACACTTCACTTTTATTTAAACTCAAACGTCAGCAGCTGGTTACTGACAATATAAATAGTGCCCTCGCAAAAGTAGTTAACTGGTTTAATGTTAATAATCTACTTCTTAACGAAAAAAAAACGAAATGTATTAAGTTTACGATACCAAATGTTAGACAAGTAGAAACTAGTGTTCTCATAAAGGGTGAAGAGTTAAAACCCGAAAATTCCACAGTATTCTTAGGCATAACTTTAGATGCCAAGCTTCAATGGGGCCCCCATATAGATAAATTGTCAAGAAAGCTTAGCTCTGCAGCATACGCCGTTAGGAAAATTCGTGATTTAACTGATTTAGAGACAGCCCGTTTAGTTTACTTTAGTTATTTTCATAGTGTGATGTCATACGGTATTCTGCTGTGGGGAAATGCCGCCGATATTCAGACAATTTTTATTTTACAAAAAAGGGCAATTCGTTCTATTTATAAATTAAGTCCTAGACACTCCCTCAGAGACAAGTTTAAAGAGATTAATATAATGACTGTGCCTTCTCAGTACATTTATGATAATCTTTTGTATGCACATAAAAATATTAATCTGTTTAAAAAATACAGTGATATCCATAACATAAATACTAGGAACAAACACAAATTTGTTGTTCCTACAACAAGGCTCAAGAAAATAGGTGGCTCGTTTAGATGCCAATGTATACGTTTTTATAATAAACTTCCTAGCCACATTCAAGAACTAAGCATTAATAAATTCAAATCTTTTATAAAGTTAAAACTATGCCAGAAAGCCTATTATACTGTAAAAGACTATATTGAGGACAAAAAAGCTTGGGATTGAGCTGCTCCAATAGGTCTAGACAGTGAATGTTGTTTATTTTTTATTTTTTGCTGACTTACACTTTTGTTTTTTCTCTTTCTAAATATCTATTTATATACAGAATGACATGAACATTTACTGTTTGAAGTCTTATATTATTTTAATTATTGTGAATGTGATGACTATGTGGGTTTCCGTTTTAATCATGGTCTGGCACTTTGAGCGGTCTATGCGGTCTACACAAATGTCCTGTCCTTGGTATTACTCGTCGAATCGTTGAGCTCCTTAAGTTCTGAGTTGAGCTGCACGGTTACTGACGAATGCGTGCACTGACTGCACAGGTCCGCTCAATCTGTGTGGTTCTTTCCTCAAAAGACCACTTCAGACACAAATCTACATAGTCCTCAAAGATCAAAGATTATGTCCGGATTTTTATATACACATTGACATTGATGAATTTTATATAAACAATGACATGGATATTTACTTTGTAAAGTATCTTATTTTTTATTATTATTATTATTATTGTGAGTGTGAAGACTATGTGGGTCATTTCTTTTTTCTGTTTTCCTTCTTAGTTAGTTTTAATCATGATCTGGCAGTTTGAGTAATTTATGCGGCCTACCCAAATGTCCTTTCATTGGTATTGTTCGTCGAATCGTAAGGCTCCTCAAGTTCTGAGTTGAGCTGCACGATTTTTGACAAATGCGTGCACTGACTGGACAGGTCCGCTCAATCTGTGTGGTTCTTTACTCAAAAGACCATTTCAGACACCAATCTACATGGTTTCACATGATCTGACCAAGATTATGTCTGGACTTTAAAAGAGACTGTGACCTCTGAGTTTGTTTCGGCCTTTCTTCTCAGAGTAGTCAGATAGGAAACGCCGACCTCATCTAGTTTAAAAAAATATGATTGACATGTAAAAGTGTTTGTACAAACCTACTTACAGAAAATAAATCATTTATCATTTATCACTTTGTCTTTTTTATTCACGCCATTATTAATATAAAGTTGGTTATTTTAATGCACCGCAGTGTTTTAAAAAGACTAAATTTTGCAACTATAATTTTTAGATTTAAGGGATATAGTCATCTTCGGGTCGGCACATTCGATTCGGCATTATACGAGTATGTTGAAAAACAAAGTCGACTCAAAGCAATTATCACACATTTTCGGCTTTCATTCGGCACGTTTCGATCGGCAGTCTCCGTTCGGCATCTACCCTTGCTGAATCATGTTTGAGTCGGCCCGGCATAATTCGAGCTAAGCCAATTGGCTTTTTCCCGAACATAATTATAGTTATATTGTCTTAATTTTTTTTTTGTCCTTATGGTGTTTACCTTTAAGTAATTGTTGCACTGTGTAGAGTTTAAACGCATGTTTTATCTTTGTTTGTAAATTAGTGTAAACAATTGTTGGTACACCTAAATAAATAAATAAATAATTATAATATACTGTGCTCATCCTACAACTATCGACATACGTTCGAATTATAGGCGAGGACGCTGGCACCCTAAACACAAGTTAAATCTTACTCTGGGTGCCAGAGTTCATCTAAAACAATCTTTCTCTTAGTTGTAACGCAGCATAGTGTTTAGATAAGTGTTTTTGTACAGCTGAAGGTAATAAAAATCTCTTTTTTTTTCTTTTTTAATTATACAGGTTGGCAGGACATCGACACGCAAACTGCAACCTGAATATTGCAAATGATTTTGAACCGACGAAAAAATATTTGCTGTTTCATACAGTTTGACCGCGTAGGTATTTCACTTTTCTATGAAACAGCAGATTTTTTTTTTTTTTGATGTCAGAATTGTGTACTTACTGAATACGTGGTTACAGTTTGCGCGAGCGAATAAATGTAGATATTATACAGGGTAGTGTTTTATATCTACATTTATTAGCTTCTAACCCGAACCAGTAGCACTCCTAATATTTTATTTATTTTATTTATTTATTCCTTTATTTCAGGCAACTAAGGCCCATAGAAAAAAACAATACATACTACTAAAAACATGCTTATAAACAAACAAATACAAAATTATCACAAATACAATACTATAATAATATGACTTAAAAATACTATAATAATATGACTTAAAAATACTATAATAATATGACTTAAAAATACTATAAATAAGTACAACATAACACAACTTATACTACTGCACACGAAGTGTTGGCGTCGTGTTTCGCTGATATATTGGTTGATTGGCTGATATTTTGGTTGCAAGATTTTTTTTTTCCATTTTAAATTCCGTGGTAGATACGAGTATATCAAGGGTTAATTTGTCTTCTATTTTCGGCAAAAAATAGCGTGTGTGTAGGTAATAATACACGTACCGTAACATGGTTTTATTTACAGTGTGTGCATGAAACTTCGTGGAATATTTAAAGTTATTCAAAGCAATCGTAGCATGCGTGCATGCAACGCTTTCATGCTTGTATTGTCTTCGATATGAATAAAACAGCAGTGCCTGTGAGTTTAATATGACGTCATGAATATAGTAAAGGTACCGTTAGCCTCAAAAAGATGTATGTACATATACCTACAACGACAAGAATAAATTATTTGACTGTCTGTAATTGAGTATCCAATGTTTAACATGTTTTGTGTGTAACATTGATCTGATATTATGGCACAAGGGTTGTAGACAAATAAATTAACTTTTCTCAATGAAAACAACAAAATATCGCTCATCCAATAGAACAATGACGTAATTACGTTTTAGCTATTTTTCAGGAGAACGTTTTAAAAGGTTGTAATTGAAAATATGATATATTTCCAATGATTATGCTAAAATATTTAATATTTTTATGTATGTTACTTTAATATCAATAATAATTTGTAATAATTTCATGAGAAAACTCAAGAAAACATTTTCGTAATTACGTCGTTGTTCTATTGGATGAGCGATATGTTTGATGCTGATAAGGGACTAGCTTCTGCCTGCGGCTTTGCTTGCGTGGATGTTGCATATTATCCCACGGGAACGCGCTACCGGGACAAGCCTTTATTACTCTTTATAGCATCAGCTGTCCGCTAGTGAAAATCCCGTTAAAGTTTGGATTCCCAGAGCATAATATGGGTGTAGGAGTAGCCATTTTTAATATTAATCACAATCACTATTGTAGGCATATTATAATTCTGATTACCAAACCAATTTAAGCCTACATAGTAGTTCCCGTCTGTCTGTTCAGAAAATAAAAAACACAGCTCAAATCAAAAGAATAGCGGAAGTCAGTTAATTCAACTGGTTTGTGGAAAGCCTTCAGGCATCGTATTAAAAAATACAGAACATCATGAAAAAGATAATATTTTATTCACGAAGTTTCTAGGACGTTTTTAATTTATGATATTAAGATTTCCCGGGAGTCTGTGCTTCGAAGCGTGGATATATTTTTATTCAGTAGATGTGTTTTAGTTTTCTGTTGTACTTAACATGATGCCTCCATTTCCCAGAAGGGTTAGGCAGAGGTGTAGCTATACAGGATACATTTTTAACCAGTGCGCAAACTGTAGTCATGAATTCAGCATGTCATGACTATCCAAAAGCATGATTATCCAAAAAAGAACAGCTGCCGTGCGATTCTATAACCATCTCACCGTGAAAGCTTGGGTGAAGTCAGCGTGGAGTGAGCTGTCATTCGCTAGGTATTAACACTATTAAGTGCTCACTTCACTTATGATTTCACGGTGAGATTTTTACAGAATCGACCGGCTGTTACTAGAATGCTCATGCTACTTTTGCTAGCCATTCCGACGCTCTATCCTTGGACTATTAACAATATTGTACTCGTAACTACACGCACATACATACAGCCACGCTTCTTTGCTATGATATGCAGGAACTACAGAATGTCTCCTTCTTCTTCCTTCCGATCCTTACATACTCCTTTTCTTTTGTTTTAAACAATACCAGTCGTACAAGCACGGTGTTCCCTTGCACGTGTAATTCTCATGATATATTGCAAATCCTCTGATATCAGCGTAATATTATTCCTCCCATGTTATAATTTAATGGCGTTCAGAGTTTTGAGTCCTATCTGAAGAGACGCGAGGATCCCGAGCGTGTAACCCATGGTAATTATTCCAAGTCTTTACTGACAAAATTACCATTAGAAACGTATCGTTTGAAGTCGATCGCACGAGAGCTGAGAGCAATCATAAATAATACTCGAGCAGTTCATTCATCGATTACTTTATATTTTACAGTAAACATACGGGAACTAAGATGTATTTTCAAAGTAATGCATAATAATTTGAAGAGTAGATCAATAATACTTATTTATTGCAGTTAATACATGAAATAATTGCTTTTTGGTCAGATATTAAATAAATTTACGCCATTCATTCTTCTCCTCACCTGAAACAAAGAATCGGCTGAAAAACAGACAACCAAACTACAAAAAAAATATTATCTCAACTTTTTCAAACCCAGAACTAAAACTCAATAGTAAAGTTTAAACACAAAGTCTCAGAAACAACACAAGCAGATGTAATATAAACTTACGATAACAAACTTAGGAATCGCTTCTATTTCGGTAAACTACAGTACAGGTACATATGCGTGTATGTATAGTGTATGTGTCCTGTGCTAACAAGGGTGAATAACTTGTAAACTCCTTGCCTCATTGGTGTGCATTCAAGCAAAGCACATTTTAATATGCCTTTTATACAAATAGGTAATACCTACATTAACAAGATAGGATATGGTTTAAAGAACTTTTGTGGTAGGTAATATGTATCACTTTATTACGCAAATTCAAGCAAATATTACAGGCAGCAATGCTAGCCCAGGCGTAAAGGCCGCGACATACAAGCTGTAGGTTCGAACTACTTTGTGTAAATTATTTCATCATCACTGCTCACAAAACGATGAAGGAAAACATCGTAAGGAAACCGAAATGTACCAGAGCCAAAAATCCGAAGACCTGTGACATTCACCAACCCGCACTGGGCCCGCGTGGTACATTACGGCCCACTCCCTCTCACCGAGAGGAGGTCTGAGTCCCAACAGTGGGAACATTATAGGCTGATTATGTAATAGGTAGTACCTACATTTTATTGGATATGATTTAAAGAAGTTTTTTGGTAATATGTATCACATGAATTTATGTGGTAAACTACACAAATTCAAGCAAACAGGTAAATTATTTTATTTCATTTCTTTCGGGTTCAAAATCAAAATCAAAAGTCATTTATTCAAACTAGGCTGAGTATCAGCACTTTTCGAACAAAATTACAAAAAGACGGTCCCCTCAAAACGCCCGCCCTTCACCACTTCCTAGTGCTTTTGGTTATAAATCAGATTAACTTTACTACGCCTTCATACTTTTCCAAAGTAATCAGCAAAAGGCAGACTACGAATCCACAAAAAAACCATGTAATTTGAACTTCATCCTTCATCCGACCAAGAAGTGGAACTCAATAGTAAAGTTTAAAGACAAAACAACACGAACAGATTAATATAAAGTTACGATAACTTTAGGAATAGCTTCTATTTCGCAAAATTAGGTAGCAAGGCTAAATAACATGTAAACTTTGAGCTCGTTGCCTCATTGGCGTGCACTCAACCGTGACACATAATTATTTACTATTAAGGTAGAAACGATGCTCAGAAATGGAAAATATACATAATTATATTATGTAGATGCTTCTACATTAAAATTAGAACATATTTGTGAAGCGTAATTTATATGCTCTAAAATATTTCGTTTTGTATTTTATGATTTAACCCTGACATTGACAACGGCTCTCTTGTTTAATTTATAAAGTAATTCATTTTTGGAATTAAATTAAACTATGGTAAAATATGTATATTATAAATTATTTGTGGTTCTTTTTGAGCAAATAAGACCTAATAATAATTATTTTAAACTATGACAAAATACGAACATATTTTTATTGCGGTACTTTTCGTGTAAGTAAATTATTATATCTCATAGATGTTGACTTATTAGGTACACGTAAAAATTTCAATCAAAAATCGCGGCCATGTTTGAATTTTACGCTCAAAAATGAACCGACTTCCCCTTGTAATCTAAAATAATATTATAAAGCTTAGGTATATTATGTGAATATTATCGCTATAATAAAAATAAATGTGTTATATTAAATATTAATAATTAGTATTATATAATTTAATTTTATAATTTTTTTTTTTCATTTTAATTTAATTTAATATTATTTATTTTTGTATGTGTGTTTGTTACGCTTTTACGCTAAAACGGCTGAACATATTTGAATGAAATTTTGCACATAAGTAGTCCATAACCTGGATTAGGACATAAGATACTTTTTATCCCGATATTCCAACGCGATCGAGACTTATGCAGGTAAAACCTCAGGGTGCAACATAATACTTTCGTTTCGTATAATATTTTAATAGCGCGTAAGTAATACGATTACATTGTTAACTCATGTGTCTTCAAACGAAGGTAATGTCTCGATTACATTAATCGATTACTCGGTTGGTATGATCGCTATTCAGGATAGCGATTATTACTGCATGTCTTTGTAGTTTTTGGTTAATAAAAATAAAGGGGGATACTATCGTATTTAGGAAAGTAAGTCGTGGGACATTCGCCAGTATAACGACCATCTGAACTTCAGATATAACACCGCCTGAAACCAGTGTAAAGCATAATATAATATCACGCTTCTCTCTAAAACAATAGATATAGAAGTAGAATACATAAACCCACATTGTAGCAGATACGAGTACGTTGGAATAGAGGACGAGCATATTGCTGATAAGCGGACACAAATCTAGTCTCCAAATAGCTACTGAGAAATCGTCATCACCTGCCTAGCCTTTTCCCAACTATGTTGGGGTCGGCTTCCAGTCTAACCGGATGCAGCTGAATACCAGTATTTTACATGGAGTGACTGCTTAACTGACCTCCACAACCCAGTTACGGGGTAATATGATACCCCTAGGTAAGACTGGTTGTCAGACTTTCGTGCTTCTGACAACCCGTAACGACTGTCAAAGATCTACGAATGACAGCCGGGACCAACGGCTTGATGTGCTTTTGTGCCGTGCCGAGGCACGGAGGATTCTCGGTATGTAAAGATGGTCACCCATCCACAGACCAACCGCGGCATGCGTAGCTTAACCTGATCGATCGACCTGTGCGGTTGTTAATATTTAGCCACGGGCCCCTCTTATTTAGCCATGGGCCCCTACTGAGAAACCCTTATGAAAAAACTGAACAACACTTGTCTGTCTCGGAGATAGAACCCAACACCCTAATTGCGCAACACGCTATCAATGACAATCTGAATCATTTTGAATGATGTTGCTAATCCATTGCTTCATAAATGTTCGAAATGTCAAAGTGAAAGCCATTGCTACTGATAGTGTGTTACGCCATTACCCCGCAGTACCTCACGGTCAGAATTCGAACATCGAGCCAATCTGTACACAAAACAAATAACAACAGAGAATGCTAAGTTAAGACAATAAGCAGGCATATCTCGTTACTATTTTCTGCAGTGTTTATTTAACAAAATTACTCCAGAGCTCAAAACAGGTCTCTTGCGGCAAAATTTTTTTCGAAGGGTTTTCATGGAGATAGCGCATGTGTAGATAATATTAAACAACATTACTGAAATTAAGAACTTCTATTATCAAGAATCTTAATCTACCTGCGTGTTTCCAACAGGAATTTCTCATTAATAGCCCGGAGTTTGGCTTTGTGCCCGGTTACATGGGACTAAAATATAACTTCGCCTGGCGACATGTGGGTGTACTATAAGGTACACCTCTGTCTACCCCTTCAGAGAAAACTTACGTAAAGTTATGTTAATCTACCAGCATAAGCTTCACTTGCGAAGAAGATTATATTATTGTGCAATGTGTAAAAGCCACATGCAGCGCACTTACTTTCTTCGCTAACTCTCTGCCAGCGTCTGTGTTCCCTTTCACATTTTACCCGTCTGCGTTCAAAGCAAGACTGAACAGGCATATTCTGGGCACGCTCGTTCCATCATAGACCTCATCCATCGCTTTCCATCAGGCGTGATTGACGTCAAGATGCTCATTAAACAATTACAATAAAAATAAAGTCTTGTATGTAGCCCGCATCTTTAGATTAATAAGTCAGCACTCTTCTAAGGTATTAATATAATCTTGACAGGGTCGTGGGTTGTTCGAAAGAGTTACCGTGGCCCTTGGCACAGGCAAGTGAAGGAACACGGGTGGGTTTTAGTCAGTAAAAGTCACTACTCCGCACAGAGCGGGTGAAGTTATTTGGTAATTTCCCACACAAAACAAAAAAAGAAAAAAAAAGTATTTAAATAATTCGTGACGGGATACACGTTGCAGTCGTACGCGCGCCTTCAGTACATTTCAGATCTACTAAAACCTAACGTTATCATACAGTTTTACTGCCAACACATTAGTATGCGTACCCATCCAAGTCCTTGAGTCTATAGCACTTATAATAAACGTGTCGAGCCTGACTAACTACTTGAATGTGAAATTAAAGTTAATTCCAGGTCTTTATAGAGTTGTAGAACAATTATTCGTTGTTTAATTTTATTTGGTGAGGTGAAGTTAGATGTGTGAAAACTTTAGGTGTCAGTTATGGTGGTGCGATATTATTTCTTGTCAAATAGTTTCTGAAAGTGCATAAAAAATGCACACAACATTGAAAAATATATTGTAAAGTTTTCGAGGTAATTAAGTTAAAGGTATGCCTTATTTTTTGTGTGGATATGTATGTAGCATAATCAGCGTATAAAGTTCCCAATGCTGGTACACAGGCCTCCTCTCACTGAGAGGGACTGGTTCGTAACCCTTCACTTTGGTAGATGTCACATGTCTTCGAATTTTTGGCTCCAGGACATGCGTGTTTCCTCACGATATTTTCCTTAACCGTTTGGAGAGCAGTGGTGTCGAAAAAAATTATCCAAAGTAAAACGCATGTCTGTTTGTTCGAACGTTTACTTAAAGTCCATAAAAAGGCAAACGCACATGTTTACTTTAGTTCAGTTCAGTCCAACTACTTGGTCGCTTCACTTTTAGACCTTCACAGTATCAGTAGTTTATTATTTTCCTTATTGTATACATAATTAATTAAATTAATTTTAGCAGTAATAAAAGTGTTTTTTAAAAAGGACCCACGGAACGCCATCCTAACAGAACCTACAACTCGTATGTCGCGACTGTTACCACCGGGCCACCACCGCTCTATGTGTGTATGTGTGGATATGCAAAAGCTTAAAATTCATGACTCACAAAAACTAACTACCTATTCATATTGTTAGGTACGCATAAGTACTTTATTTATTATGTCGAGTGGCATTGAACCCGCATGGATACTGTGGTGCTGTAGCACACAAGACGATCAGCTGTTGCGCCTAAAAAGCCCCCGATCCGTTTCCCTTCACTACATAGTATAAAACAAAGTCGCTTCCCTGTCTGTCTGTCCCTATATATGCTTAGATCTTTAAAACTACGCAACGGATTTTGATGCGGTTTTTTTTTAAAGATAGAGTGATTCAAGAGGAAGGTTTATATGTATAATACATGCATAATATAGTAGAGAAACACTGATAATTTTAGAGGTTTCTAATGTGATGTCGTAAATAAACATATTTTTTTGCGCTTACATTGTAAACGCTGGCTGAACCCCTCGAGATAGATCAAAATAATGTACTACAGTATTATACACCTTAAAAAGGTCTACAAAAAAGTCCGCGATGGTATATGTCTATCTCTTAGGGATAACCCACAATAACCATTTTTTATCCTATACTTTTTACGAGAAATAATGGCTCTAAAATTATCAGTGTTTCTCCATTGCACCCGTGCGAAGCCGGGGCGGGTCGCTAGTTTATTTATAAAAAAGCTACCAACCGAATAGAATAGCAATGAAATCATTTCCTTTGCGCACCGATCAAAGAAATGAATTCCCGGCGCACTGGGACGTCACTTACGTGACAATAAAATAGTGTTGTACAATCTTCATTCACACTCGTCTTTGGATATTTTAATCCCGGAGATTGAATTATGAAATTGGTTTGCCAGCAGTTTTTGGCATTGTTTTTTTAATATCTAAAGTTATGATTAAACATGAAAAGTAATTGGTTGCCTTGTTGATCTAGTGCTCTACTACTGAGTATGAGGTCCTGGGTTCTATTCCCGGATCGGGCAGTGCTGTTGGGTTTTTCCGAGTGGGTTCTCTCAGTAGCATCCCGGAGTACACAGCTGACGGCAATATGCTCGCCTCTTTTTATATAAGACTGAAACATAACTAGGGAAAGGTGAGAGTACAGCAAGACGACGAGACAAAATATAATTAAGAAAACCTAGAACTAACTTTGATGAAAAAAATATACTATATGAGGCAGCAAAACTTTATAATGATATACCTAATGAAGTGTTTAACAGTAACAGATGTTACACATAAAAAAAGCCTTAGAAGAATACGTTAAAACTAAGTAGGTACTAACACCGAATGTCACTTATTAAATCTTTTAATTCTGTGGTTTTGTATGTGATTACAGAGTCTGTATCAACTTTTTCACTATGTATTTTCTACAAATTTCTCAAGAACCGTAAGTTAAGTAAGAAAAAAAACTTAACCATTAAGTCCGCCTTTGTACAGACGTCAGCACATCAAGCTACTACAATCTGTCAAATTTCTTTAATAGAGTTTCAACTTTATTGTTAAAGCATAAGGCTCAAAGTAAATTGGGAAAATTTTGCAGTTTCAGTAGCTTGATGTGCTTGGCATCTGTACCTTTTTGTGCGAAAACTTTAAATAAATAAACCGTAATGTTCTTTTTTGAGAAATAAATGTCTTTAAGCCGAATATAGGTACACCTCAGCCTAACCCCCAATACAGGGGAGATGATATGTTAAAAAAATAGTTTATTCAACTGATTTAGAGCTGATTTTACCAACGCCAGATAACTTTATCTGAGTAATAATTTTACATTTTTGACAGTTCTTCCATACAAAATCTGTCAGACGATTTTATTCCACGAATAAAAATGATCTGTCGATCGAAAAGTCAGCCCTAAGTCTCCAGAAGAATGTGAAGTGAGCGGGAAGTGAGCTGTGTCATTCCCTAATGGTAGGGATTAACACTATTAAGTGCTCACTTCACTTATGATTTCACGGTGAGATTTTTACAGAATTGACCGGCGGATAACATTGTAGCTTGCGAAAACATCAATTAATTGAGTCAATTTCTTTTTATAGATACGTTCCACCCGTAGGAGGAACTCTATTGAAACTGGCTCTTTTATTCAAAGAAGTTTAATTATAATGAATAAAACACTAACTAATATAATATATATATATATATAAGGTCCCATTAAAATAGTTGGACAAATTTTAATACAGCGTTCAGTACGTCTAACCAAAGATATCCAAGCAAAAAAAACAATGATTAAAGTGATTTTATTTTGATCGAAAATAATAAATTGTTCGGCACCACAACCGGCACTCTAGAATAAACCCATCCTTATGGGTAAGTACTTGCACTCGGGCGGCCAGTACTGTTAGGGCCGACACATATGGCGAGGTGTCAAACAAAAATCAACATTGTGAGCCTTAAAATAAAGTCGAAAATAAATAACCTAAGACGCGCAATTTGAAAACAGGCTAATATTGGGGGTGAATAAACTTTCCTTGAACACATGATTATGAACCGTCTAGGTACGAAAAGAAAAGATTCTAATTTCCCATCACACTTTACCAGGCTTTGGACTGTCTAATTGCGTGCTGAACTGTTATCAAAGTATTAAAGCAAATGCAGAAAGTTGTAAACAAACAAGCGCGCAGTGGATACAATGTAGTGTTATGAATCTTTTTTATTTATTTAAAGTTCGATAACAGTAAAACACTGAATCAGTCATGGTTAAAAATTAGAATCAGCCCTATTTACAATAATTAATATAAATACTACTTACTCTACGACGATAGGTGAATAGGTACGTAATTACATTCATTGTTGAACGTGCCTACCGTTTTGAGCGATGCACTTGCGAGCGCGTTTAATTTCTTTGCACTATTAAAAGAGTGTCACTTTCACTTTTTATTGTTTCAAATGCGAGGGTGATTCGCGTACATAGCTCATTCACGCTGGCTATTAAGTGTCCATTTTCACCGTACAATAAATCTTTAGCACGACCCCAGAAATAAAAATCAAGCGGAGTCAAGTCCAGGCTCCTAGCAGGCCACGGGACAGGACCACCCCGACCAATCCACCGGTCTCCGAACCGAGAATTGAGATAGTCTCTTACGTTTCCAGCGAAGTGTGCTGGCGCGCCATCATGCTGGAAGTAGAGGTCACGCCAGACTACCAGGGGTACATCTTCTAACATTGTTTCAACATCGTTACGTAACAAGTCTATGTACGTATTATTGTTTAAACGGTTAAGAAACAGGCCCTAAAACTTTATTGTCTAGCACTCCTACCCACACATTTACACTAAACCGTGTTTGGTAATAATCCGGTCTCACTTTATTTGGGTTAATAGTTGTCCAGTAATGGGAATTATGTATGTTAAATAACCCAACACGTGTAAAAGTACATTCATCAGTCCAGAGAATGTGACGTTGGGGTTGTTGCAGTAGCCACCTACAAAATGTTAATTTGTTCAGTTCTTGCACACGAGTGCAATGATATGGGTGGTGACCTTTATCACGAAGGAGCTTCTTCCACACGTAAAAATCGCTGACGTTGAATACACGACCGGCATCGGCAGTGCTCGCCGTGGGGTGTATTCTAAAGAAATCTAAAACGTCTTCTTCAAGGCGCACCGGATAGCGCGGTCTTCCTGCGTCAACCGCTGGTGGCATGAAGGTGCCACATTCACGATGGCGCTGTACTGCTCTCAGGATTATGGTGAGGCTCGGCCGCCTTCCAAATCTTTCTTGATAAAGGATTTGGGCTTGTCGTAAGCTTTCGTTGCACTCACGATAACACAGGACCATTTCCAAGTATTCTTGGTTGCTGTACGCGTAATAAGGCATTGTTGTCGATTGTGATAACTACGTAACAACACACACGCAGACTTTCATGTAACATGTTCTGTTGGCTCGGTTGCGCGACGAAAACTGAAATGGCTTCATTGTCAATTTGTCATATTTTACGTCAGCGGCCCTTCGCCCCGGGCATCCCCGCGGTGAAGGGCTATGTTAGAGTGAGATGGCATGAGTTGAACAATGAAACCGGCGGGTGGTGACATGGCCACGTGCGCCTGGACCATTATTTCGTAGAATCAGAATTTATGAGATAGCAGACATGGATGTGTTTATGCATTGGGTAACCAAAATGTTTAGTGCATTTTCGCTAACTGATTTTTTTTTTTTTTAAAGTATCTAATGCATTTTTCTTATTTTTTTTTTTACCATTGTCCTTATTTTGGTGGTCTGAATGATTTGTAAAAGTTTGTCCACCTATTTTAATGGGACCTTATATATATATAAGATCAAATGAGCATTATGAGTAGTGCACTTTTGGATTTTTTTTTTTAATTTTTGACAGTTGTTCCATGCAAAATCTGTCAAACGACAATTTTATTCCACGAATAAAAAATATCTGTCGATTAAAAAATCAAAAAGCCCTTAGTACTCTAATGTAGACTAATTTTGTCAGTGCAATTATCTCCTTTCCATTCTAATCTTGAATGAATTAATATTTACAGCAAGTTTTATATTGTTAACACGGAATAGTTGGAAAGTATTCTATTCAGCAAAGTAGGTAAACACAAGAACGTCAAGGTGTCGTGGGTGAACATTTTAATAAAATTATTCGTGGAACGTTTTTGTACCGACATTGCAAACCGTTTACCCTTTAAAAGTTTAAACGATCGTTGTCATAATTTGTTGTCTGAAAGATTTTATCGATTAATCCGTCTTTGTTGTTTTACCCCCTATTTATTTGAACCTGAGAGGCAATTCTCGTAATTCACAGTCTGACCTCAGTATCAATATGTCGAAAATACCTCGAATTCCCCTACATTTTCGAAAAGTTTATGACATTGATTGTCGCTGAGATGATAGGTTGCGACTACATTTAGAACGTTTTAAATTACGAGAATTCGCCTTCTAATAACTAAAGTTACGGTTTCCCAGACGACCGGTGACCTCCACATTACCGACGCAGTGACGGCTGTCATAAAAATGATGGCATCGGGGATTGAATTCACGGTGTCAAAAAAGTTCTCTAGAAAAACAAACCAACTTACTTTCATAAATAACGTTTCAGTGACGTCATTCGCCGGTAAATTGCAGACGCTAAGTTACTCATCTGATTTTGTGAGAACCCTTTTGTATTTCTTTATAAATAAAAGGGTCGTTTTTCATTGATGCTCGTTGTCAATGTTGTTATCAAAACGTCACAGCCGTCGTTACGTAATTCTTCTAATAGACAGTTGCTAGACGTTTTTTATTCAGTGCGATCCGCTTGCAGTTCGTAACTTACAATTAGATAAATAATAATAATAATAATAATAATAATAATAATAATAATAATAAAACTTTATTGTCTCAAGAAGATACATACAATGGTAAAACACATGAGTTTTAACAAACTTAACATGTACAATAATTTTGTTGACCGCTAGTACCCAAAGTAAGATTTAACTTGTGGTATGGGTACTAGGGCTCTCGTACTTAAAAGCAGCAGATAGGTGTCGTTAGAGTGTAGTGTATCGTATATGTTGCATTACGGTAAGAAAATCTTAAATATTATAACTATTTGTATATATGTATATATATACAGGGTTACTGGTAACTCGACGTATTCCTTGCAGGACATCATAGTAGGGTTAAAATGCAACAAATTAAGCCACCAAATGTTCTACCGAAGTTCAGTAGTTTTTGAGTTAGTAAGGGTTTTAGATTTTTTGTGAAAAATCCCAGATTAAATTATTTGAAGCCAATTTGAAAATTATTCACGGGGCGGCTGTACTGAAATTGGAATTATTATCATAGTTGACGCCGTAGCGGATCGTTTTTAATAATTAAAAGTTCAAAATGACTAAAACTTTGGTGAAGATCACTAATCAAACATTTTTTTTTTTTGTAATTTTTGCTATTACTTCATACAAAATGTTGTCTTAGCACAAAAAAAAATACTACACCAGGTGTACAAATTATTAGTAAAATGTCCTTGTCTTATCAGCTATCCAAAAAGGTATGATTGTCAATACTTTTGCGTGTGTGACAGGGAAAGATAGAAGTTTTATGAGGAGCAGGTAAAATTGCGAAAACTTTTTGAAAAACATTCTGTGGACCGATGAGTCATGTTTTGACCGTGATGGTATCACAAATTACCACAATTTACATTACTGGGCACCGAAGGGAGAAGGAAATCCTAAGAAACTGAAACCAACCGCATCGCAGCGTAAGTTCTCGCTTAATGTTTGGATGGGTATTATCGACGATAAGTTAATAGGCCCACATATTTTACCCCGAACATTAAATGGGGAACTTTATGAAGATTTCCTAAGAAATCATTTAGCAGCACTGCTCACGGATGTACCCGAAGAAAGAAGGGCAAACATGATATACCAACATGACGGATGTCCAGCCCACTTCCGCATCACAATTCGACAATTGCTGGATGAAAACTATCCAAACCGATGGATTGGGCGCGGTGGGCCGATTCCTGTGCCTGCACGAAGCCCTGATCTGACGCCGCTAGACTTTTACGTCTGGGGTCATATGAAAGACCTAGTTTATGTGACCCCCGTAAATTCAATTGAAGAACTAAGGGAGAGAATAACAGATGCGGTGGACCAGATGAGGACCACAATCACATCAAGAATCACAAAAACCGAAGTGAGGAAGCGAATAAGAGCATGTATTCGAAACCGAGGGCAGCACTTCGAACAAGACGTGTGAAATACATGTTATTAAAGACCACAAATTGATATTGATTAAAAATAATAATAATTTTCACGAAATTGTTTAATTTGATTTTCCGAATAAACACCTTCTTGTACTAAATCAAAAACGATTTTCATAATGCAGTCCAAGACTTTGTATTAACTTTCATACCTTTTTGGATAGCTGATAAGACAAGGATATTTTACTAATAATTTGTGAACCTGGTGTAGTATTTTTTTTGTTCTAAGACAACATTTTGTATGAAGTAATAGCAAAAATTACAAAAAAAAAAAATGTTTGATTAGTGATCTTCACCAAAGTTTTAGTCATTTTGAACTTTTAATTATTAAAAACGATCCGCTACGGCGTCAACTATGATAATAACTCCAATTTCAGTACAGCCGCCCCGTGAATAATTTTCAAATTGGGTTCAAATAATTTAATCTGGGATTTTTCACAAAAAATCTAAAACCCTTACTAACTCAAAAACTACTGAACTTCGGTAGAACATTTGGTGGCTTAATTTGTTGCATTTTAACCCTACTATGATGTCCTGCAAGGAATACGTCGAGTTACCAGTAACCCTGTATATATAACAAGGTATTGTGTATGTGAGTGTGTGTGTGCGTGTATGTGTATGTAATTGTGTGTGTGTGTGCGGGTGTGTGTGATGGTGTGTGTGTGCGTGTGTGTGTGCGTGTGTGTGTTCGTGTGTGTGTGACGGATTAATTTAGATTATAGCAAACTTAACTTAGTTTAATCAATTTTTCTGTTTCCTCATATGATTTAGACAAAAGCCAAAGAGTAACTTTTTTCTTGCATTTCGATCTAGTTACTGAATAGATGTTGCATTGTTCGTTAGCAGTATTATACAGATGACAGCCTAAAATACTGTAGTTGCGCGCTGCTAATGCACTTCTAAAACTTTGGGTTTGGCAGATCCTAGGTGGACGGCGCCTGTTTGTGACTGGTATGGTATATTTTAGACTAGCATGTTTTCTGCAGATAGTTTCAAGCACAAAGAGCTGTCTGACAGTAAGCAGTTTACACTCGTGATATAACTGGGCAGTCGAGTACCTGAAAGGCTTAAATGTCATAACCTTAAGGACTGCCCTTTGTGCTCGCTCCAAGGGCAGAAAACATGATTTCACAGCTCCACCCCAGACTGATATACAGTATGTCAAAATAGATTGACATAGTGAATAATATACTAGTTTTAGGGTGTCAAAGTCAGCTGAATTACGCATTTTTTTAAAAATATATATCATCTTGCGGACACGGGATGTAATATTATTCAGTTGGTGTTTCCATGAAATAAAACTATCAATAAATACTCCCAGATACTTTGTGTGGTCTGATCTCAGTATAGATGGGCAGACACAGGTGTGGGTAGAGGCGAAAGTCGTACAAGTGTGCGCTCTTATATTAAAAGTTTCTGAGGATGGTTGAGTTACAGCCGTCTTTGAAAACGTGATGTAAGTAGTTTTGTTGAGGTTCAGAGTTAGGAGATTATTTGAAAGCTACTGCATTACATGACTAAGAGCGCTCTCTGCACGGGCAAATACTTCAGTCCAGTTATTGCCATTGACAAGTATTGCAGTATCGTCTGCGTAGGTAAAGATAGAGGAAAATGGAAGGGATAGGGTGCACAGGGAGTTTATATAGAGTAGGAAAAGGGTTGGCCCAAGGATCGATCCCTGTGGGACGCCAAATGAAAGGGGAGCGTTGTCACTAAGAAAGTTATATATCTTTACACACTGAGTCCTATTAGAAAGGTAATCCTTAAAAATTCGAAGTGCATATCCGCGGATGCCCATTCCTTCCATCTTCAGTAGGAGATGAGGAACAGAGACAGTGTCAAATGCTTTGGTAAGATCAAGGAAAATTGACAGGCATTTTTGTCCACTATCGAGGGTATTTACTATTTGATCAACCAGAGAAGCTACTGCGTCTTCAGTCGATATGCCTACTCTGAATCCAAATTGATTCGGCGCTAGAATACTGTTCTTCTGTAAAAAGTTTCTTAAACGGGTATCTAGCAATTTTTCTAGAATTTTGGACAGCGCAGGTAGGACAGATATGGGCCTGTAACTATTGACACTGTCTCTGTCTCCACTTTTAAATATGGGATGCACAACAGCCCTTTTAAAGGATTTTGGAAAAATTCCCTCTGCCATTGAAATATTGCAAATGTGAGCTATTATTGGCACCAGGGTTTTTGAGCACCTTTGCAATAAATGAGCAGGGATTGCGTCCCACCCGACAGCGGCATCTTTACGCAGGCTTTTAATAACTACATCAACCTCAGACTCGTCCGTTGGCAACAGAACAAAAGAATTAGCATTGATGTTATCACTCGGCAATTGATAATTTTGTATATTAGGGTCAATTTGTGATGCTAAGTCGCTACCGATGCGGGAAAAGTACTCATTAACTAGGTTAACAGATTTCAGATTATCTCTGTCTATATTTAAAAGCTCAACCGGCGATTGTTTAATGGAATCCGTGCAAGTAATATTTTTAACTATTTTCCAAGTTGACCGTGGGTTTTTTCGTGCTTTACGTAATTCATTATTCTCGAAGTTGTGTTTTAATCTTTTCAGTAACTTATTGCAAAAGTTGCGGTATCTGAGAAAAGTTATTTTGAGGGTGTAATTATCAGGATTTATTTTAAGCTGTTTACTCATGGAGTCACGATTTCGTATACATCTGAGCAATCCTATTGTGATCCAGGGTTTGAAAATGACAAGTTTAGACGGTGGGCGAATTATTCTAGAGTGCATTTGTATAATTGATCCAACACTTGTAATCAAAATCTCAGATGCAACGTTAGGATCAGATGTATTTAATAATTGCGTGAAATCAGTCTTCGCAACATCCGCATAAACAGAGTCATAATCTACTTTGACAAAGTGGGACTTGCGTTTATTCGGCCTAAGTGTCGTTTCCATGCTGAATAGTACTGGTAAGTGGTCCGTGATACTAGATTCAATAATTAAAGTGGTGGTTCTGAGACTAGACTTCAATAACACGTGGTCCAGACAACTTTTGTCACGGGTAGGTAGATTGTGCGTTGGTAAAAGTCCATGCAGTGCCGCTAGATTAAGATAGTCGTTCGCCATACTGTTTAACTGTGCCGGGATGATGTTAATATTAATATCTCCTAATAAAACCACATTCTTATAGCTACTTAGTGAAGCAAGTGTATTTTCCAAACTATCCAAAAAATTGTCAATATTACGGTTAAAAAAAAATGAAGGTGATAATTGCTAAAATCTTGTTCTCTATTACAAAATGTGGAAATAACATTACAACAATAACCGAAGACACTGGTAATACTAATGCAAAGGTGTATTTTGTAATTATCAAGTAAATCCTAACATCAAAATTAAATATTGTTTTTCCAAACGAAATAGCATAACAACACAAAAAACACACAACACAACTCAGCATTGTGGGTGTGTATGTGTACTGAATAGTATGTGTGTAGTATGTTTCCGACAATGGGTTGTACCAATAAGCGACTAGCTGTCCTCCTGAGTCCGCCATATTTATACCTCAAGATGTCGGAAACACCGGTTGTCCTTAATAACGGACAAAATGGGAGATGGCCCTAAGTCCTGAGATTATACATCATTTGAATTCTCATTGGTTGACTAAATCAGATGTAGCAGCGCCGATTTTTAAACGAAAAACTAATATTATGTGTGTTAGGAAGTAAGTACGTCCGGTTATTACAAATGTATGTCCGGACATATACAATCTGGACTTTATGACATATGATAATTTGTCCGTTATAATGACCTCAGGGACTCAGGAGGCTAAAGGGACTAAACTATTGGATATATTTGATAGAATGTTTTGCATGTAGACTCGGAACGTCATTAGGTATATATCCTTTTTTTTTCTTTTTTTTGTAAGAATAGAATAGAATATTCTTTATTGTGTACACAATAAATATTACAGAATATAAATGTAGATTTTTTAAAATTATTTTTTGTTAGCCTATATTGCGTCCCATTTCTGGCCAAAGGCTTCACCTTTTTCCTTCCAAAACTCCTTGAATTTTCCTTGTCGCCCACTGGACCATCCTAGGCCATCGCCGTCGAGGTGGACCACGACAGAGGTGGTGTGATGATCTGCTAAAGTTTGCGGGGTCAAAATGGCCAGAGGTCGCACAAGATCATTAGATATACACTGTTTAATTTATTGTCATCTCCATCTTGTACAACACGTCAGTTTGCACACAACTGAACATACCTCCATAATCTAAACAAATATAAAACAAATCTACAATATCCCGCGACAGATTTACGCCGAAATCGTAAATAAAAAGGCGTGTTCTGAAACCTCAATATCTCCATGTCTATTGCGAGTTATCTCGTACGATTGTGACATATCCTTAGAGAGGCGGTGTGATTTAAAATACAGGCGACAGATCCCGAGGGTAGCTCTCGACACCTCGTGCCAAGGATTGTGAGGAGAAAAAGTCTATTTGTGGTGGCGTATGTTTGATTTCCAATCGAGGTGTGAGTTGTATTGTTTTCTATCGATGGGGGTGGGATTCTATGTTGGTAATTACTTATAGACAACAATCAGATATACGTAGGGTTTTTTCTTCGGCAGCATCTTCGCCTATGTTAATCGCTCGGGTAGGCTCAGGTAGTAGAAAATTTTACCAGTCAGCAAAATAAAATTCTAATTCAAATTCATTTATATAACTTACACATAGTTCACAAACATGCAAGTATTAGTAAGCAATTATAACCAACAGAAAACATAGACTGATTTAAAAACGGTTCCCAAACTAGGTACAGCCTGTATCTTGGTGACCCAAACAATTTCTTAATTTAATGAGTTCTGCTAGCGCAAGATTGTTATTGATTATTTCATTAAATTATTCATAATAATTAACTATTCATAATTTAAAATTTCATTTTATTATATTCATAATTAGTTTTTATCAAAAATTATTGGTAGCGAGCTGAAATACATAACAGCCGGTCGATTCTGTAAAAATCTCACCGTGAAATCATAAGTGAAGTGAGCACTTAATAGTGTTAATCCCTACCGAAAGACAGCTCACTCCACGCGCACTTCACACAAGCTTTCACGGTGAGATGGTTACAGAATCGCACGGCAGAACTTACTTTAGGAATACCTTTCTACTCTTGGAGGCTCTTTTAATTAATATCCAATTAGGTGATTTTATAACATGTATAAAAAAAAAGTTCCTAATGATGAAGCGTTCATTAAAAATTAAAAAAAAAAAAAACACCCACATTTTCTCCCATGGCAACTGAGGTCAGCAATTTCGCATACAGGATGTGGAAACAAAAAACAATACATGTAACTCAAAACCTCCGCAGAAGAGGATTACGGGATTAATATTCGCACGCATTGGCCTTTTTAATGAGGCCGTAAAGCATCGTTAGTAATCTCGCTGTGCGGTGGTATCGATACCTTGCCTAGAGGGTAGAGCTCCTCATTATTCGTTTTTTCGACGAAGCAGCGGGAAGCGACCGGCTTCCCGCTGCACAGCAACTAAAGCGCTTAATTGTAGGATACTTCACTGTATCTCTTGATTTTTATAATGATCCGTTTTTTGATAGTGATATTTAATTAAGGATCTAAGAGGAGTGATTTATTAATTTTTTGTACTCACTTAAATGACTTTTTAATAAAATGCTTATCTAATTTTCTACAATTTAATTGTTCATTTATCTTTTCAGGTAAGTCTCGTTGCCTTCATTACCGTCGCCTGGATTTTATATGTGAGTAAATAGTATTATTACTTTGTTGGTAGTGAAGCCAATTCAAAACTTGCAACACTATTTTTCAGGAAAACATTCGATAAATGATAAATGATAAATAAATGATAAATGATTTATTTTCTGTAAGTAGGTTTGTACAAACACTTTTACATGTCAATCACATTTTTTTTTTAAACTAGATGAGGTCGGCGTTTCCTATCTGACTACTCTGAGAAGAAAGGCCGAAACAAACTCAGAGGTCACAGTCTCTTTTAAAGTCCAGACATAATCTTGGTCAGATCATGTGAAGACCATGTAGATTGGTGTCTGAAATGGTCTTTTGAGTAAAGAACCACACAGATTGAGAGGACCTGTCCAGTCAGTGCACGCATTTGTCAAAAATCGTGCAGCTCAACTCAGAACTTGAGGAGCTTTACGATTCGACGAACAATACCAATGAAAGGACATTTGGGTAGGCCGCATAAATTACTCAAACTGCCAGGTCATGATTAAAACTAACTAAGAAGGAAAACAGAAAAAAGAAATGACCCACATAGTCTTCACACTCACAATAATAATAATAATAAAAATAAGATACTTTACAAAGTAAATATCCATGTCATTGTTTATATAATATTCATCAATGTCAATGTGTATATAAAAATCCGGAAATAATCTTTGATCTTTGAGGACTATGTAGATTGGTGTCTGAAGTGGTCTTTTGAGGAAAGAACCACACAGATTGAGTGGACCTGTGCAGTCGGGGCACGCATTCGTCAGTAACCGTGCAGCTCAACTCAGAACTTAAGGAGCTCAACGATTCGACGAGTAATACCAAGGACAGGACATTTGTGTAGACCGCATAAACCACTCAAAGTGCCAGACCATGATTAAAACGGAAACAATGACCCACATAGTCCTCACATTCACAATAATTAAAATAATATAAGACTTTAAACAGTAAATGTTCATGTCATTCTGTATATAAATAGATATTTAGAAAGAGAAAAAAAAAAAAAGTGTAAATCAGCAAAAAATAAAAAATAAACAACATTCACTGTCTAGACCTATTGGAGCAGCTCAATCCCAAGCTTTTTTGTCCTCAATATAGTCTTTTACAGTATAATAGGCTTTCTGGCATAGTTTTAGCTTTATAAAAGATTTGAATTTATTAATGCTTAGTTCTTGAATGTGGCTAGGAAGTTTATTATAAAAACGTATACATTGGCATCTAAACGAGCCACCTATTTTCTTGAGCCTTGTTGTAGGAACAACAAATTTGTGTTTGTTCCTAGTATTTATGTTATGGATATCACTGTATTTTTTAAACAGATTAATATTTTTATGTGCATACAAAAGATTATCATAAATGTACTGAGAAGGCACAGTCATTATATTAATCTCTTTAAACTTGTCTCTGAGGGAGTGTCTGGGACTTAATTTATAAATGGAACGAATTGCCCTTTTTTGTAAAATAAAAATTGTCTGAATATCGGCGGCATTTCCCCACAACAGAATACCGTATGACATCACACTATGAAAATAACTAAAGTAAACTAAACGGGCTGTCTCTAAATCAGTTAAATCACGAATTTTCCTAACGGCGTATGCTGCAGAGCTAAGCTTTTTTGACAATTTATCTATATGGGGGCCCCATTGAAGCTTGGCATCCAAAGTTATGCCTAAGAATACAGTGGAATTTTCGGGTTTTAACTCTTCAGCCTTTATGAGAACACGAGTTTCTACTTGTCTAACATTTGGTATCGTAAACTTAATACATTTCGTTTTTTTTTCGTTAAGAAGTAGATTATTAACATTAAACCAGCTAACTACTTTTGCGAGGGCACTATTTATACTGTCAGTAACCAGCTGTTGACGTTTGAGTTTAAATAAAAGTGAAGTGTCATCTGCAAACAACACTATATCATGTTCGTCCTTTATGAGGTAAGGCAAGTCATTGATATAAATAGTAAATAAAAATGGTCCAAGTATTGAGCCCTGTGGGACCCCCATTCTTACTACAGATCCGGGTGACCTTTTCCCGTTAACATCAACTCTCTGAATCCTATCACTCAAGTAAGAAGTGAGAAGATCCAGAGAGGCGTTCCGGATTCCGTAGTGGTGAAGTTTCCTGATTAAGGTTTCATGAAGAACACAATCGAATGCCTTGGACAAATCACAAAAGATGCCCAAAGCATCGCATTTGTCCTCCCATGCACTATAAATATGTCCTAAAAGTTCAACTCCGGCATCGGTAGTTGAACGACCCCTTGTAAAACCGAACTGTTTATTATTCAGTAATTTATTGTTATTGAAAAATCTTTGCAATTGATTTAAAATAAGTTTTTCATAAATTTTACTAAAGGTGGGTAGTACGGAAATAGGTCTATAATTAGTAGGGTCTGATGTACTACCCGATTTAAACAACGGTATTATTTTACTGTGTTTCATAAGATCAGGAAACATTCAATACAATTATTAAATATAACAGCTAAAGTAGGTGCTACAATGTTTATAATTGTCTTAGCAACATCCACAGAATTACCCCATAGATCTGCAGTCTTTTTTACATTTAACATGTGAAAAGTTTTAATTATATCTGTACAAGTGACAAATTCGAAGTGAAATTCCGAATCACAAACTGGAACGTTTTCCTTAAGTAAAGACTCTGCAGCAGTGGGTGATGAGCTTAGAGATTTAGTGGTTGACACGGGAATCTCTGCAAAGAAATTTTCAAAGGCCGCGGCAACCTGGGAATCTGATCTAATTACATTGTCATCAATAGCAAGGCTGTAGTCACTACTTCGGTTGCATGACCTTCCTGTTTCGCTATTAATGATATTCCAAGTCATTTTAATAATGTTATTACTATTTTTAATTTTTGAACTCAAATAACGTGACTTGGCCATACTACAGACTATTTTAAATATTTTAGAATAATTTTTAACATATAAATTAAATTCAGCAGTGTTTATACAAATTCGTTCATCATATAATTCATAAAGTCTTTTTCTACTTTTATGTATACCAATGGTGGCCCAGTCACTGAAGGAAGCGTTACTATTGACTGATAATGTCTTTGGAATGAAAGTTTTATCAAATTGTGTGCAATACATATTAAAAAAATCATTATATTGTTTGTTAGGGTCATCATTAGTCAACAAAAGTGGTAATTTACTTAAGAGTTTACTTTTAAATGTTTCTAAGCGTTTAGTTGTTTTTGGGTTGACAGTGATATCTTTTTTAATAACTTTTTTGTTTTGATTTGTAATAGTGATCAGCTGGCCGCAATGATCTGAGTCTATTAAATTAATCATTTCTTTGTGGTTTGGTATAATATCTGTATAAATGTTATCTAGGCATGTGGCACTAGTAGGAGTTATTCTAGTGGGCTCCAAAAATAGGTTAGCAAGATTGTATGACTGAAACAAACTTATGATTTTAGTACTTAACCCAGAATTTTCTAACAAATTAACATTGAAATCACCACAAGTGATGATGGACTTGTTTGTATTACAGATTTTGTGCAACACTTCATCCATAACCTTTTCAAAACAATCATACAATCCTGAAGGAGGTCTGTATACACTTAATATAATGAACTGCTCCAATTCTATACAGGCTATTTCAATTGTCCGCTCAACAGAGAGGCTCACAATGTCCTTTCGGTCCTTAAATTTAAGCTGGTTATGTACTAAAATTAATGAACCACCATGTATAGCATTTACTCTGCTGAATGAACTACCAACCTGGTGATTACTAAAATTGAACATGAACTGGTGGCTTTTAAGCCAATGTTCTGTCATACAAAGAATATCTACATTGTAACAATTCAGGAATAATTCTACTTCTAAGTCTTTGTTTAAAAATCCTTGAATGTTTTGATGCACCAGATTGATACTGTTTAATTTTTTTACACTTTCATTTGAGTTATTAATTGCCTTAGTTACATTTTTGCTAGAGGTTGCCTCTATTGTCCTAATTTCTAATTTAAATGATGATTAATGTCATTAATTTTGAGCAAATTATTGACAGAACAGTTTAAAATGTTTTTGCATTGCTCAAAAGGAGCAATTTGTTTAGCCAAATTTTTGGCTGAAATAGAAAAAAAATATGATAGCGACATAGCTATCTGTCTTTTCAGATAGTTAGAAAGATAGTACATAACAATATTGTATCTATCTTTTGTCAAATATAAATTATTATCAATATAAGAGTTGGTGTCAACCAACTGGATTAGATTATCATTATAAGTTAAATTGTGCAATGTCAAGTTTATATCAAATCTTAATTTGTTTTCTTCCTGTGGCAAACTGTTACTATAAGGGAATGTAAACAACACAATTTTTCTTAAACTAAGGTTGCACAATGTTCTATGATATTGGAGCAATTCTCCTTTATTTAAATTTCCCCTATTTCCCATAAAAATTAACAAAGTTGTTTCTTGCTTGAAGTTACATTTAATAATTTCTTTCATTATATCAAATAAAGAACAACCAGGCATACAGTAATTTATTATTGAGTGTCCCGGATATTCATCTGACAATAAGTGACCTAAGTCCTTTCCAATCTCATCACAAAAAAGTACAATATCATTGTTTACAATTTGTTTACACGTGGTAAAGGAACTATTAACAGAGGGAATTGGCAAATCAACACAAGGATGCGGTAACGTGGTATTGCATGTTGATAATGAATGGTCTGGCGTAGGCACATTGGATGGTATTTGACAGCGCTCACAGCTGTTAGTTTGTGAGTTCACCAGCTCATTCATTGCCAACACATATTCCCTCATTAGATCTTCAGAGGTATTATATTTATTAGTCATTGATCTTAGTTTCTCCTGTAGATGGTCCAGTTGAGATTGCAAGGCCTGTGTGTCAATGTTGTATTTCCTAGTACTTTGCTCCAAATTAAAGGAATACATATCTAACTGTTTAAGTAAATTTAACCTTTCCCTGTTAAGTTTAACATTTTTGATAAAGAACTTTTGTCTTTTTACCATTTTTTGCGTTTTAACAATGTATTTATTAATTTTTATGTATTTTTTAATTTTGTTTTTACTAGTGACTACCCTCACTGAATGACATGATTTTGATTCATCGTCACCTGTCAAATCAATAGTATCAGTGGGGTTTATGGCAGAAACCATTGACGGGGCAATAGACACCAGCTCATTGAACAGACTTTGATTCAGCGAGGCGGTGATGTTAAGATTTGTAGTCTCAAGTTGTGTAATCTGACTTTGAGCCTCATGTAGCTGCTGTTGTAATAATCGTTTCTGGCTAAGAGCTTGTTCATACTCTATGCTACACTGGCTGAACCCGTCCACAACAACCTGGAGCCTATCCCGGGCTTCTATGGCATCAGTGTATTGAATATATAACTGAGCCATTTCATTTTTCAACTTCCTATTCATTTCATTGGCATCAAAGAGCACTCTTTCATTGTCATCTATTTCCTTAATTAGTTGGTCACAGGACTCCCTTGACGCCTTTAATAAGCTCAAAGCCTCACTGAGTTTGGACTCTTCGAGGCGAGCACGGGCGCTGCGAGTCATGATCATGACGAAGGATAACTTTTATAAGGAAGGAAAGAAAACAATTTAGAAGAGCTAGGTGGTTGTGAATGAAAGTAAATTGAGAGAGGATTAGTGCAGAGGAAAATTGAAATTTAATAAAGTAAGAAGTTCTGTAACCAAACCAAACCAAGGTTATGTTTACGTTCAAAAGTCATTGGCATAAACAAGTAGCCGTATTAAAAGTGAAAAATGTGATTTCTGGTGTAATATTATAGAACGCAAAGAAACGAAATCAAGTAAAATATTAAGTATTGTACCTGATCACAAGATGACAATGCAAAATTCACTTGAGCCGGTAACTGTCACTGTTTCACATTTAAATATTTACACTTTGTTTTACACTTGGTATGTGAATCTAATACAAAAAACTGATTATTATCCTATTTACTTGATGAGTATTGGAAATGGGCTTTAAAAACATACGAAATTAAATATTTAAAATTAAAATAACAAGAGCAAATTCAAATCAGCTGTTAACTCTAGTGTTGCCACAGGAAAAAATATATACTCGATATATATAATCGATAAACAACATAAACAAAAAATAAGTTTTCGAACATCAAACACAAAAACAGCCATTAACAGTTAATCGAACTATTTTTGATTAACCCACTCACCCGGACATGGCGAGTAATTTAATTATTCTAGACTCTAGAATCCAGACTATAGAAAGTGAAAATCGGCAACAACAGATGTAATGTTTACTAGGTTTGCACCGTAGAACAATTATGTACTCCATACGGCCATATAGCGAGCGTGAGGCCAATTTGGAATCCAGCCAATGAGAGCACGTTCCCGATAACTGAATATGCAAGTGGACACAACTGACATTAGGGCTGTCAGTAACGTCATGTTCTCAGTAACTGAATCACGTTTAGGTAAGATTGTGTACGTGGTTTTTTTTTTAATGCAACGAGCATTTTAGAAAAGTACGGTATTTTTTCCACCAAACAAAGAGACAATAAAACCGCCCATTGTGTCACCCCTTGTAAAATGTTTATATATGTAATTTTTATGATGTACATAATAAAGAACATATATTATGTATTCTTGTTGGATTGACCAATCCTGTTGAACCTTTCTAGAAATATGAAACGCTTTGAAAGTAAATGCTACTTGTCTATTCCCCAGGCCAGCGCCCTAATCGCGTAACATAATATCAATCAGAATCTGAATAATTTTGAAAGATATTCCTAATCCATTGCTTCATATCTTCCAAAAATGTGTCTGCTCAACAACGTAAATAACGCAATGAATGTTGTTGAACTGTCAAAATGAAAGCCATTGCTACTGATAGTGTGTTACGCAATTACCCCCTGGTAGGTAGGTACATGAGACGGTGAAATCTAATTATTAAGATGACCACAGGGAACGGTGAGCACTTAACTTCAGGTGGTTCGTCTGGTTGATTGCCAATAAAGGCGAATTCCACCATACGTTTATACCTAGAATAAGTCTTAGCCCGAGAATAAATTTTGAATTTTTGACAGTTTTACCGTACTAGAACTCTCAGACGTCAATTTTATTCCACCCCTAAACGACCTAAAAAATATTACATCTAGCAATTAATATTGCCTTCCACAACCCACAACTTTACAGAAGAAACTTTGTCTCTAAATAGTCCCTACATAGACATTTTAGTTAACAAGGCAGCAGTTTAAAGCTACTCCCACGATTTTTTTGTATTCTTTGGTAGTTGTACAGAGTTCAACTGAATTTCGGAAGTTTAATCTTGCGTGCTACTACAGTATCGTGTTTAATCTAAACAAAATTAGGTACTAAGAGTTATATTTCCACAGTTCTTCAGTTCAGAAATATTTTTAAGTTATTCGGTATAAAACAAATTCCAATCCCATAAAGTCCACATTTATTATGTGCACGGCCAAAGTGCGGAACTCTTCACCAACGTCTGAGTTCCCTTTCGCGTATTATCTGCCAGCCTTTAAAGCAAGAGTGAACGGGCATCTTCTAGGCTACTACGCTCGTTCCATCGTAGACCTCATCCATCGCTCTCCATCAGGTGTCGAGGTCCAGAGCAGATTAAATTCGCAATAAAAAAAAATCTTGTCGGTACTGTTGACAGTTGAGAAGCTCCATTAACTGCCAGCCAATCTTGGATGCAGCAGCCAGGTCATGCATCACAAAAATGCATTGTCTTTAAAACAGAATCAACTTGTGAAATTTCAACTCCGTAGGGTAAGAGGAAGTGGGTTTAATTCAGCTTGCAAGATTTGACCCATAAATACTAGCTAGGCAAGATATACAAAATTATTTTTAGTATATGACAAACCTGAAACACGTGTCTAGTATGTTTATGTAAAGAATGTATGTACAAAATTTCAAAAAACACGAAGTTATTAGCTTGTTATGATACCTGATTGTCAGTACAAACAGTTGGTTACCACTTAACACGCGCCACCGGCCGACCGGCTGTGACCTGTGTTGTGCGCATATGATTGCGGATATGTACTTACTGTCGCTCGGTGTCCAACTTGTTACCATTTTTAAATATTTTTGGGACAAAATATAACATGGTGTAAAAACTATTGGAATCGATTCAGTTACTTATTCTGAACAAACTATATTGAGGTTTGCAGTAAACTAAAAATAATGTTGTATATAAAAGCTTGTAAAAACTTCCAAACAGTAAGAAAATGTAAGAAGGTAATCCTATCTATTCTAAACCTCTTTGTGTTGTTTCCACATTTGTGCTACAATTTGGGTACAATAAAAGTTAGGCGTTGTCCAAACTTATGCACTTAGGTGTAACTGCCGCGCAATGGGCAGGAGGCGGCCTCCTTTGAACATGTTAGTACAAATGTCACCTAAGCACGATTACAGCTCCTGTGTTTCTCCAGCCGCCTGAGAGTATGTACAATACAAGTAGAGCATTTATTTACCATACAAATTGTTTGCCGAGCTTTCTTAGACAATATTTTATTGTAGGGTGTAAAGAAACGGGATTGGATTGATATGAATTTCTTGATCACGTAAAAAATCACACCTCACGTATCAGGCTCTCGTCTGTCCTTTTTTCTGTCTCTAACGTACAGTCAGGGAAACCCTACGTCAAATTGACGCGTTATAGCCATTTCATCCAAATGTTAAAAGAATTACAGTTGTGATTAGAACATAATATGTATGTATAGATCAATGTATTAGTGTAAGGACAATTTAAGTTAGTACCTGAGTACTAACTTAAATTGATTGATTGGTTTTAATTAATTGTAAAGCATATTAACCAATTAATATTATGCTTTACAATTAATTTACCAGATTTAACAAAGTTTTAACTTGTTTATTTTACTAGAGAACTGTAGCTATATTTATCGATAACTGCAGCACTATCCGAAAATGTTACCTAAACTTAGATATTTCGACCAACTTAGAACTAAATTGACTGCCATATTGCGCGCTGCTCACTTTAGCAGGTCACGCTTCCGTGAACGTGCTGTAGCTTGTGTATTTCATACTCTAAGGTCGTAACTGTTGTCTCTTGATTTCTGAACTGGAGCAAACTCCGGGCAGTAGTTATTAGCCGAGTACATACATTTAGTAGATGTCGCCGAGGCTCCAATTTATAGATGCTTGCTTGCCGAACTTAAGATTGTTGTCTGAATTTGAGTAAGTGATAGTTTGATTTGTATGACATTTGGCCCCGTCATGCTTTTGAGGTTTATCTAAAATCTGTGACAGTTATCCGAGATATCATAATTTATGGAGGACTTGGGCTGTCGTAGGTAATATGCGTAGGTAATAGCTATGATTTCCTCAATTCTACTCAGAATTATCTCTTGCTGGGTTATAGGCTGCCCTTGGTGTGACGTAATACCTGATGTATACAACGTGTAACGTTAAATGCGCAAAACCTCACACACCCCAACTCATTTTTAATTCAATTGACCTATTTCAGAGAGAACATAAGTCATTAAAAAATTGTAAAGGTTTTATGTGCTGTTTTAGTTTTACTGGCCATTCTGATCGTTTTTTGCATCTGCGACGACGCTTCACCGAGGGAGGAGTCGTCACCGAGCCGCCGCGCTGCGCCGCGCTGACATTGGCTTGCTTGACCTATTAATAAATAGACACGGCAACGTTTTTAATGAAGATTTTTTGAAAAATGTGACCTATATTAAAAAGTCGTTCAATTAATTCTGCTCGTTATTCTGCTCGTTATTCTGATCAAATTATTTTCAGGTTTTGCGCATTTAACGTTACACGTTGTATATTTACAAAAACCTTTAATTATACATAACGACACAGAACAGCCTTTGCCAGAAGTGGTCATCATATTAGTGGTTCAGCAGCTTCAATATTTTTTCTATTTTTTTTTATTCTATTCTATATCATCAGGATTGTGCTGGAATATAGCATTTATTCGTGGACGTGGTACGACAGCTGATAGTCACATTATCTGCTGTCATCTGCAGACAGCCCCATGCAACCATCGATGCGACGCTCTGTCAGAGTGACAGTCGTCAGCCAGTTTCACTCATATCCGACCTCTTAGACGTTTCCAGTAACTTCGTATCAAAACTAGACGAAGCCACTTGCTGCGCCGTCATATGTAAATAGGTGCTTACCTGTGTAATTCATTACCATTTATTCTATTGGAATTTCACAAGTATGTAAAGTATTATATTTATCCTCACCGTATCTGATGACGCCCAACCAGACTATTTAGTTTCCTTTCGTGAGCAATACCAGCAGTGATATTCTGTAAAAATCTCACCGCGAGAACTTAGGTAAAGTGAGCGAGAAGTGAGCTGTCATTAGGGACTCACTTCAAGCTCACTTCACTTATGATTTCACGTAGAGATTTTTACAGAATCGACCGGCTGGAATATGAATATATTTTTAAAAGGTGACAATACTACGTACCTAAAATAAAGGAAAAACATTTGCGTTCATAAAATAGAAAACAAACCAATAGAAGGTACAAAAACCCATTCCACATGAAACGTTCTATTTGCTAATATTTGACACAGTGTAGGTATTTCAGTCTGAAAATATTCCAACTGTGGATTTGTTAGGCTGGAACTCAGCTCTGGGGGTTGGCTTAACGCGACAGTCAATCTTTTGAATTTATTTTATTTACTCGCCTGTCTGCCAAACGGTGGGCAGTTTGCATTTTTATGTCTCTGTTGGAAATAAAATCACATTATTTGTTAGAAGATTTTCGATATTTTTATGCATAACTGGATTTTTTGTTGAACTTTACTTAGTTAGTATTGTAGCTACATACCAGTTTTTTACATAGAGCGACTGCTTTTCTGACCCCACAACCCAGTTACTGGGCAATACGATACCCCGTGGTAAGACTGGTTGTCAGACTTTCGGTAGTGATTGTTTGACTTTTTTTTATTCTTAAAGTATGCATGAGATAATAATTATATTATTTTAGCGTAAAATGTATACGTACGTTTTAAGTAAATTGTATATCGTACAATTAATGCATATTAAATTGGCAAAACGTAAAATGCAGCAGAACAATGGTGGTTTTGAAGTGCAATAAACTCTGATTCACAAGAGTTACTGCTTAATAAAGAAATTAAGTACCTTCCATTCATTTCTTTATAATTTAAGCGGGAATCTAATTTCACAGCCAGACACTTCTTACTACACTTGCCCTGATAGTTCATCTTCCCTGTGCACTACAGTTGTTTAAAATGAGAGGCTACTTCCCTGACACAATAATGAATTGAAGCATTTAATAACGGACCAATTACTATTCACTTCAGAATGTCTATAAGTGTTCGATGGTCACTGCTTCACTTAGCAAACAATTAAAAATACAGCAGTGCTATTCTGTAAAAATCTCACCGTGAGAACTTAGGTGAAGTGAGCGGGAAGTGAGCTCTGTCATTCCGTAATGGTAGGTATTGACACTATTAAGTGCTCACTTCACTTATTATTTCACGATGAGATTTTTACAGAATCGACCGGCTGCACCCTAATTGCGTAACACATTAAAAATCACGATCTGAATAATTTTGAACGATATTGCTAATCCATTGCTTCATATGTTCGAAAAATTTGTCTGCTCAACAACGTAAATAACGCAATGAATGAAAATAACAAATTTGTGGAACAATCAAAATTAAAGCCATTCTTACTGCTAGTTTGTTACGCAATTACCCCGCAGGTGTAAAATCGTTTGTTCACTATGATCATTTGTAACATTGATTGTTACATATATCACAGTAAAAACGGGTCTCCAATTAAAATGCAAAATTATCTTGTTCCACTCCATTTTGTTAATCTGTGACATCCTCTACAAATCCATGTGACGCAAGCAAAGACTATTATAACCACTTGACTGCGTATACAGTGCCCCGACGCACGAAAACTATTAGTATTTTGTCGCCTATGTATAGGCTACGGTACTAGTAGCAATTTTAGTTGTGTCCAAGTGTTAGACCTGCGTGCACGCTAAATTAATATAATTTTTTTTATAACGTTTATGCAATTATAACGCATCAAAATGCCTTCATGCGCGGTGAAGTGGTGTGGGAAACATTCTTAGACATCTAGTTACAAAAAGGATGACATAACTTTTCATCGGTACATAAACATTACGAAAAATTTTTTTTGATTTAATCAGATTATAAGCCACTGCAGGGGTCTATTTAAAATGGTGGCTGGGTAAACGAGCACACTTTTTGAGTCGCGCGTTGATGTCTTTTGGAAAAGTCTCGTTCTTGTATTAGACAATTCTAATGCTTCTATCCCTTTCTTTCCTTTTGTATGTTTATCGTAAAAAATAGTGCTGTTATCTTTAATAGCTGAAAGTTGATATCGAGAAAAATAAAATGAATACACTTTTTATTCAATTCACATACTTTAATAAAATAACTATCTACTATTAACCGACTTCAAAAAAGAAATACCGACGAACTGAGAACCTCCTCGGTTTTCAGTTTTCGTCGGTTTTTTTTTTTTGTATTTTCCGGGATTTTTTAGTTCTTTCTGTCCCCGACCGGGGCCGATCAGTCCATTTCCGGGATTTTTTTTTGTAATTGATTGATTTTGATTAAATATTATTTCTATGATTTTGATTTAGTATTTATTATAATGTTAAAATCCATTTTATCGATATCGACTATTTTCTCTTAATGAAGTAAAGCAGCCCTAACGATGCAACTTGACCTTGAACTGACCAATTGCAGCCGCGCGTTCTTCCTCATCCCCCGGCCCGCAGTAGTGAGTCGTGTTCTTCGAAGAAATCGGCCCATACGCTCTCTAGTGGTTATATTCTCTATGGACGCAAGCCTTGTATGGGGCGATACGCGGTCGCGCGTCGTGGTGTGGCGAGCTTCCAGCGCCGACGACTTACGACACACATTATGTCGAAGACACATTTGCTGTGATCTTTGGAGGCCTCTTTACTCGCTGTGTGTCGCTTAGAATTTTCGCAACACTTTTCAACGGTCACTGCTGCATTTAGCAAATAATACAACATACATGAGTGAAATAACGAAAGTTCACGTTGATCGTTTGTTGAAATATTGTCTGCTTCATGTATCACTTAAAAAACTGGGCATTAATAATTACTACAGCACAAAATCATCTTGCTCCACTGAATTTTGATAATCTGTGGCATCCCCTACAAATCCATGTGGCGCAAGCCTTATATGGGGCGATGCGCGGTCGCGCGTCGTGGCGTGGCGAGCTTCCAGCGCCGACGACTTACGACACACATTACTGTCGAAGACACACTTGCTGTGATCGTTTGAGGCCTCTTGGCTCGCTGTGTGTTGCTTAGAATGTTCGTAAAAATCTGAAAATGTTCCTAGATGGGCGAGAATATTGTTTTTGGCCTTCGTTCGGGTCGTTTATGAGTATACTCATTTTAGTAGGCTGTGTGTTGTTTGAATTGGTTTAGGAGTCTTTTTTTTTACATTTGGCTGGAGCTGGAGTCATTTCTGAGCGCATTATCTAGTTCGTATACTTTAAGCAAACGAGTTTTTGTGAAACTTTCATGAACAGGTCTTTGATAGTTGAGATTCAGTTCTGTGACATAAAAGTATTATTTACTATTGAATTTAAAAATCAGATTGGTGAAACTCAATCACTCGATCAAAATTCGTGACAAAATTTATATAAAAAAAACGCAGTTAAAATTACAATGACTATTCTGACCGATATTTCATTAAAATATTCATAGTTTTTAACACGTCCGACCAAAAGCCACAATGTATCGTGTCTAGTTTAATATTTGACGAGAAATGAGGTTTTACCTAACCGTATATTCCTAAAATATTATTTGCAAAGTCTAGAACTAACAGGAAACTTTCAAAGCACTAATTTAGGAAATTCAATGATGAGTTTGGGGTGTCCTTTCCGCGTTAGAATATTTTATGTGAATAAAATTCGGCGGGTGTGGGGGCTGTTTCAGTAAAATTGTCTGAAACGACGTGTTGACGGTTATCGTAGTTTCTGGATCTCCATTTAGGAATGTAATGCTGTAGAATGAGACCGGTAATGACCTGTATAGGTAAAAATATGTTCGAAGATAAAGGAATTAGGGTTTTTTTTTTAAGGTGGTGTGTTAAATTAATGTTAAATCGCAGGTGGTTTTGGTGGTGGTGGTGGTCAATCTGAATTAATAAACAAAAAAATATCGCTCATCCATTGCTTCATATGAGTATGTTCGAAAAATACGTCTGCTCAACTAAGTGACAACGCCCGAGACTACAAGCCGCCCGTGAGGGGCCCGTGGCTAAATAATAACAGCCACACAGGTCGATCGATCAGAGTAAGCTATGCTTGCTGCGGTTGGTCTGTGGATGAGTGACCATCTTTACATACAAAGACTCATCCGTGCCTCCGAAACCACGTTAAGCAGTTGGTCCTAGCTGGCATTCATGGATCTTTGACAGTCTTTACGGATAGTTAGAAGCCCGAAAGTCTGACAACCAGTCCTACCAAGGGGTATCGTATTACCTAGTAAATGGGTTGTGGAGGTCAGATAGGCAGTCGCTCCAAGTAAAATACTGATATTCAGCTGCATCCGGTTAGACTGGAAGCCAACCCCAACATAGTTGGGAAAAGGTTAGGCAGATGATGATGAACTACGTGATAAGGCTGTGAATGTTGTTGAACTGTCAAAATACAAGCTATTGATACTGTTAGGGCCCTTTCCCACGGCATGATCCCGTTTTTTGCAGGTACGGTTTTTTTCATTATTACTAAACGGGATCCTGCAAAAAACCAGACCTGAAAAAAATGAGATCTTGCCGTGGGAAAGAGTCCTTAGTGTGCTACGCAATCAGCCTACTTAGGTGAATCCCACGCCGGACGGGAGACATGACTGTGTGCGTCGATTGTTTTAATGATTAGGAAGCCAAGCGACTATTCGCGCCAGTTTGTACATCTCCAAACAAGTTAGTCGACACAATTAGCGGGAGTGAATCGCGCGCGGGAGACATCATAGTTTGATCAGACCCATAATCAGGGGTCTACTTTTTAAGTCCGCCAACGAAGATACGGGCCCGTCCGAAAGTAGTTTATCCGTCAAAACAAGTGACAATTGAAATTTTTCAGACGGGCAAAAACACATCTTGGTTAGGGCAATTGACAATTGTCAAACCGTGTTGTCATTCATTCTTAGTTCGGGCCCCGACCTAATCTTATGTGCGTAAGAGATTTAGAGAAGGAAAAATTAACGACCGAAACACAGGTTTTGTCCTTAGGGAGTAGGTAAACCCCCTCAATGGAACTGGTCATTTAGGGGTTATTTTCTTCTCCATTCATCACTGAACGCCAGTATGGATCGTTCTGATTTTCTTTAGAACTTAGAAGTCGAAATTGAAGAAAATAAGGCACAAAGGAATTCTGACTTCGTTTAAAATTAACTGGGCTCAAAATTGTAACGAGTTATTTTATTAGATTTAAATAGAATAAGATCCAATGGTTCCTTCACAGAGCAACCTGATTGAAAGAACGTTCACTGAAAAAATAAATTTAAAATCGTTTCAATATTCTCAGAATTTAGCAGTCACTTCAGTTAAATATAGATGTTAGCAGTCATAATTTAAATTTTAAAATGTCGTTTCGTCGTAGATACTCGTATTACATTTTTGTGCGATATTGCGACGTGTCGCGTTACGTAATATTCCCGAGATACATGTAAATAACGAGATTTTCCAAAGTAAAGTTAAATAATATACTATCACGGTACCTTTTTAATATAAAGTGACGTGGAATTCAATGTAAGGTGACGTCATTTTGACAATGGTGCAATTTTTATAAATAAGGCAATGATTGCTTGGTAAGGCAATGATTGCTTAGTAAGGCAATGATTGCTTCGTAAGGCAATGATTGTTAGTCGACAATAGAAACATTATAGCACTGAGCTTAAATATAGACCATTTAAGTAAAGCAAAAATCTAAATAAGTGCTCAAAGCGTTGGTAGGTCGGCAGATTGACGCAACCAAAATCAAAATTTTACTACAATATCTGATAAATGATAACAAACGAATAGTAATAAAGCAGAAATTAGGTAATATACACAAAACCATGCCAATTTTAACTTTTTTATAATCAATAGTTGATAAAATATCGTAACATTTTGATCATAAGTTTATCAACAGTCAAAAAACGTAAAGGATTGCGCTGTTATTTTTAGGAAAAAACGACCCTAAAAATAAACCAACAACTTTCCCAGCCGTATACCAGCTATCAAAGTCTTATTTACGTCCAAAAGCAGTTGGAAGCAAACCACGAGGCGGCCGATAGTATATAAAACTTGTTAGCGACTTCTTGGCAAGCAGCACCATCTGTTCGGGCAATTTGGCAAACTTTAAAACCAATACACCGTATTTCCTGTGGAATGGGACCTGTTGGCGGTGTTTGACGAGGAGACAATTGCCAGATTCAACAAATAAGAAACAGATTTTGTTTACTATGGACACTGGACAGGCTCGCTTCTGATCATTTTCTCATCTGATTCATTGCCAAAGCAACCTAGATAGAACTCTACTCCTACACTTCAGTGATGAAGTTCCTCTCCTTTGTACCTAGGTACATTTTATGCTCTTCTGTTAATATACTCATGTTGAAAATCAAAAATCAAAATATTTTATTTCACATAAACCTACATGAGCACTTATGAAGCGTCGGAAGCTAGGTGCACGGTTCCAATTGGTCGTTTCCTGGGGAAAAGAGCCAGCAAGAAACTCTACGGTTACTGTTTAAAAATAATTAGCTCTTACATTGTTTTCAAATTACAGTGTTAACAGGCATGTGAGGACAGTGTAGACCTGTTAACAAGTACCAAATATTCTAGAAATCTACAGTCTACAAGGCCTGCAACGTTCTCAAATTCACAAAATATAAAAATAAAAATTAAAACTATTTATAAGATAAATAAAATAATAAAAATAAATACCTATTTAAACCAAATGACATGATTGCCATTACAACTATAACAAATATGAATGAGTATCTTATAGTTCTAGGATGAAATACCCAGAAATTTAAAAAATTGAAGACATGTGACGTCGACTAACCTGCACTGAGCTCGCGTGGTGGATTACAGCCCACTCACTCTCACTGAGAGGAGGCCGTGTTCCAGCAGTGGAAACATTATAGACTAATCATGATCATAAACGATTGTGAGGCATCGATCTACTTTGAGATATACAACGTGTAACGTTAAATGCGCAAAACCTGAAAATAGTTTGATCAGAATAACGAGCAGAATTAATTGAACCACTTTTTAATATAGGTCACATTTCTCAAAAAATCTTCATTAAAAACGTTGCCGTGTCTATTTATTAATAGGTCAAGCAACCCAATGTCAGCGCAGCGCAGCGGCCCGGTGACGACTCCTCCCTCGATAAAGCGTCGTCGCAGACGCAAGAAACGATCAGAATGGCCAGTAAAACTAAAAGAGCACATACATAAATTTTTTTTAATGACTTACTTTCTCTCTGAAATAGGCCAATTGAATTAAAAATCAGTTGGGGTGTCTGAGGTTTTGCGCATTTAACGTTACACGTTGTATATATATTTTTTTTATTTCCAGCACTTGTTTTCTCCTACAACAACGGTCAAACTCAAGGGTGTAAAAATAAAAACGGAACAACTTTCCCTCGATCAAAAGTTTAACATTTCCTATGTTCAAAGCCCGAATAGGTTACAAAAAATTTGAGAGCTTCAAATTGTTAAGGGTTTAATTAAACGAAGGCTTTCAAGAACCAATCGGCTCGGAAATTCCACCTGTTTTTACTGGAATTTAGATCTGTACGTAAACAAAGGAAGGGTGAAATTATAGTGTAACCCACCTGTCCCACCGCCAGCGATTAACGAGAAGCAAGTGGAGCTAGCAACTGAGGGGCCCGTGGCTAAATAATAACAGCCGCACAGGTCGATCGATCAGGTTAAGCTACGCTTGCCGCGGTTGGTCTGTGGATGGGTGACGATCTTTACATACCGAGACCCCTCCGTGCCTCGGAAAGCACGTTAAGCCGTTGGTCCCGGCTGTCATTCGTAGATCTTTGATAGTTGTTACGGGTAGTCAGAAGCCCGAACATCTGACAACCAGTCTTACCTAGAGGTATCGTATTACCCAGCACCTGGGTTGTGGAGGTCAAATAGGCAGTCGCTCCATGTAAAATACTGGTATTCAGCTGCATCCGGTTGGACTGGAAGCCGACCCCAATATAGTTGGGAATAAGGCTAGGCAGATGAGTGGAGCTAGCAAAAAGGAGTTGGCGAGCAACGATCAGCGAGTGCGCGACGGTGACGAGCGATTACTCGGTGATAAATGTACGTACTTACCAAGCGCGAGTTTCACTGCAGTACTCTCCTGTCACTGCAACAAACGAGTATTCACCGGCGGTATGAATAGTCAGCGATCAACTATTAATTTATCTATCCCTTTAACTTATATAGAGGCTGCAATATTTTGTACGTTTCTTGAGCGAGAAAATCGTTGAATAGCTAGTCGCTTCCTCGTAGGCGCGGTGGGACAGATGCCTAAGTGAAAAGGCTGTTTGTTAGATTGTTCACACAATTCCCAGTACTTATTGAATTAGTGGTATCTTCCGCGTTTCAAGCTTTGTGTTTGTTGAAATTGTCGTAAATGTTATTTGTATGCATGTTTGTTGGTATTCGTTTGGTACTTATTGAATTAGTGGTATCTTCCGCGTTTCAAGCTTTGTGTTTAGTGAAATTGTCGTAAATGTTATTTGTATGCATGTTTGTTGGTATTGATAAATTGGTAACTGAAAAGTAAGGGCACGCCAGTATTAATGACATCATCCGTCGTGCTCTTGTCACCGCTGGGGTGCCAGCTGTTTTAGAACCCAACGGCCTGGCACGCGACGGTGGGAAGAGACCAGACGGAATGACCATAAAGCTCTGGAAGTTAGGCAGACCTTTGGTGTGGGATGCAATATGTGTCGATACCCTTCACCATCCCATCTTCTTAGCACGGTGGGCTGTGCTAAGAAGGTTTAAGTTTGAGGTTTTCGGCACCTGCAGAAGCCACCCTTTCTGCAGGTGCAGAAAACCTCAAACGGCGAAAATATTCCAACCTTATTGGGAGTTATATGTTCGAGTCGTTTGGGGTTGAAACACTACGGCCATGCGGTCCGAGTGCTCACTTGATTTTTCGAGATATTGCCAAACGGTTAGTCGACTCTTCACGTGACCAGATGGCTGGCCTATTTCTTGGCCAAAGAATTAGCATCGCCATACAACGTGGCAATACTGCCAGCCTTTTGGGCGCTGTTCCTGTTGACAGCCATGCGGGCGAATTTTTTCATATACATGTACAGACGCCAGCATATCAAGCTACCCGAAACTGTCAAATTTTCCCAATCAACTTTGAACCTTATGCTTTAGCGATAAAGTTGAAAATATATTGATTTGACAGATTGTAGTAGCTTGCTGTGCTGGCGTCTGTACATATTATTATTTTAAATGTTACCTTATATTATTATGTAAATATTATCTTGAGTAAAAAATAAACTGAAAAGCAAGAATATATTATGATGTTATCATGATTTAATTACAAATGCCTGTTATAAAAATTAATGTGAGTAAATTTTTGATTCAACCTTACCTGAATACGGAACTACAGCAACACAATTGCGTAACGCACTTTTTTTTCACAATACGAAGGGTTTTGAAGGAAATTCGTAATCTTCATATTAATATGTTCGAAAATTCATTTGCTGGATAACGTAAATAACGCAATGAATGTTGCCGAATTGTCAAAATGAAAGTCATTGCAAATTGTTATTGAGTTACCCACCAGGACTTGAGGACCTGAGGGACAATTCACAGTCTGAACTCAGTCTGTTAAAAGTACCTACTTCTAATTTCCCTACATTTTTGACAAGTTTTTCACCCACATACACATTTGTTTTTCACCGAGGTGAGACTGCGACTAGATTTTGAACGTTTTAAGTTACAAGAATTAGCCTTCTGCAGTGCTATTCTGTAAAAATCTCACCGTGAGAACTTAGGTGAAGTGAGCGGGAGATGAGCTGTCATTAGCTATTAACACTATTGACACTGCTCACTTCAAACTTATGATTTCACGGAGTGATTTTTATAGAATCGACCAGCTGGTATCTGATTTATAGTATTATGAACGATAACGACGTCAAATTCACGAATCATTTACATAAGCTGGAGTATCAAGGATCGTAGTTGGTGGGGTCCTATAGTTTCTGCCTGGGGCCTGTCATGGGAAAAAGGCATGAGTTATGTATATAACCTAAGCTTGGTAATCGAACAGTGATGGCTGTAGACCGGACAACCCTCTCCATCTTGACCTGAATTAATCCCTTAATCCTGCTTAATCTCCTTTATCGCGATCCACAAAGTTACCAACACGTACGTACATAATTTAAACAAATAAGTTTACATTCATAACTCTTAATACGGCGGGAGGCAAAGGTCCCTCGAGTTCTCTCCATGGAGGGGCCAATCTCGGGCACTTATAACTTAATAGTGGCTACTGGCTTGACTAATGGATGGCGAGTTTACTAAATATTACTGTAACATGTGTATAATTACTGTAACCTCCAGTGCTGTTTGTCCCTTTAATTTTAGATAAGGTACAGACGCCAGCACATCAAGTTACCCGAAACTGTCAAATCTTCCCAAACAACTTTGAACCTAATGCTATAGCGATAAAGTTGAAAATCTATTAAAGAAATTTGACAGATTGTAGTAGCTTGATGTGCTGGCGTCTGTACACCCACAACTTGCCAGTTATGTTTAAGCCCCATGTAATAGGGGCGAGTCTAATGGTATAAGGCAGGCACAAATCCCGACTCCGGGCTGCGACTGAGAAATTCTAGATGGAACAACCCAATAACACTTTGCCCCACCTGAGAATCGAACCCAGGACCTTATGGTCATAGCGTTTGCGATCACTAAGCCAAAGAGGCAATCAAACATTTTTTTTTAATGAGTTTTATTGAGTTAGAAATAATTGTAGCATTGAAATGCCAAGTTTCCAAAATTCAAGGGTATTGAGAATTTATATTGATTTTATAATGCCCAATGCAAGTTGTGAGTCATTATACAAGACGATTCAGTACAACAATAACAGATTACTTATATCCTAATATCTACGCAGGTTTTTAAAATCAACATGACTACAAAAAATATTATAATTATTATGTCAATGACAACAAAAACAATCTTCCTATTATACCACCGTGCAAAAGAAGATGAGCTTTTATGCGCAAAAAAATAAAATATAAAAACGGAAAAGAAAACCAACGATTCATAGCGGAAAAACACGATGGGGCAAAAAGACCTATTGTTCGGGTAATTACCTATACTTAATACAGAACGGTTTTGGGAAACTGAAATTTCCTCCAGAACGGTTTTATTTGTCGTGAGAATATTTTTAATGTTCTTGAATAAGAATTATGTTGGCGGCAAAAGACAAAGTGTTTTGTAAAGTTTATTTATGTACTTTAAAATGCTTTAAGACTCTGCGTTCTAGCTTCTTGTGTTTTAAATTCTATGAGTTTTAAAGTAACGTAAATAAACGACTTTGGAAAAAATACTCTGAGGAAATGATACTTAATTTTATTTGACCTCGGCTTTTTTGGTGGATCGTCACTGAAAACGGTGAAGGAAAACATCGTGAGGAAACCTGTGGCGCAATTCTCGTAATTTTAAGAACGTTCACAGTGCTGATGTCATTCTCAATCTGTCAAAAATACCTCTGATTTCCCTACATTTAGACAAGTTTTTGACATTTGTTTGATGAAACTTGTTTGATGAAACATTTGATGAAACTGCGAATAGATTTTGGACGTTTTAAATTACGTGAATTTGCGTTCAGGACTTCTCTTTTTATCTATACTAATCTATATATATCTATCTGTATCTATATACGAATGATAAAACTGAAGAGTTTGTTTGTTTTTGTTTGTTTGAATGCGCTAATCTCTGGGACTACCGTCTCTGGAACTGCAATTTTTGAGGAAGGAAATTTTTGTTGAGCTTTTCTATCAGGAATTTCTCAGTAGCAACCCGGAGTTTTTGTGCCTGGTTAATGGCATTAGGTTCACCCCTATTACATGGGACTTATATATAACTGGTGAGATATGGGTGTTCAGCAAAGCGTGATGTTATGTTATGTAAATGTATGTAGGTAAAACATACCACCGTGATGGGACCCTTTATTAGAATCACAAAATATTACTATAAGATAATGTAGGTAGACCCATGGTATTTTTTTACTATTCTATTATATTACATGGGATATCTACCTTGAAACCCTGTATTTATTATGTATAAGTAGGTATTTCACAATAATAGAGAAATGAAAATAACGACGCTATACTCGCTGTAACCGAATACTTGTGCCTGAATACACAGTTTCTAGTGTTTATTCTCATCGTTACATATCGACGCGTAGATAAAGTGTTTTTGTCATACTAGCTCAGCTGTCACTAATGAGACACAATTAATTTTTCTATTGTTACCGATCTTTAGGAGATTTCTCGAGATCGGAGCGGTTAAAACTCTATTCACTAGTGATGTGGGTTCGATAATAATTTGTGAGTGTCGATTATGCCGTAAGTATCGCACTATTACCGTTCATAGTTTTTAAAGGATTGAAAACAAAACAGAAATACCTACATAGTTATTTAGGTAATAAATAATCTGTAACAGCTGGAACCTAAAACACTATTTAACAGCGATTTATGAAATGTTACACGAGCTTTAACAATAATTATCAATGAACGGCTATAATATGAAACGGTAAACGCTGTGGCTAAATTATTCACAATGAAATAATATTTGATATCACGTATATTTTGTTACAAAATATGAAACAGCTTGTAGCTCAGCGGTTCATTGGCTTTATGGAACTATGTTTACACTTTATTTGACCTACATTATGTATTTACATTTCCCCGCGAGTGGGAATTCTTAATAAGGCGTGATGTAACTCAGTATTTATTCAATGAAACCTCATTTAAAATCGTTGTTTTCAGATACTTAACTGTTGTTTGCAAAACAAATGAAAAAATAACGATAGCCAAAAAAAGTACTGGTACAACCCTAAACCAATAATTAGAGATCTCAACATTAATGTGAAAGATCCCCAGATATCGAGCACAGAAAGGGTTGTATATGGAGTGTTAATTGGAACAACCAATAGTTATATTGGGGGTCGATTGAGAAAAGGGGGTAGCGGGTTAAGGGGGGTCTGGCGGCCCCCACCGAATCTGGTAAAATCGTTCCAAAAATCTTGAAGAGGGTCGAAAAACAAGCAGTATAAGCTTTTTACCGACATTACAACCCCAAACGAAAACACAGTAATGGCGAAAAATATGATTTTTTCTGATTTTTATTTTTTTCAACCAATTTAATTTATTTTTAAACGGTTTAACGCAATTAAAAATTTGTTTTGGATGTGTGGAAGTCCCCTGAATTTTTTCAGATTTTTTGGTCAAGTCAAAACATGTGAATTTTAGGTTCAAATGCGAAAAAATCGTGAAAAACGCGTCATTTTCAAGATTCAACCCTCTTATTTTTAGGGTTGTTTTCATTTTTCCGAGGAGTGCTGTATAGTATAGATAGCGGCAATTGTCCTCTTTCGAATGCAGGCAATTGGACTCAATTTCGTAAATTCTGGTGAGCGGGGCGATTTTTTGAAAAAAACTCGAATTTTCAACTTTCGGTAAATTACGGCGCGTACTTGGTATAATGCGCCTTTGCTATAAAAAATACATCTCTATAGGGGTTTTCGAGATCGCTGATTACGAATTTGATGTCAAAAACATTTTTTGACAACAAATTCACCCATACATATTTATTAACACAGGTTTGATAATGTAAAAAATATCATTGAATCACAGCATTTATACAATTTTAATATCGTGTTCAACTAATATAATCAATGAAACTAAATTTTCTGGTATAAATCATATTTTATTCAAGCTTACGTAATAAAAAATAGCATAATACTTTTTTACAGAGCTAAGTTAACAATTTAGCACACAGCGCTATGGCGCGTGCGCAGTAGCATGACTTCGGGTTGGGCCTAATGCCTCGAGTCGTGGGCCTAGTAGTGTAGTCTTTTACCAGATGGCCTACAGTCAACTCATTTGAATTTCATTGCAAATCAAATTACCATTACCAATGCAGTTAAAATTCATATTACGTTATCGGTAATTATTATATTTTTGACTAAATAATATAACGATGAAAATTCAACGAAACATAATTTTTCTTTAAATTAATGTTAATATTATTAATAATATTATTAATACTATTAATATTACTATTAATATTATTAATTAACTTTTTCTGGAATAAATACTAAAACACAGTTAATTGAAAGAAATTAAAAAAATCTTTCATTAATATTTTTACATTATCAAACCTGTGTTAATAAGTATGTATGGGTGAATTTGCTGTCAAAATTTTTTTTTGACATCAAATTCGTGATCAGCGACCTCAAAAACCCCTATAGAGATGTATTTTTTATAGCAAAGAGGCATTATACCAAGTACGCGCCGTAATTTACCGAAAGTTGAAATTTAGAGTTTTTTTTCAATCGCCCCGCTCACCAGAATTGACCAAATTGAGTCCAATAGCCTGCATTCGAAAGAGGACGATTGTCGCTATCTATACTATACAGCACCCCTCGGGAAAATGAAAACAACCCTAAAAATAAGAGGGTTGAATCTTGAAAATGACGCGTTTTTCACGATTTTTTCGCATTTAAACCTAAAATTCACATGTTTTTACTTGACCAAAAAATCTGAAAAAATTCAGGGGACTTCCACACATCCAAAACAAATTTTTAATTGCGTATAAACCGTTTAAAAAAAAAAATGGTTGAAAAAAACAAAAATCACAAAAAATCATATTTTTCGCCATTACTGTGTTTTCGTTTGGGGTTGTAATGTCGGTAAAAAGCTTATACTGCTTGTTTTTCGACCCTCTACAAGATTTTTGGAACGATTTTACCAGATTCAGTGGGGGCCGCCAGACCCCCCTTAACCCGCTACCCCCTTTGTATTAAACTATTTTAGTTCAAACCTCGCTTCTTGAAACATATAAAGTCACGCCTTTTCCCATGGGGCTTCGCAGAAACTACAAACCGCTACCTGTTACGACCGTTATACAGGGTGCTGCTTTAATGGCGTCATTCATTTAAGACACGTATTTTGCGTTTTCGTTTTATGAACATATTTAATGTTCATTAAACGTATTTACTTATTTATTTACAATTTTCTAAAATAGTTTCATTCTATTTGTCATCGAAACAAAACCCTAAATTAAATTTACAGCCTTTGTTATACTAGGTACCGAACTTAGTAGGTGCAAACCGTTTATTCTTTTGAAAATTCTTAAATACAATATACAAGTTAATGCTGAAATATATATATACTATGTAGTACAAGTATATAAATAAGGGAAGAGTTCATTCGGCATCAAAAAATTCGTCAATATCACTGTCAATGGGAAAACCGAAATAAGTACTCGATGAGCACTCGAACCCCACGGCTCAAACATGTAGCTCCCAATAGTTGCGCCGTTTGAGATTTTCTGCAAACTTAGTTGCTCTAAAAAATAATCTCCACAGTAACAACTTCCTAGCTTGACGTTTTAAGCTAAAGTATAATATTTACAATTTTTCCGTCGCCACAAACACAACATAGTTGCGGAATATCAGTTTCATCGTTTCGCGACTTTAGTAGCATGAAAGGAACGCAAGACGGTTTCAATGACAGGTCCAAGGTTTAACCAAGGCTAGATATATGTATTTATTTATGTATTTGTAAATGTTGCTTAAAGTTAATCAGAGATGTAAAAATATTCAATAATAATAATAATAATTCAATAATAATAATAATATTCAACAACTTTCACACAACGCCATCTAGTCCCAAACTAAGCAGAGCTTGTGCTATGAGTACTAGACAACTGATAAACATACATATATATTTCTAAATACATACATATTATAGATAAATTACACCCAGACAAAGAACAAATGATCGTGTTCATCACACAAACATTTGTCCTAGGTGGGAATCGAACCCACGACCTTGGGCATAGCAGTCAGGGCCACTGGCCACTAGACCAGCAGGCCTGTCAAAATATGTATGGTTACGCAAAAATTAATAATTACTTAGCTACATGGTTCGATTAAAATTAGTCACCGAAACTTCACAGACGAAAAGGTTATCATTACATAAAAACAAAAAAAAAACAAAATTTCTCAGCTCATATTTCAAGTAATTATAAAACCAAAATAAAAATCATCTAATCATCAATCATCGGCTACGGAGTTTTGCTAACTAATTTAATGGACCCTTTTAAGCAACATTTATAAATACTTAACCTCCATTATGTTTTTTATTCTTTTATTGATAAAACATAAGGCAGTAAAGGGTAATTAATTTGTGAATGTATGATTTTATATGTATTTATTCCATTCTATTAAGTGAGGGGCCCGTGGCTAAATAATAACAGCCGCACAGGTCGATCGATCAGGTTAAGCTACGCTTGCCGCGGTTGGTCTGTGGATGGGTAACCATCTTTACATACGGAGACTTCTCCGTGCCTCGGAAAGCACGTTAAGCCGTTGGTCCCAGCTGTCATTCGTGGATCTTTGACAGTCGTTACGGGTAGACAGAAGCCCGAAAGTCTGACAACCAGTCTTACCTAGGGGTATCGTATAACCCAGTAACTGGGTTGTGGAGGTTAGATAGGCAGTCGCTCCATGTAAAATACTGGTATTCAGCTGCATCCGGTTAGACTGGAAGCCGACCTCAACATAGTTGGGAAAAGGCTAGGCAGATGATATTCCATTCTATTAAGTATTTACATAGCTTTCAAAGCTCAGAGTCTTAAAATAATAATATGTACAAATATATAAGAAGAGAGACGCAAATAATCAAAGGGCATCTAAAATTTCATCCGTATCGCTCAATATCGTCCGTATCGTCAATAGGAAACGTGCCCAAAAGGCTGGCAGCATTACCACGTTGTATGGCAATGCTGATTCTTTGGCCAAAAAATAGGCCAGCCCTCTGGTCACGTGAAGAGTCGACCAACCGCTTGGCGCTGTCTCGAAATACTAGGTGGGCACTCGGACCCCATGGTCCTAGTGTTTCAACCCCAAACGGCTCGAACATATGAGTTTCAAAGAGGTTGGAGTATTTGCGCCGTTTGAGGTTTTCCGCACCTGCAGCAGCCGCCCCAGCATAGCCTACCTTGCTTGGAAGGTGGGATGGCGCAAGTGTGTCGACACACGATACATCCCACACCAAAGGCCTACCTACCTTCCAAGGCATTATGGTCATTCCGTAATAGTATTTCCAGTTGCATTATTCTTGGAACAGGCAAAGGCTAAAAAAGTAAACCAAAATAAACACTATAAAAAAATGTTACTACGAGTATCATCAAAATGAAAAGCTCCACCTTCTACAATCAAATGTTGCGTACGGACGCACCCTAGAGACTCGCCCTGCATTCACACGAAAACCTTTAAATAATCTAGTGATAACATTAATTTCATTCTCAATGTACCCGAAGTGTTCCCAAAAGGTTGTAGCAATTGTGTTGACAATTCTGTTGATTTTATCACTTATTTGCTGAACGAAAGGTGACAGAATAAAGTTGTAGTGAGGTATACAGTGTATGTTTGACGGTGCGATAGCCGTATCGCGGTGTAAACAGTTTCAGAGGCACGCGAGGTCCAGGACGCTTGTCACGCGATTCATACGTACCTAGAACTGTATTATTCACCAACGTTGGTGAGACATAAGTGATGAGAGGTTTACGGTAGCTAAATATTTTTGTTCCGCTATATCCTGCCTGCGGTGGTAGAATTAACACAAAATCCTACGAATAAACATCGTAGGCGTTTATGATAACGTGGGGAAATTCGGATAGGTTTCAAGGTTGTATCGAATGTTTTGTTATTCTATTTTCTTTCACGTTATCGACAGATATGTGTGTTTATCGGAGAAAATATTTGACATAGCACAGTTGATTCTGTATTGTCGTAATCTATACAAATAATAAAGCTGAAGAGATTGTTTGTTTGAACGAACGCGCTAATCTGTGGAACTACCAGTCGAATTTGAATAATTATATTTACATATTTTGATAGCCTAATTCTTGAGGAAGGTTAGGAACTATTCAACACTACGCAATGACCCCTAGGAGCCGAGCATAAAAGAAAAAAGTAAAACAAAGTAAGAGGGGGTGGGCGGGCAATGTGATGTGCAGTGATAGGAATAGGTAGTGCCTATTTGCCTAAACTTCGAAGAACAGATAAACTATAAATTATAAATGTTATGTCTAGTCGCAAACTTTAGGTAAATATAGACGAATTACTTATTCCAAACAACATATTTTTTTAATGTATTTAAAAGTATTGTCCCGAATTTCGGGACAGATGGCTCAGAAAAAATTTATTCCTAAGGAAGTCTCCGTTTCTTGTCTCTGTTCTTCGAAGTTTAGGCAAATAGGCACTACCTATTCCTATCACTGGTGACGTGACACGATGGGTCGGGACTGAAATATCACACAGAGGTGTTAGCTAGGCTACTAACCATCCCCGTAAATCACGTAATCTTTATAAAAAGCATCTAAACTTCAGGGGAAGACACGATATTCTTCAGGATTAATTAATCAAACGATATCCTTAAACAATAATGGACAGTGAACTTATTAATGAACACTTAACTGTGGACACTAACGATATAATGATGATGAAATAAAATTTATGCTACATTTAAATTTAAGCTGGAGGTAAAGAAGCGAATAAAGCTAAACTGCCATAAAGAGCTTAGCTCGCGTTATACTGCTTCTAGGATTCAAGATTTAACTTAAGAAAATTTTATTCAGTGCACATTTTAAGTTAATTTTCATAACTTGCACACAAGTAAAATGTAATTAGTGAGCTATCCTACTGATATTATAATCGCGAAAGTTTGTGAGGATGGATGGATGGATGTTTGTCGCTCTTTCACCGAAAAACTACTGCACGGATTTGGATGAAATCTGGCACACAGATAGTTTATAACCAGGATTAACACATATATACTTTTATCCCGATGTTCTTACGGCATGGAAACTTATACGGGTGAAACCGCGGAGCGCTGCTAGTGCTTTTATAACTTAATGAATTGAATGCACAGTTGCACATTCATATAATTGGTTGGCGGTGGGTCTGTTTTTATTTAATTTAAACTGAAAACTAAATTTCATTAAACAATTAATTGTAATAATTGGGTTCTTTCCAAGTACACTTGTATTAATGAAACCATTTGCAAAAGGTACTGCAAATGAAAACATTGTTTGTCGATTCTTTCATGTTCTGCTGTGGAATGAAGAGTAGCATATTTTCACTATTCGCCATTTGTCAGAATCCGCCAGTTCCATACTCTAGTCTTCTTCTCAGCGTGTCGATAGCAATTTAAATAGAGTCAGCCCGGAACTAAGTTACGAGTTTGGCACCTTCAACATCAGTTCCTGTAACGTGCAGGCAACAGGACATGCTGTACACCATATTAAGTGCCCTATTGTTTGTGGAACAACACCACATCACACTCCAGGGCCGAGTCATCTGTGAATCTCTACCTGCGCAGATTTTCCTTGCTTCGGCCAATCTGGGTCTACTTTAAGACTTCCAGGCAAGCCAAGGCAACTCCTGTCCAGGTGAGAGATTGATTATACTGTAAAAGTCAAAGTAGCAAAAAGTATTAAGATAGAAACAAGTTTACAACGATTTTTTTTTTGTTAACTTATATTTTCGCACTACTGTGCAATGGTCGCCTCCATACTCTTCCAGCTTTTATTATGTTATGCATTCTCCGGCCAATTGGTCAGGAGCGATTCCAAATCTCTGCCTTGGTGACGACGCAGGCACCCACAGTGTGACGATACTCGCCCATATGTTTTGGTGCATTCTATACGTATCTCCCATCTGTTTTGTTCCAGCATATACGTATGACCCGTCTGTTTTGATGTATCCTATACGTATGACCTGTCTGTTTTGATGCATCCTGTACGCATGCCCCGTCTGTTTTTATGCATCCATACGTATGCCCCGGCTGTTTTGATGCATTCTATACGTATGCCCCGTCTGTTTTGATGCATCCTATACGTATGATCCGTCTGTTTTGATGTATCCTATACGTATGACCTGTCTGTTTTTATGCATCGTTTACGTCTGATCCGTCCTATAACGATTAGTTTAGGTTGATTAAATTCGTGTCTAAGTTTCGGTACTAAATACAGTCAGACTCCCTACAACAAATACAAATATACTTAACAAGTATATGCAATACGCGATACGTATGACTAAGTTAGAGTAATTTCATGAAACTCAATTTTATTTCCATCATAAAGTTATATGTGGTGCGAGAGTAATTCTAAATTCATTGCGTCGTCGTCGCTTCGATCATAATAATATACAACAGGATACGCGCGTTACTATCAATCATTTGTTTATTTTATGGGAAGAACTAATATCGTTTTCTTTCGTATTTTCAGTTGAGTAGTAGGAAGAGTGGGAGGTAGTACACATACTTATTTAATTTGCAAACTACAGCGAGTGGGAGTTCCGAGTGCCAAGTTCTTATACGCAAAACTTGTTGAAAATGTTTTTTATTTTTTTTATAACATGGGTGAACATGCAAGTTTGACGCACCTCGACGACTATAATAAGAGTCGGGAAACAAACATAAATAATTTATCATTAAATTTCACAATTTTGAAGTTGGTTCAGGACCCAATATAATCGATACGAGTATTACTGTTCTTATTTACATGTTTTAGTTTGGCTCGTGGATAAATAATAACAGCCATACGGGTCGATCAAAGGCCGCTACGTGGATGGGTCCAGCCATTACATATCGAGACCCCTTCGTGCCTCAGAAAGCACGTTAATTGGTCCCGGCTGTCATTTGTAGATCTGGCAGACCTTACGGGTACTTGGAAGCCCGAAAGTCTGACAACCAGTCTTACTAAGGGGTTTCGTATTAGCCAGACTGGGTTGTGGAGTTCAAATAGGTAGTCGCTCCATGTAAAATACTGGTATTCAGCTGCATCCGGTTAGACTGGAAGCCGACCTCAACATAGTTGGGAAAAGGCTAGGCAGATGATGGTTTCCACAAAGTTATCCTTTCAAAACGCTGTCATACCCTCCACCTCTTGTAACTTACGCCACACCCACCGATTAATTCAGTTACAAAATGGGTGCAGTACAACAAGCAAAACACACAAAAGTATGTTTGTACACCACTTTTACGCGCCGTCGACTGTATTCGCATTGTGGGAATGTGTCGTCTACAAGTTTGTACGACGCCTAGTTTTTATGCTTTTTCTCTCATTTTCCGCTGAATGTTCCGCGTTTTGTTGTTAATAAACATGTTAATATAATAAAGAGGGTTGTTTTGTTTGTTTGTAGGTTATAGAACTGGTCGGGCTTGGCATAATAAGCCAATAGGGTGTTCCCACTGCTGGGAAACAGGCCTCCTCTTGGTGAGATGGAGCGGGCCGTAATCCACCACGCGGGCATAGTGCGGGTTGGTGAATGTCAATTGTCTTCGGTTTTTTTATTCTAGGTCATGGTCGGTTTCCTCACTATATTTTCCTTCACTGTTTTGCGAGCAGTAGAGATGAAATAATGTACAGACGCCAGCACAACAATCTACTACAATCTGTCAGATTTCTTTAATAGGTTTTGAACTTTATCGCTGAATCATAAGGTTCAAAGTTGATTGGGAAAACTTGACAGTTTCGGGTAGCTTGATGTGCTGGCGTCTGTACATAAAGCAAAGCGTCTGCCTAAGTTCGAATCTACGACCTACAACGCGTAAGTTGCGGACCTTACCACTGGACCACCACTAATCTGCGCTGACGGGTTTGGATGATATTTATTTTCTTTGCTATTTTATTTCGGATGGTGTCTGTTACTTTTTGGTGGATATTTGCTAGAACTTAACTGTACAGTATTTTGTCTGTTTGATCACCTATTTTCTGATAGCTTTTGAAGTAGCTGATGCTATCATAAAGATCATCAGCAAAAGTCAATAACCTTTGTAGTATAACTAGCTGCTCAGACAATGCAAGATCTTCAACGATCCACGTAAAAAAAACAAATGAACGCATTACTGCAATCCCCATTTAATTTCCAGTTGAATTGTTTTAGCGACGGATAACGCCATGTTTTGAGCGCTATGAGGTAGTTAGGTAATAAAATCTACGGGAATTAAGTCTCAGGGGAACACTCACCATAAATTAACACCGTGTCCCGTCCAATTACCTTCATAATTGCTAAGCTATCAAGTTTTATTATTTCACTATTAGAGTATGTAATGTAATTTGCTAATACTAGCTCGGTATCTATTTATTGTGTATTTATAGCACTTAACTAACATGTTATTTGCTTATGTTTGTAATTACCGGTGTTTGTGTCGCCAAGAAATGCATACAAAGCCAATAATGTTCATCTCTGTGAGAGGAAGTGGGCCATAATCTACCACGCGGGCTTAGTACGAGCTGGCGGGTGTCAAGACTTCGATTTTTTCGCTCTACGTGAATAACTAAATGACTATTTCATGAAGTATCAATTCATAGGAGGATTATAAAACATAGAGGGTTTTATTGATGATTTTAATTATTATAATTCTGTAAATACATACTTGTTACACTCGCGAATCATATTTTGTTCAACATACTACCTAAAACTGTCCTGAAAATTGAAAAAAAAACTTAAGAAAATGTATAAAATTGTCAACATCTTATATACTTGAGTACGAGGCTTTTGACTACGTTGTGTGTGTATATTTTTTTTATGTCTTTTTTTTTTGTTTCTGCAGAATAAACATTTTTTCTTTCTTTCTTTCTTTTTATTTCGCGGGCTACTTAGCGCACGCCCCTTAACTATAAAATTAATACATTTATCTTTTAAAGAAATCTTTATATGAAAAATAGTTGCTTCATAGATAATTCAATTTGAGCCAACTAATCCTTATAAATACCTACCCGTCTAGTTACGTAAAGGGATAGAATAGATTTAGGTTGAGGTTATCAATAGGGTGAGCCAGGTGTAGTGGGTAGAAAATGTCACGGGTGATGGAGAGGCGAAGGAAGTAAGGTCGTCCTCAATAGGCTGAAGTAGTGGGGTATGTAGAGTAGTGGGACACGATCCAGCTTGTGAATGGTTGGAGGAATGGATTATTTTATATTCCAATGTCAATGCAGCAAGGTCAAGCAAAAGGTAGAAAAAAAAATTATCTTTGAGCATTTATAAACATTAACAGTTTTCTTATATACAGTGTGTCCGGACATGGACTAGCGATATTCTAAATACTTAAATATAAGCTATTTTAAAGTACTATTACACTATAGGCTTGGGTCCAATACACTTCCCCGCTATGTGGCAGCCATTTTGTTTTTTTTTGTTGAAATATGCTCTATGCGAGTACAAAAAAAATCATATATCTCAAAGTTTTAGTCATACTGAGATAAAAATAGGCTTATTCGGAAGGCAATAATATTGTCTACCGTCTGCATTACAAAGCAATGTGTTCACAATTCCATAACTTTTGAAAAAAAATGTGAAAGTCGAAAAAAAAATCAAAAAATTATGCAATTCAACCAATAATGGTTAATTACTACAAAAACAACCCCGAGAACTTTTTTATTTTTTATACTAGATCGACAGTTTTTGAGCTACGCTACAATGCAACATAAAATTCACAACTGTATGTTTAATACTTTAAGAGTTATTGTTGTTTGAACATAGCGTATGCGCAAGCACAAAACGTCTTTGTTAACCGCCAGAGTGTCATTTATGGCATTCACTGTATTCCATCTGAGAGCAGGCGAGAAATACTGTTCGTTACTACCGTGAGTAAGCGAGATAGAACGTATTAGTCCACTACCTGAAACAAAATCAGTTTTAAGGACAAATTATTAGTTGGGTTAGTTTAGTTGTCCCTCGCCCTGCGTTGTGATCGCTATCGCTACTTTCACTTACCGTCCGTGCTGTTTACGTGCTGCGTTAGTGTTTTGTATTTAAAAGTGTGATAAAGTATGGCACAGCGTCAATATTCATCGCAACATATTGCTGACATACACTTTGTGTATGGCTTTTGCAATGGAAGTGCAAATTTGGCTGTACAAGAATATCGACGAAGGTACCCTAACAGGCCTACACCGAGTCGCCAAACTTTTATCGACGTGCATTCAAGATTAGCGGAAAGAGGTATTCAAAGAGCTGTTAATGAACGCAATCGCTTGGTATCGCCCGAAGATGAAGAAGAAGTGCTTAGACTAATAACCAATGATCCTAGACTAAGCGTTAGACGGATTTCAGTGCAACTTCGAATGTCTAAGTGGCATGTATGGAGAATTTTGAAAAGAGAAGGGTTACACCCTTATCATTTTCGACGGGTTCAAGACGTGATCGAACCAGATTTTGCTGCGAGATCTGTGTTTTGTTCGTGGATAAATAGAAATTTGAGACAGAACCGTAATTTTTTACAAAGAATACTGTGGACTGATGAAGCCAAATTTACAAGAGCTGGGATTACAAACCACAGAAACGACCATCTCTGGTGCTCCGCAAATCCAAGGGCGGTGCGCCCAAGCTCATTTCAACATGAATTCTCAGTAAATGTGTGGGCCGGCATAATCAACGATAGGCTGATAGGGCCATTGGAATTGCCACCTACATTAAACGGCGCTAGATTTTTAGAATTCTTACAGACACAGTTTGCGGACAGCCTCATGGACCTACCTCTATCATACCGTCGGCGTATGTGGTTCCAGCTCGATGGTGCACCCGCGCATTTTTCTCGAGCAGTGAGAGAATATTTAAATAATAATCTACAGCCGTGGATCGGTCGTGGTGGTGTAGTAGCGTGGCCGCCTCGCTCACCCGATTTGACACCCTTGGATTATTTTTTGTGGGGTCATATGAAACAAAAAGTATACGCTACAGTTCCAAATACCAGGGAAGAACTCGTCGCAAAAATTATGGCAGCCGCCGAAGAAATTAGATCCGATTTGGATTTAATTAGGCGCTCATCAACCCAGGTGGCACAGAGAGCCGTAGTGTGTCTACAAGCTGGAGGTGGCCACTTTGAGCAACTGCTTTAGATATTTTAATCTTCATTTAATATTGGAAAAAACATTAAATAAAATTCAATATGAATGTTATGTTTTTTTAATGATTTCCTGTTTAGGGTTCCAACAAAGGCCTTTTGTGCTTGCGCATACGCTATGTTCATACAACAATAACTCTTAAAGTATTAGACATACAGTTGTGAATTTTATGTTGTATTGTAGCTTAGCTCAAAAACTGTCGATCTAGTATAAAAAATAAAAAAGTTCTCGGGGTTGTTTTTGTAGTAATTAACAATTATTGGTTGAATTGCATAATTTTTTGTTTTTTTTTTCGACTTTCACATTTTTTTTCAAAAGTTATGGAATTGTGAACATATTGCTTTGTAGTGCAGACGGTAGACAATATTATTGCCTTTCGAATAAGCCTATTTTTATCTCAGTATGACTAAAACTTTGAGATATATGATTTTTTTTGTACTCGCATAGAGCATACTTCAACAAAAAAAACAAAATGGCTGCCACATAGCGGGGAAGTATATTGGACCTAAGCCTATAGTGTAATTGTACTTTAAAATAGCTTATATTTAAGTATTTAGAATATCGCTAGTCCATGTCCGGACACACTGTATAATTATGTGTTGATCATCGAAGATCTTTTTCGCCCCTTTTTAGCATTAAAACAGAGTCACATACTCAGAACGCAGATGTATAATTATATTCTGTGCAGAGAGCAGAGATGCTTATATTTCATTTCCTAGGTCTCTTATACTTTGCGTGGTAACGAAACCATAGCGTGCATTTAAATCGACCAACGCCATCTATCGAGACATGAGGTAAACTTTTTCTACAAAATTGGTTTAGGTTTAGTCTATAGAATATTATAACGTTAAACATGTGTTACCCTACAAAGTAAATTCATAACGTAGGAATATTAACAAAATAAAAACGTTAATTTAGGTAAGTATTTCAAATTATATTACGCAAACAGAATTTTCATATCTCGGTTACAAGGTTGGTCAAAATTAAATTAACTCATTAATTTAATCTTCTCTAATAAGTTTTATTAAAACCGTACCTCATTAGTTTCTTTGTAAATGCGTTATTATAATTATATTTTGTTACCTACCTGAACATTATTGCCCGTTGATAAGAAATTATTAAAGCAAACACTAATTGCTTGAGTACTTATTGGCATTACGTCATAAATTTTTTCCCTCATTATCGGACATTACGAACATCACCGGTGAAGGATAACATCGTGAGGAAACCTGGACTTATAGTTAGGACAAGACTGATATCGCCTACCCGTCTTGAGCAAGCGTGGTGATCAATACACGGACCTTTATGAGAAGAGACCTCTGTCCTCCACTGGGACAGTCATCATCATCATAATTGAGAAATAAATCTTTATTATTATTATAATTTCAATCGAAAGACGTGAACATAGGCCTCCCCCAAGTACGCGCACTTCAACCGGTTCTCGCTCCCCTCATCCAGCAGAGTCTTCACTGGGTCAGTAACAGCCTGACATTATTATTATTATTAAAAAGATGATAGTTTTTGTATGGTCTTAAATTGGCTTAATATTTTCCTTTTTCACCCCGCAAGATAGTTTAAAAAAAGAAAGAAAACACCCTATAAACAACGAACCCAAGTCGACAGTGTTTTGCTGAAATCTCTCACAATTACCAATTATCCGACAAAATTGCCTTCCGTATATAAGACTAGGGAGGTCACGGAGGTTCGGCCGAATATGGGTCGCTAGGTGACTGAGAAACTTTGAGGTACAGTCCAGAGAAATGAGACATGTACTGAGCCACGAGTATGTAGGTAGGTAAATAATAATAATAATAGTTTATTTGCATGAAATATGGTGCTTACAGATGTCATAATACAATTCATAGTACTTACTTCATATTCCGCCTACTAAATTCAGCATGCAAATTTTGGATGTGCCATTATTCATAGTTATTAATAATATAAAATTATTTAGAAAATGTCAATAAGAAAAGAAATTACAAATGTCAAAATAAGAATACAGGCAAGTCAAAATTAATAAAATTACAGGAATGTCAAAATTTATTAAATTACAGAAATGTCAAAATTTATTAAATTACAGAAAGGTCAAAATTAATTGAATTACATTATTCATGTCTGTGCAATATTCCTATTCACATTATAATTCAAAAATTCATTAATAGTATAGAAGCAATTTTCAGTAAGCCATGTTTTGAGTCTTATTTGTATATAGCTTGATTGAATATGTCAATCTGCCTAGCCATTTCCCAACTATGTTGCGGTCGGCTTCCAGTCTAACCAGATGCAGCTGAATACTAGTATTTTACATGGAGCGATTGCCTATCTGACCTCCACAACTCAGTTACTGGGTAAGAGTGGTTATTAGGCTTTTGCTTCTTTGATTCTGACCACACATAACCACTGTCAAAGATCTACGAATGACGAAGGGACCAACTGCTCAACTTGCTTTCCGAGGCAAAGGCTTGCGATATGTAGGTACTGAGCTACATATAACTAGGTAAATATATACGGTTTGGTTAACTCATTTTATTAGGTTGTCTCATAAGTTCTTGCCATATTTTATTTTTGTCGAATTTTCTGGTATTTAAACTAAAGTGAATTCAAGGAAGTTCTAGATCTTTATAGTAAGGATGAGTATCTTTTATGGTGAGGATATAAATAGGCGCGGACGCAACGCAATAATTAGTCTTTAGTGAAAATGGATCAGCGTCTACTGCGAGCTATTATGCTATATGAACATCGACTTAATGTCTCTTCAACAGAAACGGCTAAAAAGATTAACACTGCATTTGGACCGGGTACTACTAGCGATCGGACTGTTCGTTTCTGGTACAAGCGTTTTGACACCGGTGATATAAGCTGCGAAGATCAACCTTGCCCAGGCCGACCTACCAGCTTCGATGAAGATGCTTAGCGTCACGAACTTGAGCTACATCCAAACTATAGTACGCGCGATTTAGAGAAGGCGCTTGGACAATCCCACACGACTATAGATCGTTATCTCAAATCGAGTGATGTTACGTTGGACACCTCATGCGTTAACGGACCATGACCGGGCCATTCGTGTGGCCATTTGTCAAAGTTTGTTACTTCATCCGCACAGACGAGACTTTCTCGAGGACATTATTACATGACATTATTACATTATTACATGTTCATTGTACGAGAGCTGGACATTATGAAACTAACACGCGTCATGCCTATTGGATTCCTCGCGGGGAAAACCCACCAGCCCAGCCTAAACTTAATGAACACGGTCGTAAGATTATGTCGTCTGTTTTCTGGAATTGGCAAGGAATGATTTTCTGGGAACTCCTCGAATCTCATCAGACTATTAACGCCAATCTGTATACGCAGCAGCTTCGCAAACTAGCAGAGATGTTAAAAATTAAGCGGCCAAAACGACTTGGAGTCCAACTTTTGCATGACAACGCACGACCTCATTGCGCCAAGTTAACACATAAACAGCTGAAGGAGCTAGGATGGCTGACTGTTCCACATCCACCGTATAGCCCGGATCTGGTGCCTTCAGACTTTCATTTATTTCGAGCTCTTAAATTTCATTTACTAGGAAAAAAAATCGAAAATTCTGGAAGTATTAAAATAGAACTTGAACATTTTTTCGAGTCCCAGCCTGCCTCATTTTGGGAGAAGGGTATTCAAATTTTGCACAGTAGATGGCTGACTGTTGTTGATAACGAGGGAGACTATATAATTGATTAAATGTATTTTTTATTAATAAAAAATATTTATAATAATTTGTCTTTTAACTGGCAATAATTTATGAGACAACCTAATACTTGGTTCATTAAAGTTCACTGCGGGATATAAGTAATTATTTTAATAGCTAAATATATTAATTGTTTTCAATATCCTTCAAAATGATTCGAACTGTGACCCATAGTGTGTTACGCAATTAGGGTACAGTAGTGCTATTCTGTAAAAATCTCACCGTGAGATCTCGGGTGAAGTGAGCTTAAAGTGAGCGCTCATTAGTGTCAATCTCTAGCATCCGATACGGTGAGATTCTAACAGAATCGACCGGCTGATCCTCTTATTTTAGAAATCCTGTAACTGTGTTCATAAAAAACATGTTGCAGGCTGATTCCTAAAGCTAGGGTTTCCTAAGATAGCGGTGGACGCCACTTAACGGCTGACTTTAACCCTTAAACAGGCCTAGCCATTTTTTTTCTTTTGAATACTGATTTTGGTAGATTATAGGGTTATAACAAATATAATTTCTTGTTTTTTTTTTTCTGTTTTTGAAAAAAAAACCCCTGTGGTCTCTATATGACCACTGCCTGCTGCCATGCAGACATGTGGTCTGTATGTGGCCACTGTCCTACATGTTATAATGACATTTTGACAATAATTTACATTTTGTGGTTCCTATACGACATCGGCTCGTCACAAAAAAATAAAAATCCATGTGGTCGCTATGTGACCACTGCCTGGCTAAGGGTTAAGGTGTCAAAAAACGCTCTCTTGGGAAAACCCTCAACTTACTTTCATAAATAATATTGCAGACACTTGTGGGTTTCACTGTAGTCTTAGGGTCACCAGTATTATACCAGTATTGTACCAGTATTATAAAAGTGCTCTGTGGTTAGGATATATGCTTGCAAAAAGAAGTGGGTTGTCGGGCCCGACTCCCGGTACCGATCGCTGCAGGTTGATCTTCGGAAAGAATCGGTAATACGATTTAAGTACCTGTTCTTTTGTGAGTAAGCGCATAAGATAACACGGAACTACTTCATCCGCACTTATCGGTACCTACTTGTCTTTACCGGGAACTCGCTTCTTTATGCAAGCACCCTCAGGAAACCATAGCTTCAGCTTTCATTCTTCACGTATACAGGTTGACAGGAACATTGACGCGCAAACTGTTACCATAAAATCAGCACATGATTCCCGCGTAGAAATTGTTCGATGGTTATCAAAAAAAATCTTCTGTTTCATAGAAAAGTGGAATACCTACGCGAACAAAATATATGGACAAAATTTCAACGCAGGGGGTCAAAACCATGTACTGAACCCATGGTAATAGTCTGTGCGTCAATGTTCCCTGCCAACCTGTAATTATTTACCCAAATGAACTCTTCATATAGGTACTAAAACACAGTAAACTTTCGACATAAAACGCTACAAAAATTATTAAGAATAATAAATCGTCCATAAAAGATTTACCAGTCCGTGAGTAATGTTCATTATACGCGGATTATGTCACTCATTCATCAACGTTCAACGTTTACAGTATATTGGACACGTTCATTCATTTCTTTCACGTACTATCAATTTTATTCGTATGATTCGTAATTACACTACTGTCACTCAAAAGTATTTATTTGACGATATTGTGTTTTCTGTTTTGTATGGATGTTTTCAATAAAAATGGTTTCACGAAAAAAAAAAAAAAAAAAAACACTACACTCTGCACAGTTGGCTAATGAGTGCTAGACCGAAAAAAATTTGAACGTGACCGTCACGGCACTTTTGATTTAGTATGTGTTTGTGTGTTTACAAGCGTATGTCTACATAACTTTCTGCCCGCGAGCTCGTCCGCGTGAAAGTTTTTGTTCCCGTACCCCCGTTGCATCGCATCGCCTGCCCGCGCTATTACTTCGTTTTTGCTTTTAGTTCTTTCTGATTTTTTTCCAGCTCCTAATGGCCCTAGCATGGTGTTAATAACCTAAACAACAATGATTTTTCGAATCCGACTGGTAATTCTGCAATTACCAGTCGGATTCCAAAAATTATTTTAAGAGTAGAGAGGTTATAAAAAAAAAACAAAAAAAAATCTACAGATTAGCACGTTCGAACAAATAAAGAAACGATCTTTTGAGCTTTATAATTAGTATAGATATGTAGACATAATTGTAGGTATTACTATTCCACTGTATTCGTTTTTTTTTTTTTTATTAACTTACTCTCAAACGTCAATTTATTCCATTGTGCCTGATTTTTAATACATAAAATAAATCTAAAGGAACTTAGTTCCGACCGGGTGTTCCACGGCACTTTTCTACTTTTTAACCGACTTCCAAAAAAGAGGAGGTTATATGTTCGACTTTATGTAGGTTTTTTTTTAATGTATGTACACTGATTTCTCCTTCAATTGTGGGCCTATTTTAAAAATTATCTTTTTGTTTGAAAGGATATGCTCTCGAGGTGGTCCCACTCCCATTGTCACCAAGTCGGAATTTGATGAGGGAATCCTACGGAAATCGAGGGAAACCCTACAATTTTATAGGCTATAGTGATTTGGGTATTTTTTATTAACTCGTGCATTTGCTCTCGGAAAGTACCATTTGGAGAAGTGGAACTGATGATAAAGACCACAGATGGCCATCGGAAAAACTCAATAATAAGTATTTCACGGGTTGCGATTCGATTAGGTACTTTAATGAAGTTGCTAAGCAATTTATGCTCGACCCAATGCGTATGGTAAAGTGGAGCTGATGGTGACTTCTCTTCTCCTGGTTCCTACTAGGAGAACTCCTCAACAATTAACGTCCTGCATCGGGAAAAGCAATAATTTGTAAAAGGCGATGAGCAGTTGACATTGGGCTATTATAACTTAGATAAATTACAAACTGACCCACTAAAAAGTAAAAAACACTGACAAAAAAAAAACAACCGACTTCCAAAAAACACTACAAAGTGAAAAATAACTTTAATTTCGGAAGTCGGTGTCAAGAAACTAAAATACAGATCCAAAGACACCGAATTCCGAATTAAAGTTATTTTTCACTTTGTAGTGCTTTTTGGAAGTCGTTTGTTTTTTTTTTTTTTTACATTGCAGTCGAAATTTTAACGTAACCGTAACATTGTAACGAAATCCTACGTTATCTATGATGTAATTATTGATCGATTCTGGTCGCCATTTTTCCATGGGCTTACTTTGTCCGCTACCTTCCAACGGGAGGTAAGTCTTAAAGATTACTCGGAGGTCCTTAAGAGATTTCCGGCTTACACGACTTGGCTTCACCGTCTTAGTGAACTTTGCCACTTTGCAATGAAAACACGAAAGTGAGCATTTTATGAGAATAACTTAATATTTATAATATTTACTAATAAGTACTTATTTCGTTTCGTTTCGTTTCATTTATTCCTTTATTTCAGGCAACTAAGGCCCATAGAAATAACAATACATACTACAAACATACTTATAAACTAATACATACAAAAGTATCACAAATACAAATACAATTCTATAATAATATAACTTAAAAATTCTATAGGTAAATACATATTACATAACAAACTAATAACTACTGCACACGAAGTGTCGGCGTCGTGTTTCGCTGACTGGTGTCATGGCCACGAAACCGGCGATACACAACACCCTTCGGCCAGAACTCTTCTTTGAGGAACTTCTCGAGATGATGTGTCGGAACACGCACCACGAACGACTTGAAGTTCGTGTTGTGACGCGGCTCCAACTTCTCGACCCTCAAAGTCCAGTTGGTCTTCACGCGCAGGTACTCCACAATCTCCTCAACCTTCGTGGAGTGGTGCAGCCTGGACACGTACAGCAGCGTCGTCGGGATTGCTGGACGCAGCAGCATGTTGGGTCCTGCCGGCGCGGTGCCGCACTGGTTCCGACAAGGAGGCTTCTTCTTCTTCTTCTTTTCCACCTTGATGAAACCATCCTCGTCGCTCGTGTCCTTCCCTGGACCCTGCCTTACCAAAACGTTCTGGGTTTTAGACCGGCTTCGTTTACCCCCTTTTGGTTTTTCCGCTTGTTTTACCTGCGAGTCTTGCGATTGCGACTCAGCAGGCTTATAAGCGGCGGCTATTGCTGCGTAGGCTCGTTTGGGGGCCGACGATTCTACACAAATCTTATATAAGTGGGTCACTTTACTAACTGCCTCATTGGTCTAGTGGTCGCAAGTTCTACTACCAAGCAAGAGATCCTGAGTTCGATTCCCAGGTCGGGCAGTGTTATTGTATTTTTCTATCTGAAAATTCTCTGAAGCAGCTACCATGGCAGTAGACTCGCCCTATATTACATGGGGCGTAAAAATAATCGGCTAAATGTGGGTGTACTATAGGTAGGTACAGACGCCAGCATATCAAGCTGCTACAATATGTCAAATTTCTATAATAGATTCCAAGTTGATTGGTAAAATTTGACAGGGTCTGGTAGCTTGATGTGCTGGCGTCTGTACAACTCTGCCAAACACTTCAAAAAAATAAGGTGTGATATTAAAAAAAAAAAAAATAAACAAAAATATTTAAATAAGGTTACAAGTTGGGCACCGAGGGACACTAAGTATATATCCGCAATCATATGCGCACAACACAGGTCACGGCCGGTCGGCCGGCGACGCGTGGTAAATGTTTACCATCTTTTTGTACAAGCAGGTAACATAACAAGCTTATAACTTTGTGATTTTTCATGTTACAGTTTTGAAATTTTGTACATAGATTCTTTACATAAAAATACTAGACATGTGTTTCGGGTTTTGCATATACTAAAACTAATGTTGTATATTTTGCCTTCGATGGTTAGGCTAGCTACAATATAAATTACAGTACTGCAAGCTGTAATATATATTTCTGATAACCAACCTATGTTTATTAGAAATATGTTGTACAACGTGTAACGTTAAATGCGCAAAACCTGAAAATAGTTTGGTCAGAATAACGAGCAGAATTAATTGAACCACTTTTTAATATAGGTCACATTTTTCAAAAAATCTTCATTCAAAACGTTGCCGTGTCTATTTATTAATAGGTCAAGCAAGCCAAGGTCAGCGCGGCGCACCGGCCCGGTGACGACTCCTCCCTCGATAAAGCGTCGTCACAGACGCAAGAAACGATCAGAATGGCCAGTAAAACTAAAACAGCACATAAAACGTTTACAATTGTTTTAATGACTTATTTTCGCTCTGAAATAGGTCAATTGATTTTAAAATCAGTTGGGGTGTCTGAGGTTTTGAGCATTTAACGTTACACGTTGTATTTTACAGATGTGCGTGCCGTCACTTAAAAAAGTATTGAAAATATATCTTAATATGCCTATGTGATTTAGATACGTCTGTGATAGGCTTAAATTATTGTCTATTTAAGACAGAAGAGTTTAGTAATATATATCTGGCTTTATAGGATGTAATTAATCACCACACGCCTTATACTCCGTAACTACATAATCATTTAAACAGAAAAGTACAACAGTACCTACAACTCGGTCTACCCTTCCGGGAAATACAAGCTTGCATTAATAAACCCAACGTTGAATGAAAGTATTTATAGACAGTGAGACTCGATAAAATGAAGCACTACCTATTATAACATCTGTAGTACCTTTAGTATCAGGAATTTCGTCTGGCGCAATGATCCGTCCGTTGCATCTATAACTGGAATTCTGTCTGGAAAAGGGCTTACAGATAATTGGATTAATTCTCGGACATGATATTAGTCTAATCATAGTACCTACTACGGTACTGACCTTCAGTACTACAGGTTCCGGGAAGGTGTGTAATTGTAGTTGTATATTCTGCAGAATATTCGAGTGAATATCAATGTCTATTTGTGATATGAAAACAATTTTGCTGGCAGCTTTTTTAATTAATATGTTTTACAATATATGGTTTTCATATTATAGGGGTATGAGGGTGTAGCTGTAGAGTTTACTCATCCTCCATAGAAAAGGAAAGATCCTCCGACAAGACAGGTGTCATAACTGGTGGGGATTGAATTTTGGACGTTGTACATGTACTAGTCGTGTGGTACGGTAACTCTGCTTGCACGATGCAGGATTTTGCGTAACGTCTGTGTGATACGTAGTTCACATGTGGCGATGTAGATGCCGCCACAATATCAGCCTGTATTTATAGGTAGATGCTTAAGTAATGTATTACATAGTAAGTCCGGATTTGGTCCCATGTATTTATAGGAGGCTTGATTTCTTTTCTATATCTATACACTTGTGCCTAATTAATAACAGCCGCACGGGTCCATCGATCAGGTTAAGCTGCGCTTTCCGCGATTGGCCCGTGGATAGGTGATCATCTTCACATACTAAGACCCCCTCCGTGCCTCGGAAAGCACTTTAAGCCGTTGGTCCTGGCTGTCATTCGTGGATCTTTGACAGTCTTTACGGGTCGTCAGTAGCCCGAAAGTCTGACAACCAGTCTTACCAAGGGATATCGTATTACGCAGTAACTGGGTTGCAGTCGCTCCATGTAAAATACGGGTATTCAGCTGCATCAGCCGGGTCGAGTCACTAGTATTCTTAAAATTAAAATGTTAGAAACGTGCTAGAACTGGGAATCACACCCAGAACCTAACACTGGAACAGTAACATAGTTCCTTTACATTGCGACAAGTATTCAAACAAATATTTTCCTAACCCAGTGGAATCCCAAGTACCCAAAATAAAAGCACCAAATCAACACACTTTCCTATCTGACCTTACCTTAAACCGAACGATGTTAAGCCAAAGTACGGTCGGCAGCAAAGGTTGGTAGCGGCTTACGATAATGGAACACGTAGTGTCCAACATTAATTACTTAGTAGAGCCAAACATTCCTGACAACGCGGATAAGCCCATATTTTTATAGATTAACTTTCACGAATCTATTCAGGGACGTCGTATTTTTGCTTGTCATTTATTTATTTGATGAGGTTTATCGAATAGAAAATAGTGTAGTAATTATCGGGATATTGGTGTTTACTGATGACCAAGGTAGCTGTAGGTAGGCGATGGAATACATATTTTACCTACAGCCCTTGGTGATTTAAATAAGTAAAGTAAAGTAAAAAAGTTTATTGGCAGTATAAAAGAACAAACCTTACATACAAATTCCAACAATCCTGTAATATTATGAGTATTGATACATATAAAAAAAAAAGAAATTACAGTGGTTATAAATACCTGTGTATTTTATGCGGTTGTTTGAGCTAGATTCACACTGACCTCCGTACTAGTGAATACTGTATCACGGCAGGTCAGTCTTCCTCGTTCACAAACACACACACTTCTACATAACTACAGAAAGTTTTTTTGACTGCTAAATAAAATAAAACAAGACATTGATTTAAAAGTACGGCTACAATAATGCAGATATTTAGTGGGTATTATTGGAGATTAAACGAACTTACCTGAAGTGAAGTTCTATCCAAATTATACGAGTTGCTTCGTCCGAAGAGATTAAGATAACAATGTAGTAATACGTCTAGGGTATCGCCTTTCATCCACTAAGTTTGAATATTTTTTTTTTTTTTTTTTGTCGGTACTTTGTCTTCCTGATAGTTATGCCTGTACCGCCACTCATTTAGTTGAAAGCCTGGAACCTTTTTTAATATTTCACTTTAGGTATGGGGTTCATAGGGTTGGGAGGGAACTAATCTCTTCGGACGAAGCAACTCGTATAATTTGGATAGAACTTCACTTCAGGTAAGTTCGTTTAATCTCCAATTATACTTCGTTGCTTCGTCCTTCGAGATTAAGATAACAATGTAGATTTTGAAAGATGGTGAAATATTAAAACACTGAATTTTTATACTTAGGTACATGTATATTAATCAAACCTTACAAGTAATAAAGTAATTAAATTGTAGTTTTTCTTTAATTAGGGGTAGATAAATTTAAGTTATTAATTTTAAGTAATTAAATCTAACATCGATCAGAGGTTAGGATTGATAAGGCAAATTGATCAGTTTGTTCACATTGAATGTCTCTATGATAATATCTAGCGAAAACATTGGAGCTACCACTCCACCCAGCTGCTTTTCGTATCGTGTCAATATTGACACCAGCTCTATGAGCAGCTGAGGTGGCTGCGTGTCTGGTGGAGTGGGCAGAAAATACTGAAGTGTCAATTCCGCTAATTGATAATATATCTTTTATCCACCGACTGATGGTATTTGTGGTTACTGATTTATGTGGTTTTTTAATACTTATAAAAAGGCTATTGGCATTGTTTCTCAAATGTTTTGTCCTATCAATATATTCTATAAGAGCCTCAGCGGGACATATTTCCGGTCGATCTTTGTAAAATGGAATATTTAAACAAGGTTGAGATAAACCAGGTCGAGATGTTTTTAACAAATCGTTTATCTTGATCAATATAAGATTATCAGTGACGTTCATATTTTCTAATTTGATTTTGCTAATGGTTTGCACCCTGTGTGCAGTTACAAGTATGAGCAAAGTTACGGCCTTTTTGGTTAAATGTTCGAAACTTAAATTATTATTTGGGTACCATTTTGATAAGAATTCTAAAACTATTGACGGGTCCCAAGTGATATTATATTTTGGGGCTGGAGGACGAAGTCTGTAAAAACCTTTGAATAGCCTAGCAACGCGATCATCAGACCCTACTCTCGATCCTAAGATCAAAGACAGAGCGGAGCGATGACTGTTTAAAGATCCGTATTGTAAGCCGGAATGAAATAACTCAGTGAGAAAATACATAATCATCGGAATTGACGCCTCATGTATTTTGATATTGTGAGTCTTACAAAAGTTTACCCAACGTCGAATGGCAACGTCATATTGTTTTATTGACCTTTCAGATAAAGAAGCTATCATAATATCTAAAGATGATGGTGGTACTCCTCTGTTTCGTAACGCCGTCCTGATAACTTCCCTGCAATCAACGTGAGCTTGGGGACACTGTTGGAAATAGACAATAACACTTTATCAGAGGGTCTAAACTGAACTAATTCTGAACAGAGAAGTTTTTGATAAAGTGGAAACCAGGGTTGCGTGGGCCAAAATGGAACCACAACAATACCCTCCGCCTGGTCGTATATAAGTTTTCTTAATACTTTTAATATAACCGCAAAAGGAGGAAATGCGTAGAAACAAAGATTTGACCAATTTAAAGTAAAAGCATTCACAGCGCATGCTCCTGGGTCTCTATTCCATGAGACGTACTTAACACATTTGTTATTCAACCTTGATGCGAAAAGATCAATTTTTGGTTGCCCAAAGGCTCTCACAATCTTTTCAAAAGCATGATCTTTAATCTCCCATTCGGTATCGGGGTGAGATTTTCTAGACTCAGCATCTGCTATTTCGTTATCTTCCGAGCTTATGTATGAAGCGAATACAAATATACCACGAGCTTCACACCACTGCCACAAAGATTTTGTGATTTCAGTTAAATGTGGAAATCTTACTCCACCCATACGGTTGATATACGAAATAGCAGTTGTGTTGTCAACGCGTAGTAACACCTGACAATTTTTTAATCCTTTTGCGAATGTTTGTAAGCCCAAGAAAGCAGCCAGGAGTTCTAGACAGTTAATATGTTTGTTAGACTCTGTGTTACTCCACTGGCCACTGGCGGTCTCCGCACCGCATGCTGCCCCCCACCCTTTTTTGCTAGCGTCTGAAAATATTTCTAGACAGTAGCTGTCCCGTCTAATAGGATTCACTGCGGTATCAATAGATTTTAACCACCAGGAAAAATCGTCCTGCAAATACTGTGGTAAAGACATGTGGCTATCATAATTACCCGTTTTACACAATGCAAGGTATTTGCATCTTTCCATCTGCTTGGTGTAAAGCCAACCGTACTGAATCGCGGGGCAGGACGAAGTGAGGAGGCCTACCAAGCGAGCAAACTGTCTTATTTTACAACGAGATTTCAATTGAAACGATTGTAACTCTTGTTTAATTAGATTTCGTTTTTCCTTAGGAAGGCTAACATGAAATTCTTTTGTATCTATCACAAAACCAAGGTATTTGCAAATATTACTCGGAATCATACAACTTTTTTTTAATGTTAATTATGAATCCTAAGGACTCTAAAATATGTTTTGTCTGTAAAATATTATCTAAGCAATCTTGATAATTATTAGAAATGATACAAATGTCATCTAAGTAGATAGATGACAGATAACCTAATGATCTCAGTAAACAAATTACCGGTTTTAATAGCTTTGTGAACACAAATGGAGCTGTGTTTAAACCAAACGGCAAAACATTGAATTGGTAAATTTGACCCTCGTACCTAAATCGTAGGTACTTTCTATACGTCGGGTGTATAGGTACTAGAAAATACGCATCCTTTAAATCAAAGGTGGCCATGAAACTGTTTCTTGATACTAATTTTAATGTTGTTCTTAGATCTTCAATTTTGAAATGTTCTGTTACGATGTACTTGTTTAGAGACTTTAAGTTTAAAATAAATCTGTTTTTGCCATTGGGTTTTTTAATCAGGAAATAACTAGAAAGAAACTGTCCTTCACATGGTTCACAATGTGAAATAGCACCACTGTTTAGAAGGTCAGTGATGGCCACCTTGTATTTAAAGGACTCACATGAAGTTAATGCAGGTAAACTTGGTTCGTGTAACTGATAGACAGGTTTAGTAAACGGTATCTTGTAACCTCTTATCCACGATAATACAACGAGGTCATTAGTTATCAATTGCCATTGATCATAAAAGTAGGATAACCGACCTGCAAAACGTACCAGGTCTAGCGCCGCGGGGCTTGGCGCTGCTGCAAGCGCGGCTGCTGTCGCGGCTGCTGCTTTACACAATGCACCGGTCGCGGCCGCGGCGCCGGCGCTGTTCTCCTCGCTGTTCCCGCTTGCCGCGCTGTCGGGAACGGAGGCGTCTGGTTTAAAGTCTGGACAGGGGCCTGTCTCGGTCTCTGCGCTGGTGCAGGTCTTCGAACCTGTGTGTTTATTTTAATCTCAGCGCCTGATTTTGATATAGCTTTTGCAGCTTTTAGAGTATCGGTCAGATGTTCGCCAAATAGAAACTTATCGATTTCTGTATTGAACAGTTGATCTTTTATATCTTTCTTGATTGTAGAACATATAAAACTGCGCCGTGTCATGGACTCGCTGTGTTGTGAGTCACACATCAGTCGACCGGCTTCGATCAGTAATTTTATTACCGACTGATCTTTATAACCTGCAGAAAAGAGTATGCTTAGGGCTTCACTTATACAAGATATACTTGCTGTGACCTGCACCTGCTTATTCTCTAAAGCTTTGTCTTTTTTTATTAGCATCTCCGATAAGGCGGCCTTTATCTCTGGATTTAACTTGGGTGCATCAATCTTTGTGCAGTTTTTTGGAACCAGATGCTTATCAAGCAGCTCCTTTCTGGCATCCTTGGTCAAGCCTGTTGTTGCGATGTGTTCCCAGCGAGCAGATAACTCGCATCTAATGTCTGGTCCATATTTTTTATCCTTTGATGGAGTTTCGCCCAAGAGATTCAGAATCTCTTCGTCCAGCTCAGGAAGCGTTACTTCAACAGGTAGTTCCGATTCCCCTGCCTGTACTGCTTCTGTAGCAGGAACATCATGTATCGTCGAGGTGGACGTACCCGGTTGTGGCTCATCTGAGTCAATAATCGGAGATGACGCGACATCACCTTGAACTTCCATTTCAGCTGGAATAGAAAATGTACCAAATGTAGGTATCGGATAGAAAATAGCGCGGTGATAGTCCTCAAAACTATCCACAACACCAAGTTTATAATCCATACCGATATTCAGAATTACGAAATCGAGTGATAACATTTTGTTATGTAGGTACGTGGATATGATCACAACTACCAATGTTCCTAGTATACAACTAGTGGTTTTAGAGCGGCGATAGTCCTTAAAACTACCCACAACACTATGTTTTAGTCCGTACGGATATAAAATGCAATTATTATTAAGTAGGTCATTAACTAAAGTGAAGGCAACATTCCTTTCAAATGTACACAATCACTAGTAGTATATACCCAATGAATTGGGAATCCAAAATTATGTGAAGGTAACATCCCCATAAGATGTACACAACACTATTTAAGATAATATGACATCATGTCAGATTATGATACGGATATAGTCCGAAAAACTATTCACAATATCTTCCGTTTGTAAAAATAACACTTCAGCTTACCTTCATGGTCCGATAGTACCGGCGACATAATAATATTCGTCGACGAGCTACTACTCTCGGAACAACTTCGAACACGCGACCTTCTGTCGCGTTTATTAAGTTTCCTTTCGAGTTTTCGAATCTTCTTTCTTAAATAATCACTGTCGTCGTTTTTGTGACTACGTTTTGGCATCTTTTTGCACAATTCAAATGAAACGAAGAAAATAACGTGGTGATCGGCGACGCACTAAAACGCGAATGAGTGGCGGTACAGGCATAACTATCAGGAAGACAAAGTACCGACAAAAAAAAAAAAAAAAAAAAAATATTCAAACTTAGTGGATGAAAGGCGATACCCTAGACGTATTACTACATTGTTATCTTAATCTCGAAGGACGAAGCAACGAAGTATAATTGATCATTTGCTGATTTGATGACGAAGATAATGAGGGTAAGTATAAAATATTAAAAGTATAAGCAAAATGTTCAGATAAAAAAGTTGGATTTTATGAGTCACGGTTATGACCTTATATAACATCAAAATACAAGAAATAAGATAAAAATAAATTGTGTCGATAAAGACTAAAACAACAATAACGACCAAAAAGAAAGCAAATAATAAAACATAAGGGATAAAATTTTTTTTTTTTTTTTTTGAGAGTGGAGTGTAGTAGTGAATGCGTGTGTAGGTGTGTGTTGCAAAGAATGAGAATGTGTATTATAAAAATATGTATGTATTATTTTAATAGATTTTCTGTATCATTATAGTTCATTTCGATGAGATAATTGTTTAAAGTTTTTTTGCAAACAGAGAGAGTCGAATCGTGTAAATTAATGGTCTTCGACAATTTGTTATATAAATATGGCCCGAGATGGTCAAAAAATTTATCTGAAAAGACAGTCTTACGTTTAGGTATGGAGTACACCAGATCTTTTCTTCGTCTTGCAGTGAGATTAGGTGTCGGTATCTTAGAGTGTTGAAGTAATATAGCATTAATTATAAATATTTGTCTTACAGTGAGCAAAGATAAATTCTTGTATAATAGGTGGGTAGGATATCTAAATTTCTTAAAGCTCATTACTTTTAATATTGCTCTCTGAGCTCTTTCGAGGCGTAACATAATGGTTTTTGATGCACCTCCCCAAACTGTGATACAATATGATAATACTGACTGACATAAAGAAAAATAAATAGATCTAAGTAGTTTGAGGTCACATATATTACGAAGATTTTTAAATACATAGATCAATTTCCTAGCCCGAGTTATAACGGTACCGATATGTTCCCCCCAGTTAAGGTTTTGATCTACTATCAAGCCCAGATATTTGATCGAGGATCCTTTTGTGAGGCAATAGCAGGAACAGGTTAAAGCACTTTTGCAAGTATGCAACTTTATACGCAAGTCGTTTGCAGGTTGCGTGTTATTCCTAATGCTAAAGGTTAAATATCTTGTTTTCTGTGCATTCAAAGTGAGAAGATGGTGATCAAGCCAAGATGTAACTAAAGAAAATCCTTCATTAGCCAATCTGAATACTTCATTCCACGTGCGCCCATGAAATAAGAGTACCGTGTCGTCAGCAAAGGAGATTATTTGTCCTTGTTTCAGATTGAGACCACTCAAGTCATTAATATAAGCGAGAAATAATGTAGGACCCAATATACTGCCTTGTGGCACGCCGAATCGGACATTTTCCTGCTGACTGAAATGATATATATTTAAGACTGTATAATACAACGTGTAATGCGCAAAACCTCAGACACCCCAACTGATTTTTAATTCAATTGACCTATTTCAAAGAGAAAATAAGTCATAAAAAAAAATTGTAAAGGTTTTATGTGCTGTTTTAGTTTTACCGGCCATTCTGATCGTTTCTTGCGTCTGCGACGACGCTTTATCGAGGGAGGAGTCGTCACCGGGCCGCTGCGCCGCGCTGACATTGACTTGCTTGACCTATTAATAAATAGACACGGCAACGTTTTTAATGAAGAATTGTTGAAAAATGTGACCTATATTAAAAAGTGGTTCAATTAATTCTGCTCGTTATTCTGATCAAACTATTTTCAGGTTTTGCACATCTAACGTTACACGTTGTATATAAGGTCCCATTAAAATAGATGGACAAACTTTTAGAAACCATGCAGACCACCAAAATATGGACAATGGTAAAAAAATATAAAAGAAAAACGCAGGGGCCCATGGCTAAATAATAAAAACCGCACAAGTCGATCGATCAGGTTAAGCTACGCTTGCGGCGGTTGGTCTGTGGATGGGTGACCATCTTTACATACCGAGACCCCTCCGTGCCTCGGAAAGCACGTTAAGCCGTTGGTCCCGGCTGTCATTCTTAGATCTTTGACAGTCGTTACGGGTAGTCAGAAGCCCGAAAGTTTAACAACCAGTCTTACCTAGGGGTATCGTATTACCCAGTAACTGGGTTGTGGATGTCAGATAGGCAGTCGCTCCATGTAAAATACCGGTATTCAGCTGCATCCGGTTAGACTGGAAGCCGACCCCAACATAGTCGGGAAAAGGCTAGGCAGATGATGATGGTCAATTTTAGTAGGTATAGGCGGATTTTCGTTAATGAGCTGAGGAACAATGGGTCAAGTTATACACATTTTATAATGTTGAAAAATCTGATTAGGATGTTTGTATCTTGGTTGGTCAGAGACCTAAGCCTGACCTAGACCTGACCAAAGTCAGAGAAAATAATTTGATAAGTCCTCATCATCAGCCTACACCGGTCCACTGCTAAACATATCAATCAATCAACTCAGCCTATCGCAGTCCACTGCTGGACATAGGCCTCTCCCAGACTGCGCCTTAACACCCTGTCCTCCGCCTTCCGCATCCAGTCTACCCCAGCCACCTTCTTTAAGTCGTCCATCCATCTAGCGGGGGGGCGTCCCACACTACGCTTGCCGATACGCGGTCTCCACTCCAGGACTCGTCTGCTCCACCGGCCATCGGACATCTGCTAAACATAGGCTTCTCTTAATGCACGCCATTCAAGCCGATTTTCGGCAACTCTCATCCAGCTGCTACGAGCCATCCTGCGAAGAGCGTCGCTTCACCTAGCCAGAGGGCGTCCTACCTTACGTTTGCCGATTCGCGGTCTCCACTCAAGAACTAGGTAATTTGATAAGTAGGTAATGATTATTTTAAGAGTTGTAAAGTTCTTCAGCACAGCTCTCAGTTTATTTAAGTCAATGCCCGCCTGAAAGGGCATTGACTGAAAGAAACTGAGATAAGTTTGGTAATGCAGATGTTCATATGCAACAATGACTACCTACTTAAAAAAGCAGGCCAATCATGCGAAAATCAAACTTTGCCCATGAAAGAAAAACTTTAGCTCACGCATGGGTGAAAACTAACTTCTATTCTGCTGGTCCATTATGTAAGAATCTCACCGTAAAAACCTAGGTGAAGTGAGCTCAAACTGAAAGCTGCCAATAGTGTCAATCATGCCAAGAATCTGTAGTTAACCAATCCTAAATCAATCAATAATAATTTGTTCATAAAAACATGGGCACTGTTCCTGTTGACAGCGACGCGGACGAATTTGTTGATGCCCTATGATTATTTTGTTAATTGTTCATACACATGTACAGACGCCAGCACATCAAGCTACTACAGTCTGTCAGATTTCTTTAATAGATTTTCAAGTTTATCGCGAAAACATAAGGTTCAGAGTTGATTGGGAAAATCTGACAGTTTCGGGTAGCTTGATGTGCTGGCGTCTGTACATAATATTATTATTTTAAATGTTAGCTTATATTATGTAAATATTTTATTGACTTAATAAATAAATATCAATAATCGAATCCCTCGCCATTCGATTACGATGTCACAGAAGATGAGGCCTTAACTGTGGAAGGCCTCATCTTCTTGTCACGGGAAGTGTCAACCAGCCGTTTCGAAACTACACGAAATCGAAATGTCGAAAAACAAAATATCTCTAAAAAAAAAAACTACGTTTTGACATTTTCACTGTGATCCTCGTATACCGAGAAAGGATAGTAATAATAAGGCTAATAGAACCGGACTCAATAATGAAGAGGGCAGGAAGCTGCTCACCACGATATATTATTTACCTATTCAAATTTTCAAATTCAAATTCAAATTCAAATTCTTTATTTCAGACGTAAGTCCATAGTGTTAGTAGCAACAAAATAACTTAATGACTAGTGTTAGTAATAAGGAGGAGATACTAGAATGGAATATCAATTGGTATGGATCCTCACCCAGTGGCGCAGCAGAGGGGAGTCCCACCTATCTGAGAACACGCTCAGGAGACTATTGGTGGCGGTGCGTAGCCGGCCGGCTATGGAGGCGGTCCTTTTTCTTATAATAGCGTAAAAATCGTCTGTGCGCACCTCCGCAAACATAGTGGACGCACTACAACGCCACGACAGCCCCAACAGTATCCTAAACGCGTTATTATATTGGACACGCAGATCGCTGTATGTCCTCTGCGTAAAGCGGGTCCAAAGACTGCACGTGTAGAATGATTGACAGAAAGCTTTGAAAAGAGTGACTTTAACTTGATTTGTACAACGTGCAAATCTTCGAACCAGCATATTACATCGAACAGCCAACGACCTGCGCTCCCTCTCTATATCCATATTGTCCTTAAGATCATCAGTGACCCAATGACCCAAGTACTTGAATTTAGTCACCCATGCTAAAGGAGTGCCACAGAGCGAAACACCGGGAATATCAGAATAGTTTATGGCACTCGCCTTAAACATAATAAGTTCGGTTTTTTTAACATTGTACTTGAGCCCATGGGACACTGCATAGGACTCACAAATAGCCACCAGTTTCCTCAAAGCGCCGATCGATGGGCTTAGCAGCACCATGTCATCCGCATAACTAATGTTGTTCAAACAAACGTCATCAATGTGACATCCAACTCTGGTGCTGCTAAGCTCACCGACCAGTCGGTTTATGTACAAGCTGAAGAGGCGTGGTGAGCTTAACCCGCCCTGCCTCACCCCGCACTCCAGCTCGCACACATCCGACTGAGCCTCCGCCCATCTGACACTATTCCTCTGGTGGTAGTACCAATAACGAAACAAGGATGTAACTTCATTCGGTAGTGTTGTATCACTCCGCAACTTATCCCATAGTACCTCGTACGACACCAGGTCGAACGCCTTCGACAGATCCAAAAAACAAGCAAAAACAGGTGTTTTTCGGGAAGTATAATATTGAACAGTTTGCTTGAGGCACAAAATGGCGCTTTCCGTGGATAAACCAGATTTAAAGCCAAATTGCGCGTCATGGAGTTCGACGTGTTTAGCCAACTGTTGATCAAGCAAACTGTCCAAGACCTTGGCGACTATCGTGGCCAACGAAATAGGCCTGTAATTGGACACGTCAGAGGCGTCCCCTGTCCTGTCTTTAATAATCGGAACCACAACTGTACGCATAAGGTCCTGCGGCAAATAACAGTGACTGAGACATAAATTAAACAGAAGAGCAATAACCCTATACAGGTGTGGCCCCGCATGCCTCAGGTGCTCGACGCTAAGGCCGTCGTGGCCAGGCGATTTACCTCTTTTCATTTTTTTAATAACAGTAGCCACCTGTTTAGCTGTAAATATTATGGCAAGCTCACCAGACCCCGACAATTTCCCCTCATCATCGAACACCCGCCGGTCTATTTGCAAGAGAGACTGTACCTTAAAATGTCTTTGAAAAAGGTTGGCAATATCTTTCGGTTCACTCAGACCCGCTACACTTGCAGGGAGACTCGGCTTGGTATTTAATTTGTTAGTGGATTTCCAGAATTTAGAAAACTCTTTTTTCGAATGACTTTTAGCCAAAATATCTAATTTAATTTGTTGTTGATTATTTTGAATAAATTTCAATTTAGTTTTAAAATTTCTTCTTGTTTCGCGCATTTTCTCGTACAGAGACCCCTGTGTGGGTGCACCGTGCAATAGCCACGTTTGGTAATACGTACGAGCCTCCCTATGAGCGTCGCTGACATATTTGTTCCAGCCTGTGACATATTTATGTCTCTTAATGCGATTACTGCCAACATATGTATACTGTGCACCCTCTTGGAGAGTAGATACAATTTCCAAATACAAATTATTAATTAATAAGTTATGATCCTTATTTTTACACATTTTATGAGAACACGCGATACATTCATCGGGAAAATCTATCAATTTTAGTTTATCATTGCAATACTCATAATAATTATTAATTTGATCACTATTTCTTTCACCCCAGCGCACATTATTACTAAGAGAATTCTGAGCTGGTAATTTCTGATTAATTTTAGTTAAGTTACACTCAAACAAAACAGGATAATGATCAGACTGGTAAACACCATACGAGACTGCTGCCTTAGTAATTAAGTTTTTGGCTGCACTTGTTATCAAACAATGATCTAACCAACGACGCGAGCCGCTTGCTTGACAAACAAACGTATGTGTATCTTTCGGCAGGAGCTCATAGTCCGCGCAAAACCATGTCTGGTCATTACAAATTGAAGCAAGTTCATGAAAAAACCGCGAGCCAGGGTTGGCATTAAAATCCCCCAGTATAATGACACACTCAATACTACTACTTTCAATTATAGCTACAATCTCACTGAAAGTTTGTGTAAACAAAGTCAAATTGTCACTCTTACCGTTATCGTAGGGCATATACACTGAAAATATCAACATAGGACGGCTTTCGTATTCAACCTTTATGGCTACTAATCGATCACTGAAACACTTCACTGTTGATACAGATGGAAACACAGATTTTTTCCACAGCAGTGCCACTCCACCGTATGGTCTTCCTGTGATCACTTTAACGGACGTGTCAATAGCTGATTTGCCGTTGTACGCGAAGTTGTCGTCTATGTTTCCCAGAAATCCCACATCGTGTGGCCAAATCCAGGTCTCTTGGAGCGCAATGATATCGGCACTCTTGCATAGGTTTCTCACACATTCCACTGACCTGTACACACCTTTACAATTAAAAGTAGATAACGTTATTTTACTTTTATCGTTAAGAGCCATTATTTATTGGAGTCTTGTTTGTAGACGGGAGCTGAGTCTTATCGGAATCCTTATCCTTTTTAAAAAACACAAATCGTCTAAAGCGTATTCCTTCAGGCCAAAGGCTGTCATCTAAAAAGGTGTCTAATTTATTTTTGGAGACAAATATCTTAAACGCATTATACGTCCTTTCTGTTTTCATATTAATTTTCTCCAGCTTTACGGTTGCCTGAGTCTCAGTTTTAATATAATCACAAATATCGGCTTCACTAGTTTGTTTATCAACATTCGAAACAAAAAGCGGGACAAATGATTCCGCCGCTTTAAAGTTCCCCATTGTAGCAGACTGAGCCTTGCCTATCCTGCCAGTGAATCGGTTCTTTAACTTTTTATTTTGAACAACTTTCCACTGTCCGTCATGTTTCATTTCTTTCCATTCACCCTTGCTTACTACTTCAGCCATAGTCAGTTGTTTACTCGAAAAATCATTGATACTCGTAACATTCCTACCCAACAAAGTTGAGTTTACTGGAGCCAATGCGACAGAGTCATGCGTAACTCCGTTCGAGTTACAGAGAGAACGATATTGCATAGAAATGTTTATGTCCGGCACGCTGTCATCCATGCCGGTGCCTGTTTCCACAGTGGTGGCGAGAGGGCATGATGGCGGTATCGGTGGCAGCGGCTCGGTACTTGTTTCATACGGCGGCGCCGGCGGTGATGACTCAGAAACATGCGACAGGCCGAACGGTCCGCTGTCCAACAGATACCCTCCTCTACGCATATTAATGTTCGAATTAATATATGACACAGGGCTATTAACGGACATTCTATCCTTCTTTTGTTTACTTTCTAAGTCTTCTTTCGTCACATAATTTACTTTTATCTGCTTTATTTCTTCACGCAAGAACACTAAGTCCTTTAATAACTTCGTTACATCGATGTGGTCAAAACAAAACGGGAGGTAATTTCTCTAAGTTGTAAGCTACAAAAACCGGTAATTGATCAGGTTCAGCTGTTTTTAATACCGTTAGCATATCTTCAAGATCCTTTTCTTTTTTCTGTTTACGCCTTGATACAAGCTTATGTTTTGTTTTTAGAGATGAAAACAATAACTTTTTTGCACTGTCAATGTCTTCCTCAGAGAACGCCGATACACAAATTCGTATTAAGCTTTCATTATCCATCACATCAAGTTTATTCCGAATAAACGCTAGCACCTCACATATTACTATGTTACAATTTACGCACTTGAGCGTATTTACACAACACTCGGACATTGTAATATTAACTTTATTTCGCAGCGACCGCTCGGGAGTGCGCGCGCGCGAGGACTGAATACTATTGTCCAGTGAAGGGACAAAGGGCACGATTTGTGTTTGGGTAATTTTCTACAACTGTGTCTGTAGACGAGGGATAATAGCATTTTATGGATTGGAAAATTTCATTTGTTAGGTTCTATTTTGAGGAGAAAGATCACTGTGGCCTTCTGAGTCTCATAAGTCGTAATAATTGGAACCGTGCTACCTTCTGACGTTTCACAAGGGCCCATGTAGGTTTATGTGAAATAAAATATTTTGCTAAATTTAGATTGCTTTTTAACCTTTATCGTTATAACACGTTTTTTGCAAATTCTGTCCTTATGAATGTTAGAAACAGTGAAAAGTTTATTGTGTGGCAGTATATATCCAACTTGTATCAAAATTCATACTTATACATGTAAGTATAACTTGACAGGCCTGCTGGTCTAGTGGTTAGTGGCCCTGACTGCTATGCGCAAGGTCGTGGGTTCGATTCCCGCCTAGGACAAATGTTTGTGTGATGAGCACGATCATTTGTTCTTTGTCTGGTTGTAATTTATCTTTATGTACCTATGTATTTAGAAATATATATGTATGTTTATCAGTTGTCTAGTACTCATAGCACAAGCTCTGCTTAGTTTGGGACTACATGGCGTTGTGTGAAAGTTGTGGAATATTATTATTATACAACCTCTTGTTTGATGAAGTTAGTGATATGATTGCCGATATATTCTGTAAAAATGTCACCGTGAAAACGTAGGTGAAGTGAGCTTAAAGTGAGCTATCAATAAGCTCAATCCCTATAAGATCAAGGGGAACGCCTGCTCATTTCACCTAAGTTTCCACGGTGAGATCGTTACAGAATAGATACGCTGATATAGTGATTTTCTCTCGCGAAGCGGCTCGCGCTTTACTTGTGGTTACCAAGTATACAAACACGCTCTGAATGTGTGTGTGAGCGCAGGAGCTCTTCGTACCGTCCGAGACAATGGCGAAGGCGGAAATGTGTGTGCGTCTATGTGTGTTACATACTCACACTATCCGCCTGCACGCACACCTTTACAGCGTATTTGTACACTTGTTTACCACACATGTAAAGCGCGCGTCGTTTCGTGAGATGAAATTACTATACGAAAATGTAAAATAAAAGTAGAAAGAGCGACCTTCATTATACATACATGTCGTGTAAACCATTAAACATACATACTCGTATATGTACCTGTTATTAGTTGAGGAAGCTAATATAATTTTCCTGAATTCCTGTAACTCTCTTTTCGGGTATTTTCCGTATTGTAGTCAATAACCTTTCGTACCGCTATCCGACATTTTTGCTTATTAGTCCATTCGCACGAATTTACTCGTCCGAAAAGGGCGAATTGTCACTTTTACATATATTTTCCGTGATTATAGGTCTATTTTGTTTTTTTTTTTGTCCTTTATTAGTTATTCGACACGTTAAGAGGGTTCATGCGTTAGAGCCATGCTGGAGTCAAAATTGATGATTTCCGACGGACAATAAAACCATAATGTGTTTAATTTATAGATGAGATATTGACGTCATATTATTAGGAATTTTATAATCTAGTGCATGGCTGAAAAACATTTTCAATTTTTTGTTTAGTTTTCTCATCAGAACCGTTTTTATGCAAGCCTTTTTTAAAACTAGCGATCGACGGTCTAAGCAGATGCTAGATATTAGTAAAACCATATATGACAAACTTATTACAACATTACTTTATAAAAAATAAGAACTTTTTTTAGTGCATGGCTGAAAAAAAAACACGATTACTGTAAGTTTTCATTCAAGAAAAGTATATTCAAAAGTGTCAATTGTAGCCACTTTTCGAGATATTAAACGTGTTAGTTTAGGATGAAATCTGAAATATTTATATTTTCTTTTAGACCTAGTAAATTAAGACATTTATGTTCTAAAACATGGTTCAAATATTTTTTTAATAACTTATATGTTTATTTTACTATGAATTATTTAGTATTGCTATATAATCGGCGCGGATTCACGCCACCGCTCATTGCCGGCTGAGGCCTTTCAGAGACAGGACGTGTGTCGCTCCCATCGCTGCGTGTCGCGTAAAATATTATCGTACTTTCGCGAGTTTTTAGCGCGACTGGGACATATTGATACTTTTTATTATAATATATTTTTATTATATTACAGAACTTTGGTGAGTACATATTTTAATGTATTCAATTAACTTAAGAAGATTAAAGTAGACTTCTTTATGTATGTTTCGATTTTACTTCTTTTTAGATATGGCTAACAAAAGGCGCCATACGGGAATAAAAAGAAAAAAATATGAAAATTTAGCCAAGGCTAATGAAGCTAAAAGGTAAGTTACCGAGGACCCACTTTTTAACTATGTAACAGGTTATAGCCAATTCATACTTTTCTTACACGGGGATAGAATTCGTAATAATTTGCGTTTATTCTGTCTTATAATCTCATAAACTGAATTGACCATTCTGGGGTTGTCAGTTTTGGATAGTTGAGAATATACCACTGAAACGAGGTGGGTTCTCTACTTATAAAAAAATATCTATATTAGGTGTAATTAGTAAACCATAAGAAACAATATTATACTTACTTACTACTTTCTGAAGTCAATATAATTTTTTTAAATTACTTTTTGTCTGGGTATTTTTATGAAACACAGTAGTAATAAGATAAAATTAATATCCGATTCATTGTTATAGGCAGAAAAGAGAAGTTCAAATATTTCAAAATGCTGTTGTAAGTTTTTTTTTTTTTACTTCTTTATATTTTATGGCAATTTTTGAGATTTTATATCTAAACAGACACGTGTTTCCTTTATTTTGAATTAGCACCTATTAAACCAAAACTAAATAAGACATTTCTTCGTTATTTATTTATCTCAAGCCGACAATCGATCGCCTGTCGTGGTGCTTCTTATGGTTTGTGTCACTTCATATTATACTCTGCATATTATTTTCAGACTCAACAAAAAGAAAAAGTCACTGAGAAAACACTGGAATTCACTGGAAACACAGGAAAACTTGCAGGCGTTAGAAACGGTTCCAACTCAAGATCCTGACCCAGGAAATCTTGTAAGAATGACTTGGACATTTGTAAACATATTTTAGCACAAATAAAACATTGTTGTGTCTCAAGCCGACAATCGGCCGCCGGACACGATGCTTACGGTTTGTGTCACTAACCGACACAAACCGACCAACATGTTATTTTCAGACTCAACAAAAAGAAAAACTCAGTGAAATAACACTGAAAATTCAGGAAAACTCGCAAGCATTAGAAACGGCTTCATCTCAAGATCCTGACGCAGGGAATCTTGTAAGAATTACTTGGTCGTTATATACATATTTTAGCACAAATAAAACATTGTTCTGTCTCAAGCCGACAATCGACCGCCGGACACGATGCTTACGGTTTGTGTCACTATGTTATACCTACATGTTATTTTCAGACTCAACAAAAAGAAAAACTCAGTGAAATAACACTGAAAATTCAGGAAAACTCGCAAGCATTAGAAACGGCTTCATTCCACTATACATAGAGTACTCACGGAGGATTTATGTCTGGTCAATAAAAGTGCAGTGTGGGTGCCCCACACTCTGAACACGGATCAGAAGGAGTTTCGTTATAAAACTGCGCGTAGCCATTTATCGTGGTATCGCCGTAAGAAAAATATACTTAATTAATTAATTTATTTATTTTTTATTTATTTCGGGAAAACAAACAGCTACACAAACATCGTAATAAACAGGCAGTGAGAAAAAAAAGACATTACATATGTGTAGCTCACGACGTTATCCACATCTTAAATACTACAAAATTATTATGGAACTATTTGAACACGAGTGAGACATAAAAGGCAAAATCTTAAGACAATTTTTTTTTTATTAAAGGAGCAGAAACACTATTTTTAAACAACAATAGAAAAAGAACAAATCAAAACAACTAAAAATCTGAGTCACTAATTAATTTTATCAATGAGCTTCTAAACTTATTAGCAGACAATGTAAACAAATCTAAATTTGTGAACATAGTGTTAAAATTATTAGCTATACGACGAAGAGGTGCGCGAACTCCAGCGTTAGTGCGGCAGGAGGAAATGGCAAAAAGTGGACGTGTGCGCACCTGTCGTCCAATGACAGTTCTCGGAACGACGTAGCTTAACTTATTAGTGAGGTCTATGCAATCATATCTGTTAAGGGTCGAATTTTATACTCCTCGTCAAAGACATCAGTCACGATGTTGGGTGGAACCGGGCACTTCAGCTGAACATTTACCACGTGCAGAGCTACATGAACGAAAAATACTACTAATAGTACCTATGGATGTCAGAGGCATTGCTTTTTGGAGAACTTATGATGAAAATACAACTATGACTGGAGAGCGATATAAGTCATTTTTAGAAGAAAATATTCCTATTTGGGCAGACGAACATCATATAACGAGTCCTATAATTTTACATGATAACGCCAGACCGCACAAATCAAAAATAGTTCAGAATTTAATTGAAGAAAAGGATGGATTGAAATTATTCAGCCGCCATATTCCCCGGATATGAATCCTTGTGATTTCAATTGTTTTGGCCATGTGAAGAGGAAATTGTCGGGTACTCGATACAATAGCAAAAAGGAGTTAGATATTAAACTAAAGAGCATTATTGATGAATTAAATGAAAGTGGTACTTTAAATGGTGTTCAAGATTTGCCAGCAGTCTGGGAGCGAGTGGTTAATAGTGGTGGAGATTATTGATTAGTGTCACAAGGTTATATAGTATAGTAGTCAGTTTTTGTAAAATAATAATAATAATAAAAAAATATGACACTGGAAGTGGGATGACCTAATATAATATTAATCGTTGTAGGACTTTACATTTGTACTACATTTCTAACTTTTCACCCCTGATTAGTATATATATACTTTATAAAGTATCCAAAACTATTATTTCACAAGGTTGTAATAAAAATAAGAATAGTAAATAAAAATCAACTAACGGTTAAATAAGTATCATTATACATAACTCAACGGATCAACATGGGTTAGTTTGACTATAATGTCAGAGAGCACACCAACTCTACGCACACAGACACGTGCGCATCTGTGTGAGTGCAAAGAGCACTGCAATTACCTAAACTTGGTGCCGCGGATTTGGCGTTAACGCTCTTAAACACGTGGTCATAAAATGGTTACATAACTTCTTACAATTTTGTATGCACGTGTTTCTGGGACAAAGAAACCTATTTTCTTTCTTCCTTTAACAAATCAAAAATACCAACAATTACACCACATACAGGTTGTTTAAAAAAAAATATCCGTTTTTTTCGGAAGAAATGTAAACCGTTATTTTCCGGCGCGATAGTGTCTGGTCTGTCGTCGTACTAATTAGACGAAGCCACTTCACCCGAGGGCCCTCGCTCTAAGGCAAAAGAGTTTCTTTGCGGGAGTACACGACGCGGTCTACTTAATTTACATGTATTCTGTCATCTATGCTGAGATCGAAATGAAAGGGGAAGTGAGTTAACTACCGCTTATGTGTGGAGTGGATTGAGAGATGTGTTGTATTTGTGTTTTCTGATAAATTTTTGACTTAAAAAAATTTAATTGGAATTATTGAAGTAGGTACAAGCCGTGTGCCTAATAGGATTTCCCAATGGAAAAATAACGACCTTCCACTAAAACTTTCACCCCCTATTTAACCCTTTTAGTGGATGAATTTTCGTAAATCCTTCCTTAATGCTCGACTTTTTTATATGTGGAAGTCTCGTGCAAAATTTTAAGCACTAGATGCTTAAAATTTTGCACGAGACTTCCTTTTCCAGCCGTGTAGGCTGTGCTTTATCTACCAATGAATTTAAGTGTTGTATCTTCAGTTTTTCTATACAACGTGTAACGTTAAATGCGCAAAATAGTTTGATCAGAATAACGAGCAGAATTAATTGAACCACTTTTTAATATAAGACACATTTTGCAAAAAATCTTCATTAAAAACGTTGCCGTGTCTATTTATTAATAGGTAAAGCAAGCCAATATCAGCGCGGCGCAGCGGCCTGGTGACGACTCCTCCCTCGATAAAGCGTCGTCGCAGACGCAAGAAACGATCAGAATGGCCAGTAAAACTAAAACAGCACATAAAACCTTTACAATTTTTTTAATGACTTATTTTCTTTCTCTGAAATAGGTCAATTGAATTAAAAATCAGTTGGGGTGTATGAGGTTTTGCGCATTTAACGTTACACGTTGTATATATTTGTCTGGTTTTACAGATAAAATAATCACTACTTTAGTCATTTAAACTTATGAAATTCTAGCAAGCGAAATAAGCCTCTAATGTTGCCACTGCTGGGACACAGGCCTCCTCACTTCGAGAGGGAGTGGGCTACCTAACCTACCACGCGGGCCCAGTGCGGGTTGGCAGATGTCGCATGTCTTCGAATCTTTAGTCCTAGGATATGCCGGTTTCCCCACAATGTTTTCCTTCACCGTTTTTGAGAGCAAAGGTGATAAAAATAGTTACACAAAGTAAAGCGCCTGGCTGGTTTTGAACCCATAACCTATAATTCGTAAGTCGGAGCCGTTACTAACTGCTCGTTTTCCAGCAAGCTTCAAATCAAGCAAATAAAAAAAAACCGGCCAAGTGCGAGTCGAATTCGCGCACCAAGTGTTCCGTATATACAGCGTGTAACGGAAGGGGGGTATCAACCCTGAAGGAGGTGAATGTGCTCATGAAACTCAACAACTTTTCCCAAAGAACATAGGTCGAAATATGAAAAAAAAATTTGGCCCTCCCTTACAAAACTGACTACCAGCTGATTGATTTATTTAGGGCCAAATTTTTTTTTCATATTTCGACCTATGTTCTTTGGGGAAAGTTGTTGAGTTTCATGAGCACATTCACCTCCTTCAGGGTTGATACCCCCCCTTCCGTTACACGCTGTATATGTAAAAACGGCAATTTAATTTCCAAGATTCCATTACATACAAGTGAAGCTAATAGAAGCGTGTTAAAAATCACGTTTGTTGTATGGGAGTCCCCTTAAAAATTTATTTTATTCTGTTTTTTGTATTTGTTGTTATAGCGGCAACAGAAATACATCATCTGTGAAAATTTCAACTGTCTAACTATCACGGTTCATGAGATACAGCCTGGTGATAGACGGACGGACAGCGGGGTCTTAGTAATAGGGTCCCGTTTTACCCTTTGGGTACGAAACCCTAAAAATGAATTACCTTTTCACCTAAATCATACTCAAACACACAAGCTTTAGAACGTGTATTGTATAAGAGGATGATAAATTAATTTCCCTATTGAAAACGTTGTTTGTTAAACAACACCCTGTTAATGGCACGTTAGCTGATTAACTTGGGGATTGCGTCGGGGACGATGGCATCCGCGAGTGAGACACGTCTTTATAACGTTATTTTACTTAATTATATGTAAGTGATTCAGTTATCTTACGCGTTTCTTAAGACGATAATGGCGACGAAAATCACAATTTTATTGATCAATAGACACGCTTACAAATTCTGCCAATTTTATTTTGATATAACTAGTTTCTGCTCGCGATTTCGTCCGCGTGAAATTTCTTGTTGCCCTGACCCACACCTTCGCCACATCTTTGAGGTTTGTACACGTGCAAATGTGTGCGTGAACTTTAGTAGCGTTGGCTGTTGTGCGTAGCGTAAAAAACCGGCCAAGCGCGAGTCGGATTCGCGCACGAAGGGTTCCGTACGGCGAAAATTAATTTATACAAAAGTTTAGGTCTTTTATTTATCGATTGAGGCAGTACGAAGTCTGCCGGGTCGGCTAGTTATCTATAAAAACCATGTCTGTTGTATGGGAGGCCCCTTAAATATTTAATTTATTATGTTTTTTAGTATTTTTTGTTATAGCGGCAACAGAAATACATCATCTGTGAAAATTTCAACTATCTATCACGGTTCATGAGATACAGCCTGGTGACAGACGGACGGACAGCGGAGCCGGAGTAATAGGGTTGCTTTTTTACCCTATGGGTACGGAACCCTAAAAATGACATGGAAAGTGCGGCGATTTGCGTCGGGCGGACCGAACGAACGACGACGGCACTGCCCCAGCGTTTGCATTATTTTGAAGTGACTCTGTATGAACAGCATTCAATTATTTATTTATATATTCGGAAGCGTAATGAAATAAAAATAATATTGTAATAGTTATTATGTAAGAGAGGTTTGAGGGAGGGAGGGGTTGGAGAGGAGGAAGGGAGGTTTGAGGGATCTGTAATGGTAGTGTAGGTAAGATTTAAGTAATTAAATAAATAAATAAATTTATTCAATGACAAAATAAGGTACCTAACTAAATATTGCTTAATTGCTCGATGCTGATATTGCTCGATGAAGATAAGCATTCAATTGAAGCACAATATCCAACCATCGTAATTAACACTCAAATAAAACTTTTACACCCCTTGCTAAATAGTCGGCGACGAATACCTCGAAGTGCGGGGTGAGGTGCGGTATCTGATATGAGCGCGGGGAAGGGAGTGTCGCTTCTGTACGTAGTACAGTCAGCGTCAGAGAAAACGAATTGCTAAGCCGCAGTCCAAACCACTAGACCAACACGCCATTTACGTTACTTAACGAAAAACTTAAACGTATGATATCATTATCAAAGGGGGGTTCGTTTTCTCTGAAGCTTACTGTACTATTATGTATTCTGTGCCGACGTATGGCACCGCCTGTCCACGCTATTAAATCGTTTTCGCTTAGCGTTCTTTCTGACTTTTTTTTCTTTTTGATCAGCTTCTAAGGGTCCTAGCGTGATGTTAGCCTATAGCCTTCTTCGAGAATTCGGCTATCAGATACAAAAATATTTTTTAAAATCCGACTCGAAATATTAGAGCGTTCAAATTAAAGTTAAATGTTTTATATTTACATATTATTTATTGGGTGTACCGGAAAGTTCTATCGGTTTTTGTAAATAATACTCGTGGTTAGTTCTTAAAGCTAAATACTTAAATCCCCTTTTCTGAATTTCGCAAACCATCTTGGACATGTACGTCGCAATATTATTCAATACTTTTACCGTATTGGTATAGAGAAAAATTCGAAAAATTTCTATGTATGTACAACAAAACCGACAGAACTTTCCAGTACACCCAATATTATATACAACTTTAATATTAATTTATTATACACATAAACCTTCCAAAATAAATGCTTTAAATGCTGGTGAAAACTGCATCAACATCCATAGCGTAGTTTATAAGATTTAAACAGTCACACAGTAGGACATAAAAAATAATTTTGTTTTTACTATGTGTGTATATATATAGATAACACTAGCTGTGCCCGCGATTTCTTTCGCGTGCTTGTCCGAAAACAAATTGGATTTCGTCGGTTTTAATTTTTAGCGCCGAACCCTAATTCTTCTTCTAAAATAAAACTTGCCCAATTTATGCCATCCTCCTTCTCTTTATAGCATCAGCCAGTGTTTCCGTCAAAATCGGCTAAGCCGTTTCGGAGATTAGCCGGAACAAACAGACAGACAAAAAAAATACAAGTAACGTATACAGAGTGTTTGGTAGAAGGAACGACATAATTTTCTTAGGCATAGAAAGGGTCATATTGTACTAGTTTTCACCCATATCACCTCTCCTAAGTGTCACGGTACGTAATTGAGATAGCAAATTATGTTTCTTTTAAATCACCAGAATTATCGTCCCAACTTTTTTGCTTGTATACATTCATGTACAGACGCCAGCACATCAAGCTACCCGAACACTGTCAATTTTTTTCAATCAACCATGAACCTTAATTAAGTTTTAGCGATAAAGTTGAAAATCTACTAAAGAAATTTGACAGCTTGTAATAGCTTGATGTGTGAAAATTGTGTAATGGACGAAAAATTTCAGTTTAAAAATTCATTCAATTTTGTACTAGTAAATGACATCCCTAATCCCTAAAAAAAAATGTGTCGGTCCTTCAATTTTATTTATTTGTATAGATAGCACGTCTTGTTACCCTGAAGGGTTGAGTGTTCCTATAAGTACGTAAAGATAGATTAAAACATCTCAGTGACAAAACGCAATCACGATTGAAACTGTTAATAATAATCTAATTGAATACACGATTTGTAACGCGTGAACCTGTAAACGGAATGTTGCTGATTAACTAGGGATGTGGGGTGCCGGGGTGCGGGGGGGGGATGATACGATTCGAAACTGAACCACGACGCTATAATTTATGAGGGTACCTCTCTATTCAGGAATGGTGATTTATTGTATAACGTTTTTGTATTCACGTTCTATATCTAACACTTAATCTGATTAAAACGTTATTTTAGTTATGTACGTGGGTGGATCAAATATAAACCGGACTTAAGTAAAAAAAAATACGCACGTATTATTTATACTCGTAAAAAAAAGTAATATATTTTAATTTTCTACATAATCTCCCCTTCTATTAACACATTTTTCCCAGCGCAGGGGATGTTTCTTGATGCCAGTATCGGAGAATGTAGTCGGTCGTGCCTTTAGCCAATTGCACACAAATGATTCCACTATCTGGTCAGTGTGAAAACGGTGTCCTCCTCTTGAATTTTTTTTTGTGCCATTTCTACACTTGAGTTCTTGAAAGCGTATTCTAATCGAACTGATCTAGAGTCAATGGATGCAAAATTTCGGAAGGTTTTATGCCCTCCCGTGTTAAAAAAATGATGAGAAGTCGTTGCTCAACAGACTTATATACCTCCTGCTCATACATGATGCTACTGGCGCGCAAAAAACTAAAGTGAGCCAGAGCAGTATACCCCCCTCCCCTAGATGATCCCCCCTAACACATACAACAGCACCAAGCGCGTCACTTCACTCAGCGACCAGTAATAAAAAAAGCCCTGTTTATATGGGATTCACCTAATATTTTCTCAGAAATATTTATTTTTTATTTATAACAGATTATTATTATGTGGCAAAGGTGTACCTTAGTACTCCCACAACTCGCCTGTTATATCGTATATTTGTTCTGTGCGGGTTCGATTCCCGCACGGAACAAATATTTGTATGACCTACAAGTAGTTGTTCGGGTCTGGCTGTTTGTGTATGTGAGTTTAAATGTTTGTAAACGCAATACACCACAATACAGGCGATATTCCTAGTGTGGGGCAACGTTTTTAAAAAACGAAAAATCAAGAAAGATATATAAATCCCATGTAAGGGGACAAGTCTGTTGCATTTATTCAAGCACACAAATCCAGACGCCAAACGGCCATTTCCCGTAATTGAAAACGATCAAATTCTTGTCGCTACCTCATCTCAGCGACATTCAATGTCAATTAGAATGTGAACATTCTTAAAATACAGGAATTTTCCCTCTGGTTTCTCCTAAGGTACACCTCTGGCTAACCTCTTCTGTATTACAGGCGTGATGTTATATTATGTGTGTATTATTGTTATTATATTATTGTACCAAATGAAAAATATTTTGAATCAAAGCATCATTACATAAGGCACTTAAAACTAAAACGATAACCTTAAAAGCTTATCAAAAGTTAATTTTTAAACAGAAACTGTTTCGCAATGTTCATTCGGGACCAAAGACAACACACATTAATTGACAATGACAATACATGAATACATTAATCCGTGATACGCCCGCGACACTGGCAGATGACAACAAAACAACAACAATCAAAACAGAATGGAAAAAGAACTACTTTTGTAACAAACAATAATACGAGTAAGAACAATTAAGCCGTGCGTCCTCCCCTACATTAAATATTATATGTTCCTTGCGTGCGTCGCATCTGTGCAAGAACAGGTCGTTGCTCAGAAAAATGCTGTGACTTCGGCCGAACCTATCGTCAACAGCGCTGATTTTTAGCAACTACCTCTCCAATGACGAATCGTATAGACGTATTTATTTGCAAGTTTTGAATTATTCATTGAAAAATCAATACATTAGCAAAATCTATAACAAATTAAAAGAATGAAAATTGTCTTTAGGTAAAAAAGACCTGAAAATCGAACTTCAAAAGAAAATTGTCCAATTTTTTTGATCGACTCAGATTCAATTTCGAACGATGACAGCTAATTGGTTTCTAGCAAAATGTTCCTTATATTAATCTCATTTTAATTCGCCGCTCAAACCGCTGTCGGTACTTATTTATTCAAGAGTGGGGTTGGCCGTACTTTCCTATAATTTCGGATATTACGACATTATGCCTCTAGGGCTGTCCTTCGAGTTCCCTCAATCCTTGTGAGTTATAGGGAGGGGCTAAGCTAACGGTTCGAGTGGCAAAAAGGCTGAAAAATATTGGCATAGTATCCTTTGGATTTCCTGGGCCAAACGGAATTGTATATGTTTTATATCGTACGGGAATGTTAATTTATGGCTAGTAGGGTTTTTGGCCTAGTTAGATGGGCCTACAGCCTTAAAGCAGCTAGGACAGTCTGAATGCGGAAGCAGGAAAACCGGGTGATGACATGTGACACAACTTCGGAGAGACCTATGTCCAGACCAAAGACTATTATAATTCTCTATGGTCCAGACCTATGGATTGCGATATATAATTTTATGGGAATGTTTCGACATGATAATCATAGTGAATCTATTTTGGTGAAATCTGGTAGATAGGAAGCTAGATTCTCATAGAAGGATATATACGATAGGACGTTTATAGAAGCATTTCCAAGCCAGTTAATTCTAACTGAACAAACAGCTGTGCTGCTTGGGAGTTTGTTGCGCCACTTCTTCTTCCCAGCGAAAGCACTAGAAAGTGGTGAAGGGCGGGCGTTTTGGGGGACTGTGTTTTGTAATTTTGACGTTCGAAAAGTGCTGATTCACGGCCTAGTATGAATAAATGACTTTTGATTTTGATTCAAATCTCCCTCGTCGAAACGGGGCACATTTGCTTCAAAATATAACCAGTTAAAGTTAGCAGAGTAAGCATAGGCAAACTACACGTCCTACGCATCCACTTTCCCACTAGTGGGACACAGGTCTCCTCTTGAGTGTGGGAGTGTGCCGTAATCCACCACGCGGGCCCAGTGCGGCTTGGTAGATATCACATGTCTTCGAATTTTTAGTTCTAGGATATGCCGGTTTCCTCACTATGTTTTCCTTCACAGTTTTAAGAGCAGTGGTCACGAAATATAAAACCGTATGATGTTTCGAAACTTTTGAGAGTCCTATGTCCAGCAGTAGACTGCGATAGTTTGAGTTGATGGAAGTGTTTCGAGATGGTAAAGCAAACTATTTTGATGAAATCTGGCAGATAGGAAGCTAGGTACTCAGAGAATAACATTCAATAATTTCAATAATTTCTAGGCCAGTTAATCCAAAACTCCTTCATCCAAACGGGGCACATCCACTTCAAAATACAACCAGTTAACGTTAGCATATTATTTAGTGTTTATTTAACACTTGACACGACGAGTAATATCAGGTGGAGTGGGTTGCCGTTGACGCAAAAGTATGTCGCTAATGACTCTCTAGTACACACATGAAACAACTGTGAATATTACTCGCACCGTTTTAAATTACTTGTTCCATACTTCTTTCTAATTGGCACCTGGGTATATGAAAGCTCGTAATGTTTGTTTAAAATTTTTCCCTTCACCTTTTTTATTTGTCGTGGTTTACCTATACAGGGTGAAATTGAAAACATGCGACAAATCGAAATGGGAGATTGTACTCATCATTATGAACAACTTTTACCATGGGACCAAACCTGAAATTGAGAAAAAAAAAATCTGCTGTTCCCTACATTTTGACGAGTTACGCGAACATAAATTGAAGAATAATTTCACGATTCAAGTCTGGGGTTTGTAAAGGAAGTACATCTATTTTGTACATCAAAAACTTAATTAAGTATACCAACATTATATATAGAGGTGTCTTATAAATAATGTCGGTTTTTGGTGTAAAAATATTCATTAAATATAATCCTTAGCATTCGAAGTATAGTCCATCGTATTCTGCTGTCTAAATGATTTTCGTTTAGATAATGACACATTGAAATAGGATAAATACGTACAAATAAGGATGCGTTTGTTTCATTACATAATCATACCGACATTACTTATGAGACACCCCATTAATACCTACACGAGCGGAGCGAGTTTGCTAAACGCTGTGCATTGATACTAAATACTTAAATCACACGTTTCGTATACTATTTTATAGCACGTGTGACCTAAGCGCGCACTTATGTCACGCTTTTCTGTGTAAAATTGGACTACTTAAGACACGGATATGCCTATTACTTAATTTATTTATTTATTTTTATAGGGAAAACAAACAGTAGTATACTAAAAATATACAAAGTGTACACTACATTTTCCACAGATTACTACTTACACTAAGACAAATTAATTAGCAAACGTTAATTGTAGCCAGGGTATGTAAAAACATTAGAAGCTATACTGTACACAGCAGACACTGCACAGATATGCGTGACACAGTGCAGATATTGTGACTTAAGTGCGGGTTTAGGTCACAGAGTACTATAAAAGCTGTTTCCATACTGCTCATTCCTGCTAAACCTTCCAACTTAGCCATAAATGTAGGTACTAATAGTTTATTTTATACTTGGATGTACTTAGTCCAAGACCGTCCAAAATTGTGTTATACAATTCATCCATAACATATTTCCATCTTTTATATCCAGTCTCGCTCCTAAGTTTCAAAACAGAACCTCAGCCTCTTGACCCGACCGACTTAAAAATCCCGCAACTTACGCGGGATCTCAACCTCAACCGACTGCGAGTACAAAGAAAGAAAGAAAAATAGTTTCTTCGGCACTTTAACGCACAATGCAAACTAGTAGGCTCCTACACTTCCTCTATATGTCGACTGCCGGAACATAGTGTAAAAAAGGACATTACTTTAGTCTCCAAGATACAGGCATCGCCTAGTTTGGGGACCAACGCATATAACAAATTGAATGTCACCAATAGTTACAGCCAGAATGAATATGTCATTATTATTATTGCAATGTACGGAATATCTAGAGGTAAGTATCGACAAAAGAAAATTAATGAAAAACCGAAAAGAGAGATTTTATTTTAACGTTTAACATCAAAAGACTTTTAATTATCTGTCTTGTATTTTGTCTAATTAAGGGACACCATTGTGTGTAGATGCCATTTCTTTAAGGATAAAACAGAAAAGATAACTCTGAAGTTCAACTATTAATAAGTCATTAAGATATAAAAAGCACTCACATCTGCAAAATACTAGCCCCTTACTAATAAACGTATTATATCAGATGAATAGTTACACACCGATTTCTCTCTTTCAGTCGTCAGTAATTTGACTTTCCAAAGAAGAAGACAAAGCGTTGTGTAACTATACAGACGCAATACAACGTTTATTTACTAATAAACGTTGTAGAGGGTTAAATAATAAAAACAACATTGGGCTTGAGTCCCATATGATGAACAATCTTTTGTCTCGTTTCGGGATCATTAATTTAGTATAGAAGATATAACTAGCCAGTATTATTGAATAAAGTTTTATTTTAGGAATTTCTAACTAGCAATCTGACAGAATGTCGATTTGTGATTCCGGTCATCTTAATAATTAGATTTCACAGTCTCATGTACCTACCTACCAGGGGGGTAATTGCGTAACACACTATCAGTAGCAATGGCTTTCATTTTGACAGTTCAACAACATTCATTGCGTTATTTACGTTGTTGAGCAGACACATTTTTCCAACATATGGAGCAATGGATATGCTTCAATATTATTCAAATTGAGAGTAATAGTGTGTTACGCAATTAGGGTGCGGGAGTCAGTAAATAATTCTGAAACTGAAAATTATCATCGGATTTAAAAAAAAAATTGTTTCATACATTTTGACCACGTTTTGCACTTTTCTATGAAATAGCAGATTTTTTTCTTTTTGATAACCGACGTATAAGGTCTATGCTATGGGATCTAGAAATATGTGCTGAATTTATGGTTACAGTTTACGCATCAATGTCCTTGCCACCCTGTATATCGCAGCAGAGTTCGAAGTCAGATCTATAGAGGACATTCTTTCACGTAAAACTATATATTTTTTTTTTTTTCAATTTTCGGCAGCGATGATTTGCGAGGAATCACAAAGGCTACTCTTTTCTTCGGCATAGCGCCATCAATTCGGCGGATTCGTTGAAACAATAGGAGCAAAAAGTACTTGGTCCAGTTCTCAGATGAAATGATTGACGAGACCGGGGTGCGGGGCAAGGGGGAGGCGGTACGATATCAGATCATATCTCCCGGCTAGATGTGTTATATCTATTGTAAGGCTGTGGGTATACCGGCATTTTTTTTTAACTTTTAATTACCTATTATTGCTACAAATAAGTAATAGTTCGAATCTACTAAGCCTGGGTTCGAACCTTCGACCTCCAATTCATAAGTCGCGGCTGTTTCTACTGGGCCATCACCGCTCTTAATTCTCTTAATTGCCGGATGTGATGGATATATTGGGGGATTTTTTGAACGCAAAGAATTTGCTTAAATTATTACAGCGGAATTGCCACTATTATTGCTCCATATATTCTTTGTTATTAAAAGTTAACCAAATGAAATGCCAATGAAATCTACTGGGTTGCTCCATATCGCTGAAAATGGCAGTGCCTCAAGTGAGAATTGCCTTCATCACATGGTATCGCCGTAAATTGCTTGACAATCTTCTTCTTAGCGTATCGATAACAAAAAGTTCAAACATCTATGTCCAAAATATCAGCTGCGCGAACTCTGACAGACGAAGTCATAAGATCATCAAGTGCACAGGTGGCATACGGCGCAGGATGGCGAGTGGGCTATTGTCCGTGTTGATGTGCCGTAAACGGACTTGAGTTCTTGAGATTGCTCCGGCCGACTTAGGTTCGGAGTATATTTAGAGATTTCCAAGTCGACTCGGCGTGACGACGTAATGACGTCATATATGTGACCAAAATTGCCCAAACCTAAGCAATCTATGTTGACCGTGTAAGCACACCTTTATACCTAGCGCCTATGAAAACATAAATCATATAAATCAGGTTAGGTTAATCGAAGGGCACATATTATACGAGTATTCTATCTCATTTGTAGAGCGTTTGTTGAACTGTTTAAATAAGTCCCTTGAGCAAAATAAATATAGCTATCCAACTTGGATACTCCGCTGGAGGCTAGTTTGTATAATTTACACTTAGGCTAGGGTTTAGGTAGTAGCGTAGTTAATCCTAAAGGGGCACAATTGGCAAAGGGGGGTACTTTATGTACCTGACAACTACCTGCGTCATAAGCCTAATCGACGACACCGACTGTTCGCCATATCCCATTGTCGCACTGTGTCGCGCGCGCAATCCCCGTTGTGTCACATGCATGGTGCTATAAACGCCTTAATGGAGACAGTCCCGGAATGTGACATCTTTAATGACATACTCATACTCAGTGTGATCATGTCAAATTGTCTCATGTTCTGTGAAAGCTATGTTTGTTAGGTAAATAAGCTGTATGTTAGCGTTATCATTTTATTCGATTTTATTTTATTTTCTCCTTTTAAGTTATTGTTAAGTATGATTGAATGTGTATAGTATGATCTCTGCCTTGTTATTTGTTTTTGTAATATGTTTTTTGTTTATGTAATATGTTTAGTTTTACCCATTAATTACTGTCATTAGCGCAAGCCGTTGTAATTAATTATAAATAAACAAATAAATCGTATGGTATATCAAAATATGTTGCGCCCTTTATACTCCTATAGTAAAAGACTCTGACCTCCATAAAAGACTTTGACCTCTGAGTTTGATTCGGCCTTTCATCTCAGAGTATAGTCAGATAGTAAACGCCGAAATAATCTAGTTAAAAAAAAATGATTGACGTGTAAAAGTGTTTGTACAAACCTATTTACAGAAATAAAATCATTTCTCAATTTATCATTTAAAATACCTACATCTTCCCAATATAATTGCCTTCATCTTTTTCCTTCAACTTCTTCACATTTCAATAAGCCCCACTGGCCCCGGCTTTAGATAGTGAGTGGCGTATCTAATCGATTCATATTCATCGTGCGTGCGTATCGATTGTGCGTTTAATAAAGCTGTGTAATCGAGCGCGGGCCCGTGGCGGTGAGCGTGATCTGTTGCTATGGGGTACGGTAGCCAGCCAGTCTATTCTGTAAAAATCTCGCTGTGACCATTTAGGTGAAGTGAGCATCGAGTGAGCTGTATTTTTTTTTTCTTTATTGATCAAAAAACAGTTTACAAGCATTTGTTGAACTTAACCAGCGCCTGACGTAAATTGACGTATTTTTAGTAGCCAATTTTTTAATCACGTCTATACTTGTCTATGGAGTATCTTAATTTGACAAGACTAAACCAAAATTTATCTTCTATCCTTTTCTTAATAAAATAGAAAGAAAAAGATGCACTGAACTTATATTTAGTTTAGTTGGTGAACAAGGGAATCAGCGCCATTAGCTTACAGGATTCTAGTTCCTAGTCGCCATTATGTACACACGCTCGTATCCCTAATGTCAATTTACGCCACTGATAACACAATCAGTAACCACATTACCAAGACTGATAATAATCTACATGTTATGGAAAATCTAATCTATTCCGTTGCTGGTAAAAGCCTCTTGACAGTTCCTAATTTAGGATTTTTCCCAAAATCTATTAAATATCGATGGTCTAGAAGACAAATGTACTAATTACAGATCTAGCAATTATTCAGAAGAACAGTATTAGTTAATTTAAGTTTGAAAAGCTGGAACTCAAAACTATTTAAAGGTAGAGCGTATATTAAAGTGAATATGTTTAGTTAAGTATTATCTGTGTAATTATTGATCAAGATGTGAGTATTATTATTTTTACGATGGCTATTAACTGTCATTGTCTTTTATGAGTTCCAGTTGATGTCACTTAATACAAATGTACACTCGCAATTTAGTCTGAAAGAGATGGAATTGTGTTATTTTAACAAGAGCAAACGGTAGAGCATGCTCATTTAGTAAAGGACATTGTCCAGAATCGCCCTGTGCAACACAAGTATCGGATATACACGATTATTAATTGTATATTTTACTATATTAGTTGCAAATACTTTCGTAACACGGGCTAGCTGCATGCCAAAATGAACATTATAAAGTATTTTACGTGACTAACAACATTAATCGCCGCCATCTTTGCCGAACGTCATGTCGTGCCGAAAAAGATTAGTGATGGCCAATCGATTGCAATCAATCGATTGAATTTTTAGTGAACTGTTGCATATTTTTTAATCTGAATCACATTTTGAATTAATTTCGGATAGAGTTCAAATAGAAGCTACAATAAAAACATACAATCACTATTCCATATATTAATTATTATTCTATAAAAGTATGATTTAAAAAACCTACTAAGTATACTTTATGAATGAGGTCATACTGGATTTCAAATAGGTAGTTAGAATAATGCAGAAGTGAAAAAAATCTACATATTTCATCATGATTAATATTCAGGGTTTTCAAATGTTCGTTTATAAAAGCGTGTTGTTTGCTTCTAACTAAACGAATATTTACGACAATTAATATAAAAATAACCCTCATTTTTGGCTTCGCCGCAGTCGGGTAAAAAATACTTATCGGTACTGAATACATTAGAATAGAATAGAATACCCATGGACGTAGGCAGAAATTGCAGGGTGCCACCTGCTACGGTTCTTACGTACTCCTTTTGCTTCGTCTACGTGCATATATCAGCCTATCTATTCTGTAAATATCTCACCGTGAAAACAAAGGTGAAATGAGCGTGAAGTGAGTCATCAATAGTGTCAATCCCTAGCATCAGCAAGACTCACAGCTCACTCTAAGCTCACTTCACCTTAGTTATCACGGTGAGAGTTTTTTCCAGAATTTAGCGGCTGGTCATAATACGATGATTAGTAATTACCAATTTCTTTTCGTTTGTTAGCTTAAATCACGGTAATATTATAATACAGTATTGTAACTCGGCCGCATGTTAGAAATAAATGCCTACAGCCGCGCGGTACGTAAACATGCGTTAGGGCTGCCCGTCTCCAGCATTTTAATTACATTTGCCTACTTACTTTGAATTATGCAAACTAACAAAACACACATGCACCGAACTTTTAACACAAGCGTAAGTAGGTAGGTACCTACCGTATCATGATTCATTCAGAACCGCATATAACTACCTATTTCAATCGTCTCAATAACTTTCCGTTACTCTATTCGCTTTATTTATTAATCCAAACACCTTTTTTTTTGTGAGATAAAAAGAAATACTTATCCATTAAAAAGACACACATTATGTACCTACCTACTAGTAAGTAAAATTATTTTATAGTCTTACCTTTCAGAGTTTCCAGGTAATTTAAAAAAAACTTATGTCTGGATGCGTTATTGACGAATTCATACAACCAAAAACAGCACAATATTTCCTACTCGTCATATTAACTGATTTTTAGAGAAAAAATCGCGCGGTTATTGTTAAAAAAACAACACACCGTCCGTTCGACACTGCGGTACAGCCGTGACTGTCTGCGCCCCGAGCGCACGCCGAGATCGAGGCGCGTAGGTATAGCTCGCGTTTCGTCCGTTTGTGTGAAGTTGGAGTACTGTATTATAATATTACCGTGCCTAAATTGTCCCACTGTTAAGCAAAGGCCTTCCCCAAATCACATCCTTTTCTAGAGCCACCGCGATCCAATACTTGCGGTACGCGTCTAGGTCGTCTTACATTTCCTTTTTTTTTTTGTTATTTATTTATTTAAGCTTTTTGCACACAAAAAGTTACAAAGGCGGACTTAATGACTTAATGTTTGACTTAATGTACTGTTCTCGGGTTTCACTCGACAGCAATCCGAGCCCCCCGACCACGATGTGTGAGGGGGCCATGAAACACCATGGCCTCCGACTTGTTGAGCGTTACCTCCAGGCGTCTTACCTTTCCTTTTTTTTTTTTTTGTTTCGGGGCGGAAAATCCTCATGGATGTCCGCCGCCCAGGGGCGGTCGGCGGGGTCTGTCAGACTTACTGATTAAAAACCACCCCGGTGTTCCCTCTCTCATCTACGCCGGGGGTCGCGGGAACGAACGATACTTCCGCAAACCCCGGCTGGTGCTGGCCCGCTGGTGCCGCCTCGGGTCCTGATGTGTGGGGGGCGACGGACGTCCCCAAGTCCGTCGTCCCTGGACCCATTTAGGGAGCCTGGAAGAGGGCGTTGTTACCCTCCGCCGACGCCCGGTGCGCCTGCTGCGGGCCAGGTGAGGGGACGAGATCTCCCTCTCCCTTTCCGCAGCCTCCTTCTGCGAGACGACTGTTTCGCAGAAGGAAACCACCGCGTCCCAGGACTCGTCTTACCGGGCCAACCTTGGCGGCGCCGGCCATCCTCAGCTACCCACCGTGTAGAGTGTTGCCCAACCGTCCAATAAAATTACCATTTAAAAAATCCATTATAAGTACCAAAACACCAAAGCGACGGTAAAGATGGCGGAAACTGTTTTTTATAAATCTATACTTCAATTTCGATAAAATTTGGCGCGGAGATAGATGGCTTTTCATACTTTTTGTCCAGGGAGCACGTTCCCGTGGGATAATTTCCGATATCCACACGATCAAAAATAAGTAATAAATATTTTTTTATTGTAAACCACACAGACAAGTACATACAATCCATATAGAGTTAGTAGCAACGGATTAAAAACTATGTCAGTACAATGAATTAACTAACAAAACTTAACTATTATGCGCTTCCAAATAACAGTCCAGAAAAATTTTGAACCGAACTCAATTCGGAATACACCTACCAGTTACGGCCTTGGAAGTTTTACAATACGCTACAAAAAAAAAACACACACACACATTTACCTACGTTTGCCAAATGCCGAATATTTAAAACTCTCATAAAACAGTAAGACCGAACCTAACTCTCTACGTAACGGCTAAAGTAATCAGACGTTCTATTTGCTGAAGCATCTATTTGTACATCACGCAACAGCTTTAGGTAATGCCTACAGAAATCTAAACACAAACCAGACTGGTCTCAACGTAATCTGTTCTTTGGTAGTATTTTAATTGAGAATTATCTAAATAAAGCGTCTTCGGATTTATTATGAGACTACCTGCGCCCCGCAGTTTCACTCGCATAGGAATATCGGGATAAAAAGTTTCAAATTGTATGTGTTAATCCTGGTTATAAACTATCTGTGTGCCAAATTTCATCAAAATTGGTCAAGCCGTTTGTGCGTGAAGAAGTAACAAACATACACACACCCACACACACACTCACAAACTTTCGCCTTTATAATATTAGTGTGATTTCTAACAGTTCTCGGGTCGATTGAAGGTAAAGAACAGCTTGCCGCGGTTGTTTCGTGGATGGGTGGCAAACTAAGATATTACATATCGAGAGCCCTTCGTGCCTCGGAAAGCACTTTATGCCGCTTGCTGGCTGTCATTTGTAGATTTTAGACAGTCGTTACGGGTCGTCACAAGCCGAAAAGTCTTACAACAGAATACTGTTTTAAAGGCTCCTTGTTATAACAACATGTTACGCAGACGGATTCACTTCCATTACAGGCAAAGATTTTAATCGTTAGATTTGCCCTCACCATACTAACAAGAATTACAAGAATATGACTGACAATACACAGATATAGACAGAAGAGTAAGTCAACACATCCCGTATACGGCGACTTCATGACAGCAATTGTAAATGAGTGTGTCGGAGGTGTTAAAACAAAACAGAAACGCAATCATATTTTGACAGGCAGGGCGAGTCTAACAATTCAATTCTTTACTATAGGTAATTTTGCTAGCAGACAAGAGGGAGCTACTGCTAAACTCTTTTACATAACTTCTAAAACACTTCTTACTTCATCTACGGTAAGGCCCTTAAATCTCGATTCGTAAAATCTTCTCAGAAGCAATCAAATTCAATCCCACACACTTCGCTTTGAGACTAGCAAGCCAGGGATTTAACAATAGCATACAAAGAGAATACTGAACAATTACGGTCTTACAAGCTCTTTTGGGAATTCTTAACTGACTTATCAACCTGAAAAAGATGTTTCATGAATTTCTGCTTTAACACGTACGAAATAAGTATGAAAAATTTTCAAAATTACAAAATCATGCTGGATTTCCTCGAAGCACAGGACTGGTCGAAGGGGAAATGCTTAAGGGAGGCTTATGTCCACCAGTGGACGTCTTTCGACTGAAAGGATGATGATGATTCCCCGAAGAGATAGGTACAGTGTTAGATAAAAATAACAATCCTAGTATAAAAACCTCGATATCTTTACATAGTATAAAACAAAGGCGCTCCCGCTGTCTGTACGCTTACATCTTTTAAACTACTCAACGGATTTTAATGCAGTTGTCAGCAACAGATAGAGTGATTCAAGAGGAAGGTTTATATGTATAATACATGCACACTCTGCCCCACATTAGTATCTACATTGCAGCCTTGCGAAGCCGGGGCGGGTCGCTAGTTCAATATATTTATGATATTACACACTGTGACTTTAGGTGGTAGATTTACAAAGATATGATCATTGTGGACCCTGACGGGCATGGCAAAGTAGGACAGAAGGTGGGCTTTGATTGGCAAAATTTGCTGTTATACTATATAATTATTTTACTAAACATGTAGAAAAATAGTTAAAAACAAATCCATGAATACTACAATACTACAATTCATGAATAACTATCATTACGAAGCTTATAGAATAAACCTGGCACTAACTACCTACAAGCAGGCAAATTCCTCCGATTACTGGACGTATCAAATTAGTGAGCCATTCAGTCAATCAGTCATCATAACAGGCCGTAAAGACCCGCCGTTAACCGTGAGCGGCCGCTATAAACTGGTACAATGAACAATATTGGTGCTTACGGCGGCTTTACTTTTATAAGGCAAATTCGCAATATTGGCACGAAAAATTGGTAATTCTAGTTCGTAAAAGTGTAGTTACAGTCAATATGGGACTAAGAAACCTATGGTCGTTAGACGGCTCCAAACTTTTTCGGGTCGGCATGATCACAGCCGGGAGGCAAAATATTCATTACCTTTTGCCGCTCGGTTGTTCCGAATCGTGCCGACCCGTAAAAGTGTGTAACGCCCCTAGGGCTTTTGAGTAGATATTTTGTTTGTGACAACACGTTTTACATAGTTAAGTTTAGATATGAGAATATTAAATTACCTATTCTTAATCTGATCTCCAGTCAACACTTACAAAACGAACGATTGGGGTGAACGGAAAAGGCATAGAGGGTCCACAGTAAACCGTAGAAATACGAGTATTTCGTATTTTCAACTATTTATTTATCTGTTATCACTGATCAATGATAGGAAGAATGTAAATATGAATAATTAGCCTATGGTATTCCCACTGCTGGGACACATACCTCGTCTCGTCAGAGGGAGTGGGCCGTAATCCAGCACGCGGGCCCAGTGCGCGTTGGTAGATGTCACATGTCTTCGAATTTTTAGTTCTAGGACATGCCGGTTTTCCTTCACCGTTTTGAGAGCAGTAGTCATGAAATTATTTACACAAATTACAGCGCCTGCCTGGGTTCGAACCCACGACCTTACAACTCGTAAGTTGGGGCCGTTACCACTGGGCCACCGCTGCTCCTGCTGCTGCTTCTAGTATCTCATCATCTGCCTAGCCTTTTCCCAACTATGTTGGGGTCGGCTTCCAGTCTAACCGGATGCAGCTAAATACCAGTATTTTACATGGAGCGACTGCCTATCTGACCTCCACAACCCAGTTACTGGGCAATACTATACCCCTAGGTAAGACTGGTTCTCAGACTTTCGGGCTTCTGACTACCCGTAACGACTGTCAATGATCTACGAATGACAGCCGGGACCAACGGCTTAACGTGCTTTCCGAGGCACGGAGGGGTCTCGGTATGTAAAGATGGTCACCCATCCACAGCCCAGCCGCGGCAAGCATAGCTTAACCTGATCGACCTGTGCGACTGTTATTAGCCGCTGCTTCTAGTATGTAATCGACCTAATTTCGTGAAGTAAAAGTATAACAAATTGTATCATAAATGTTGAGCTACAATCTTCCTATAAAATATAAATTTCCAACGACTCGGTATTCGGTATGGTAGGTTTATTAAATGGGGTCCTCATATAATCCTTTCGTCCGAACACAACACCCTTGTGTAAAGCTGTAACAGGAAAATTGTGTAATTAAAAAGCACTTAATAAAATATTTTATACTTCTAATTCCCGGCATTCGTGACTGAGCTAACTGATTTAACATTATCGTAGACAGAAAACGCAGACCTTTATTTTTTATTGTTTTTATAAATAAATACACTCTGTATTGCCAGTTGCCTTAGATAAAATAAAAAATGTTTTGAGTTAAGAAGCGACTATTTTTATTCCCTTCTCAATGATTTTTGTTTTTACGTCTTCAATACAATGCAGCGAGTTGTTTCAAAAATATATAAATGATAGACCTGTTGAATTTTACAGACACAAAATGATGAAAAATGGCGTAAAGGAATGAATACAAACCAATTTTGAATTCTCATAAAACTTACAAAACTGAAAATTATTCCAAATTGCAAGCAGGTAAATTTTTGTACTTATAGCGCCATCTATTATCGAGTAGCGAATAGTTTAACACAAAAGCTCAAAAGCTTTTTTAGTACCGCAGTCTGCCGTAAAAGCCTACAGTGTCACTTCATGTCGTAGTACCGTATAGCTTCACTGGGAAACATACATTTTCAGAATTAGTACTACATAGGAACAGTACGTAACAGTAAATGAAATTAGGTAATACGAATCCCTAGAGATTATTTAGTTTCCATTAAATTTTATCGAAAATATTTAAGTACTGTTGAAACATACCTAATAGTAGGTAGACAATGAAAGTTCCGAAAAATATGTAATCATAATCTATTATTATTATTATTATAATCATCCAGAACGTCAAAATCAAAACAACCTTAAATACACTTACATTTCTTAATTTTCATTACTTATTATGTTTTATTCTAAAGCCCTTGTTACATTTAAAGTGAGCCGGATGTCGTCAACACAATGCAAGAAACATAGCTACCTATATAAAATCTTGCGATTGTTAGTAGCTTTACAAAGAAGCCATTTTCTTTTGTGTCGGTCACAAAGGGCAGTGTTCAAGGGCAGCTCGAAGGCTGTATGTTTGTTTAGCGACCGATATTGCGGATTAGGTCGTGGTCCACATTTCGCCCGCTTATCCGAAGTGTCTAAATATAAAACGTTACATTGAAAGTACCGGGCTGACTGTTGTCGTAGGTATGTTGTCTGCCGGTAGATGGCGCTGTTAATTTTCTGTTTCATTGTGTAAAATACTGAAATAATAGACAATTTTATGGTGCCTAAACCAGTGTCATAAAAGTTCAAGATTATGAAGTTTATTGTGAATAATAGTAGGTTAAGTAAACATTACCATTTTCAACAGATTTAGAAAAATGTGCTGTAATTTTTACATATTTTTGTATTTTGTATTGCCACCACAAGCTGTTAATACAACTTTTATATTGTTTGGCATACTTTCCACCAGATTTCTGAGCCGATGCTGAGGGATATTTTCCCATTCCTCTACCAGTGATACTTTTATTTCACGAAGTGTGATTGGAAGTGAATTTCGCTGGCGCACACGTCGTCCCAGTTCGTCGTTGGCATGTTCGATGGGATTAAAGTCTGGCCACTCCATACGTGCGATAGCGACATCTTCAAGGCAGTCAAACACTATCCGAGCTGTATGGGGACGACTTGCATAATGATGGCGTTCTCGGCCATGTTTACTAAAAATGGGCCAACATATTCATTTAAGATTCCATTCGCGTATCTTTATGCAGTTAAAGTGCTATTTTCTATTACCTCTAGCTCGGTGCAGCTTTCAGAAAAAAATCCAGCTCACCTGTGTATGGAGCTTCCGCCGTATGGCACTTTCTCTTCAATGCAAGCTTAGTTATAGCACTCTCCTGATCTTCTGTAGACTCTTTGCCTCCCATCGTGCGTGAATAGCTTGAACCTCGACTCGTCCGAAAACATTAACTTTTGACCAGTCATCCAGAATCAAATTCATGTGTTCTCTAGCGTAACTCAGCCTTGAATTTTGATGCTGCCTTTCGAGTTTTGGAGCATTTGCCGGTTTAAATTACTTCAAGTTTGCTTCAGCAAGACGCCAGCTCACTGTACAACTTCTCAAATTGCTCCTTCCAGCACGCAGAAGGTGATTTTTGACTTCAACAGCCGTTTGAAATCGTTTTCTCAACATTGTTGACACCATGTATCGATCCTCCCGCGATGTCTAAATAATGGCTAAATATAATTAATAAATTTTAATTTTAATCCATAAATTATAATTATTGCCAATATTTGGTCGCTGTATTACCTTTTCAGCTTATAGGTACATTGTATATTAAAAAAAAACTTTCGCTCATTTTTCCATTCCAAACCAATTTCGAAAAACCTGCCTTTTATTTTAATATTAAATTAGCTACACAGCTGGCGACACATAAATAATTTAAAAAAAAAAAGATAAGGCGTTGGTAATAACTTTAGTTAGGTAAGTGCATTAGATTTTTCAATTTTGTAAAGACTTTTAAATAAAATCCCAGTCAACATTAAGAATAAATGGCACCAGATTGACATCTAGGTGTAAAACGAAGTTTAAGTTTTACCAGATTTTTGCTATATTTGGCCCTTATTATGATACGATCAACTTTCAATTGTCCTAGATACAACAAAATGTCAGTAGGTAGATAGTCAGATACACGGAGCGACAGCCAGATGATACGCGGTAGTCGTTGGCTTGCCAAAACCAACAGTCATGATATTTCTTGAAAATCTATAAATGCCAGGGTAAATCCATTGGTCCGATTTTCAGGCTTCAAATGGGACAAATCTTTATACCCTAAGGTAGGTAAGAAATTGATGAAGCTAAAGATTCCGAACCGGAAGAACAGATTGTCGTATCCTGGTTAACGATTGAAGCTCGGTTATACGGAATTTCAATAGAAACTCCGTATAACCGAGTTTCAATCCTCCTTTATTTTATAATATAGGTAATGAAGTCTTTACCGAATGCACTAGAGTTTCAAAGGTTATAAAAGTAGCATTAAAATACATTTGAGAAGATTTCAATTGATGAAACTTTTATGTTTGCCATTCGTCCTCCCCACCGCACTCATTTACTTTATACGTCTTAGAATGGCACATCAGCGCGGTACGCAATTTCCTTACTTAATTTATCTTAAAGCGCGAAAGCTGTTCGTTTAATTTTAAAAGAAAGACCTGCTTTTTTAGGTCAGAAATAAATGAGTCTAGATTAGAATAAAAGAAATCCTCTCCTCTTTATAGCCCTTGTTCTAGTCTACCTATGTATTAAAAATTGAGTTATGTCCCTACATATATCACAAAGGAATGAAAACAATAAGTACATAAATCATAACTGTAAAGATTATTATACTACATACTCGTACATAGTAGATACATGAATAATATCATAGGAATACGTTTCCTATCACATTATTCAATTTTCTTCTCCAGACCATTAGTAGGTACTCCAGCAAAATGCCTATCCCAATTCTTAAAGACGGTACTAAACCACGAAAATGAAATTTATAGCTCTGTAATCTCAAGAGCATAATTTTGAACGCAAAAGGTTCAAGATTTTGAAGGACCGGGTGAGTAACTCGTGTTCCTTTTTTTAATATTCTTACACGAATACGAATGTGAGATGTTTATACCGGGAGCTTAGTTTAATTGTGATCAGCTGGCCAGGAACGCACTAATGTCAAAGTTGGAGTAGGACGCGGGAGGGAAGGGGTCGTCTGTTCAGGTGCGGGGCGCGGCGGCGCACCGGCCACCCGCCGCGGCCAGTGCTCGCCCGGCCCCCATCCCGCGCGCATGTCCCCAAGACATACCCTTCAATACAATTTCCACACAACGCGACTCCGTTACATAAGAACCCCCGAAGGGCACATTTTAAACCTCATAGCGTTAAGGCTTCTTTCTGTGATCAATAAATTTTAGCACATTTTACACGCGTAGTTTAGGTTAGCGTTACGTAAGCCGCCGCCGTCCACGAAGCTTCGCTTGCCACCGCTTTATTGTGATATTCGGTTGTGATATATTCCTTTAGGCTAGCTTTTTGCTCGTAGGTAGTATCATAGGGCTAGTGATTTGTTGATAATATTACATTGTTAAGTTTGATCGTGTAACAGAGTCGTGTACGTCTAAGCCGCCGTTTTGACGTTGTGGAAATTGGATCCTTTTGGTCCCGTCATCCTATAACTTGTTGATTGTGTTTTTTCCTGTCCGGTTCCTTGTTCCCGTGTTCCTGGTCGCATGGTGAGCACTGGGTGGGTATTCGGTCGGTGTTCGCGCGGTACTTGTTGATCGCGGGGTGATAATGCGCGCGTAGCGCTCCCGAGTGTGGCTCGTCACGGATTCGCGCGGCTGGTGGCGGCCCGCCACGCCATCTGGCGGCTGCGGCGCTCCGGCTCGCAGCCGGCACAAGACAACAATGACCATGAACAGACCAACCATCTGTACGTTTCTTCCTCTATCTCAATTCTCAATGTCTGTCTTGCAAGCTTCTGTAACCATGACCCATCATTGCCTTCACTGTTGTTTTTTTTTTTTTTTTGTTATCTCCTTTATGTATTCATTTCAGTAAACTTTCAAAAGGAACTAACTCTATTCCTTAAAGCGACGCTTGTGTATGAAGCTCAAAGAGCGCCACTCGCTTAATAAAAGTGGGTAAATAAGCAAAGCGTCTGTGCAAAGAGTCCGGTCAGACCTGTTTCCGCGGCGACTCTTTCATGTTAAGTTTGTTCTGCTCCGGCTGCCAGCTGCTCACGCTTTACATTTCCAGTTTTCACATTTCCCATTTCACGTTGGAGTTGCGGTCCCAGTCTGTTGTATGCATCGTCGGACATAATGCAATGCCTGCTATAATAAATGTTACTCCCACAAATTGTTGTTTTATTTTGCATTTTGATGTCAGCAGTGTTTGGGTACCCATTTGTGCTTACTGTAGCTTCATGTATAGACACGTGCGATCCATGTTTAGATGAAGTAAGTATTATGTAGACGCACGTTGATCAATGTTACATGTTCAGTATGATATACACGTTCATCAAATTCACTCACGCTCCAGTCGATTTTGTTACGTAATGGCGCCCGATGTGGGACTATTTTGTACTACTTTTTGACTCACTGTTTTATATTCATAATTTGCAGGGATATTAAATAATGGCAACAGCTTTTTTATCAGGCATGATACTAAAAGAAAACATAATTTACTTAAATGACTATTTGTAAAGCTGTACGTTGTTCCCTTTGAATATTGAATGCTTTTAAATACGTTGAACCAATAAAGAACACAATTATTACATACATATCTAACAATAGCATACAAAAACAATACATGTAGGCTATTATGTAAATGGATTTGTACATAATTACAATTGGAAGGAATGATGTCATAAAATCTACAAACAAAGAATAGGAATTAATAAATTTTAAAATTGTGTTACAACCTCGTTTCCATTAACTGCAGCCAAATATAAAGAGAAAATGGGCCAAAGGCCGTTATTACCATAAGATGCAACACGACATCGGCGTGACTTTCGAGCCAAAAAGTGTAATGTAATAAAAGTGAGTCCTTGTCCTGACCTTGACCAGAACTTTCAACTGAACGCGTTTGGATTACGAGCTTTCGGATATCGCGATGTGACTCGCATGAGTTGCTAATGCTTCAGAATGATAGATTGAATAAACTGTTCCGCGCTGCCGATACTGATTCAGTACATTAATTGAATAATGTACTGAATGAATAATGGCGCCCAGCATGGGACAGAGTAAATGTTATAATAAGTTAAATTGAATGTGCAAATTCTTGTTAGTTGCTCAGGTAAAAGTGATTCATGCATCTTTTAATAATAAATAAGGTCACTGTAGACCCAGCTAAAAATAACTGGCTCGCAATATCTCGTGGGCGTCGTAAACAGTGGCTCGACTGGATTCAAAGCGTTTAGAATAAACCCCTTTCGAATACTGTAATGTAACTGAAATGAGTTGAGAATTTATGTATTTAGTATGACTAATTCACTGTCTTCAATTTAATTTAGCATTTTGTATTAAATATGAAAATGGCGCCCAACACGGGATTCTAAAAATAATGTACCATAATATATAGAACTTTTTTAAGAGAAAATCTATTATCTTACCACAGAAAACAGACCTCTGCTGATAAAATGGACAACTACTCGGTCAAGCTTGAATTACTATTATAAAGAGTATGGTACGTTGACGTTTTCACTCGGCTAAAAATAGAAGGGACCTCATTTTTTGTGAGGGTCTTAGAAGGCGACAAGGACATATTTTCTAAATCATGTCTGCTGCTATGAATGCGTGAAATTGATATCTCATTTTAGATTCCTTTGGGAGTTTGACTCAAACCAGCATGGTTTATCCATGCCAAATAAAATAGAATTAAAACTTCTAGTTATTACAACTTATTAAAAAAGAAACTGTAATGGCGCACAGCGTGAGCCAGTAAAGTATAAATCTGTCTTTTTAAATTGCGGCATTTTAGGCATAAAGAAAAAGTACTTATTAGCTCAAGCAAAATAACCCAAGCGGCTATTAAATTTCGGTACTGAGTGCGTATCTTTTTTTTATATATAAATGGCTTCTCGCAGTTCAACCTATGAGGTTGTCGCCTGCATAACCGGGCTTGCCTGTGGATGCCCATAAATTAAGTCCTCCAGCCAAGGCGAGTGCGCATCGCTGGTGCAGTGACATATATAGTACATTTATTTTATTTATTAAAAAAACAAATTATGAATATTATTCTTTTTTAAATTGATATTGTTTAAGCAATTATTGAAGACTATTTTGGTATAAATACTACGTGAAAATGATTTAAAAGTTCGGAGATATTCAGGCTTGTTTCCAGTAGAAAATTGAATTAGGTCCAGTCGTTTTTTCTTTATTTATGAGGCATATAACAAAAATGTACTTCATTATTATAAAAGTATAATATGATATTTGTGATATGAAAAAAAATTGGTTTGATGGATTATATTCAACAGAATCTGAAATCAGCTCTCCGTAAGTTTTTGCCTAAACATGAATCAAGAAAACGATTATTGCTAAATAAATAATTTAAAAAAATCGCTTTATCATTATTGTAGAAGAGAAAACGAAATATCTTTACTTATTTATACCAACCAACGAATAGTATTCAATTTTAACGAGGAAATAATAATAATAAATAATAATAATAATAATAATAAATCCCTGGACATTTCACACAGCACCATTTGTCCCAAGCTAAGCAACCTAATGCTTGTGTTATGGTAACAAGATGGCTGATAAACTACTTATATACATTTTTTTTTTGTAAATACATACATATTATAGATAGAAAAACACCCAGACTCGGAACAAATACATGTAGGTCATACAAATATTTGTTCCGTGCGGGAATCGAACCCGCGACACGCAGCGCAGCAGTCAATCGCTTAACCACTGCGCCAACCGTGCCGTCAAAAACATATTAACGAAATCATGCATCTACGCGCATTTTTCTAATAGGCCTATTAATAAACATGCAACACTTTCGTTTTTGTCTAAAAATAAATCAGTCCATTTCTCGAGGGCGTTCTAAAAGGACAAGGGATTCTATCAATATTTAAATTGGTTCAGATCATTCATGCTAAGATTATCAATCCGCTTTGAATACTCTACGGGACAGTTTTGCATGGATACGCCTACGTTCTTCTGAAAGAGTTTTCGTGATCAAAGAGGTTTTGACTTTTACCCTCTTCCAACTCATATGTAAGGTTTTCAATAACTTATGAATACTGCGAAGAAGCCTAGTCAACGTTCCCAACTGTGGAACTTGGCTCTAAAATCATTTGTTGTGCTTTTTTTTGTTGGCGTCTATTTTCATATATTCTGGCGATAGCAACAAGCCCGAAAGGAATAGTAATGACACGAAACTTAACACAGTTTTTGCAGCTTCGACATTAATTCCTTTAATGTCCTGAGCTGAATTATTCTTATTGCCAAATCCCAATTCAAGGCTCATTTGTTGAAAGCGTTACTATAAAAACCATTTGAATGCTGTGCCAGTTTTCAGATTTATACTTGGTTCTTAGAAATATATTCTAAGAAACGAAACTCACAACTTTCATTGGATATTTCCGATAATACTTTATTATTCAACCTACCTAGTTTAATTTAGAGGGGCTGGTGGCTAAATGGTTACAACAGCGGTCGGTTCGTGGATAGGAGGCCGTCCATTCTATTTCGACACCCCACCATGCCTCGGAAAGCAAGTTAAACCGTTGGAACCGCCTGTCATTCTTAGATCTTTGATAGTCGTTATGGGTAGTCAGAAGCCCAAAAGTCTGATAATCAGTCTTACCAAGGGGTATCGTGTTACCCTGTGATTGGGTTGTGGTGGTCAGATAGGCAGTCGTTCTATGCACAATATTCAGACGGCGGTGGTTAGACTGGGAGCAAACTCCGACATAGTTGGCAAAAAGCTAGCCTTTTTAAATTTTTTAGTTGAAACACAGCTACAATTTGAAAATGTAAAGAAATCGATACCTATATCGCCAAGTAAAAAATTAAGTTAGTTGATGGGAGGTCTTTACAAACACAATTAACCATGTTATAAGGTTCCTGCCTTATAGTTTAAAAATAATAGAACTAAAGACATAATGTCTCCTCTGAGACACTGACAGGACACGACGTTATCCTCTCATTAGAAACTCGTTTTCTTGTAATCGGGAGCCTGCTTACTACGAGAACTTGTAATACATTATCTTACTGATAATGACGATAATAGATTTATACAATATGGGCCCTTACTGCTTCATATATATAGTATAATAGTACTTAAGGTCATCAGCAATTTTTGTATAGGGTTAATAGGACTTATGGATAAATATTGTTGCAGCCAATATCAAAAGCAATTTACATACAAACAAATATTGACCACTGAATAACTTATCTGGCTGATAATTGTCATATAAACTATGTACCATTTTAAATTTATCTGGAACCATTTTAATCGACTTTAAAAAAGGAGGACGTTATGTATTCGACGAGTTTTTAAGTTTAATGTATGAAAAAATGACCACCCAATCACTCGGAAAAACAGCAAGAAAAATCTATCGCAAAACAGAAAAAACTTGAATCTTTTTTGTCGGTCTTCCGAGTTTTTACGGCACTCATTCTAATGCCATTAATAACTCATAAAGCCCAGTTTATTACTACGACTACTATTTGTAAATATAATATCAGATAACAGAAAATGGATTACATGTGTTCTCGCTTCGATGTTATTATAGGTTTGGTCGATACGAGTGGCTTCGATTGAGGGAAACAATAAAATAAGGGCGATGACATTTGGAATCGATAGTTATATCGACTAGTGTGAGTTTGGAACTCCATAAGTAATAAATATTAAATTACTTGAATGCTTTAGTTTCAAATTGAACTTTCCCTGATCTAAATGTATTAATAATTATGCCACGTATTGCCTCGTTGGTCTGTGGAGCAAGAGGTCCTGGATTCGATTGCCGCGTCGAGAAAAGTGTGATTAGGTTTTTCTATCTGGAATTTCTCAGTAGCAGTCCGTAGTCTGGATTTGTGCAATCAATTTCGGGTTGATGACAATAGTCTCGCCTCATATTACTTGGGACTTAAACATATCTAGTGACATGTGGGCAGGTAAATAGGTATAAAAGCCAGCACATCAAGCTACCCGAAACTGTCAAATTTTCCAATCAACTTTGAACCTTATGTTTTAGCGATAAAGTTGAAAATCTATTAAAGAAATTTGACAGATTGTAGTAGCTTGATGTGCTGGCGTCTGTATTATAGGTACACCTCTGCCAAACCCTTCGGCGAAACAAGGCATCATGTTATGATACGTAAGGGCGATGACACTTGTAATCGATAGTTCTATCGACTGGTGTGAGTTTGGAACTTCTTTAACAGAGAAGTTAGGCGATAGATTCAATTAATTACTGGTATATTTTTAGTATTTTTAATGCCCTATGATTCTTTTGCTTATTTTTTCATATACATGTACATATTAAATATTAGCTTATATTATGGAAATATTGTCTTGTTTAAGTAAATCAATATTTATTTAAAAAATAAAGAGTTTAAAATGGACTTAAGTGTAATAAGAGAAGATAAGGAACTTAGTTTTCTTGTTTTTGCCTGTTTCTTTAATTAGTGATTGTGTAGATCGGATGGGGTTTATTTATAAACGTTTCTTAAAATTAATTCATGATTAGAGATTGTCTACATTTATTGACGTTTAAATATGTCGTAACTTTAAGCAACGTTTGTAAGTGAGGGGATAATGTTCAACCCTATTTTCACAGTGTGCATCACAAAATAATACCTTGATGTATACACGCAATCAATACAAAGTCACAGTCATTAGCCATTAAAGCAATTAACTATTAATAACCAAAAAAAACTTCCAAAAATTATACCAACAGCTATTAAACACGACCTGAATATCCACAGACCGCCAAAACCATCAGAATAATCTTACCCTTATATTTATCACATGTCATCTGCCTAGCCTTTTCCCAACTATGTTGGGGTTGGCTTCCAGTCTAACCAGATGCAGCTGAATACACTCATATCCATCTCAGATAGGCCAGATCAGAGAGGTCAGATAGGCAGTCCTCTATGTAAAATACTGATTTTACCTAGAGGATTGCCTATCTGACCTCCACAACTCAATTACTAGGTAATACGATACCAATTGGTAAGACTGGTTGTCAGACTTTCGGGCCTCTGACGACCTGTAACGACAGTCAAAGATCCACGAATGACAGTCGGGACCAACGGTTTAACGTGCTCTCCGAGGCACGGAGGGGTCTTGGTATGTGAAGATGGTCACACATCCACGGACTAACCGCGGCAATCGTACCTTAACCTGTTCAATCGACCCGTGCAGCTGTTATTACTTAGCCACAAGTCCCTCATCATATATTCATCACCCGAACATCAGTATTTAATAAGCTGCTGTCAATCGAGCCAGTCAATATGAAGGCCAATACAAAATAAAACAGTAGGCAATATAAAAGTTCTCATAAGAACCTATTAGGCGTAGGCAGGACGTGGGCGGGGGGAGTAAGAAGTGGGACGAAGGAGGGAGGGGGGGGGTTAGTATTCGCAATCGACTCACGTCCCAACGCCCCAGCTTCAGACTTCAGCATCTAGTTAGTATGAAATACATTTTTACTTTTACGTAAGTTTCCCGTAATTGTTTTATTAATTTTCGCGTTGGTCTCTTTGTGGGTGTTTCTGAGCTAATTTATTCGATACTAGCTGGCCCGGCGAACTTCATACCGCCTCAGGGTTAGAACTATCTTAAAAAAAAAAAATGTGAATATTTCCATGTTTTATTAAAAAAAATCGTGAATATTTCCATGTTTTAATACTTATTCTGCTATTCGGGGTGGAGACAAATCCAACAAATCAAATATCATAAAAATTGGCCCAGCCCTTCTTGAGTTATAAATTGATTAAATTACCTTTTATCTAGAAACAATAATATTGCAAATGGTTTTCTGGTACCAATAAACAACTCAAAAAAATATATATATATAAATGGTGTAACTAATCCGCCTTTGTTTAATTTATACAACGTGTAACGTTAAATGCACAAAACCTCAGACACCCCAACTGATTTTTAATTCAATTGACCTATTTCAGAGAGAAAATAAGTCATTAAAAAAATTGTAAAGGTTTTATATGCTGTTTTAGTTTTACTGGCCATTCTGATCGTTTCTTGCGTCTGCGACGACGCTTTATCGAGGGAGGAGTCGTCACCGGGCCGCTGCGCCGCGCTCACATTGGCTTGCTTGACCTATTAATAAATAGACACGGCAACGTTTTTAATGAAGATTTTTGAAAAATGTGACCTATATTAAAAAGTTGTTCGATTAATTCTGCTCGTTATTCTGATCAAACTATTTTCAGGTTTTGCGCATTTAACGTTACACGTTGTATAGATTTCTATCGTCGTAGGTTTTAGAATTTAGCAACAAAAACATATAAAACCATCAGCCTATAATATTTCCACTGCTGGGACACAGGCGTCCTCTCTGTGAGAGGGAATGGGCCATAATCCTCCACGCGAGTCCAGTGGAGGTTGGTGGATGTCACACGCCTTCGAATTTTTGGTTCTAGGCCAGTTTCCTCCCGATTTTTTCCTTTACCGTTACGAGTATAAGAGCAGTGGTGATGAAAATAAATACATAAAGTTATTTACAGTGTTTGCCTGCCTGGATTTAAACTCACGACCAACTTGAACGTCGGAATATAGCTAGTGAATCGGCAATCATCCTTTTCTTTGGTTTTATTTAACAAGCTCTCTCCAGATACAATGTATTCCTACATTAATTAAAACTAGGTCAATTTCCATTTAGATCGCCCTCCAATCCGCATGAGTTAACCGTTTAATTAAACGTAAGTATCCAAATAAATTGAAGACTACTATGTCTCGTAACTCTAACAATAACAGATCTGTTTACGATAATGTTTGTCTACTAACGAGATATTCACACAAACACAAGAGATATTAAGCAAAACGTAATGTAAATAAGTACTTTCTCTTTACGGGGCCATACAAATTGTAGCCAATGGCCGCAATAAAACCACCAAGTACTTATATCGGACGTGTATAAAAATATGATACCCCTTTTACCGACTCAAGCAAACGAGTCTTAGGGACTGAATTGAAAAATGATTTGGCTACGACATCTAGGCGCGTAGGCCGCTCACGTAGCAGCGTCTACGAGCGGCGTAGCGCCGTAGCGGCTCATACAATGCTATATCTAGGCGTATATGTACGTCGTTTGAATATAACTGAAGCACGTTTTAAATGACACATTTTTCTGTTTCTGGGTTAATTGGTAACAACTTTTCTTTGTGGTTACAGGTTTTTAGATAAACTAAAAGACAGTCCAGCAGTACTGAAAATTTTATTGTATAATGCTATAACCCTATAAAGAACGGCTAAAATTAATTTAATACGAACAAATTATAATCCGAACTAATGTTATTAATGGAAATTAAGTCACTCTGTGTCTGTATGTTACCACTTCACACCTAGACCACAGAACCGATCTTTATGCAATTTGAGAGGGATGTAGCCTGGAACCTGAAGGACATACGCTAATTTTTACCATGGAGATTTGTATTAGTAAAAAGATAAAATACAAAATAAACGCAGGCGAAGTCGCGAGCAACAGCTAGTATTTAAAACAGGTTACAATTAAAATATCAATACCCTCGAACTATAATAACGATGATTTAATAATGATTTATTATGTACAACTTGGTGACAAAATCAATTGTGCAATAATTTGGTATGTACAGAGATGTGAGACGAATTTATCTCCTGGCTCCCAAACTAGGTTTATATCCTGTGACTTGGGAGGCTCCTTTCCAAATCAAATTCCCTTAAATATTTAATGTCAATTTTGGTAGAGTTTACAAAAACGAATCATGACAAATATAAATAGGACACCCTCTATATTGTTATATTGTGCTCCAGTGTAAGCGAGAACTATAGAAAGTAGCGTTGACGATATTTTATTCATACAACGTTTCAACTTTCGCGTTATGAAGTTATATTACTTCGGGAGCGAACTTCGGACGCTTGAAAATTTAATACTTTCTGCTCTTGCACTCAATACGTGATTTTTAATGGATAGGAAACAGTTTTAATACTTATTAAAGCGAGTAGATGTTGAAGGATTAATCGTTAGTACTTTTAGTTTCATACAATAGGGTTAAAGATGGTCAGTAAAATGTTTACTGAGAACACTAACAATTTTTTTTTTTTTACAAAAACGTTGCCCCACATTAGGATTTTTTCCTGTATTGTGGGTGCGTTTACAAACATTTAAAGTCACATACACAAACAGCCAGACCCGGAACAACTACTTGTAGGTCATACAAATATTTGTTTGCACTGCGCCAACCGTGCCGTCAAAATTTAAAAAGGTCGTATTTATATTATAGATCCTACATATTATTAAAATAACAGGAATTTTGATCGATCCTAATGTAGCGACAGTAAAATCTAGTAAAGATGACGCATTTAAAAATACTATTTTATATAAAAACAAAAGAAAGTTGGTAAAAAAAATACGTGCCAGTGAAGCTTTCAACTAAAAAAAGTCAGGTTTTACTTATAATGAATAAAATAGGGCTTTATTCTTCAAACACTTATGGTTTCATTCGTTTTTTTGATCGGGACCGTACCGGTACCAGTTCAAACTCCCACACAGCTATATTTTTTATTCACTGTGTCAACAGCAAACCATTACTTCTCGTTCATCTACCAAAAAATTGAACTCAAAATCATAGCAAACTTTGATATTATGTTTCACTTTTATGTACAATACACTCACAGTTTTTATTGGCGGCTGCCCAAAAATGGGGAGAATTCATCATATTCAAATGAAACTCTTTCGTTTTACCTTCAAGATCTGTGCATGTTGATTCAACCGTGAGATAAGTCTCTAGAATATCGATCGATATAAAGTCCTCCAAACCGAATTTCGGTCATAGCGACCAATCTCAGCGGAGGCCAGCCATCGGCGCGGGAGATATAACGCACAAGTGTCTGCGCAGTTACAGGTATAGTTCACCTGTCTTCTCTCACTCTCATTTATTTATTTAAACTTTTCGCAGAAAAGGTACGAAAGGTGCGGTTTTTGTGGTCGCAAGCAAGCGCTGAGCGTGGGGTCCTGAGTTCGATTCCTGGGTCGGGCAAAGTGCTATTGGGTTTTTCCATTAGAACTTTCTTAGTAACAGCCCGGAGTTTGGAGGTTGAGTGACCAAAGAGTCTCTACAGTCTTGGCAATCAATATAGAAAGTGGACGTAAGTTTATGATGATAATGTTGGGATTATATCAGCGGCAGCTGCAATCTAAACGGTCAAAGAGAAATGCCAAACGGATTGGCACAGATTTATGTCAATGGCTGACAGATCCTAGCCTAGCTTTTTGACGAATCTATGCACAACATTAGTTTTTGTATATGCGAAACCCAAAACACGTGTAACTAGTATTTTTATGTAAAGAATCTATGTACAAAATTTAAAAACTGTATCATCAAAAATCACAAAGTTACAAGCTTGTTTGTTACCTGCTTGTCCGTACAAAAAGATGGTTACCACTTTTCACGCGCCGCCGGCCGGTCGTGACATGTCTTGTGCGCGTGATATGATTGCGGATATGTAACTTTTTTCAAATATTTTTGGGACAAAATATAACATGGTGTAAAAATTATTGAAATCGATTCAGTTACTTAATCTGAATAAACTATATTCAAGCTTGCAATATACTAAAAATAATGATGTATATACTAATAATAAAGCTGAATAGTTTATTTGTTTGTTTGAACGCGCAAATCTTTGAAACTAGAAGTCAAATTTGAAAAAATATTTTTGCATTTGATAGCTCAATTCTGGGAAAAGTCTGGATAAAATAGCATAGATTAGATAGTTGACATATTCCACGTGTTTGATCATTATCATATATATGATAACATTGATAACCAAGCCATTTTATAGAGATAACTTTAAATCTCCACGTTCAAGAGCTGCCAGTGTCATCATTGTTTTGAAATATTGACACTGACATTTAATTTTATTGGTCGCGGTTTATATGTGCTGATTCATTCGCCCTATATTATTCCCAGAGTAAAAATTGCGCCGTCCCAGGTGAAAGCATTCTTAGTTCACCATACTCAATACTCAAATTGGGAGTCGAAACTGTCTCTCCTAAATACAGATTACTCAGTGATCTAGCTAGGAGAGCAGCGATTCACCCAAAAATTCTTTGTACGTCCACTATGTAATTTATAATGCATACTTTCTAATTCCCTCATGTACTACAAAACCTGTATGTACCTAAATAAATTATTATATTTAATTATACACTTTGCAACCAGGAATTTATTGTCGACAACCAACAGCCGAAGCGTGTGAAAAACGACAAACTCTCTGCCAGGAGCACAATAATTACGTAACCTTGGACGTCTTCACCCCCTAATTACCGCTTATCGATGCACAGCCTACTAATTTCCTTCTAGACCTCTCTGCAATGGATCGCAAGGTTGCGTGAAAGGTGTTCCTAGTTTCTATTGATTTAGTGATTACACGGAGGCAGTCACGCAAGCTCCGAAAGGGAAAGTAGGCCCGATGAATTTGTTAGGCAGACTTTATTGTTACGTGTGTTGTGCACGATTGTTGGCGAACTCTTGATTACAGGAGGTTATATTGCTGTTTTGCTGTATTGTTTACTCGTGGAGACAATCTTATGGATTTCCTTAATGAGTAAAAGTCATTGTCCATTGTAATCAGCATCAAAAAGATGAAGATTGACATTAATTAATTTGACTGTCCATAGTTTGTGTTCAATAATACTGCCGGTCGATTCTGGAAAAATCTCACCGTGATAACTAAGGTGAAATGAGCTTAGAGTGAGCTGTGAGTCATACTGATGCTAGGGATTGACACTATTGACGACTCACTCCACGCTCATTTCACCCACGTTTTCACGGTGAGATGGTTAGAGAATCGCACGGCTGTATCGAGAATAGTGGTGGTATGACTTGTAGGTCGTAGGTTCAACCCCAGACAGGGCCTTTACTTTGTGTAAATTATTTCATCACCACTGCACTCAAAACGGTGCAGGAAAACATCCTGAGGAAACTGGCATAGTCTAGAGCCAAAAATTTGTAGACATGTGACATCTACCACTGCACTGGGCCCGCGTGGTGGATTACGGCCCACTCTCTCTCTCACAGAAAGGAAGCCTGTATCCTAGCAGTGCGAATATTATCGGCTGAATGTGTGTGACTATTTATGCTAGCTACATAATGATTAAACTGTACCCAATGTTTTGTGGCTACATATCACACTAATATTATTTATAAAGGCGAAAGTTTGTGAGTGTGTGTGTTTGTATGTTTGTTACTTCTTCACGCTCAAACGGCTGAACGAATTTGGATGAAATTTGGTACACAGATAGTTTATAACCGGTATTAACACATAAAATACTTTTTATCCCGATATTCCCACGGAATCGACACTTATGCGGGTGAAACCGCGGGACGCAGCTACTTGTACAATATAAAAAAGATAAGAATTCTTGTCGATGTATTCCTACATTTATTTGAGGCTGACTTTACCATAAATAGTAAATTTCGCTACAAATCTGCTGCCTATCACAATATTAATGATATTGTGCAACCATGTTAATATTATTATGTGACCATTTGACACGAAAGGATTAGTAATCTTTAGAACACTATCGAGAAAAGCATAATAATTTATCGTTTTTTGGTAAACACAAATGTTTATGTTAACCGTTGTTGGGTAGCACAAGTTGCAATAATTAATATATCAACATCTGATTACATAGATGATTGGTAATATAAGCAGTAACAATATGCATTTGAAGGCCATTTACAAGCTTCCACTGATAAACAAGTTATTAGATCTATAGTTATCTAGTTGGTTTTCTGAATACTATAAATTTTTTTTTTCATAATTTCTTAACTGACTATTTACACTAGGCACTAAATGAAAAGACTAACTAACTAACTGTATAAATCCTCGTAAATACAAAAACAAAAGTATATTTAGGCGTCGAAGTACTCGTCCGCATCGCTGTCATCTGGAAACGTGCCCAGAAGACTGGCAGCATTGCCACGTTGTATGGCAATGCTAATTCTTTAACCAAATAACGACCCAGCCGTTTGGTCACGTGAAGTGTCGATCAGCGATGGAAAAAATAAGCTTTTATTTCATTCACTTATATAAAAAACATTATATAGATAGGAAGTACCTTTTAAGCACAAATTTGCATGTGTTATGTTGTTTCCGCTCTTCCGGTTTACAGTTTCATTTACATAAATGTGAAACATTTTGAAACAATAAATTTAATTTAAGTTAAAATAATAATTAAAAACAATTCTTATAATTAATTTAAGGCGATATCAAAATAAATTGGGTGTTTTTTCGAATCCATTTATTTCACTATTACAGCATGTTTGGATTTGATTTTTAGTTATATGTTTATTGACTATTTGATTAAGACTCTGACTGAAGGAAAACGCAATTGCTTCAAATTTCCTCCATAGAATTTAATTCCGAAAAGACGTCTACTTTTTTATATTTTCTCCTGTAATTCTAAAATCCTAATTAATTTCATTGCAAAATTGCATTCAAAATATGCGTAATAGGTAATTGAAAACTCTGACTAAACAAATTTTTGATACATAGCTTAATTTATTTTTAAACAATTTTTATTTGGTTTGGCGCTTACGTTGTTTTATTTTGGTTCCAGCGCATTGTTGCGATCTCTTTTTTCGCATGTGGAAGTAATTGACTCTGTCACTTTCTTATGCCCGCCCAGATCGCCTGCGGGCTTTGTCAGTAACGGACCTGTGTCGTTCCTCCCGCAATCGTGATTATATTTTTTATCTCGAATATGTAATTAATAAAAATAGGGGCAAGGATACAAACAAAGAAAATATCGGGTTGGTGCAAAAGTTATGACAAAAAAAATTCAACATCTTTTATTTCATAATGTTTTTCCATAAAGTTCTAAATTACGCAATGGATCCACACGCTTGCCAAACCTCAACAAGCCGTCACAAATATAAGGTTGATAAAAAAGTTTTGTCGCAATAATTTCAGTAGAATTAATTTATTCATATATCTTATACACAAAATTTCTAATCAACAATATATTCGCCATCTAATTCTATGACACTGGACCATCTAGCCGGCAAGTCGTTTATTCCTTTTGCCCAAAACTACGGCGGCTGTGACTCGAAGAATATGAACACATCCTTCTTGAGACCGTCGACGTTTTTGAAAGTTTTGTTTCTCAAATATGCCTTTAAATGTTTCAACAAATGGTAGTCAGGTGGCGCCATGTCGGGAGAGTATAGTGGATGAGAAACGGTATTCCAGTGAAGTTCGGTGATTGTTTTGTGGGTTGCCTTTGCGACATGGGGTCTCGCGTTGTCGTGGAGAAGGTGGACAGTTGCGCGTCTTGGCAGTTTTTCTCTTATAGCTTTTGCTAATTCCTGGAGATTCTCAATGTATTGTGTAGAGGAGATCGTGTGCCTGCAGGGAGAAAATTGTGAAACAGCATTCCCTTTGCGTCCCAGAAACAGCACAACAAAATGTTTTGTGGGTGAGGATCAATCGGAAGCTGTGGCGGTTTTTCTCCGACTGGAAGCCAATAACCTAGACGCTTTCTGTTATCATACAAGATCCAGCTTTCATCCCCCGTCACAAGATCCTCTAAAAACTCCTTGCGATGATGACGAAGTAGCAGAGACTGACAGATGGTCACGCGGCAGTTCTTATTATCGTCGGTGAGACGGTGTGGTATCCATTGAGCTAGAACTGTCCTGTATCCCAAGTTGAGTAAGTGATTTACTATTGATGCTTGGGTGCAGCCAAGTTCTCAGGCTAGCTCGTGCGTACTTGCTTCCGGATTTGCTTTGATGCAGCAGAGTAATGCGTCGTCGTCGATGCTCAAGGGTCGTCCGGAACGTTCCTTATCTTCAAAACTTGTGTCTCCAGATTTAAAACGATTGAACTAACGCTGGACTGTTCGATGAGAAACTACGTCCTCCCCGAATGCATCCTGTATATTTTTAGCAGTAGTGCTTGCGTTCGTGCCGCGCCGCCACACATAAAACATGATCGCCCGAAGTTGCACCTGCGAGATCGAAGCCAATTCTGTCCATTAGAACGCAAGCTCGCTCTTTTATACCCTGTCACGCGGAAGAGTAGAAAACATTCTAGAATATCCTTTACATAGCTCGATGTCACATTGTGTCAATACTTAAAAAAAACATCGTTGAAATTTTTGCAACAAAACTTTTTTATCAACCTTATACAAACGTGTGGATAGGTGTGGATCCGGCTTCAATGTATTCAATGTATTCAAACGGGGGCGCTCCCCGCGTCTTCGGTTAAGCCACACCCCTCGAGCGATGATTTATTTTTTACATATCACCTTAAGAAGAAAAATTAGCATTAAAATCACAATCGATATTGAAATCGGAGATAGTTGATTGACAGTGGCCTCCTTTGTTGCGCTCAGATTTGTCTTTCTAAATGCATTCAAGGTACCGGGCAGAACCGAGTCTTTCTGTTGTTTGAAAAACTCAGTTATCGTCCAGGATTTCATCTCTATAATTTTTGAACAGCTAATTTATCCTTTTATTGTAAGACCTTTTATTTCACGAGGCGTAGCACGTGAGTTTTATTTGTAGGTATTACACCATTGCGGTATTGGATCAGGTGTTAAAGTTCAGACGTTCAATTTAACTTGTTAAGTAATTCTTAGAGGCGATAAAACGGTTCGTGGTAAACGTTATATTTATTCAATTCTTTGAACTATTCATAAAATGAAAGTCAAATGGAAATGCTTCTTGGTAAACCTTGGAATTTGCCATGTCAAGGACATTAGAACACAGTTTTTATTTTATAGGTAAAGGTTTTCTTTTTGCAAAGGCCTAGCTTTCATTGAAGCAATCAGTTGATGACAGCTTATTCCTTAAATAGTGAGTGAGGCGCCTATGGCATATTTTTTCGTCGTATTTGTGCTTTTTCTAAGATGTTATTCTTTCTTATACAACGTGTAACGTTAAATGCGCAAAACCTGAAAATAGTTTGATCAGAATAACGAGCAGAATTGATTGAACCACTTTTTAATATAGGTTAAATTTTTCAAAAAATCCTCATTTAAAAGGTTGCCGTGTCTATTTATTAGTAGGTCAAGCAAGCCATTGTCAGCGCGGCGCAGCGGCCGGGGACGACTCCTCCCTCTATAAAGCGTCGTTGCAGACGCAAGAAACGATCAGAATGACCACTAAAACTAGAACAGCACATAAAACCTTTACAATTTTTTGAATGACTTAATTTCTCTCTAAAATAGGTCAATTGAATTAAAAACCAGTTGGGGTGTCTGAGGTTTTGCGCATTTAACGTTACACGTTGTATAACAGACAGATTTGAAGGAATGATAGACTGGCGTTTGTACTTTATAGCTATACTTAATAAAGTACTGCCTATGAATTGATCTAATCTAACTAGCCTGTATTGTCCCAGTGCAGGGCAAAAGTCTCCTTCTCCCTTTTCCACACAATTCTATCTTTCGGTAGGAGTCAAGCTCGTCCCACCATCTTCATTTCGGCCTGCCGCGATGGCGTCGTGCGACCCAATCTGTGTCCTCTTAGCCTATAAGTTGATAGGCTTGGAGCGTCTATCAGGAAAAAAGGAAAAAAAACGTTTCGTTGGCATGGAGAGACCGCACCAATCGTATCCCAGAGTGCTACGCCGTAGCAGTGCGCGTAGCGGAGCGAGACGTAGCACTCATCAGTTTACAAAATATCCAACAACAAAATTAAACATTAGCCTGTTCAGTAGATCATCAACTCAACACTTTTATCGTAAAAATAGCTTTCTTGTACTAGTTCTTCGAACAGCTGTCAGCCGATACAAATTGTTACCCATCAATAATTCACGTGCTTAAGACTCGTAATAAATTGGAGTTTACACAACTCACACGCAGGATGAAATAAATGACGACCATTTTTCTATTTGATTTCTTACTGAAAGAGGGTTTATAGGGATCTGAAAGGAAAGGTTTTAATAAAGTCAGGAATATTTATTTTAGTACATAATGCGCACTTGGTTTCTTTTGTAAATGCTTATTCTTAACTAGTACTTCCTACTTTAAGCCATTTGGCTAAAAATAGGGTCTAGCTTTTCTGGTCAGTTAAAATCAAGCCTATAGAGATATTCCCCGAAGGGATCAGGTAGGCAGGAGTGTATTGTACCTATATTTATACTATCTAGATTCTGGCATGCTACTGAATAAATTACTACTATATCAAAATCCGTTAACCAACTCAATGATGGAACCCAGGAAACTAAGTTCAATAGTCATGCTTGCGAGTACAGACGCCAGCACATCAAGCTACTACAATCTCTCAAATTTCTTTAATAGATTTTCAACTTTGTTGCCAAAGCATAAGGTTCTAATTTGATTGGGAAAATTTGACAGTTTCGGGTAGCATGATGTGCTGGCGTCTGTACATACATAAACTCACGCTTTCTTCACATGAGCGTAGGCAGAAAGTACAGAACGCCACCCGCTACGATCCTTACTTACTCCTTTTGCCTCGTTTACGTTCATACTTCTGGTCATACACACACGCCGGTTGCATACACCTTAACTTTCTGAATAACATCATGTACTGAGTACTTGCGACTTCTACCAACACCAATATACCAACCAAACCAACCACCAATACAACGTGTAAAGTTAAATGCGCAAAACTTCAGACACCCCAACTGATTTTAATCCAATTGACCTATTTCAGAGAGAAAATAAGTCATTAAAAAAATTGTAAAGGTTTTATGTGCTGTTTTAGTTTTACTTGCCATTCTGATCGTTTCTTGCGTCTGCGACGACGCTTTATCGAGGGATGAGTCGTCACCGGGCCGCTGCGCCGCGCTGACATTGGCTTGCTTGACCTATTAATAAATAGAGACGGCAACGTTTTTAATGAAGATTTTTTGAAAAATGTGACCTATATTAAAAAGTGGTTCAATTAATTCTGCTCGTTATTCTGATCAAACTATTTTCAGGTTTTGCGCATTTAACGTTACATGTATAATGTATATATGTTTAATGTATAATCAAAGATATCCCTCTAGACTTAAAAAAGCCTAAAACTGTCAATTAAACCCTCAAATACTGCACATCGAATCCACTATAAATAAACCTTCCAACAACATCGTTACTCCAACTCCTGCTTGAGGCAAGGAACAAACGTGTCATTCAGTTTCATTAGGCAGGGGACACGCCGTAAATAAACATTAAGGGAGGATGCCAATCTGACCACCGATGTAAATATACAATGTGTGACGCCAACGTTTGGCAGAGGCGTGACGTCACACAATGCGGGTTAACATGGAGATCCAAAACCCTGGAATGATGTTGAGCTGTCAGAGATTGTTAGCTCAATAGTTACTGTTATTCTGCTATAGTGGATTCTCAGCATAACCAAGTTTAGCACTGACCATAAGGCATGTTATAAATAAAGAGATAAACAACCAAATATGAAGATCGCTTTAGACAAGCTATCTCTCCGAGGATAAGAAGTACCTGCAACTCGAAATTAGATGCCTGTGAACAGTGAAAACGCTTAAAATTTATCACAGAAGTTTAAGATAACAGAATGAAGTCACTGCGACGATCAATCAAAAGACTTCCCACGCAATTAATGTGCGTAACGTTCCCTTTATGTGTGTAATATATTTATATTTCCATTAGCTGCGCCCCGCGGTTTCACCCGCATAAGTCTCGATCGCGTAAAAATATCGGGATAAAAACTATTCTATGTGTTAATCCTGGTTATAAACTATCTGTGTGTCAAATTTCATCAAAATTGGTCCAGCCGTTTGAGCGAGAAGAAGTAACAAACATACAAACACACACACACAAACTTTCGCCTTTATAATATTAGTATAATGATTCATTGCGGGATCAAATCTACCACGGCTCGTTGATATAGACCTCTCTGTATTCGTCATAGGTTAAAAAGATGACGTCATTTGTACTAAGGATCTAAACGCCTTGATAGGATAAGCATAATCAGCCGCCCATTCCCACTGCTGGGATACAGGCCTCGTCTCAGTGAGAGGGAGTGGGCCGTAACCCACTACGCGGGCTGTGCGGGTTGATAGATGTCACATTTCTTCGATTTTTTGTTCTAGGACAAGCCAGTTTCCTCACTATGTTACCCTTCACCGTTATGAGAGCAGTAGTAATGAAATAATTAACATAAAGTAAATTGTGTTATTTATTTAGGTTAACCAACAATTGTTTACACTATACACATTTCTGATTTAATGACTAGAGTAACATTTACAAGTGCAACGATTAATTACAGGTTAACACCACTTGCACAGAAAACGGCTTTACATAACATATTTATGAATTAAATTATTGAAATTAGAACTTTTACATACAATGAAGAAGTAATTCAGAAGAATAATAAAGAAAAATTATCATAACATTCAATGCTGTTTACAACATAAAAAAAAATAATTGGCATATGATTACTGATTAAATTGATTACATTAAGATTAATTATTAATTGAATTGTAAAGTGCCTGCTTGGGTTCGAACTTAAGACCAACTAACTCGTAAGACACGGCCGTTACCGCCACTGAGCCAGCAGTGTCCCTTGCTGTTTATAACAGCCTTGATAGGATAAAGGTTAATAAAGGCACTGCTTAAAATAGGTTTAGATTAGGTTAGGACACGTCTGTTACAATGCTATCTCAAGATTAAGTTTCCAAAAAGGATGTTTAGCATTCAGAGCGTCAGCAAAAGGTCTCAACGAGCTTAGGACGAAAGGTACGAAACCTAGCAAAACCTAATTCGTTTAAGTATAAAGTCAAAAGGTCAAACTGTTTTCCCAGACATACGATGCCAAAATCAAAAATTTACTCCACAGAATTCATATCTATTTACCACAAAAATATGTAAACTAAAGCTCACACTAATGACATTTTAAAACGTAGCCATTACTTTTCTAGAACTGGTCCCAAATAGAGCGTCTTTACCCTGCCAATTGCAACATGACATCATTGGAACATCTCTATCTAGTGAGATGGAATTGTCTTGACATATTTATTTGTCACGACCCAATGACATAATTCGGGACAAAGCTACAAGAATTCTTCAAGACCTAATGACATAACTGACCTATCTAGGTCGTCTTTGTTATACATTTTCTCTTTCACAATCAGTTTTACACAATAAATGGTGTGCCAGAAATGTGGCCTGATTCTGTACAGGCTTTCTGTGTCCTTGCCAACGTTTGGATAGGTTAGAGGGGACGATTAACTTACATATTGTGAATCATGGTTATTTATAATAAAATGTTAAGCCACATTGAAGTTCAGACATTAATTTTAATATTATAGTAACTGACCCGGCGAACTTCCTACCGCCATCGAAATCAGTCAATTCTTTCTAGAGATATCATCAAAAAAACCGCTCATACAAAATGTATTAGAAAATGAATTATCCTTTTTTTATGTGAATTTTTCCCGTGTTCTAATAGTTATTATGTTATTCAGGGTGCAGACAAATCCAACAAATCAAAGATCATTAAAATCAGTCCAGCAGTACTTGAGTTATAAATGGTGTAACTAACCCCGACTTTGTTTTATTTATTTAGATACTTATGTCCATGTTTCCTCACGATGTTTTCCTTCACCGAAGTCAATGATATCTAAGTAAAACGTGCCTTTTTAAATTCATATATACGTTCTAAGTTTATATTTAGAATGAAAAAATCGTTTGGTCCCAAAGGGTTCTCGACCTTTTACCTTCAACACTAACCACAAAATAATACTCAAAACGAAAATAACTCTCGTCAGTTTCAACCTAATACTCTGAGCTGAAAATGAAACAGCAGCGGTAAATAGGAACACGACACACAGGGTGTTTAGTGAGCCCGCGACGAGACGCCGGCGGCGTTCGTGGTATTGACCCGTCTAAATATAGAAGCGACCGTTCTGCGAATCTAAGCGATCAAGCGATTGCTTTTATCGCTTGCGGAATGCTTACAGTCGCGTGATTAGCGAGTAGCGACACGCTGTCTCGACTATTGTGTTCCTGGCTTTATTACTAGTCGGGTTATGATTTGATTGGTGGACAAATAATGTAATAGGTAATCAATGTAGTTGAGTTGTCTATACGAGTATAAGGTAAGGGCCTATTCATACACGAAATCTCTGAAGGGGGCATTGTACCTATTCATCATTATGAACAACTTTTACTAAGGGACTAAACCTGAAATCGTGAAAAAAAATCAGCTATTCCCTAAATTTATGTTCGCATAACTCGTCAAAATGTATGGAACAGCAGATTTTTTTGCGGTTTCACGTTATTGTAAAAGTTGTTCATAATCAGGGGCGTTCCTTTCATTAAAGCCGAAAAGCCCGGCTTTCAGTCAAACGTGAGCCTAACAATAAAAAATTAAAAAAAAATAAAACTACACAAGTAAACTTGTAAATTAACCAACTCAATCATGTCTCAAGAATTGATAAGAATAATAAAAACTGCGCGCCCCGGCCGGCGGCCGCCTGCTATACGTTCGATGCAAGGTTGCCAGGTTTACATACTCGAAGAATAATATTTAAATCCCGCACAGTTTTCATCACGCGCACCGTTGCCAAACCTCTCCAATACCGCTATTGCGAGAACGCAACAATAAACATCGTCCCGTCTCGCTCGCACCAGCTGGCTTCTTATGAGGCTTCTGGACCTGTCACTATTTGTATACAAATGTTCACGTTGTTGATTACATCAGTATGTACTTATTTTCCAAATTGTACTGTTTTTTAAGCCTGGCTTCTGATTTTTTATGAATGGAACGTAAAACGAAGCGTGTGTGTGTGTGTAAATAGTATGAATGAGCGCGTCGCTGTGCAAAGCTCGATCTATGGAATGGAATGATACAATTTCAAATTAGTTCAAGTTCGTTTCGAGCGGTTACTGGTGCATTTTTTGCTTGGACATTTTCTGTGAAATGAAGTGTTGTGATTAGTTTTGCGGTGATTATCTTTGTTTTGAAGTGATTAAAAAGTTTCTTGACATTAAAATGAATTCGGAAACGCTTGCAAATGTGCCTTGTGATGGATTAAAGTATGTGCAATCTTTATTCGGAAAGGTAAATACTTTCAAGTTTTACAGACGAATATAATAATCTCATTACTTCACCTAAACCTACTTTTTGAGTACCTATTTCTCAGAAATCTAAATTACGTAATAGGCATTTTAGTCGAAAATTGCCTTCAGGGTGCCTTTCCGGAACTTTTAAAGATACCTAGCTCATTTAATTGTGATCATTCCTGCGACAAGTTGTTTCGCGGAACGTGTTAAATAAGTATTCACACATATTTAATTAAGAAATAAGTACTCAAGAACAAGAACGGCTTTCCGAATTATCGAAAATTGCAATAGAAAAACAGCTGTTGGTAGAAATAAAACGTTCACCAAATTTTGACGCCGACTGATTACGCCGTTTTGAGTTAGAATATATAATTTTTATATTTTGTAAAGGCTGCTTAATTAATTGTAAAAATTAAAGCAGGCGCCAGGATCATGTTCTCTAAATGAATTGACAAAAAACGGCTTTTATCAAAGCTACTGAAGGTAAAGTAAATCTGTCTAGTAATTTTTACCATGCCTTCCGTGTGCGTGTGTGTGGTGTTTGTCATCTGTCTGTGATAAAGAAACGAAAATTGAAGAGTTATGGCTGTTCACATTGTGAGTAATTATAATTATAAATATTATCAACATCGTAAACAATGTGTAGTTAGAAATCAATCAATAACTTGTACGCCATCTAGTGGCCAGATTGTAATATTTTGCCTATAGCGACTGTTGCGAGCGAGTGAAATATGAACTAACTCTGAGCTCTGTTGTGCCAATAATGTTAATAGATGGCTCTTATACGTCCTATCATATTTTACACGAAACTGATAATATGAAAATGAAAAAGTTGCGATTTTGTAAAGGATTACCAATACTTTGAGTATATAATTTATAATATAAGAAAAAAATGGTGCTATTAAAAAACATTTCATTTTAATTGCTAATAGCAAAAACTTACAATTATGAAATAAGAATATTAGTAAGAACTAAAACGAATCAGTCGGTAGGCACAACTTGTGACAGGCGATACGGTAGGTAGGTACTTAGTTTTTTTTTTTTAAGTATGTTGGCTTGCCCTAAGTTTAACCACTAGGCACGCCACTGTTCATAATGATGAGTACAATGGCCCCTTCAGATATTTCGTGTATGAATAGATAGACATCATCTGCCTAGCCTTTTCCCAACTATGTTGGGGTCGGCTTCCAGTCTAACCGGATGCAGCTGAATACCAGTATTTTACATGGAGCGACTGCCTATCTGACCTCCACAACCCAGTTACTGGGTAATACGATACCCCTTGGTAAGACTGGTTGTCAGACTTTTGGGCTACTGACGACCCGTAACGACTGTTAAAGATCCACGAATGACAGCCGGGACCAACAGCTTAACGTGCTTTCCGAGGCACGGAGGAGATTGAGTAATTGGAATCAGATGGCCAATTCTCGTAATTTAAAATGTTCAAAATCAAGTTGCAATCTCATCTCAGCAACAATCAAAGTCAAAAATATAGGGAAATTAGAGGTATTTTTGACAGATTTAGCCTGAGATCAGAATGTGAATGTTCTTAACATTAAGAGAATCGCCCCTCAGATGACTACAGCCCATTTGGAAGTTAAAATCAAACATTTGAAAGACTAGCAGCGCCCCGCGGTTTCACCCGCATAAGTATCGATCCCGTGTGAATATAGGGGTAAAAAGTATTTTATGTATTATTCTGATGTATAAGCTATATTACTGTAAAGTTTTATCAAAATCCGTTCAGTAGTTTTTGCGTGAAAGAGTAACAAACATTCATCCATCCATCCTCACAAACTTTCGCGTTTATATTATTATCTAGTATCAAGTAGGATTAGTATATTAATATTAGTAGGAAGAAGGATTTTTCCAGCATCAGTTTGTTTTTAACTACTTATCCGTATAGATACTCGTACTTACTTCACGGCTGTAATCGCTGGAGGGTTAGGCAGTCGTGTGCTCGTAGTAAAAACTAGACTAATGGATAAATTAAACTAAAGGTACTCTTATCTTCCCCTAGTGAGAACCCAAACTAATTGCTTACAATTAAATGATCTTTCATTTGTTTTCACCCCTTTCATTTGTTTTCACCCCTTTTCATAAAACTAAGCTTCCCGCACCTTAACACTTCAACCGCTAGCAATAATCTTAAATGATGGCACAAATACAATCATAAACCTACACTGTAAGCTATTAGCCTCGTGTTTGAGAGCAACGAGCGAGGCGGGCTAATAAAACCTGCTATAAACCGGAGGGAACCCTTACAATTAGGGGTGGATCGTCCACGGTTTGCCGCCTCAGTTGCCGGCCCGGCTAATTTACCGTGTCTTGAATAAATCCTATTATTTTGTGTGTTTAAACTTTTTCAATTACCATAAATCGGCTATTGGCGTGAGAGCTTTAAGCAGTTGTAGGGTTAAGTTATCAGTTGTTGTTAGTGGGCCTGCCTGTGAAGTTATTAACTCTGAGACAGAAAAATATCCTTTGTCCTTCTCTAGTAACTTAGTTATTTCTCGGTTTCTAATCGGTTTTGCAGTTTAACCGTAGAAAACATATAAACGTATAGGTACCGTAAAACGGGGTGAATAGGAACGCAGGGGTGAATCGGAACGAAACTTTAAAATGGATTTTAACGTTGATGTAATATAGTTTGTAGCCAACAATTACACTTAATCGTCAACTATAATATAGTATACACATTAAGAGACCTTTTGGCAAAAAACGATATTATTTCAATGTTAAAATCCATTTTAAAGTTTCGTTCCGACTCACCCCTGCGTTCCTATTCACCCCGTTTTACTGTACTACAAAGCAGAGTCCCCCCGCGCGCCGCGTCTGTCTGTCTTGACGCGATAAACTCAAAAACTTCCAAACAGATGTTCATACGGATTCACCAATGAACGGAGTGATTCATGAGGAACGTTAAGGTGTAATATTCATAAAGGTTTCGTGTAAATTGGCTGAAATATGGCGATGATTGTCGAAGATGTCAGAAAAAATCATACGAACTGGCATCTTTACTGGTGTGCGCCGCGTAAACCCATGGAGAGTTATATGAAAATAATGGCTGTACGACCCCGTGGGATGTTTTCCGACAACTTCGTACAAAAGGTAGTAAATAATAATGGACAGTCTTTTTTGCGTGTTTAAATATTACATTAGTCTGAGTTCTCGTAAATACTTTCTTCTTTTTTGCACAGAAAAAGTTAACGGGTAAACTAACCATAATAATAGGCTATAATAGTAGTAATACGGGCCTCGCTTCCGATTCTAGGAAAGCCCCTACCTTCGCATTATCAACACGATTGGCATTTGGCATCGGATCGATGGGCCCATTCAGTCAGTATGATGTTCTAACAGTGGCACAGATCCCCTTGTTCACAAACTAAACTAAATTTAAGTTCAGTGCATCTTTTTCTTTATATATCCTTAAGAAAAAGAATGAAGATAAATATTAGTTTAGTCCTGTCAAATTAAGATAGGTACTCAGACAAGTTTAGACGTGATTAAAAAATTGGTCACTAAAAATACGTCAATTTACGTCAGGCGCTGACTAATTTGACAGGACTAAACTAATATTTATCTTCTGTCCTTTTCTTAATAAAATAGAAAGAAAGAGATGCACTGAACATACATGTATGTTGTCAAACGATCACGACTCATCAGGGGGGAGGGGGGTCAGAAAATTTGAAAAAACGCCTCACGTAATTAATGGACCCCCCTAAGCTATTGTCGTATGGCTAGAATACTCTCTCAGTACTTACTCAATTATGTATCAATTTAAAGACAAAAAACTAATTTTACCTTTTGTCTTATGCTCATCGCTGTTAAATTGTAGTAGGTACCTAAGTCATAGAATTAATTTCCAATAACTATTTACGTTGTAAGGTTAAATACCTAAATATTGGCAAAGAACTCGTCATCAAAAACGGGGCAGTACCTAATCGCCGACCTACTTAATGATTACATATGTATTTATCTCTATTGGTAAAGAAGACGATGCTTCCGGTCATCCCTTTTACATACAAGACTTTTGAGTAGGGAAAGGGTGGTAAATTCATGCAACATAATAATACACTCATACACAAAATTAAAATTATAAGGCAATTTCCTGCACGCCATCTGTCGGTAGCATACCGAACTAAATTATATGACGTGCGTGTGTACGTACATAGTATTAGTATTAGGAACCAACCATTAAACTCATAATGTAAAAACCTAATCGTGATTGTACATTAGTTAAGTACCTGCGTGGCAAATTACTACGAAATAGCCTTCGCAATTATTCGAAGAGGAAAGTACTTAATATCGAAATGGAAGTTAATTTATTATTCACTATCCTTTCATGGTAAGAACTTACGCCTTCCTTGATAGATCATTTCAAATCAATACCACTTAATATATAGGAGCATACCTAAATACTGCAAAGCTAATAAAAAATTAAAACGGATTATTACCACTTTTCAAAACTGTGCACGTTTGAAAACACCGCGGCGCAATTTTCATTTCAAAACAATTTAAAAAGAATGCGATTAGTTTCGCTCAGTCTCACTTGCCAGCTCTTCTTTTTGATGAACTTAATTTGTACTGAATAAAAAAATGTTTCCAGTACACAAGTACTTGCAGCTTTGAAGTTAAAGTAAATTTATCACTGCAAAAGCTTTCTGAAGTGCACTTAAGCGTAATAAGCACAAAAAAGTTAGAGTAGCGGGCAACCGCAACCACAGCACAGTGGCGCCATTCACTTGATTTCAGGCGGTGCTCAAGTTCCGCAACACGTAGTACACTCTGAGCAGTATAGATGGCGCTGTACTAGAGCATTTTAGTTCAGCTACTTGCCACGAGATGGCGATGATAAAAATGCTTTATTTCACGTTTGTATTGTATTATAAAAGCTTTTAAAATTACATATTAAACAAAACCATAACACTTAAATCGCTGAAAAATAATTTAACACGTTTTCATTGAACTTTGAAACAAATGCTCCAATTTTCAATCATAAATTGGGGCAGTGACGTAACGACGGCGGGGTGAAAACAGCAGCTGTTTGCGAAAGTCATCGATGTCGGCACAAGATACACCCGTAAAGTGGTACAGTATCGACCCTGACCCCGAGGTCACGTGCCTACCTCTGGGCCTCCAGGGTTACCTCGTCTACCAAAAACTAGAGGGGCGTCCGAGTTAGTTTTTATCGAGTGAAAGATTTTGCGATTTAGTTTTAAGCGACGCAATTTTTTGATGGTTAGACAAAAGCTGTTGGGAGTTTCTCTACAATCTTTAATATGAAAGCTGTCTAGCTTAGTAGATAGAGCTTTTACTATCAAAGCTTTAAGAAACGATATAATACTAACTTACATTTTTTGAGGCTTCTTTTTCAGACCTAAGTAGAACTAATTTATTTTTAAACCTCCTTGTAACCAGTCGGTAATTACATAACTTAAACTTAAGCAATCGATCATGATGGTGTCAATACTTTGCAAATACTACTTATGTCGAATGAGTACATACATTAGGTATTATTTATTTATTTAATCTTTTCGCACACAAAAAGGTACAAAAGCGGACTTAATGCCTTAGGCATTCTCTACCAGTCAACCAAGGGTGGTGAAGAGATAAGATGGCAGGTGCTTTGGTTGAGCCGAACAATGATTAAAAAAAAAACTATTAAAATGATTCAATTATAAATAAAAAACCTACACAAATACATAAATAGGTTAAAAAACTATATACATATAGATATTAGATACATACCTACCTACTCCAGGAGAATGGGGCAGTGAAAAAACTCTGCTTTTTAAAATACCGAATGATAAACATCAAAGTAAGGTAAGTAAGTACGTTACGTTACTTCTAATAAATAACAATAAATTTTCCTGGAAAACATCAGTCAGTTAAAAAGGTGAATCGAAAAAAAAAAACATGATTAAGTATTATTTAACTGTTCATAGGTATAAATAATAATAAGGTGATCTTTTATTTAACTATAGGAATCTAATGTATGTAAAATCCAAAGGCACATATGATGGAAAACTGTGTTCTTGCCGGTACTAACTCGTAATGGTACCGCTTGAAGCTCATGGGGAAAATGCACAAACTGCATGCAGAAATACTAACTTATTTTTTATGAAATATAGGTAAGTACTCAGGGTAATTTATGGGTATGACAAGCCTGGAGTTATTAAAAATGATCTTCTTTCTTATTAAAGGGTTAATATTTTTTCCATGTAGATACATAGTTTGCAGTGCATGGTTATTCTTAGGTACTTTAATTTATTAATGCCAACACGTCAGAATCTTTTCTACTTAGAAGTCTAGTCCACACACACAAAATTAATTAAAAATAAAAATTAATAAAAATTACGGATATTTAATTAGATATCCGTAATTTTATTTTACCTTTATTTTACCTTAATGCTTTCCAATTGATTAATTCCATTTTATTTTCTCACACAGAGTGGTCTGTGGCTAAATAATAACAGCTATACAGGTCGATCGATCAGGTTAAGCTACGCTTGCCACGGTTGGCCTGTGGATGGGTGACCATCTTTACATACCGAGACGAATGACAGCCGGGACCAACGGCTTAAAGTGCTTTCCGAGAGACGGCCCCTCCGTCTCTCGGAAAGCACTTTAAGCCGTTGGTCCCGGCTGTCATTCGTGGATCTTTGACAGTCGTTACGGGTGGTCAGAAGCCCGAAAGTCTGACAACAGTCTTACCAAGGGGTATCGTATTACCCACCTGGGTTGGTATTAACCAACTGGGTTGTGGAGTTCAGATAGGCAGTCGCTCCATGTAAAATACTGATATTCAGCTGCATCCGGTTAGACTGGAAGCCGACCCTAACATAGTTGGGAAAAGGCTAGGCAGATGATGATTTTATTTTCAAGGCAAGGGCAAGGGATAATTTCACATACAAAAAATGACCGTCATTTTTTGTATGTGAAATCAATCGGTTATTCCATGATCTTAATTATACTTTCGTCATCTTATTCAAATTGATGCAACACGTATAGATACAATTAATAATGAGCAATACATTTTTTATTTACCTTATTTCTTCACTTGGGGATTTTACATGTATTACCTGTACGTAACGAAGAAATGATTGCAGTATATGCAAGCATTACAGATAATATTGTACACAATTACGTGCGTTGTGAAGTTATTTGCATGATATTATAATAATTTAATGTAATACAGGGAAATCATGTTATGCAACATTTGTATTCAATGCAATATTAGTAATATTAGAACTGGCGTAAGTTCTAATATAGGTATGGCACCGACTTAAAGTGAGCGATAAAACAGACACTCACTATTCCTGGCAACATTTTCAATTGATTCCCCACGTGGCAACATTACCTAGAAATATTAATATCATTGGTATCCATGTGCAACACTTGTGGCCATCGCCGTCCATTAAAGCTTAGTATAGATAAGGTAAAAGGATTGTTTCAATATTACCTCAATAAAATTGCTCGCCAATTTCAAGTTCTAGTCTGGGCTTTAGAGCCGATTTGATTTTATTACCTATATTTTAGCGAACGAAAAAAATATCGCTTTTATCGACGAGCATTGCAATAAAAATAGTAACAATTCGATTTTTTAAACTGAATTTTAAAAATTCGAATGGATATTTTGGTGCACAATAAAAACGTGGCTAAATCTATTCATTTTAACGTTCCTTTTCTTGTCTGCCTGTGTGACCGCGTTGTTCTTCTAAACGCAATGGATTTTGATGCGAATTTTATCATCATTTAGAGAATTTATTTCGGAAGGTTTATGTATATTTTACATCTCAAAGGTTCGCCAAGTCTTAAAAACCGTTCAAAGCAGGGGTGGGTCGCTAATATCGTATAGTTTTACTTCTGTATTTACTACAATGAAAACAAATACTGCTTTGGACTCACGCTGCTGGGATCAGGGGCGGTCCATAATTTCGGTACACTTCCAAACGGTTCAGAATTGGAAATATGCGCATTAAAAGGCTCGTTCTCGGTTTCATTTGGACCTTACACTGTTAACGGAAAACTGTGTATCCGAAAATAGATTTTACTGTGTGTACGATGAAAGCAATTTAATGTGTTTTGCCTTTTTGATCAACAGAAGAACGACTACTAAGCGGGGGTCCAGGGTTAGAACTTCGATTGGGTTTCTTTTGTTGGGTTAATTCTATTACGAATTTCTCAGTGCCAGCCCAGACTATGGATTTGTGCATAAAGTCAAAGTCTTAAGTATTTTTTGCCAGAAACACGGTACAGACGCCAGCACATGAAGCTACCCGAAACAGCCAATTTTTTCCAATCAACTTTGAACCTTATGCTTTAGGGGTAAAGTTGAAAATCGATTAAAGAAATTTGACAGATCGTAGTAGCTTGATGTGCTGGCGTCTGTACATACGATGTTGATACATAAATTAACGAATGATGCCTTAACAACATAGCTGGAAAGAAAATAGGGTATATCATATACGGCACCACGTGGCACGGCCCACGTGATGTTCTATGACCCACTCCCTCTCACATCGAGGAGGCGACCCAGCAGTGGGAACATTATACGCTGACTATGTATCGAACGTGGATCCACGCGAGACACAATAGCTTTTTAAATTGTTTCTGTAAATACGACGTTCAACTATGCCATTAACCGAGCATAATTTCAGAGTCACGACTTCTACTGATTGATTACAGTGGAGATCTGACCCAGAAACCCTTCCTCTGCAGTCGCGCTAACGGCCACTAGACGAACTCGTTAAAATAGTTAGGTACAATTCAGAAATCTATCGTTTACAAAGCTGAAATTAGCAACGCAACCAAAATAAATGAAAATACAAACTGAATTAGCATAAGGCCCTTTGTACACACACGTTTTTCTTATGTAGGCTTAAATATGTAAGCTGATTATGCTTAGGTTTACGCTTTATACGCCACAAACGCCATCCCTTTCGGTTAAATCACGTTAAACAGTGCTAACGTTAAACTCTTGTATACAAACTAAACTAAATTTAAGTTCAGTGCATATTTTTCTTTCTATTTCATTAAGAAAAGGACAGAAGATAAATATTAGTTTAGTCCTGTCAAATTTAAATACTCCATAGACAAGTTTAGACGTGATTAAAAAATTGGCTACTAAAAATACGTCAATTTACGTCAGGTGCTGACTAATTTGACAGGATTAAACTAATATTTATCGTCTATCCTTTTCTTAATGAAATAGAACGAAAATGATGCAATGAACTTAAATTTAGTTTCGTTTGTTTACAGACGCCCGCACATCAAGCTACCTGAAAATGTCAAATTTTCCCAATCAACTTTGAATCTTATGATTTAGCGATAAAGTATACGAAGTAAGTATAGAGAATCGCCGCCATTGTTACCTACGTACTCAGTAAGTAAAACATAGACAAAACCTGTGTATAATAAACAAAACGATGATAAGAATGCGTGTAATATACTAAAAGTCTATAACAATACGTCAATCTACCTTCAATGTTGCCAGGGGCGATATTCAAATGGCTTATAACATGCACATTGCACATAGACTATCTTTATGCACTACGGAAACGACCTCCCGAGTAGGAAATGGATCAAAACATTAGTCTTATCACAGCTATATTTCTTTATCATAATAGTCTCAGTGCAATTACAAAGTACCCATAAAAAATGACAGTTTTAATAAATTGCACAACTGGACAAGTGGAAATAGGCTGTATTCAGAAATGCAAGCCACAGCTAAAAAAACGATAGCGTTTTTGTGCTTATTTTAAAGAATATTATCAAAAACACAGCCTAGACATAATCAGCCAACAAGGTTCCCACTGCTGGGACACAGACCTCCTCTCGGTGAGAGGGAGTGGGCCGTAATCCACCACGTGGGCCCAAAGCGAGTTGGTAGATGTCACGTGTCTTCAAATTTTTCGTTCTTAGACATGCCAGTTTCCTCACGACGTTTTCCTTCACCGTTTTGAGAGAAGAATGAAATAATTTACATAGATTAAAATAATAGTATTTTTTTGGTTCGAACCGATGACCTACAACTGGTAAGTCACAACTGTTATTAATGAGCCACCACTGCTTCGTTTAGACAGATTACTTCTTCATTCCAGGATTCTTGGATTGCAGGCCTGTTGGTCTAGTGGTCAGTGGCCCTGCCTGCTATGCGCAAGGTCATGGGTTCGATTCCCACCTAGGACAAATGTTTGTGTGATGAGCACGATCATTTGTTCTTTGTCTGGGTGAAATTTATCTATAATATGTATGTATGTATTTAGAAATATATATGTATGTTTATCAGTTGTCTAGTACTCATAGCACAAGCTCTGCTTAGTTTGGGACTAGATGGCGTTGTGTGAAAGTTGTGGAATATTATTATTATTATTCGGTTTCGCAAGTTTCGAACCGAAAACCTAAAAATAGAAGCACATATCGTCAAATGACAGATTTGATGAAACTAACATTTAGTTACCGTCAGCAATAGAATTAAATAATAAATTGGAAGCGTAATTCAGAGATCGCATGCTGGATTTAATAACTGCTAATGGAGACTGGGTTGCGTTCAACTCAAACTGTATGTACTTTTAGCGTTTCAATTATTCATGTATATTTTGTTGATTTTATGCAGTGCAACGATGTAAAACGTAAATGTATTCTGGAGTGTAGATTAATTACTGGATATTTAAATCCCAAGTAACATTTAACCATACATTTTTGACATTTATACGTCACTTAGCTTTAATAATTTTTTTTTATAAATAAACCCCTGTGAGTACAGTTTCAGTATCTCTTACCTCACATGGAACGAACTACAACAGTCATTGCTACCTATGCCTTTCATACATCAAGAGAAACTCAAATCAGATCACGAAAGCAACTAATCAGCTTGTGCTTAATTGGCCTTCCAAAAATAAGTAGAATGGTGGGAATTAACCTTTGTAGTTTGCCTATCACAGCCTTAACCCACATTGATGTGGAAGCCAAAGGCTGCATGTTTCATTATCTTTGCCCGTCATACCGTATCAGGTTGGTAAAAGCTTTTTAGCTTGCCTATGGTACTAGGTGTTTCGAAACTCAAATGATGTGATGTATTGGTGTTTACTTTGTTATAGGTGTCGTATTTTTATGATGGGGTTACTTGATGCTTTTACTGCATTCGTGAGTTTATGACTTTTTAATGTGAAGCTTTCTTTTTATGACAGCGTAATCTTACGGGTCGATTAAAAATATACCTTTTATTACCGGGTCCAATTTTTTTGGTTCTAGAACATGCCGATTTCCTCACGATGTTTTCCTTTACCGTTTTGAGAGCAGTGATGATAAAATAATTTACACAAAGTAAAGTGCCAGTGGGGCCCGTGGCTAAATAATAACAGGCGCACAGGTCGATCGATCAGGTTAAGCTACGCTTGCCGCGGTTGGCCTGTGCATGGGTGACCATTTTTACATACCGAGACCCCTCCGTGCCTCGGAAAGCACGTTAAGCCGTTGGTCCCGGCTGTCATTTGTGGATCTTTGACAGTCGTTACGGGTAGTCAGACGCCCGAAAGTCTGACAACCAGTCTTACCTAGGGGTATCGTATTACCCAGTAACTGGGTTATGGAGGTCAGATAGGCAGTCGCTCCATGTAAAATACTGGTATTCAGCTGCATCCGGTTAGACTGGAAGCCGACCCCAACATAGTTGGGAAAAGGCTAGGCAGATGAAAGTGCCAGTCTGAATTCGAACCCACGACCTACAAATCGTAAGTCACGTCCGTTACCACTGGGCCACCACTGCTCTTTTACACTATTATTATTTATTTAAAACTAGGAGCAGACTGCCGGTCGATTCTGTAAAAATCTCACCGTGATAACTAAGGTGAAGTGAGCTTAGAGTGAGCTGTGAGTCATGCTGATACTAGGGATTGACACTATTGACGACTCACTCCACGCTCACTTCACCCAAGTTTTCACGGTGAGATGGTTACAGAATCGCACGGCTGGTCTCAAGTAAATCTCTCACTGATAATTAATATAATATATTTCTTTCTATTTCGAGAAAATGTATTAATAGAAAATGCTATCAAACCATATGTAACTCTATGTCTAATGTAATAAATGCTATTATATAATTAAAACTAGGAGCACCTTAACTTATCCCAGTTTTCTTTGTGGTCGGCGCAACATATCGTTTTCTTCCATCTTATTCTTCTTCTCTATTACGAGTACTCATCATCTTGGAAATCACACCAAAAGCTTTAAATTCTTTCATCTCCTATTAAATTGTTATTTCAGACAGCATTCAAAGACGAGGGAGTTTTTCTTTTTAAATTATTGTGTTCACAAACTGAAACAACAAACAAGCAACGGAACAGATTTAATAAATCCGTTCAAAGTGCTCGAATGTTCCGCTCAGTTGGAGTAACATTCAATACGTGTACGCTATAGTTACACGTACAGATCTACAGAGTACAGCATGTCGATTCTGTAAAAATATCACCGTGAAAACTTGCGTGGAGTGAGCTGTCGGTGTCATCCCACTGATGCTAGGGATTGACTAAGCAAACATTTACAATCATAATCGAGATTTTAATAATATTTTTTTATGCTAATTCCATTGATAATTTTATATAATTTCAAAACTACTATTTTAGTTGTCAAAACATTACTATATTGTGGGGTTTTAAAATAAAATAGCAAAACAAAAACTTAGTCAAAACCCCACAAAATGATCAAATGATCAATAGAATTAGCATAAAAAATATTATTAAAATCTCGATTATGATTGTAAATGTATTCCTGGTCAATCCCTAGTATCAGGGGGGATGACACTGACAACTCACTCCACGCTCACTTCACCTAAGTTTTCACGGTGCGATGGTTACAGAATCGCACTGCAGAGTACAGTTTCAGCCGTCCTTACTGCATCACATCGATCGGATGCGACGGGAGTGAGTTTGCATCTGTAAAGGTTGGTTTAGACCAGCAGACTCAGATTTAAATGAAAAATACTTACCCCAGAATCACGGAGTAGTTACCTTTGCCAAACTTAATCCTCGCGAAATGTTTGGTTTATGTAGAGGTCCGTTGGGCCATTAACAGTAGGAATGGCTTTCATTTTGACAGTTAAACAACATTCATTGCGTTTTTTACATTGTTGAGATTCTTCCTTTTCAACAGAGGAGTGGTACCACATTATTGAAACCCGAAATTCACGCGAACGAAGACACAGGCACAGCTAGTAAGTAATATAATTATAACTTTTTAGCCACAGTATGATATCTGCCTATAAAGAAAAGCCCAAGTTATCATTCCCCCTATATTTAAAGCCTCATAGTCTGAACCTACCCTAACACTGACATATAAGCCAGTAGGATATGATACGATTTACATGAAGTTGTACAGCCTACACGGCTGATATAATTAATAACCGTGTATCATGCAAATGCATAACTGTTAGCTACCACGTATTCGTGTATAAGCCTCCCCAATGGCTCTATACGCTCTCCCTAGCAGCGCATCGAACAATCACTGCTTGTAATTTTCCGATTATTTGGCAGTTTGTTTAACATTGGTATTAATTTTATGTTATGATTTTACGTTTTTCTTCTTCTTTATTATGTACACCATATAAACATAGGAATTTTACAATGGGTGAGACGGTGGGCGATATTTTAAAGACAACCTTTGGATGGATTGAAAAGGGGAAGTAGAGACAAATACTGTAAGTAGTCTGTGGTGTACCGTTTACATAATACAATAGATACTTACATAAAGTATATTATAGTAATCTAAATAAATATATACAAGCTGTACTATAGGACCAAACCTGAAATCGCGAAAAAAAAAAAACACCTTTTCCCTACATTTTGACGAGTTATGCGAAGATAAATGTAGGGAACAGCAAATTTTTTTCGCGATTTCGGGATTGGTCCCATGGTAAAAGTTGTTCATAAAGATGAGTACAATGGCCCCTTATGAGGTTGTGCGTTATTTAAGATCCAACTTGTACTTATATAATATAATAAAATAGACCTGAAACAGGAGCAAAGGAAATATAATAATGATTTTTAAAGAGAGAGGAAGTTGGAAGTTCTTCATTTTCTTCGTGTCGTTGGCACGATTGTATTTTATATCTTGTTTCCTTAAAACTTAGCCACTTCCACGGCGTTGTCGGTGGCAACGCAGAGGTAATTTTGACTGCATGTTTTGGGACACAGAGGGCAGGATAAGAGATGGAGCATGATTTGCGATATAGCTCCACAATCACACCCTACTGCCCATCCGTCAAGATAGCCCCACTTCACCAGGTTGGACTTACATCTTTCCACTTCTAAGTTTGTCTTGGCTAATTAATTTATACCTATAAATAAAGTTGTGTTGAATCGTATAGGGTCAAAAAGTTTGCTTCGAGACATAGTCAGCTTTAATGTCAAACCTAAACCTAAAAGTAGGTACCTATTACCTACGAAACCTGTCGGTCGATTTTGTAAAAATCTCACCGTGAAATCATAAGTGCAGTCAAAATCAAAATCAAAATCAAAAGTCATTTATTCAAACTAGGCTGAGAATCAGCCCTTTTCGAACGTCAAAATTACAAAAGACAGTCCCCCAAAATGCCCGCCCTTCACCACTTCCTAGTGCTTTCGCTGGGAAGAAGAAGTGGCGCAACAAACTCCCCAGCAGCACAGCTGTCTGTTCAGTTAGAAAATACTTGACTGAATACAATACAAGGTATGCAAAGTAATTAACATTACAAGACACAGGACACTAAATTTAATTATTTGCCATATGTCAGCTAGCAACGCCAATATACCAAGAAATACAATAAAAAACTATACGTAGGTACTCAAGCAAAAATTAAGAAATGAAAATTAAATAAAAGCCTCCAGGTATGAAGGGCGTGTCCGCTAACATATTTATGCAATGCTGGGTTCTGTTTACATAGCTGTCGCTTGAAGTCACAAATGATAAACTAGGACCATCGAAGGAAACTAAATAAACAAGTTATTACTAATTATAACAATAATAAAACCATGGTCAGCAAGACGACCAGTCACCACAAGCAGCACCCGTTCACGAGCATAACGCAAAGATCAGCCATTACCCCCCTCGCCATATTTGAGGGAAGGAGGCAACCCGACCCCCGACGCTACCGCAAGCAGTGACATCTGAGGGAGCATGACGAACTTGCTGCTGGTTGCTCAGGTAAGAATAATATGATCAATCGTCGAGGTCACTATCTAACCACATATTGCAATCAACTCATTAGAAAACATTTAAATGGGTTGATTATGTCAATAATATAATAAAAATAAAACTAAACTGATTTGACTTATACAGCCCAATAAAAACAATTGTATAATGAGCTCATATAACCTATCAGTGAGCACTTAATAGTGTTAATCCCTAGCAAATGCCAGCTCATTCCACGCTCACTTCACCCAAGCTTTCACGTTGAGATGGTTACAGAATCGCGCGGCTGTAATATCCAAGATATGAAAGCCTGTGTTCTAGTTTATTAGTCATGAAATAAGGAAAAAAAAGAAAGGAAATACGTTTATTTGCGGTAAAAATGACGCAGAAAGAAACACAAAAAAAATAAGAAAATAAAATGGCCATCGCTCAGCATAATGCTAAGACCTTATGCGAGACAGAGCCCCAGTGCTAGTTTCCAGCGACAGCCGGCGTTGACGTGATGACGTCACGCGGTGCAGCATATGATAAGATCTAAGAAATAAAATAAATATACGATAGGTACAGACGCCAGCACATCAAGCTACTACAATCTATCAGATTTCTTTAATAGATTTTCAACTTTATCACTGAAGCATAAGGTTCAAAGTTGATTGGGAAAATCTGAGAGTTTCGGGTAGCTTGATGTGCTGGCGTCTGTACCTAGTTCCAAATGAATTACTCGTTTTCATAAACCTACGAATTGCGGCAACAAAAAATTATAAATGACCCCGAAAATACTTTACCAAAGAACTAAACAAGGTCATAAATCACAGCCAACAATAAAACTTACAATTAATATTAACTAAAACTAATTATTAAATTCCTGCGTACAGACGCAAAACGCCCCACTTTATAGTATCATAAAGAAACGCCCACAAAAACACCGAGATTCAAGCCTAAACTCTAAACAAGCAGTGCGATTCTGTAACCATATCACTTGAAAACTTAGGTGAAGTGAGCGTGGAGTGAGCTGTCAGTGTCATCCCACCGGATACTAAGGATTGACCAAGCAAACATTTACAATCATAATCGAGATATTAATCATATTTTTTATCCTGATTCTATTGATCATTTTATATAATTTAAAATCTAGTACAATAGAATAGAATATTCATTTATTTGCTCAGAATATAGGCATTACAATAATATATAAAAAAAAAATAGCAAAATGGTAGTCCATTTTAGCATGCAAACGTTGATGCAGATGTGAATGAAAAAAACAACAACATTGAGATCCTGAGTATGTTTCTGTTTTGCTATTTTATTTTAAAACCCCACCAAATAGTAGTTTTGACCACTAAAATAGTAGCTTCGAAATTATATAATCAATTGAATTAGCATAAAAAATATTATTAAAATCTCGATTATGATTGTAAATGTATGCTAGGTCAATCCCTAGCATCAGTGGGATGACACTAAAAGCTCACTCCACGCAAGTTTTCACGGTGAGATTTTTACAGAATCGACCGGCTGGTGTTTAATTTTGCACAGCACTAAAGTATACTAAAGTATATATATACGCAAAGCTGAGGTACAAAAAGATGCGTACCCATTTCAATTCTAAATGAGATTTAGACTCAACCTAGTTAAGGCTGAAAGGGTGCAAAACTGTGTATTCATGCCTTGCTACGTCAGTTAGCCTCATTGTCGAAATTAATAACAAACAAACATTGTGTGTATGGAAATATATATTTTATACGAGGTTGTCTGAAATTCTAGATACTTTTGCTCGGAGTTACGTCGGGCAATATCGCGTATGTTTCGAGTCTAAGGAGAGCAATATTGTATAAAGAATATGTTCCCGATACATTGCATACAGGCACGTACCTATCAGGGGCTATACAAAGGTATTAGTGTTCTGTGTCTTGTAATGTTTCAAGTATTTTGTAACTGAACAGATAGCTGTGCTGCTGGGGAGTTTGTTGCGCCATTTCTTCTTCCCAGCGAAAGCACTTGGAAGTGGTGAAGAGCAGGCATTTTGGGGGACTGTCTTTTGTAATTTTGACGTTCGAAAAGTGCTGATTCTCAGCCTAGTTTGAATAAATGACCTTTGTTTTTTTTATTTTTATTATTATAAATACAGACGCCAGCACATCAAGCTACCCGACACTGTCAAATTTTTCAAAGAAAAAAATCTATTCAAGACAGCTATAGTAGATTGATATGCTGGCGTCTGTACATGTCCTTTACCATGACGTCATTTAAAACAATGAAAGGTTCTAAATACATTTGACTTCTTCTCAGTCGTTATATAGTCAAAAAGACCAAGTCGAGATCCCGGATTCTATTATCTGCTAGAAATGCTAAAAATGGTCACCCATCCACGGACCAACTTCAGTTTAACCAATAACGGTCCGTATTATAGGAATTGGCCACAAGTAGCGTCGTAGACAAAGGGCCTAAAGCAGAAATTTATTATAAGTTTACAAGCAAAACTGCTTATATTTACATTATTTGGAGCACAGTGTAGGTACGTGAAGAGATAAGTAATATAAAGGATCATAGCTTAATGGTATCCGCGTTGATAATGCCATGCTGTAGGGCTATTCTGTAAAAATCTCACCGTGATAACTTGGGTGAAATGAGCTGTCAACATTGTCAATCCCTAATGTCATTTTAGTCGAAAAATGATCGCAAAGGTGTCTCATAATCACTTTGTCTGATTATAGAATACCGGGAAATAAAATAACCAGTACGCAAACTGTAACCATGAATTCAGCATAATATGATTCTAGTGTAGATAAAGGTTAGTTGTTCCATACATTTTGGCCACGTAGATATTGCAATTTTCAATGAAACAGACATTTCTTTTTTTTATGTAACCTTCCAAAAATTTCTACTTTACAAAAACAATTAAAAAAAAAAAGCAATGTCTCTCTCAATTTGTATTGTCTTTGTTATAGGTACTTTTTCGTAAAAACGTTTATTTTTTTAGCAAAAATAATTATTTAAGTCTTGCTTGTTCCTACAATGTAAGCATCAAGCTTGAAGTATTCAAGAAAATATTGTATGAATAAAGCACTATACTTTGATGCTTAAATAAAAATATTTGCGTGCTATTTTCAGTAGCGTTCACGATATTATTACCGACCTTGATGCAGCAGACTGTGGGGTTGAAATACTTATGAATACATTGCTTTCAAGGTCGTGTTGCATCATGTCAGGGGCTTAACTTGGATGTGGAAGGGTAGGTCAATGCCTATCGGTTTATTTGCTGCTATGAGTAAGGGGGAAGTGCCAAGGTAGCGAGTGAAATTAAAATTTCCTTACGTTTTTCTGCAATTTGCAAGCCAGTGTCAGGTTGTATGTTGAACAAAATATGATTGGCAATCGTAACAACTACGTGTGTATTTACAGAATTATAATCATTAAAATCATCAATACAGCCGTGCGATTCTGGAACCATCTCACCGTGAAAGCTTGGGTGAAGTGAGCGTGGAGTGAGCTGTCATTCTCTAGGGATTAACACTATTAAGTGCTCACTTCACTTATGATTTCACGGTGAGATTTTTACAGAATCGACCGGCTGCTCTCTAAGTTCATATAAGCCTATTCAAGTCATTCAATTTGAATTTAGTACAAGTATATAAGGTTTGGCATCAAAAAATTTTACATTGGGCATCAAAAAATTTGTCGGTGTCGCTGTCTATGGGATAAGTGCCCAAAAGGCTGGCAGCATTACCACGTTGAATGGCAATGCTGATTCTTTGGGCTTGAAATAGGTCAGTCCTCTGGTCACGTGAAGAGTCAACCAACAGCTTGGTGGTGTTCCGTCCGTCCCCTTGAGTATTTGAATTTCAGAAAATTTGAAATTAGCGGACTTCCCTAGCACATCCCATTTAATGGAAGAAAGAAACATGCTGCGCGGATATGTAATAAATTGGGGTAAAGAAGCGTGATGATTCTGACTCTATGTACTTATTATTATTGAACTTCCTGTTGCGGTAGGTTTTTCTCTTTGGTTAAAATTCTTTGAAAAAATACTTAAAAGATCATTAACGAGGGTATACCCTTGGGTTTTAGAGATAGTGCGGTTCCATGCTGTAATTCCATTAGAACTAATTAACTAGAAGCAAAAGAATGTTACACAGACTATGGGTATACATTTTTCTTCATTCATCCACGAATTCTACTGTAGAACGACCGGTAGTCGATGTCAAAAATAAATCTATCATAAGCAGCTTTTTACGCCCAGAACACAACTCAAGCACTAGTAAAGTTAGTACTGAACTTAGAAACTGTTTTACAGTTGAGACTACTTCAGGACTTCCCTAAACTTATACCAGCTGTAGATCATAAAATAGATACCTACACCGAATTGCTTGTCTTAAAGACAAAAAGGAATTGCCTCAAATATACAACGTGTAACGTTAAATGCCAAAACCTGAAAATAGTTTGATCAGAATAATGAGCAGAATGAATTGAACCTCTTTTTAACATAGGTCACATTTATCAAAAAATCTTCATTAAAAAAGTTGCCGTGTCTATTTATTAATAGGTCAAGCAAGCCAATGTCAGCGCGGCGCAGTGGCCTGGTGACGACTCCTCCCTCGGTAAAGCGTCGTCGCAGACGCAAGAAACGATCACAATGGCCAGTAAAACTAAAACAGCACATAAAACCTTTACAATGTTTTTAATGACTTATTTTCTGTCTGAAATAGGTCAATTTAATTAAAAATCAGTGGGGGTGTCTGAGGTTTTGCGCATTTAACGTTACACGTTGTATTAAGCGTGTCCTTCATCAACATACATGGGGTAGGTAAAATAAACCCCACATCAATGAAAATATTTGCACCACGAAAAACGACATTGTGGCGTCATCTACATCGCCACATGCGAACTACTCATCACACTGACGTCACGCAAAATCCTGCATCATGCAAGCTGAGTTTACCGCGCAACTAGCATAATTATATACAACGTCCCTACACCAATCTTCGGGCCCACTAGACATAACACCCGTCTGGTCGTAGGTTCCTCCCCTTTCTATGCAGAATGAGTGAACTTTACACACTTTTCTTCATACCTCTAAAACATAAAGGCGCTGTCAGTGTCCAAATTGTTACCACTTAATGTCTGTTGACTGTACTATAGCTGGTGCTCAAACGTGTCAAGAGGGTTCCTTCAGATTTCTTCGGCATCTTCAATATCGTGTGACACCAAACGTTTTTTGGCTACAGGATTATAGATAAGTATACTCAGTATTATATCCTTCGTGAAGAGGCGTCATTTTCAAAGAAATATTTGTTCAGGCTTTCAAGTTAATTGTTCAAGTAGGTTTTTGATGCGACAAACAGTGTCTTCTTTTCACTGCTCTCATATGAAACTTGATTGATTAAAACTGTGAAAATTATTTAAATAAATTTACTGTTAAAACTTGAATACCCAACTGAGCAACTAAGTACACAGTAAGAACATCTCTCACATGATTAAATTCGGCAACGAGCAAAAAATATACGCAGTGCATTTTTTTCAATTAACACAACAACAAAAATAACAATAAAACAACACACAGATATGGACACAACCGCAGTTTCAGTATAACAAACATATTATACAATTTGTGTAAACGTCCATTTGAGCGACGTCCATTGAAAATTGAGCTGCGACGCTTCATTAGGCTTCATCTCCCATTGTTCATAGGCCTTGTCCGCGAGGGGTGAGGGAGGCCAAGTAATTCTGGTAATTTTGAGCTCCCCCGTTCGGGGCATGCGGTGGCCATACGTCATGCCCGACACTCAGTAGCTATCCCACGGGGATAGAGCGGAAACATACAGTAATCCAACCGTTGAAATTATACACCGACCTTCGAACAGAAATATCTTACTGAAACCTATCACGAACTGTGTCGTACGTGGATTTAATCAGTCTTTTGTCATTAGCAGAGCGTGATATCCCGTCAATTACATCAGGAGCTGAGATATTTTACAGACGAGATCTTGATGATCTAAGGCTCTGTCTGTAACCTTCACATGATTCTTAGATCTCTATATTTAACCTTCATGTTTCCTTTTCATCCTCAAACCTTAATTCAAAAACAACAAAAGAGAGCATCGCATGCACGATTTCAGCTGTCTCGAATCTTGATTGTATGAAGCGTTGCCTTGGAGCCGCTTCCAAAGGTTACATTATATAACGCCATTACCAGTTTGCAATGGCAATGAAACAAAATGTAACAAGTGCAAACTTCCACTAGCAATTATGAGGCAGGTTAAGTTCAGTTCGGTTCGAGCACCGAAGTTTTCCTCCGAGGGTTTTTACCGAAGCCAGGTCTTCGTATGAATAATGTGGCGTACGAGTGCCAGCGAATATTATTTGTTCGGGGAAAATTTTGAAAAGAAATGGTTCCCCGTAGTGTCTCAACTGAGCGTGGGATGAACGATTTCCCGGTATATCTCTGAGCCTTAAAATTCTACGGAAATCTATGTAGTGCTTTTGAATTCTGGGAATTGCTAAACGTTTTAGTGTTTGGAGATACTGTATTCTACATAAAGTTCTTAGTTATAGTTTGTTACCGCATCCTCGCGTGGCATTATGTCATTATATCACAATCACATTTCAGTTTTCTTTTTCGTTGACAAAAAAGGTAATTTATTACGGCGTCTTCTCGAATCGTAATCGATGCGTTCAATGGAGATTTTTATTTGTAAAGTATGCAGACAGACAAAAACGTAGCAGAATTAATCAAAGATATCTAGATTAATTCTCTTGAGTTTTTGTGTGTTACAAAACGTACTTAGCGAAGACATCGTTTAATGCCAAAAGGTGTTAAGTCTAAAGAAATCGTTATGTCTTTAATGTATTTAGTTTTATATGTCATTTTAATACACTTCCGTGTAAGAAAATCCCGAGATTGAGTCACCCACATGAATAAGTATTTATTGATTATGGCCCGCTGCCTGAACTAGGTTGTGCGGGGGTTTCGGGCGATTGGCTTAAATCGAAATATACACTGCACTGTATGCATGTCGCGTACGTGAAACCGACCACCTCTGTGGCGTTGGAAATCGATTCACTTCATCCAATTGTAATCACTTTAACTGAATTGTTCTTTTTAGACGCTAGATCACTGAAGTTTCGCCTCGATTAGTTTAGAGGAAAATGGTAATAACAGGTAAGATAAAACTATAGTTTTTTTTTTTATTAAGTAAAGATTAATGCTCAAGATGAAAAGGACACCTATAAAAGCTGAATATAATAACGTTCTTCGTAATCTCTTGCACAATGAAAATACTCGTATAACTCAAGTAAAGGGACTTTTATTTTTGAGTCATCTAAGATTATAAAGAGCAAAAAAAAATTATTTAGTTAATAAGTCACATATTTCTGAGAATAAAAGATCAAAACAAACTTGTACTCGTATTTTATATTCTGTAGCGTTTTGTGTCTAAACATAATTAGTAACATGATGTTCCTTTGTTTTCGCTGAAATTAAAGGAGGCAATTCGACGCTGCGTTGTCTATGCCGCCATACGGACGCGTTCGCTATGGTCAATATTCTTACGGCTGACAATGACTGAGAAAAATAAGCCGAAATGTTATGTTGGAAAATCGAAAAAATTTAAATATAATAGAATCATGTTGTTGGGAGTATATTTCTACGTATAGCTATTTAGTTTTTAAACAGTTGTCTCTCAATGTAATCCTTTATATTTCAGACACTGTATTACCTACACACTTGTAGGGATCCGAGGAGCGGGGTGATAGCGTAACACACTAACAGCAGTAATGGCTTATAAATTGACAGTTAAACAACATTCATTGCGTTATTTGCGTTGTTGAGCAGACAAACTTTTCGAACATATGAAGCAATGGTTTAGCAATATCCTTCAAAATGATTGACAAATTTTTCGAACATATGAAGCAATGGTTTAACAATATCCTTCAAAATTATTCAGATTGTGACTGCACGAATGTGTGTGACGCAATTTGGGTGAAGGTGCAACTTTTTTAAACCGTATTTTTCTGGGACGTAAATGATTTCTAAAAAGTTACATAACTAGTTAATTGAATGATATCTGGATACCTTACTTATGACATTAATAATCAAGCGGTAGCAATCAAGTAATTAATTTAGGTAAAAAAAAGTTTCAATCAACTTTTTTTTACCTAAATTAATTACTTGACAAGAAAAAATTAATTAAAACAAAGAAAATGTAAGCTTCAAGAAAATATTTTCCAATATAAGGAAGGCAAAGACTTCTTTCAACTGTGACCTATTACTCGTATACTACAAGTTAATGAAAAATTAATTGATGTCATTTTTACATATATTTCCTTATTATGCAACTGGGTAGGTTAGGTAGATAATTTATTTATTTATTAAGATTAACCAACATTTGTATACACTACAGAAATTATAGGAAGCAAAGGAAAATAAAGGAAAGGTACTCTTCCTCGTTGCATAGTCAATGACCAGTCAAGTCATAGATAATTGATGGATTTTTAATTGACAAAGAAGTCTTGATAGACGAAGAGCTGGCATAAAATAAGATAAGATAAGACATTTATTTGTAGGTAGTATATTAAAGGAGGCTGATGAATCGTCAACTGTCTTAATCATTGCCAGTCAATGGATAAACATTTTTTTTATTATATGAACATCCTCATAAATTATACCCTTCGTTTAGTGTGGGATATCGGCCCATATAGAAGCCGTCTTCAGCAATATGAAACGATTACAATCTATCAGAAGAAGACGACTATGGACCTTCTAAATTCTAGATACATTTTTCTTACATTTGGAAAATTAGGAGTATAACTACAAATTGTTAAGTTTGCTAGCACATACTTGGGGTCAAGAGTTGTTTGTTTTTAATTGCACCCTCTTCTTCACCACACACAGCCATAGACAAATATAAAAAAAAAAGTCATTGGCTGCTCTCAAGCCACAGAACCACATAAATGTCTATACTTGCTTAATTTCATTCTCTTTTCATGTCCAAAGTGCAGTATGAAAAGCATGCATATTTTCATTTTGATATGACACCAACGTATCGAATACGTGTCGTTAAACCTCGGGATATTTTTTAAACCCTGTTAAACGACTGCGCCCGGAATTCAGATGTTTATACTGATTTATTTCTCTGGTTAACCCGTAACTGCCAAAATAAACATATTTCCGAACAGATACGTACTAAAATATTGGTACGTTCAAATAACCATAATATTTAAGTACCTACACTGAGAAAAAATATACCTAATTTCCCTTTTTGGGAATACAGTTTTTAGCAATTGATCCAGTGTCGACTATTGTGTCGTCACGTTGAGTACAGAAATATTAAATTATCTGGCTGAAACAATGACAAAAATAACGAGAACTACCCGTACTTAGATTAAAATATATATATCAGCTGCTTCTTGAAGAATTCTTGGGTTGGGAGCACTCTGGATACGGGAGTAAATAATACACGTAGCAACGTAGAAATACCAGTGTAATCACTCGTTAAAAATGTTACATCTACTCGACTACCTTCAATTCTTTATATAAAACAATATCCATTTACTTTCATTAACTTATTAGGTACTCCATACATTACACTTCTCAGTTCACAAAAATCTTTGCGTTTTCTAAGAAAATGTTAAAAAAACAAGAAAAAACCCTTTTGCGGAGGTAATCTTATGAAGAAATTAATGTAGTCATAATAAATTAATAGTTTCTATAACAATAGTCCATAAAATATAATTTATTTATTGCACCTTCATCATCATAATTATTATTTAATTAATATTAGTCAACCTTTTAATAAACGGTTGCCTATCGCAGTCCACTGCTGGACATAGGCCTTTCCCAGACTGCGCCACAACACCCTGTCCTCCGCCTTCCGCATCCAGTCTACCCCAGCCACTTTCTTTAGGTCGTCCGTCCATCTAGCTGGGGGGCGTCCCACACTACGCTTGCCGATACGCGGTCTCCACTCCAGGACTCGTCTGCTCCACCGGCCATCGGCCCTTCGACAGACATGGCCAGCCCACTGCCACTTCAGTTTGCTTACTCTGCAAGCTATGTCGGTTACTCCGGTTCTTTTCCGGATAATTTCATTCCTTACAACTAATACAAGCGCATAATCAGCAATAAAAATCAAAAGTCATATATTCAATTTTGGCTGAGAATCAGCACTTTTTGAACGTCAAAATGACATAATACAGTCCTCCAAAACTCCCACCCTTCAGCCTATAGTATTCCCACTGCTGGGACACCGGCCTCCTCTCTGTGAGAGGGAATGGGAGAAATGGACCACGCTGGCACAGTGCGGGAGAGATAAAGAGACTATTAATTATTACTTGCGGTAGAATCCTGTTGATTCCGTATTTACGAGTATGTTGAATTTATCAATTCACTGGCTCACTACAACACCAAGCACTATCGTGCAGATCCTGCTTCACCTTGTCTGTTTCCCGCCTTTACTCGTGACTGACAGATGACATTAGTGACAGCAGCTATCTCCACTTGTTTGAATGAGACATACATATATTAAATAGATACACTACATTTGCAAAAAAACTATGAAGAAAAATAAAAAAGTAAAATTCATAAAGTAATGTATATACATAAACACAAAACAACAGGATAGGTATAATAGGCGTCGAAGTACTCGTCCGCATCGCTGTCATCCGGAAATGTGCCCAGAAGACTGGCAGCATTGCCACGTTGAATGGCAATGCAAATAATTCCTTGGTCAAAGAACAACCCAACCCTCTGGTCACGTGAAGTATCGATCAGCCGGCGAAAATTTCTTTAAAAAGGAGACGCGTACTCGGGCTCCGTGACCCGAGCGTTTCGGCCCCAAACGGCCCAAAGGTGTAGTTACCCATTAGGTCACAGTATTTGCGCCGCTTGAGGGTCTCAGCAGCCGCAGCAGCGCCAGCGGCGCCAGTACAGCCCCCCGTGCTAGGAACATGACATGGCTCAAGGGTATTGACACAGTTTGCGTCCCACACCAGAGCCCTACCTTCCAAGGCAACAACGTGCCGTCCGGTCTCTTCCCATCATCACGTACTTTTAGAATGGAAAACTCCCGAATCTTTTTAAAAAGGTTTATTTGATACTTCCTAAATAAGGACAATATATTTTGATTTTTCAATATTTTTTCAAACTAGGGATGTAACAGTACCAAGCCGTTTGGTTCTAATACCGCTGGTACGCCGAAAATATATAAATATATCTTTCATATTTTCTTGCTTACAAATACTTACATTGTAAAAGGAAATATGAAAGCTAAATCTAAACCATAATAATCACAGTTAAGGAATTCACTGTTTAGAAATCTGAAATTAGCAATGAAACTAAAAATAATTGGAACTACAAACTACCTACGTGCGTAAAGATTAACGGGTTTATTTATAAACGATGGTTAAATGTAAGTGACGTTTAAACGTCAAAAATGTATGGTTAAACAGCCGCTAATCACTATTTAACTTTAAGAAACGTTTATGAATGAAGGGAAACATCACAAATTTATTCCTCAAAGAAGTAAGCAGTGGTTTAAAGTGTCTCCACGTTCACTAGTTCTGTTTAAATTCCATTATTACTTGATTAAGTGCCATGTAATAGGGGCGAGCTTTCGAGAGTCTACTTATCTATTTATTTATAAGGGTTTCCAAAACAAAAAAACATCAATTAATAATAATAATATTATTATTATTATTAATTGATGTTTTTTTTTGTGTGAATGTTGTGGAATATATTATATTCCACAACTTTCACACAACGCCATCTAGTCCCAAACTAAGCAGAGCTTGTGCTATGAGTACTAGACAACTGATAAACATACATATATATTTCTAAATACATACAAATTATAGATAAATTACACCCAGACAAAGAACAAATGATCGTGCTCATCACACAAACATTTGTCCTGGGTGGGAATCGAACCCACGGCCTTGAGTATAGTAGTATCAAACCGTATGTCGAACGTGGAAAGCAATGGTGGCCCAATGGTAATGGCTGCGACTTACGAGTTGTAGGTCGTAGGTTCAAACCCAGTCTGGCACTTTACTTTGTGTAAATTATTTCATCGCCACTGCTCTCAAAACGGTGAAGGAAAACATCGTGAGGAAACCGACATGTTCTAGAACCAAAAATTCGAAGACATGTGACATTTACCCACCGGCACTGGGACCACGTGGTGGATTACGGCCCGCTCCCTCACACAGAGAGGAGGCCTGTGTCCCAGTAGTGGGAACATTCTAGGCTGATTATGTATCGAACGTGGATCCACGCGAGACACAATAACTTTTTAAATTGTTTCTGTAAATACGACGTTCAACTATGCCATTAACCGGGCACAATTTCAGAGTCACGACTTCTACTGATTGATTACAGTGGAGATCTGACCCAGAAACCCATCCTCTGCAGACGCGCTAACGGCCACTAGACCAACTCGTTAAAATAGGTACAATTTAGGAATCTATCTACACTAATATTATAAAGAGGAAAGATTTGATTGTTTGTTTGTATTGAATAGGCTCTGAAACTACTGGACCGATTTGAAAAATTGTTTTACCATTAGAAGCCGACATTATCCCTGATGAACATAGGCTACTTTTTACCGCGGGAAAATGCTTCATTCCTACGGGAAAACGGGTAATAGGATTTAAACGGTGGGAATTCCTAATTCTACGCAAACGAAGTTGCGGGCGGATGCTAGTCGTTTATAAAGTTGAAATTAGCCACGCAACCAAAATAAATGGAAATACAAACTAAATTAGCATAAGGCCCTTTGTACACATACGTTTTACTTGTCATGAATAACTACGATTTATTCGCCGTGTATAGGCACGGTCACAGTGTTGTATGGATCACTATGGAAGATTGTTGACGGACACGTTTTTTCTACGGCATGGTTTATACGCCGTACCGTTAAAAAACCAGCCAAGCGCGAGTCGGATTCGCGCACGACGGGTTCCGTACCATTATCTATAAAAACGGCAAAAAAATCATGTCTGTTGTATGGGAGCCCCCCTTTTTTTTCTGGGTGGGAAATTATCAAGTAACTTTCCCGCGCTGGGCGGAGCGGGAGGGTGTGTCAGACTTTTACTGACTAAAACCCACCCGTGTTCCTTCAGTTGCCTATGCCAAGGGCCACGGTAGCTCTTTCGAACAATCCGCGACCCTGGCAGGCCCTAGTGGACCCCGTCAGTTACTGGTGACGCATGGGAGCCCCCTTAAATATTTGTTTTATTCGGTTTTTAAGTATTTGTTGTTATAGCGGCAACAGAAATACATCATCTGTGAAAATTTCAACTGTCTAACTATCACGGTACATGAGAGCCCGGTGACAGACCTTCGGACGGACGGACGGACAGCGGAGCGGGAGTAATAGGGTACCGTTTTTCCCTTTGGGTACGGAACCCTACAAACCGCGACGTGTACAGAGGGCCTAATCCAATTATTATCTGAACTAAAATATTATTAAATAACTAGCTTGTTCTAAAAGGAAAATTACGATAATTCTATTAAACAAAACACAAAAGCGAACACCTTTTATTCGGGATCACGTACGGAAGCCATTAGAAACTCACTGACGAAACCTTACCCGAAAGATTGTGTCCTACTTTTCACGACGCCGAAAGCCAAAATCCTGTCAAAGCCTACATTAAATCTTTTGTTTCTTTTTTAGTAACAAAGTATTGAGTTTCAAGAGCCTATTTTTGTGAGTACCTGGAACAATTAAATTTATAGGTACAGACGCCAGTACATCAAGCTACCCGAAACTGTAAAATTTTCCCAAACAAGTTTGAACCTAATGCTTTAGCGATAAAGTTGAAAATCTATTAAAGAAAGACGGATTGTAGTAGCTTGATATGCTGGCGTCTGTATATAACATACCCTATTTGTGGCAATGAACTACAATACGAGTAATGTACAGACGCCAGCACATCAAGCTACCCGAAACTGTCAAATTTTCCCAATCAATTTTGAACCTAGTGTTTTAGCGATAAAGTTGAAAGTCTATTAAAGAAAGACAGGTTGTAGTAGCTTGATCATATCCGCCACAATGGTGATTGTAGAAATTCCATTCAATCAACGGTTTTACTAATATTAGAACTGGAGACATGAAACCCTTGAAGTTTTCTATGCAAGCCATAGAAAAACGGCAATCAAAACGCGTCTCCTAACTGAGATAGATCTAAGAATTTTCTTATTTTATGTATTTATTTCTTAAAAATTACGTAAATAACATCTTAACAGCTAAAACGCCAATGCGATGTTACTACCACAAAGATACACATACATCTAACACATATTGACTACTCAAAAATAAAATAAAAAATATAATTAAAATAATACAATCATAAAAACAATTAAAAATACAATCAAAGATAAAAATAAAAATACAGTTACAAATACCATTAAAAATACAATTCAGCATTTTTTCTCCACATTTTCAATGCACTTCAATGCTAGTCCTGTGAACTTCATCAAGCTGCAGTGAAAAATATCTACCTCATTTGAAATAATTTTCAACAATCTTATGGCGCGTGACAAGGGGCAAACTTGTTCAGGTTAGTCCTAGAGGATGGCTCCCGTAGCGTTGGCGTGGGGTGGACAGCTGGGTAGCGTACTCTGGGTACTCTACACCACCACACCAGTGTGTTACGCAATTACTCCGCTGGTCTCATATCCAGAAGATAACTGTGAAATCAATATAAACAAGTAATTGACGAATTTATGGTAAACTGTCAATGCAAATGAATATTCACAAATCATTCGTATTCTACTGTATTCGGAATTTTGTATCCACTCAGAGACTCGCGTTAAAAGCAGCTTATTTTCACATCAGGGCTTACATGAAGTCATCTTCATGTTAACACTCGCTGAATATGTGTCGCAACTGTTTTTCGGTTTTCGTAGATAGAGTCTTAATAATAAAACGTAATGTCCATCTAAGAGCTTTGTCCTGCGGCGTAATTGCGTAACACACTCAGTCCATTTACGTTGCGTTATTCACGTTGTGGAGCAGACGAATTTTAACCGACTTCAAAAAGGAGGAGGTTATCAATTCGGATGTTTATATACAACGTGTAACGTTAAATGCGCAAAACCTCAGACACCCCAACTGATTTCTAATTCAATTGACCTATTTCAAAGAGAAAATAATTCATTAAAAAAATTGTAAAGGTTTTATGTGCTGTTTTAGTTTTACTGGCCATTCTGATCGTTTCTTGTGTCTGCGACGACGCTTTACCGAGGGAGGAGTCGTCACCGGGCCGCTGCGCCGCGCTGTCATTGGCTTGCTTGACCTATTTATAAATAGACACGGCAACGTTTTTAATGAAGATTTTTTGAAAAAGGTGACCTGTATTAAAAAGTGGTTCAATTAATTCTGCTCGTTATTCTGATCAAACTATTTTCAGGTTTTGCGCATTTAACGTTACACGTTGTATATTTATTTTTAATGTATATTCGGGCATAACTCCGTCGAATAGAGGTTTATTACGAAATGGTCCCATTTAAATTTCGTGAAGATCTGGTGATGATTTTGGGAGACAGACAACGGAACTGTTCAATAAATACCAGTAAAACAACCGCAATTGCTGCTATCGCATATGTATGCATTGTTTACGCAATCGCACAACATAACATCACGTCTGTACCCCAAAAACGCAGATGCAGCTTCCTGTCACTGATATTTACATAGCAAGTAGTGTTATATGAAGTGAAATATAAAATCTTTTTTTATAAAAAAATACAACCAACTTCCAAAAAAACACTACAAAGTGAAAAATAACTTTAATTTCGGAAGTCGGTGTCAAAAAGTTTTTTTCAGACATAAGAAGCAAGGGATTAGCAATATCCTTCAAAAATGTCGGATTATGATTGAAGGTGCGTTACGAAATTAGGGTGCTGTCCCCGTTTCCCGAATCACATTGCTCTTTACACGAAAAGAAACCATTATCAAAACAAAGATCAATAATTTTCGTATCAGCCTCAGAATATTACAGTTCAAAACGGCGCTCCCACAAACTTTTTCTTACACTTTACAAAACTGCTATCACACGTTCTGTATACAACCCAATAGTGGCCACTGCACAATATATATTTTTCAACACCCAAGGGAAGAATTCAGCTTCCTACGTGTGCTAAAAGACAAATCTGAACGAACTCAAGTCTGAAGCATTTTTAGAAACAAGATCCTAATGTGGGAAGTCGATTTAAGAATAGATTATATTTAGGAATAGATAATGTACGGTTATAATATATCACTAGAGAAAAAGTTGACAAAAGCGCTGCAGTAGTAGTTAGTAAAAATTTTTGTAGACTCGTCCGAGAAACGAAACGTAGGTACGTCATTTTCCATTCCAATTTCTACCACGCACCATTGCTAAGTTTTTATTTGGTGCAGACGCCAGCACATCAAGCTACTACAATCTGTGAATTTTTTTTAATAGATTTTCAACTTTTTCGCTAAAGCATTAGGTTCAAAGTTGATTGGGAAAATCTGACAGTTTCGCCAGACGGTGCTGGCGTCTGGCGAAACTGTCAGATTTTCCCAATCAACTTTGAACCCTTATTCTTTAGCGATAAAGTTGAATGTCAATTAAAGAAATTTGACAGGTTTTTGTAGCTTGATGTGCTGGCGTCTGTACCTAACACTTCATAAGGAAATCATAACAAATTAGCTTAATCGTAGATCGTTTACACGTCTCGTGTGGTTGTATTGATTCGCTTTTAAACTTAATGTCGTACAAGGCTACCGAGGCATTATGTTCCATACCAGGGTAACGAGAACCATTCTCTGATTTGCTAATAGCAACATAAAGCAATCACTAAACTGCTCAAACTTACTGATTGTGAGTTACGTAGTTGTCACGACAGTTCCTTGTAACAGTTAATCACAGGCTCAGGTTTAGGTGTGAGGGCTTCGCATACAAGACACATGGTTCTAATAAGTACGACGTTAAGGTATATTTTTATATTGATCTCACGAAAATCACACGTGAGACCACATCAGAAATAAAACGCACGCAATGATCAAAGAAAGACACAGATGTGGTTTTATATCCGACCCAAATGCCGGACACTTTTAGAGAATCGGTGCTATTATTTCTAGATATTTGAAAAAAAGCATATGTTCAGCGACGTAGATGACCCCTTAATAATAAAAGTAAACACGATGTGACTGGTGGCTATACTCATCTAGTCGTGAAAATACCTACTTTCAGTAGAGTGAAACGGTATCAAAATGCATTTACACAGTAATTTGCAAACAGTGCTTAGTTGTGTGATGTGTACATATATTTACTGCAAAGCTGGTTGCAAAGTCAACTCATTCATGCTTTTAGTTGTCTCGAACAATAATGGGTACTCCGCGGTTCCCTTGAAGTATTTGCTTTCCATTTTTCTCCTTGCTCACTCTGCTCCTCAATTTCCTGTTCAGCCCTCACACACAGCTTTCTGATATGGTGCAAAGAAGACTTTAGTCGAATAGGGTTTAAACTATCATGGCTCGTTTACACCATGGTAACGTACTGCCATATTCGGCAAGTTACTCCGGCTGCGAGCTATTGTCCTCAAAGGACAAGGGCAACGCTATTTACTCTGAGTTGGCTAGCGAAGTCAACCTGATGTGCAAGCCTTTTTAGTGTAGAAAAACTCAAGTGCCTGAAATCACCTGACAGCTGACTGACGCCACCGGGAGTAAAAATTTCGCATAGATCAGTAAAAACTTATTAATCCTTTGGAAAGTGTTCAGAAGTCCTGGGAAAAATACTGGAAAAAATCTCATGCAACCTGGTCTTCAGCAGTCAGATCCTCACATACGTGAGCTTCAGGAATAATTTGATAGTCGCTCGATCGTGCTCAGAATTTTGTAAAGTCGAAACTCACGATCACTTCAACTCGGTTGGAAAGGGATAATAGTTTTCTTATGTCCTTGTTTTTTGTCTCCAGATGCGAGGATGGTGGAGGCGGCGCGGCGACAGGCACGGGCGGGCGCGCGGCGTCGCTGCGGCTCGCCAACGGGAGGCTTGCGGCGCAGTCGGCGGAGCAGCTGCCGCACTCGCCGGCCGACTGCGCGTCCGTGCGCATTTCCATGGACAACACCAACACCTGCTGCACCGACTCGCTCGTCACCGCCCTCGACGACGAGACATTGCTGCTAGGTAAGGAACAATTTTTTTTTTCGTCTTAAATAGAACTAAGATTTGACTCCGGCCATCTATAGATCCTACAAACGCCAGTTGTACAGTCACCCCTGTACAATTGGCGTCACGTGGTTTGTTGTCCTAGTCGACCGATTAAAAAAATGCTATAAGGTGAGTGGACCTGCAGTCCCAGTTTCACAGCGGTCCCAGTCGCGTACTCATAGTGAATCTAAATGTAACAACTTTCTTGATACCAATGTGCATTTACTCAGTACGCTATTGAGTTTTGTCTTAAGCCCGCATCTCGGTAATTTAGGTACCCCGCCATCTTGATCAACATACATATGGGCATGCGTCACTAACGTCATTCAACAAGCATGTTGAATGACGTTGGTGACATACTTGTTAATGAAGCTACGGAAGCTGGTTGTTGACTTGTCATTCCTCTTGAGCTGCTGTAACACAAACTAAGATAAATTTGGTTTACTTAGCCTGATACAATTAATTAACTTCAGTTAAAACATCAATGCAAAACGTGGCAAAAGTTTTCCCTTTGTACTTGAAACATTTTCATATTATAAAAAAATAAAACCATTAAAAGTTTGGTACAGATATTCCAGGTGTTCTGTGAGTTCTCATTTCGAAGACCATACACAATTCAAAGACGAACTTTTTTACTAGGTAATTTATCGGAGAGCACAGTTCGACCCAGTTCGAATTTCTATTTGAACTGTATAAAAACGCATATACTCATGCAGATGCCTCGTTGCCTCTGCTAAGCTCTGTCACTCGCTAATACAGTCGTGATGGTATGCACCTCCTTATTGCCCAGAAAGGCAGGCAGATTTCAAATCAAGCGCCAGCGCCTGCGACCTCCTGAAGTATGCAAAGGTCGAATACGTTGGCACGTGGCTCCTTGCACAATTGTACTACATACTGCATACAACCTCGTACGTAATTGTCTTGACCCATTTGTGATGTATTTTCTTTCTCCTGTTCATTACGTCATGATATGGTTCAGCATTGGTACAGTTTTCTTTATTCCATCAACGTAATATTTAAATACCGCTAAAGACTAGGCGATACTCAGCTAGGCCGTTCACACTCCTAGTGAAGACTGTCTTAAGTTAGTTATGGTCAGTTTAAAAAGTATCTAATAGAAATGTCAACAAATGTATCAGAAAACGTTCCTGTGCGTATGAATTTAACCTGAACAGGGTTTTTTTACATTTTCATCACATACTTTCGGAACTGAGTAAAAATGATAATAATTCATCGCTTTATGAAAACAATGACAATGATTGTACGCATACCGCAACAAAAAAGTCTCGGCACAAAACAGATTTGAAACTGTTTTTATGTGACAAAGAGCTGATTTTACCAATGTCAGATATATTATATTCGTGGAATAAAATTGACGTCTGACAGTTCTAATTAGTTTGGAAAAACTGTCAAAAATTCAAAATTCATTCTCAGGATAAGACTCATTCTAGGTATAAAATTTTGGTGGAATGCGCCCCAAAAAGTATAACAAACCCATAGTTAATTTAATCTTAACATTTCTCTCACTAACCCAAATATCATAACAATATCGTTAACCATAACAATTAATTAAACGAAAAATACAAGGCTATTATGTTTTCGTGCCTATTACAGGCGACGAACCTGGTGGTCTCGATGGTATAATACGTTTCCAATTGACGTACCAAACTCCAAACCACGATCTACTAAGAACTAGGTACCTACCTACTTACTGAATAATAAAAAAAAACCCGAAAGCACTTTACCTGACACGAGTTTCAAAACCCTGACCTCAAGCTAAACCGATCCTTGCGGTCACTAAACCGATGAAACACCAACGGTTCCATTCCTTCTCAAAATAAAATTAGGTCTTGATTAATATTTTTTAGGGCGTTTCCGGAAACCCAGTAACTGATAAAAAAGTTTCGAAAATAATGTTTTCCGTTCCAGTAACTAAGTTATTTCGGTAACCGAATCAATAGTAAAAACACATTGGAATTCTTAAATCGGAACTGACGCCGCTGACTCATTGATAAAACCTGAGGGTCATAGACAGAACGATTAGTGACAATTTAGTATGGAAACCTCAGATTTCTACAAGAAACACTTAAGGTCGTAGACACACTGCTAGGTGCTCCGGTGCTAATGCTACTGTGCGTTATAACTGGCATGCTTTTAGCGAATCATCGCTTGGTTTTACTATTGCAAATGGCCAGTGGCCACACTGACGGTTGATGCGGAGCTGCATGTCTTATTTGTCACTTCGAGCTACGCTACTGTAGCTAGCTCCTAGCTGTGTTGTTGTATAATAGGCGATGGTGTAATATCATGGTTGGAAGAATTTATTTAATTCTTCAGTTGAAAAATTAGAGTACAAATTTATTTCAACACGTTACATCAATGAAGTCTCGACCCCTGAACTAGGACATCCAGTATGTGTGTGGACGCGACTTCCCCAGTTACATGGTTCAGCATAAGAAGGCTTAGACTAAGAAATAAAAAGAAAAACTTAAAGAAATAAAAATGAAAAATAAAAAATACAAAAATTTAATGAACAAAAAAAATTACATTCACATAATATTACAGAAAATTCATTATGCCAAACAACAACGTGCACACTCATAAACTCACCCCTTTTCTCCAATAACAAGACAGACAACGTCATAATAAAAATATATTGAATATCAACATACTTTTCGTAGCCAGCGGTGTAATTGCGTAACACACTATCAGTAGCAAGCGTTTTGACAGTTCCACAACATTCATTGCGTTATTTACGTTGTTGAGCAGACACATATTTCGAACATATGAAGCAATGGATTAGCAATATCCTTCTAAATTATACGATATATTGATATCGATAGTGTGTTAATAGGGTGCAGTACGATTATATGATACGATACTTTAACATATTGTGTGGCGTCGGCCTTAGTGTTTAAACCTATGTTTAACTAAAAAAAACTATGTTTACCTATCTAAGCTGTGTCAATAACGGACCTAGGAAACCCACATTAATACCAATAGGTTACTGTCAGTTGCCAGCAGTAAGTGTTAGGAATAAGAATAAGCAGGAATCCAAGATCGAAATACGTGAATTTTATTAATATAGAGTTTTACAAAGGATGACAAAAGAGAAGACAGATATTGAGTGACACTTAAAAAACAACTTTTTTTTTTTTTTTTAATGTTCTTTCTTTTAAATTCTCATTTATCCCCTTTCAACACTCCTCCTTAAATGAGATCCTAGAGCCAGTCCAACTCCTCCTCAAACTTGCATTCCTTTCATACATCTTTCATGCTTTTCTCTGCAAAGCCCTTTCGTAAAAACATCTGCAGGCATCTCGTTCGTCGGAAGATAACTTAGCCTTACCTTGCCCATTCTCACCATTTCCCGAATGTAGTGATGCCTCACATCTATATGTTTTGTCCTTCGATGATGCATTGGATTCTCAGCAATTTGAATCGCAGACTGACTATCACTTAATAATTCTACGACTTCATTAATTCCAGTCAACTCGGCTAGAAGTGCAGTTAAGAATGCAGACTCTCTACATCCCTCTGAAAGTGCCACATATTCAGATTCTGCACTTGAGAGTGCCACTGTCGTTTGTTTACGACTTTCCCATGCTATGGGACCACCTCCAAATGTGAATACAAAACCAGTGTATGATTTTCGATCACACACATCGCCTGCGTGATCAGCATCTATATATCCAACAAGCTTATTCCCCGTCTTTTTAAATGTTAGTCCGAATTCTTTGGTTGCATTCAAGTATCTTAGCACACGCTTTGCAGCTGCCCAATGTGTTTTGTCGTAACAGCTGTTAAACTGGCTCAAATAGCTTACTGCGTATGAGATATCAGGTCTTGAACATACGGCTAAGTACATTAACGAACCAATTAGTTCTCTGTATGGCAGTTCCATTGGTGGAATGTAATTTCTATCCTGTGGTTTTACAAGTTTAATCCCACTTTCAACAGGAGTCTTTACACTCTTACAGGAACTCATTCCAAATTTCTTCAGAATTCTCTCAAGATACTCAGTTTGGTTGAGTTGTATAGAGTTGTCCTGACATTTGATTTTCATTCCAAGAAAGACATCTACCTCACCTAGATCTTTCATTTCAAACTTTCTTTGTAGTTCTGTTTTCAATTTTATTCTCTCCTTCTCATTGTTCCAAAAAATTAGAATATCATCTACATAAACTGCTATAATCATCATACAGTCATGTTTCTTTCTTCTGTAAACACATGGTTCAGTTTCGCATCTCTTGAAACCTATGTTTAACAACACCTTGTTCAATTTCTCGTACCATGCTCTGGGGGCTTGCTTTAGACCGTAAATAGCTTTCTTCAGTAAACAGACATGTCCTTCTTTACCTTTTTCTTCAAAACCTTTCGGTTGTTTTAAATAAACCTTCTCTTTTAAGTCTCCGTTTAAGAACGCGGTAACGACATCCATCTGATCAACTTTTAGATTATTTTCAACACCTAGAGCCAAAAGTAGCCTCAAAGTACTGTGGCGTATTACAGGTGCAAATGTTTCGTTGTAGTTTACCCCCTTTATTTGGGAAAATCCTCTGGCTACGAGTCTCGCCTTGTACCTTATCTTGAAAATCAAATCAAGATTCATGCAAACGATACAGAAGAAGATATAAAGGAAGACCCTATAACTATAGAAGAAGCTTTATCAAGAGTTGATAAGCTGCGCCGCGCTGACATTGGCTTGCTTGACCTATTAATAAATAGACACAACAACGTTTTTAATGAAGATTTCTTGAAAAATGTGACCTATATTAAAAAGTGGTTCAATTGATTCTGCTCGTTATTCTGATAAAACTATTTTCAGGTTTTGCGCATTTAACCTTACACGTTGTATATCGTAATGCCTATGCCTTTGAACTTTTTTAAACAATGATGTAAATTAGAGAATAAGTACCCCGTGCGTCATTTTAGTTGTATTGTTTAAATTATCTATAACTGACCAAGTAAAAGTAATTCGTATTCGTCATCATGGGAAGTACCTACCCATCAGTTACTCAGCAAGTTCTTGAAAGAATTACCGGATTGACGTATCAAAATACCCAACGCAACATAACAAAGGGTGCATGAATCGATTACACAAGAAAAGTTACTAAAATATTTGCTTAAACCGAGTAAAAGGTCACCGTTTAAACTTCCATCTACAGTTGAGAGTTTTTGCCGGCGCGGGTGAATCACAGAAACGCCGGCGGAACATCATAACGCCCCGGAACTCGGTCGCCAATCACAACTCATTTTTTTAGCTGACATATACACCGGAACCCCACTGGAAAAACAAATGTAACGCGAAGATTCGGCCCGCAATGGCTGCACGCGCGGATGCGAAGCACATTTCCTGAAACAATTAAGGCGCAACAACATTAATATTGCAAATTTGACACCGCTCGCCGTCCGGACGGTTAAACATTCAGCGATACTGCTCCCTCGCAACTCTCTCCAAACGATCGAAGAAGGTACTGATAGGAATTTGGCTCAGCTAATAAACACAACCATGGGAAGCTCTACGGAAAGCCGCGAGAATTAGATCGAGCCCTACCAATCACTGTAACACGAGCACATCACTGAGTCAAGGAAAATAACTGTACTTCACGTCATTACAATTTTGTATGTTTATTATCGACTAATTGAGACCGCCATAGAATTTTATCATTCTTTTAAGTTTTAAAAGCACCCCAATTTAGATAGTAACAAGTGTAATCTTCCAATTAGCAATAGTTCAGCTATCCGCGCTTAACGTGCATGTAATTGGTGCAATTTGTTGTTTGGCATTGTATTGAAATTCGGTGGCGGATTGTTTGGGCAGCAGACTATCGCGGCTATCGGCTATCAAGCAGTTAGCATTGACCATGAATGTTGGGTATGTGAGATGTGCGGGCAGCGCTCAGGAGGCGAGGCGCGCATGGCGGCATGCTCGCTTCCGCGGCCGTGTGGCGACTCGCTCCGAGCAATGAGCAGTCCTCCGCCGCCCAGTCGAGCGCGATGACATGCCGCGCTCAACCCCCTACGACTAAAGCTCCTTACGTACGCGAAACAAGCTCGCTGACAATACAATAAAAAAACAAACCGTGTATCGCGTGTGCAGTGATAAATATCAAAGGATTTGTTTCAAAGTGAACGAAATTATTCAAGAAAAATGTCGCGAAGGGGATTTTGTCACGTTCGTAGATAATTTAAATTTCAGTGTCAAAGCTTATAAATGTTGTACATGTTTAAATGTTCGGGTTTGTTTTGTCTCGTCAGCTGGGGTCTAACTAAGGGACTAACAATGAAATTGAATGTTAAAATTTATGAATTTATGGGGAACAATTAGGTAATATTGTTCAATTCTCTGATACAAATATTACTGTATAAAGACTCGACAATTCAACCAAGTATTAATCAAGATGATAAAACCTATTAATCTTAGCTAATTATCCTATTTTGTCCTCAATGACAAAAAAATCCTGAAAAAAAAAACTTTCTTCAGTGAAAAAAATTGAGTTCAAAATAGGATGTGCTGCCTCAGCAAAATAAACAAATTAAACTAGTGTAATAAAAAATAAGCTTCAAATAACTTTTGTAACGACGTTATCGCATGTCCTAACCTTGTGTAACAACGCTAAATGTCACATTTATCAACATTGAAGAGAAAAATATCATTCATCACTGAAACCATAGAAAAGGAGTACTAACAGAAATAAATGTAAAAGTGGGTTAACACATAGTTCGTGCTTAGTGCCAAACGGATTGCCACAACATCGGCATCGCTGCATCGCGCTCCGATCGCTGCGATACTGAGAATAGAAGACATTCCCCCAAATATATCACTGATATTAATAAAGTACCATTAACTTTTCCAATGTGAACTACTAACCTAGATATTAAATTTTATACCAACGAAAATGTAAGAAAACGTTTGCGGTACTTACGAGTTACAAGAAAACACTGAAAGATAATAATAATAATAATAATAAAGATAAACAGAGGAAATAGGTAGGAGCTTAAAAGAAACCGACACCTATTTGAATACTTAAAACAATATTTACAATTAAATATAGGTAACCTATTTCAATATGCTAAACCACGGTGCGCACAGGCGTAAAGAAAAACAAATTATAACAACCAACTTGTATAAAGTGTACCCAGAAATCGCAAACAAAAAATCGATTCCATCACAATACAAAGCTCTGGAATTCCAGAAATACCACACATGTTAAATTAGCTGCGTAGAGAATCAAAATAACGTGCAATAACAACCAGCAATATTTGTAAGCACAATGTAACGCGTGTGGAAGACGATCGCAATACTATCGTGATTACCCTCAAGAGTGCCCCGAAGCAGCTGCCACACTTGATATCGGCCTCACCCGATACCCCAGTTCAATTGATATAATCCACGATTCCGAACTACCAACACATATTGCTTACAACCACTTGAGTCTTGACATTGCAACTATCTTATTTACCATTCGAAGTCACGTGGAGAATACGTCGCACGATGACGATTAATTCATGTTTATTAAACAAATTAACGTTACTAGTGTGGCATTAGATACGCGACGACTAATTGCCGACGGAGAACACTGAAGTGACGATGAGAAAAAACCTCATAGACTATATTGCGAAAGGTTGAAGCCATGAAACCGGAACGGTATCGACGCCGGAATGATTGTGACGTTGCGATGGTAAAAACGTAATTTCTGTCATTTAGATTGGAATTGGGAATATTTTACATTCAGCGACGCGGATCAATTGTCGTCTCCAACGTAACGGTACTACTCATAAAAACTTTAAGAAACTAGTTAAAATTATAAAATTTTCCGGTTTTGTAAGACGATGAATGAAAAACAACGTTCACAATAGATTCAATTGATTTCCTATAAAGTTTGTTAAGTGCTACTGTAATAACGTCTACAAACATTATAATTTTACGCCTACACACTAAAATGACGGAGTCTTTCCCTGAGATTGACGGCTATACATGCACTTAATAACATTTACCATTGACAAACTCTTCATCGTCAAACCCATTCAGTCCTTTATTGGTTTTTCTCACATATTACAAGGCATTTCATTCTAAGCTTTCGTTACTGCCTCTACCATCTGAAAAAATATCGTCATATTTTTATTCAACTTCATCCAATGTATCTTGTAGGATAATTTACAAGATTTTTCCATTGAAACTAACCATGGTAATAAATACATCATACAGAAGATAATATATTCCAGTGGTGTCATGTTAAGTTGATTCGGCGGCAAACTGTTTTGCATGCCAATAAATGGTGAATGAGTGTCAGTCAGGAACCGCATTTTGTAAATGACGTGGAGCGAGGCTCGACCAAATTCTGTAATGAGAATGCGAAGCTTAGTGGTCCCAATAATTTATGAAATGACAAACGTTCTCTTATCAGATAGACATCACAATACAGCTGTATACAAATAGTTTGTACTAGCGTCATTCACTGCATCCATTCACAGGGACAATAGAAATTGTTTCTGGACCAGTTCATTTCAGCAATGGGCGTGCGCTATGAAAGCACGGGCTACTCGTAGTAAACTCCTTATGAAAACAGAATTTTTGGTCATGTCGAACCATGACAAAATTCCATGCAATTTTCCCATGGGTTCGACATGACCAAAAATTCTGTTTCGGGTTCGACACATTTTGAGATTCATCATCATGTAGGATAGAAAATCCAATTCAAAAGAAAAATCGGTGGCCAATTCTAATAAGATTCATGATCAACACGATGCGTTCACAATCTTAATTAAAATGTAAATTGTAGTGCATGTGTAGAATGGGAAGCATATTATCTCACAAGCTGATTGTGAACAGTAGTTGAACCCAGAATCCGATGCTAATATCTATGATCTAGAATTACAGGAAAAAACTTTCTTGTAACATATGATCGCATCTGCAGTTTGCTTTGGTAAAACAAAAACCTTATCTGAAATAGTGATACTTATATCGATGAAATTTTAATATATTATATTCGATTACACTATAAATTTGACCAATAGTCCAAATTATGTCTGAAGCTCAATCAAATTCAGAGATTGGCCAAAAAAGTTAAAGTATTTTTTGCTATTAAAAGTCTTCGATGACAATTGAATAGACAGAGCGGCGCTTAGCGTTTTTATACTAAATCCAATTAATTTAATTCACACATTAGGCACCTGATCTCTATTGATATCAGAATTGATATCTAACATTAGCTAGCTATGAATCGTAGACTTAGCGCCATTCAGCTTTGTTTTTATTGCAGCGCCGGATTTCATATTATGACAGTTGACGGCTTTATTCTTTGTAGTTTATTGGACGCATGCAGTAACTGTCAAAACTAAAATTTATTACTCAGCTGTTCTTTGGTTTGCTGTAGCGTTTTATTTAGGATTGTTATACCTATCACACTCTTTGGAATACTTTCAGAGGTGTTGACCCAGCGTACCTTTTGTGCTACGACGATCTTTGTCTATGGTTTAAAAAAGTAAACGTCACTTTGAGCCATTATTTGCTTAGCTGCATCTCGCACAGTTTAATGCGTTACTTCATTAGTATTCATTATTATGTAAAGAATTCTGTTAATACACTCCTTAATTTACATAAGTTAACTGTAAAACTCATCAAACAGTAGTTCTAATTCGAACGCGAGTACCTATTTGTTTAATTAATATTACGTTAATGACTTGATTTTGCGTGTAAAGATGCCGTGACGTTACTAATTGTCAACTAGCTATTTTAATTTGATTGGTCGTTATCAAGGTATGAGTAAGAATCATCGCGAGCTGTCGAACCACGTGCAGCGAGTCCGCTACCGGTTTCCGGTAGTTTTAATATATTCGGTGTTTATTAACCAAACTAATAAAATTAAGTCAGTTCTGTTTATATGTCAGTTTTATTTTAACCTCACAGCAAGTATGTTGTGTTTATGTGACGTCACATTTGCTCGCGTAAACGTTTGGTGTTTTATATTATTTTCGCGCAAGAGTTGACAAATATGGACCTTTTGAAGCGGATTGGTTCGTCTCTTCGTGCCGCCATGAGGAACGCTGTTTATTTGCCGCGACTTCACTGGACTGACGGCAAATATACTATAAGTAAGCTCTATTTTCGGATGTTCGGATATTTAATCTAATTTTGATAAACTTTAGTCTCAAGTTATATCTGTAGGAAAACTACGTGTTTCGTACAAAATTATAATTTAATAGGGTGATTGTCTGACATTATTTTCATTAGATACAGTTGCGGTGCTAAAAGTGCGGTAATAATATTTTTTGCTTAGAACAGCAGCTTTTAACTGGTACGACGTTCAATTCGATTCACTTATTGTACTGCGCTCTTACATATACTGATTACCGATTACTCGCAAATGATTTACCTTGATCGATTGTAGTAAAAGTGAAATATTTTAAAGACGTAGATCCAACGTTGTTTTTTTACATAATTTTTAATAGGTAACTGCAAGTAATTAACAATCAGAAGTTAACACTGTTAACGCGTTGTTAAATATGTCGCACATATATCTCTGCTCCAACTTCTGTTAAAGAATAATAAAAAGAGGACGTTCAAGAAAATAACAAAATTATTCCGTTTTCTGAATCTAACGAGGCTATTGAATAATCATAAAACGTATCTCCTACTGCAAAATGAGACTAAAACTCTGTGAACCGAACAGAATTTATCCACCTCATACAAGAACACGAACAAAAAATGACTGAGTAAATATACATAGGAAAAACGTGAAATAAACGCTGAAAAATTACATCAGCTCAATAAAATAAAAATATGCTTCAACGTTTTGTTCGTATTCCTCATTCAATTCGGCTGTTTTGTTTCCAAACTAAAATATTATTTCCATATTTATGGAACGCGTGAAATAAGGAAGGCTGATGATAATAAACACGTTCGTCAGTATTAAATAATAGTTAAAATGTTAATAAGACATTGCTTCCGCGTTTGACTTGTGTTTCATTAATGAGCCCTTACCTATACTTAAATTCTGTTGTTCGAATTCGTTCAATGAACCGTGATGACAGAACAGAGAAAAAAATGTGACGGTTTCAAATTCAGAATTGCAAAAAAAAAATCAGTGCTGGCAGTTCATTTTCTCCAAATTCTGTATAACCAGCCAGCAGCAAAAACCAAAACGACTAGAGAGCCACATGTGTTGCGTGACGCCAAAAAACTGGCATGTTTTCACAGCAGATCTATCTGTTTTCATTCTCTCCACTAGAAAAACTTCAGCTGGAGGCTGAATCGCTCTATTTCTCAAATGTTATTTTGAAAAATAACTCTGAAGTAGTATTTTCTCAATCGAACATAACTAAGGTTTTCAATTTTATTCGATCTTTGCTATTGAAATATGTATCTACTTCAGATTTTATTAAACCTATCGAATCGTAACTTCGCATCTGGGAATTCTTTATATCTGTTTTAAAATAACCAATTCACTTACCAGACCGATAACACCCTAAATGTGGCAAATACATTGAGTTTTTCACTTTATTACATAACTCCAACCTGGCCGTTTGGCTGCAAAAATAAACATTTGCTAGATAAAACAAATGTACAGCCAGATAAATTGCGGGAAATGGCTATAACATTTATTGTAGAAACAAGCAATTTCCGTGCCAATCGCCACACTGACCCACGTTCGAATTCACCAGCAATTAATCGATTCGTTGGACACTAGGCTGAAAACTGTATAGGCGATGGTTCAGGCCTGGAAGTCGAGCGAAACAAAGGACTGGCTAGACCAACATATAAACATAGGCACGCTAACTATTGTGTACATAATGTTCACAGAATTGATTTCGAACGCCTTATCGCTGCCGACCTTTCAGCTCAAGTTGGGTCTTTCGTCACAGTTTGCTAATCCACAATTAATGACTACATAACTGAGACACGTGTGCCTTCATGTGAGTTAAATATTATACATTGGCCTAAGCATTACGTCTTTAATTCTTAATCAAGTATGCCCTTAGCAAAAATTCCTCACATATTTCAACAATGATTTTTCACATTGTACAATATTATTAGAATTAGAAATACTAGTTTCAATGCGATCACGCGTCTCTTACATTATTCGCAATACAAACGATTGAAAAATCGCAGTCAAAGCTTTATTTCGTTCTCCTAAATTATGGCTATCACACCATTTGCGATCCTAATCCGTTCCTGCCACGCACTCATTCATTCATCTAATTTAATTCGCTACACTGGTCACAGCTCTTACAGCCGCTAAAACGTTGATATTGTCCTGCAGTTTAAGCGGTATTAACATATCATGTTCTTATTAACCGCCTCTTATCCAATTGTGATCTACATCGTGCAGTTCTTTTGGAACGGTTAACACGTTATTATTACCGCCGTCGGTCATTATACGTGACATGGAAAGAGCTTGCTCGCCTTCACCCACTACAATAATTACGATCAATTTTTATCTACCTACATATTATTGAAATTATGATCGAGAACTATTTAGAAGCTTCTAAACAAATTTCTTCCGTAGTATGTTTACTTATATTATATCAGTAGGTGTTTTGTATTTTTGCATTAGAGCAAAGTGAAAGTGCTCTCGATTAATATTATGTTTAAATTACGGGCATGTCGCGCTTGCCGTGTCTACAAAATTAATCTTAAATGCGGCAATGTGGAACTAGTTTGAGTGACATTGAAAAGGACGATATCTTTCTACGCCCTTGACGGCACGTTCGTGCACGATGTGTCTGGCTAAGGCTCTGACATAACAATGTCGTCGTGGTTAGAGGAATCGGAACTATTATAATGCATTGAATGATATAGCATTGTTCTGTTCTTGAAATCGGATGGTTAAGCTCTTCACGTACTAGCGGAGTAACATTATAAAAGTTATTTTTTCCACGCCTAGCTTGTTGTAGCACCATACCACATCGCTTACTTCATGTTTATTTTCTATGTTAGATGGTTTACCCAGGCTCCCAGGCTGTAACGATTGTCAGTTTCCGAACACTTACAGTGCAAAAATGTTACTATGTTGCAAATTGTCCGACAGTCGTGAAGAATTTGACTGATAGCTTTCGTTCCGTGTGACAGCGCTAACGCTACTACCATCCGCCTACATTGTCCGCACATCATACGCTCGGCAATACTCGACAATACTCGGACGTAGCACCGACGGCGATGGACGTAATGTGATTGTACGATATCTGTCAAGTTAGTGTTTGTCTTTTTGGTATAGTTCGGATTTGTTTGCTATTGTGATTGTCTTCCTAATCATTGTCAGATATAATTTTTTTCATTCGTATTTCTTCACCAATCAAAAGTCTACAACTACCAATACTGCGACTGTCACATTTTCTTTTGTTTTTTAATGAACAATTGAACTTGTTGAACAACATTCTAAAACTGTTTCAAACGCACAGTAGGTTCTACGCAAGCTGCCAATCACCAGAACAAATCATTAAACTTTCATAAACTTTAAATTGACGTAATATCAGCCAGTGAATTAGCAGTAAACATAATATAAATCACATCAGTACACTATATTACATGAATGTGTAAACAGCTGTTTTATGCGCTGTCTATTTTTCAATGCCATCTCTGAAACGATTGACCCTGTGAAGTAACTGAATCTGAAACAGCAGACGTTTTTACTATTGTTTGTTAGTTTCCGGAAAAATTACGAATGCACGCAGACAACGGAAGATGATAGCTAAATTACAAATAAAATGAAACTAGACAGCTTATCATCCATTGTTTGGTCAATAGATAATTATTACACATATCATCACGCCGGTATTCCCAGGCAGAGGCAGACGTGTACCAGTAGTAGATAGAGGGCGAGTTAATTGCCATCAACCGGGCACAAATCTGTACTCCGAGCTGCTACTGAGAAATTCCAGATGGAAGAACCCAATAACACTTTTCCCGACTTGAGAATCGAACCCAGGACCACGTGCTCAGAAATAGTGACCACTAGACCAACGAAGCAGTCTTATCGGATAATTATTAAAGCTTAGGAATTACCAACACTGGAATGCGGTGCTCTGTTGTAGCTCAATTAAAATAACAAACAACGAATCATAAATAGTAAAGTTATTAGTCGTTGTAGTATATTTGATTATAGTAAAAGAATAAACCCAGCAGTGCTATTCTGTAAAAATCTCACCGTGAGAACTTAGGTGAAGTGAGCGGGAAATGAGCTCTGTCATTCTCTAATGGTAGGGATTGACACTACACTTATGATTTCACGGTGAGATATTTACAGAATCGACCGGCTGTTCTGTCATTTCTGTTGACAAAACTTGAGTCACTGAGTGTGAGTGGGATATTGTGAAAGAGGAAAATGCATGTTAGGGTTATGCTTTTAACAATGAAATGATTTATTTATACTGTTAATAAGAAATTGGAATCACTTTTACACGTCATATTGTAAAAAATAAAGCTAGATGAGGTTGGCATTTCCTATGTGACTACTCTGAGAAGAAGGGCCGAAACAAAATCAGAGGTCACAGTATTTTAAAGTCTATACATAATCTTGGTCAGATCATGTGAAGACCATGAAGACTGATGTCTGAAATGGTCTTTTGAGGGAAGTCCCACACAGATTTGACTGGACCGGTCCAATTAGTGCAAGCATTTGCTCAACTCAGAACTTGAGGATATTAAATGTTTACCTATAAATTTGTAGTAAGAACAGTTGGTTAGGGACAGTAACAAATATGTACTTAAATGACAATGTGTGCACAGATGACCCCCACGTATCACCTCGGTGACCCCCACTCACTACCGTCAGAGATAAGAAATAGCTTGTTAACCCGTGAGAAGGCGCGCCTAATTTTCTTACACGAGTAGGCGCGTGCGAGCAAATTGCTCACACTATCATAAATGTTTATATTTTTAGTGTTTCTATATTTATTGGCTTATAATGTATTTAAATAAATAACGCAAGGTTTAGTAAGTAAGAAAACAAGTATTTTAATCAAAACTATTAAACATAATAGCAACTTCTAACGCAAATAACAAAACAACCTAGTATTAATTAATTTTTTTGGCACGTTTCATAAAAATCACAATAAAAACTTTTCCATAACAAAAACTAAAAAGTGTTATTCATCCATTAAATCTACACTAATGTGCCTCTCGAAACACACTGAACACATGTATTTTACATGTTCGGTGCAAAGTAATTGCTGGGCGCGTGATGAGCAAATTGCCGCACGTTGGTACACGGCCTCCACAAACGCCTTGCTGCGCGGTCGCAACGCAACTGAGCGGATCGAGAACTGCGTCAGGGGAGAGGGGGTGAATATTTAGGAAGGTACTTAAGTGCTTGAATTGCTGTGGCATGGGAAAGACAAAAAAATTTTGAATTAGATTTTTGTGTGAGCAAATTGCTCATAGCGCGCCTTCTCACGGGTTAATATGATAAATAATCGCTATACATGACAATGTTTGTTCATTCATATACATTGTAACGACATTTAACTAATAAATGTTCTTACAATATAATTTCCTCAGATTGCAATACTAACGGCATTAAACGTCATAATCAATGGGCTCGTGGCTAAATGATAAGTAGCAGCCGCACGGGTCGATCGAAAGTTAAGCTAAGCTTCCGCGATCTGTTCGTGGATGGGTGACCATCCATTACATATCGAGACCCCTCAGTGGTTAAGAAAGCACGTCAAGTTGTTGGTTCCGGCTGTCATTCGTAGATCCTTGACAGTCGTCACGGGTAGTCATAACCTCAAAAAATCTGACAATCAGTCTTAGCAAGAGGTATCGTGTTTCCCAGTAACTGCGTTGTGGAGGTCAGATAGGTAGTCGCTCCATGTAAAATACTGGAATTCCTCTGCATCCGGTGAGACTGGAAGCTGACCCTGTTAGGGTCGGCTTCCAGTCTTAGGTACTGTTTAGGAAAAGGCTAAGCAGATTGATTGATAAATTTTACAATCGATCAAGACAGAAAAAACAACCAACTCGTCAAAAATAATAGTATTTTGAATTTGGCTAGAGAAAGGTGAAGGATATCCAAACTATTACAATTATGGGACTTTTAAGAATACAGAAAACTTGACTGCTTTTCCCGTGACGTCATAATCGTATAGCCAAGTTTCATGACACATGCGAGTAGACGTTCGGTTATTTTTTTTTTTTTATATTAACACACAGTTTCTTATCTAATAATAGAGTACGAAACTAATGGGGTAATCCCGAGACATGCACATAAATAAACCTTTATACGATAACATTTAAGTTTTCCTTGTAAAAAGCAGAATGTTGGAAAAAAACTTGCCGAAGATTGTAGACGTCATACGCCGCGCCGTCGTCATCCGAATGAATCACAGAACAGATAATACCTCTTTTAACTGTTCTGTGGGATGAATCAATAACATGAATAAGTACCTAAAGTATACGTTTATTTAGACGGTCTATCCTCTGCTTACGGGGTATACACTACCCCGTAAGCAGAGGATAGACCGTCTCCGACGATCGACCGGCATTTGTGGTCGCAAGCAGTACTGCTGAACACGAAACCCTGGGTTCGATTCTCAGGTCGGGCAAAGCGTTACTGGATTTTTCCATCTGAAATTTCTCAGTAGCAGCCCGGATTCTGGATTTGTTCCCGGTTTTTGGTAATAGGCTCGCCCCCTATATTGGACTTAAACATACCATGTGAAATGTGGGTGTACTAAGTGCACCTACGCCCAACTCTATGTTATGGGCTTATGTCATTTTATCGTTATGTCAATGTTAATAAATCATTGCTTGGTCCTCTGTCATTTCAATTGAAGGTTTTACGTAGATAGGTGCATCTATGCCTCTTGCTTTTCGAAATACTACGTTATACCTTTTGTACTACCTGGCATATTGCCAGAGTCCAGTTTTGCTAAATGGGATTGGTACATCCTCAATCCAGTATAGGTTTTAGAAATTTCGTGGAACTAGCTACCTTGTGCAGTGGACGTTTGAGTAGGTTGAAATGTGTATGACATTTTCCGAGCTTTAAGTAGATATGACGGCACGGTTGGCGCAGTGGTTAAGCGATTGACTGCTGCGCTGCGTGTCGCGGGTTCGATTCCCGCACGGAACAAGTATTTGTATGGCCTACAAGTAATTGTTCCGGGTCTGGCTGTTTGTGTATGTGAGTTTAAATGTTTTTAAACGCACCCACAATACAGGAGAAATTCCTAGTGTGGGGCAACGTTTTTTATTTTAAAAAAAAAGATTATATTTTCGTTAGAATATTTTAGAGATATAATATCAGGTCATAATGTTGGTGTTAGACCATGAACCTTATTATTTTTCTTCGTAACTAAACTAACTCCTCGTGATAAACTAGCTACTTAAGTAGAAGAAAGAAATTCATATATAATCTAGCGATATCAAAAACATTATGGTCAAACATGGACACAATTCTGCAAATACTCAACTGAGTAAAATAATCCACAAATATTTATCCGCGGACATTTATACTCATCGTAAATATTTAGAATCAAATGAATCATATTTTTTTGCATGCGGCAACACCTGTTCAAAGTGTGTAAAATTTGTTTTAACCCTCAACGGAAAGGTTTAACACTCCATCATTTAAGTCATGACCTTTTGGGCACATACCGTGTTACATTTTCTTCCTATATGTATTTCGTAATATTGTTCGGGACCACACTGGTGTAGGAAAAGGTACTTTAACCCTGGATTCTGGATTCGAATCAATTCAATTTGCTGTCAAAACTCATTTGTTTTTTGTTCGACCAATCGGCAACTGCCATCAAATCAACTTTAACCAGTAGTTAAGTAGATCATTGTCGTATGATACAGAGGTCGTAAATCACCAGGTTCATTATTAGAGGCCAGTGACCGAAAAATGTTGTAATTAAGCGTTAATATTTAGATATAAAAAACTACATAGGTACATAATATATACAAAGTTTTTGTGCACCTAAACAGTATTTTGTAATAGGTCCTTTTTGAGACAAAAAATGAGGAAAAATATACAATTACTAAGCATTTGCACATGTGCACCTTTTTTCTTGTAAGTTCTTGTTGTTTTAGGACCCGACTACACGTGATACTTTCCTTTCAAAGTGTCAATTACAAATGAGTGAAGGAATGAATGAATGTATATTCATTAGTAGAGCCGCGTTTTTGTTGGAGTTTAAATTAAGAAGTAAGAACGATATGTCAGTTAACTTTTTGTGATGATCTCTCAACTTAATTTTTGCCTTAACTTGCCAGACTAATGCACTTGTCTTTCAATGTGGCTTCACAAGTAAATATAAAACTAACAAAAACTTACTTAAGTACCTATTAAATAGTTGCTTCATAGTTCCATACGCCATTAATATGTACATGAAACTCTTTGAACTACATCTAAACAAAACAATTTTACACTTCCACTAAAAATACTTTTCATCGAAATATATTTTGAACTGGCCTCACATAAAGCTTCTTAATCCAGTGGTTCCTTTATAAACTACAATAGATAAACAAAACTATATCGTAATACACAGCAATATAACATGTTGGTGTGTACTTTTAGTATTCACCGCAGCGAGGAAGGTCGGAAGCAGACCATAAGTTCGGCTTCAAGAAAGTATCGATCTTGATTCTTGCTCGAGACCGAAGCACTGTCGCGAATTATAATACAAAAGCTTTTATTTTTCATGTAGGAATGCCGTGCACTTTACGCCTCCATGTATTTTAGAATTTTCCTTTTCTTCTTTTAAAGTTGCTCGTTCGAATCATGAGTGGAGACGGGAAAACCTTTCGAAATCCGTTTCTTATTTCAAGAATCAAAACCGCATTCAATCGTTTCGTAAGAAGGTCTCCTTAACATCACTGATTTTGTTATTTATATCTCTTTATGAGAAAGAATATTAATTCGTGACATAATAAAGCTGTAACGGTGATATATTCCATACCAAAAAACGTACCTGCAAAACTTTGCTAACATTTAATTTTCCTCAAATTAACACACACTACAGGCATCCACGATAAATACCTACAAGTACAGACGCCAGCACATCAAGCTACTACAATCTGTCAAATTTCTTTAATAGATTTTCAACTTTATCGCTGAAACATTAGGTTCAAAGTTGATTGGGAAAATTTTTCAGTTTCGGGTAGCATGATGTGCTGACGTCTGTACATTGAGTCACTAATAGATCGTACGACCCAGTTGCATCATACACCTATTTATGTATTGTTCAGTGATTAAAGTTATCAAGTGACCGGAACGGCGACTGTAATTCCCTTCGAAGACGAGAGCACGGCAAACGTGCTCGAAGGTCACGTCGATTTAGGGCGCCCGCAGACAGCTGACTGCAGACATCAACAAATAGCTTAGTAGTTTTTTAAATCTTTAGAATGTACAACATACAGTGGCCTCCAAGAGTTAGTTGCCACTACCACAATTAAAAGCAAATTTATATTATAAAACTTTTTCGTCGAACATCTTTTTCTCTCGTATCTGCACAAGCTCTACGAGAATATCAGCTAATACAGTGGTCTAAAGATCATCCACTGTGAATTTTGTAACACTGACCGTACAATTTCCATAAATTAACCGTCTTACCGACTAAACGATTGACTTGGTCAGAAAAAACTCTGGCCACACTGAGGTGGTGAACAGTGGTGGCCCAGTGATACCGGCCGCGTCTTACGAGTTGTAGGTCGTAGGTTCGAGCCCCGACAGGCCCTTTACTTTGTGTAAATTATTTCATCACCGCCCTCTAAACGGTGACGGAAACCATCGTGAGGAAACCGGCATGTCCTAGAACCAAAAATTCGAAGACATGTGACATCTACCAACCCGCACTGGGCCCGCGTGCTGGATTATGGACCACTCCCTCTCACTGAGAGGGAGTGGTTCGTGGGGGTGTTACGAACACTGAGATGAATCCCGCGCGAGTCGCGCTGTGATTCGCTTTAGTTTGGCCACAGTTTAATGAAACTAAGTAAACAGCAGTAGAGAGCTATGGTGGCCCAGTGGTAACGGCCGCGACTTACGAGTTGGAAGTCGTAGGACTTCCAACTCGTAAGTCGCAACAGTTTGAAACTACGTTCAAACTCAGGCAGGCGCTTTACTTAGTGTAAATAATTTCAACACCACTGCTCTCAAAACGGTGAAGGAAAACATCGCGAGGAACCCGGAATGTCTTAGAAAAAAAAAATCGAAGAAATGTCAAATATACAAGGTGTAACTTAAATAACGCACAACCTCTTAAGGGGTCATTGTACTCATCATTATGAACAACTTTTACTACGGGACCAAACCTGAAATCGCGAAAAAAAAATCAGCTGTTCCCTACATTTATGTTCGCATAACTCGTCAAAATGTAGGGAACAGCTGTTTTTTTTTTCGCGATTTCCTGTTTGGTCCCATAGTAAAAGTTGTTCATAACGATGAGTACAATGACCCCTTAAGAGGTTGTGCGTTATTTAAGTTACACCTTGTATACCAACCCGCACTGGGCCTGCGTGGTGGATTACGGCCCACTTCTTCCCATAAGAGGCCTGTGTCTCAGCAGTGGGAACATTATAGGCAGATTATGCTAAGTAAATTGATGGTTACACTCGGCTGTCTGCAGGAGCTCTTTGTTGATTCAGCTACGGTTCACGCGCCTGAATTAACTAGTCCACGTCAAACGAAGATTATGAAGTCAGCTTCACACTTATTACTGACCTTAATGTGGTCGAAGAATGGTTCCAAACCACAAACTACGTTTTAGACAGTCATCTTGTTCGAAAATTGAGCGATGGTAAACATTTTCGACTATTTTAGAAAGCAAAACGGTTGAGGTTTAAACTATTAGAATAGCCCTGGATAGAAAGTGCTGGAAGTCACTATAAATATTTTACGGTTATTCTTAGCAGCCAGTCACACGCCTGTACCTAGAGACTTGAAAATTTGCAATTGAATAATTTAAACATTATTGGAAAACATATCCATGGTCAAAACCAGAGCGACGACCTTTTAAACAATTTTTAAACAATTATTTCTCCCAGCAGACCGTCGCGCGCGATAAATATTTTATAGTTTTTCTTAACAGCCAGTCACACGCATGAACCCAGAGACTTGAAATTTTGCAAATAGTTAATATAAAAACAATATCAATCATCAAAACCAGAGCGATGACCTTTTAAACAATTTTTAAATAATTATTTATCTCAACAGACCGTCGCGCGGCCTGCTAGACTGGTCTACCAGTTTCAGCGTCATAACTTTTTAATATGTATTTTTTTACTTCAATTTGGCAAACAATGTCATCCGAATTTTTGGGTTGCCAATTTCGTGTGCAATGTTTTACTCGCTCTCGTTGTATGAACAAAACTTTGTAATCATAATTGTATATTTTAGTAGTGTTAGGACCTTAATGGTATTAAAAAAATGCGTCTTGGAATTGCATAACAATATCTATACTAATAATAAATCTGAAGAGTTTATTTGTTTGAACGTGCAAATCTCTGAAAATACCAGTCGGATTTGAAAAATTCTTGGTGCATTTGATAGCGAAGTTCTTGAGGAAGGATATTTAACATCACGCTAGGACCCTTAGGGGCCGAGCAAAAAGAGGAAGAGTCAGAAAGAACACTAAGCCAAAACGAAGTAATAGCGAGGGCAGACGATGCGATGCGACAGGTTGAGTCGGAGGAACAAATATCACTCGGACGAAGTCGCAGGCAGAAGCTAGTTTAAATATTATAGCAAACAAGTGTTTACCTACAGACATATTCAAGTTAAGTTCAAGAAATAGCTTCAACAATTTTCTTGTTCCAAATTTTATCCCGGAAAACTTCAGCATACGCTAGGTATAATCATAAAATTTGTATCAAAGAAGAATTTGTAGAAAATATTCACTCGGAAAATTTTGTCTATTTTAAAAAGTTTGCAAAATTCGAGCTGAATGCTACATTAAGAAGTAACTAGTCTGAAGTAGTATAAAAGAACATAAACACATGATACCTCCTCAAAACGTAGATTATGTACTACTTAAATATACATTTTATCTGAGTTCAAAACTTGTATCAAATAAACGCACATACATAACTGAATTTCCAATAGACTCGCTACCGCATAGACACGGAATTGAGCGTAGCGTATGAATTTCCATAAATTATTTACTGTAACTAATGTCTGTCGTCGACTCCTTTACCCTAACACCGATCGTAAATCTACAGCAAATAATGATTTCGCTGATATTCCGTAGCGTCGTAGCCCCGTAGTCCCGTAGCCACGTAGCCACGTACACCTGACCCAATTCTGCATAACCATTCCCCACTTCTTCAATCCTTGAATAATTAAACTCTATTGTTCGCGCAGAGTAACGTCGAGATATGTACCTCACGAATAAATAATATTATGCCTACGTAGATATTTAAGTAAAGACGAAGAAGGCTACCGTTTAAAAATTAAACTTAGATTAGATGTTGGGCGTGGGAGGTTTAATTGGGTCCAACTGAACCTTCATTAGAATGAGAGAAGGTTCGCAGCCTTGTCTTTATGTTTTTAAATAAATGGGGGGAGAGCAGTGGCCCAGTGATATCAGCCCGACTTAGGTTGACGTAGGTCGTGAGTTCCAACCCAGGCTCTTGCCTCCTGCTCTCAAAACGGTGAAAGAAAACATCATGAGGAAACCGACAAGTCTTAGAACCAAAAAAAAATCGAAGTCATGTGACACCCACCAACCCGCGCTGGTCCCGCGTGGTAGATTATGGCCCACTCCTTCTCATAAGAGGCCTGTGTGTATATTATAGGCTGATTATTTTAAATAATTATACTTGTATAACCACAGAGTTGCATTGAAATAATTAGACATCATTTATTTGGTGACTCAGTAAATACCTTGTACTTGAATTAAACTTGTTATGCCGAAAAACAATTGCAATTTGCGTAGCGTGAGCTAGAATAATAGCTAACTAGCTATAATCATCGTCCTCCAACCAAAGTCTAATTTATGTTTGCGTTTTGTGACAAATTGAAAACTGCACTGAGTAGCATACCGAATCACTTCAGTTAATGATCGATGAAACCTTGCACAATATTAAACAACTTTTAATTTTGTTGATCCATCTAAGGCCTGTCACAAAGGCCCTAAGAAGATCTCTCAATTTTCTGTTGAAGCCGTCGGTCGGTTGCCATCAACCGGGCACATATTCAGAGTCCGTACTCTACATACTTGTCACTGACATTGGATAAGGTCTTCTGGTTTCAGAATGGTCCTTGTTGATCTGTTTCTACATACAGAAATCGCTTTTTTTTTAGTCTCTTGTCTGTATGTCTGTTAGTGTACTTCTAAATCGATAACCATTTGGCAGGCCTATTGGTCTAGTGGTCAGTGGGCCTGACTACTATACGATATACTATACCATACTATTTGTTCTTTGTCTGGGTGTAATTTATCTATAATTTGTATGTATTTAGAAATATATATGTATGTTTATCTGTTGTCTAGTACTCATAGCACAAGCTCTGCTTAGTTTGGGACTAGATGGCGTTTTGTGAAAGTTGTGGAATATTATTATTTTACGTTCTATTTTAACACGTAGATATTGCTTCTGGCCAGGTTTTAGTACCATAACTTTAATAGGTCCAGCAAGGGCTCGTGGCTAAGTAATAACCGGCGCACGGATCGATCGATTAAGGTACGCTTGCCGCGGTTGGTCCGTGGCTGGGTGACCATCTTTACATAATGAGAGTCCTCCGTACCTCAAAAATCACGCTACGCCGATGTTCCTGTTGACAGTCGGTATGGGTTGTCAAAAGCCCGAAACTTTGACAACCAGTCTTACTAAGATGTAGTATTACCCAACAACTGGGTTGTGGAGGTCAGATAGTCGTTCCATCTATACTAATATTATAAAGAGGAAAGATTTGATCGTTTGTGTGTATTGAATAGACTCCGAAACTATTGGACTGATTTGAAAAATTGTTTTACCATTAGAAGCCGACATTATCCCTGATGAACATAGACTTTTTACCGCGGGAAAATGCTTCATTCCTACGGGAAAACGGGTAATAGGATTTAAACTTGTAAAAATACTACCCACTTTGTGAAAACTGTTACATGTACTATAATCTGTTTTATGTACAAATAAAGATTATTATTATTAAACGGCGGGAATACCGAATTCTACGTAAACGAAGTGGCGGGCGGATGATAGTGTAAAATATTAGTATTCGGCTGTATCCGGTTAGACTGGAAGCTGACCCCAACATAGTTGAGAAAAGGCTAGGCAGGTGATGATGAACTATAATAGATCAAGGTCATTCAATACGCACCCTATTTTTTTTAATCAATATGTTGACATTGAAATATCTTATTTTATTAATTGCCCTAATTAAGTTTCAAACAAGCAATAAAGTTTTATAATACATCAATAATCAAGTACCATCAACCGTCCGTCTATGGTAACATTTTTATTTGGACGGATACTTTATTTCGTAGATATAAGGACAATTTTCGTGGTTCAAATGTCACTCTCATGTGTTGACCGTACGTTACGCCAAAATATTGTTCAGAGGTTCAGAGGGCGGTCATTCCCACGACTGCAGACATAAACTGCTAAAGGCCAGGGCCGCGCGTGCGCAAGGTTCCTTCCTTCCTGTTCTCGGTCAACGTTATCGAAATATACTTATGTAGTTATGAGAGTATTTTAAGCAATTGTGCATGTAATTTAAAAAGTCGAACAAAACGTTTCCTATGCTATAAAGATTCAGAAATCACCGTTTACAAGCTCCGCGCCAAAATTAACATAACCTTTGAAGAATAGTCTTGTTTATGATACCTTGTGCTAGAGTTTTAGAATCGATCACTAGTAATGACGACAAAAAAAAAAAAAACAAAAAAAAAACATACTACTCTATGGAAACTTAGGTATAAAAATATACATAATCTTTTGAAATGAATAAGAGTAGTTAGTAATTCTGTTATTGGGAATCTTTGCCATTTATTTTTTTATTTTTATTATCTGCCTATCCTTTTCCCAACTATGTTGGGGTCGGCTTCCAGTCTAACCGGATGGAGCTGAATACCAGTATTTTACACGTAGCGAACACGTAACTGACCTCCACAATCCAGTTACTGGGTAATACGATACCCCTTGGTAAGACTGGTTGTCAGACTTTCGATAACGAATGTCAAAGATCTACGAATGATAGCCGGGACCAACAGCTTAACGTGCTTTCCGAGGCATGGAGGGGTTTTGTTATGTAAAGTTGGTCACCCATCCACCGACCAACCGCAGCAAACGTAGTTTAACCTGATCGATCGACCCGTGTGGCTGTTATTATTTAGCCACAAGCCCCTCCAAAGTGACCAAAATAACCACACGAAGTAGTTTACTAACGTTGTAACAGGTTTTCTATTAGTGAATATCCATTAGTATATTATATAAAGCTATAGGTCTAAACTACCTGAATTAATAAAAAAACCGGCCAAGTGCGAGTCGGATTCGCGCACGAAGGGTTCCGTATCATTATCTATAAAACCGGCAAAAAAATCATGTCTGTTGTATGGGAGCCCCCCTTAAATATTTATTTTATTCAGTTTTTTAGTAATTGTTGTTACAGCGGCAACAGAAATACATCATCTGTGAACATTTCAACTGTCTAACTATCACGGTTCATGAAATACAGCCTGGTGACAGACGGACGGACGGACAGCGGAGCGGGAGTAATAGGGTTCCTTTTTACCCTTTGGGTACGGAACCCTAAAAAGAAGATAAAATAAACATATTTATAAAAAAAAAAACAAAATTTTTTTTATTAAAAAATGATATTATAGTCTAAACGAATATTTAAGCGATAAAATATAAAGTATCAAGAGTCCCAAATATGGTATTATTGGATTTATTCTAGATATAAGTTTAGCGATTTACAGCTTGTCTCTCCTACATATATTTGTTTTTTTGCTGTGCCCGAGAGGGTCCATAATGATCACAATTTCTTTTTTTAACTTACCACCTGAGTACACATTATGGAATGCAAATAATGATTAAATATTGATTAAATATGTTTTATCTGTGGATAATGCAGGACTGCAACATTACTACCTATAATTTGTTAATCTTATGTACTATACATGTTGTAGTTGTTTATTATCCCTTCATAAATAAATAAATTAATTAAAAATAGAAGAAAAAATATAGTATACACTTGTCATAATCACGTGATTTTAGTTTAGAAACACGTGAAAATTAATAAATAACGTAAACAACAGATAAGTTACAGTAAAGTTGTGATAACCCTACTCTTGAAACTTGTTATTATGATGTACTTATACATAAATAGATAGCCTTTAAAAATAAAACAAGTTTTGCGTTTTCGTAACATGCTAGGTATGTAGATCGGAAGTACTTCCGTATCTTATTTATTATACAAGCTATTAGTTCTCACAGTAATTTGAATACATTATCTACAAATGATAGATACCATAAATTGGTGCATGACACACCCATGACGATAACATGAATAGTAATTATTAATTAAATAACGTTATGTTAATGTGTTCGGCTGTTTGGTAGGTTTTCACCGCAAAACAATGGAACAATTGGCAAATATAAAGCTATATACTTAGAGAAGGATATACAACGTGTAACGTTAAATGCGCAAAACCTGAAAATAGTTTGGTCAGAATAACGAGCAGAATTAATTGAACCACTTTTTAATATAGGTCACATTTTTTCAAAAAATCTTCATTGTAAACGTTGCCGTGTCTGTTTATTAATGGATCAAGCAAGCCAATGTCACCGCGGCACAGCGGCCCGGTGACGACTCCTCCCTCGATAAAGCGTCGTCGCAGACGCAAGAAATCAGAATGGCCAGTAAAACTAAAACAGCACATGAAACCGTTACAATTTTTTTAAAGACTTATTTTCTCTCTGAAATAGGTTAATTGAATTCAAAATCAGTTCTGGTATCGGTGGTTTTGCGCATTTAACGTTACACGTTGTAGAGTACTTTACGAGAAGCTACATGCCGATCGAAAAGTTCACAAGTGTAGCTGCAACCTAGCTAGTCATTCTACAAAACTTCCTAGTCATAAATAACACATGAACATTTACATCTAATCTATCTAAGTCGTGGGTTAAATAAACATTACATTAACGACAGACCGGCTAAACGGGCGGACCTTTCGCCTCAGACGAATGACAAGTTTATATCTCAACTAACTGCGCCCCGCGGTTTCACCCGCATAAGTCTCGATCCCGTAGGAATATCGGGATCAAAAGTATTATATGTGTTAATCCTGGTTATAAACTATCTGTGTGCCAAATTTTATCAAAATTGGTCCAGCCGTTTGAGCGTGAAGACGTAACAAACATACACACACTCACAAACTTTCGCCTTTATAATATTAGTACGTATGTCAAATGACACCCTATGTATCTACTACACATTTTCCGATAACTATATTGTTTATATGACCTAAACTGATAGCTCTTACGTGTTCAGACTTACATTTATTTACGTCAACGTCATATCCTTGAGTTTCTTCGAGTCCAAGTCTCAGACAATATATACGAGTATATATGTTTATTGATGAATATGCCTGCGCTTAGCCTCGATCACGCCGACGAAAAGCAATGGATGAGGTCTGTGAGAAAACCAGCGTGCCCAGAAGATGTCTGTTCACTATTGCTTTGAAGGCAGATGGGTTAAATGTGGAAGGGAAGACGCTGGCAGAGTGTGCGGTAAAAAAGGGCGATGGAGGGATCAGGTCCTAGAACTCCTGTGCACACGTCTATATATAATATCAATATTACCAGCTTAATATTGTCCCACTGCAGGGTAAAGGTCTCTTTTCATTTAGAGAACGCACGAGCTTTGATCACCACGCTTGCTCAAGACAAGTCGGCGATTTCAGACAGTCTCGGGCATTATCAAAGTAAAAAACAAAAAATCCACCTAAAGGTGCTTGATTTTCATTTTCCACTGTACAAGATGTTCTACGTCATCTTCTCCGTAAAACAGAGCATAAAAATAAGTCACACGTAATGTTAACTGCATATTACAGGGAAGCATTTAGGCGTTGTCGTAATCATAGATATTTGCATAAAGGCTAACGACCGCGTAAACTCATAATGCAAATGAGGCGTTACTATACATATGACACTTGTGTGTTGCACACTTGCGGAAGAGTTTCAAGAACGAAGGATTCGTGCAGGACATAAATACTGCATACATATAATAAGTTGCGAACATTATCTATTCATTTACATACTAAATTATACAATGGTATTTTTAGTATAGAAAAAAGCTAATGAAAAATAAAAGAGTCCATGTATGAAAAGTGAAAAGATATACCTAATTCCGAGCCACGTCATAGTTACGTTTAGTTGTACCGGCTCCAAATAAGTTTGATTTGACAATATTTTCATGATTTGCAAACTAAGTAGGTACAGACACCAGCACATCAAGCTACCCGAAACTGTCAAATTTTCCCAATCAAACCTTTAACTTAAAGCTTTAGCGATAAAGTTGAAAATCTATTAAAGAAAATTGACAGATTGTAGTAGCTTGATGTGCTGGCGTCTGTACCTAATGAAATTGATCATACTAGCTGCGCGCCGTGGTTTTACCCGCATAAGTCTCAATCTCGTGGGAATATCGGTATAAAAATATCCTCTGTCCTCTGGCCATGTTCTACCCACTAGCCAAATTTTATCTAAATCTGTTCAGCCGTTTTAGCGTGAAAGCGTAACAAACAAATAAACAAACAAGCTCACTTTCGCATTCAAATATTAGTTAGGATTTCTGAGACTACTTCCAACTTTGCCACTATACTAATCCTTTGAAACTATAATAAAAAATAATGTATCGTCCTTGTAAATTATGAAGATTAAAAACAATATTTTGGCGTGACGAAGCACACAATAATTCTCTTCGTGTCAGTTGCTTACTGAACACTTTGTTAAGTTCAACGTAACTTAGCCGTATGTACACCTTGAAATTATATGAAACGAGACGTCCTTTTAAAAACATGTATCATATTTGAGACGAAGACTGACATTTGTCCTAGCTTTAGCTCTCTAGGGTTGCATTAATCTTACAGTTAAATTTATTTAGTTATTTATATATACTTTAATTTCAATTAATGTGTGTTGTCTGTGGTCCCTGGCCCTGACATCAAGCAAAGTACAAAATTGTCAACATTTTATATGTTTGAGTACGAGGCTTTTGACTGCGTTGTTTGTGTATATTGTATGTATTTTTTTTTTTTTTTGTAAAGTGCGTTTTTTTTTTGTGTAGTGTAAACATTTTTTCTTTCTTTACTGTAGAGCACAAAAATAAATAACAAAAAATGAATTGAACACTGCATAACATACAACGAGCGGTCTTATTGATTTCTGCGATCTCTTCCAGGCTTTCAACTTTGAAATGGACACTGGATTTGCCTGAACATGACTGGCTTTCGTTGCGAAATTTATCAGGCAAGCGAAATTTTTTTTTCTCTGTCTCGCGTGGGTGTTGAAAACTATCCCACGGGAACGTACTACCGGTACTAAAAGTACCCTATGTGTTAATCCAGGTTATAAACTATGTGTGTGCTTAAGTTCATCCAAATCTGCTCAGCCGTTTTTGCGCCAATCCGCACCATCTTCAAAAGTAAAATATTACTCACACGGTACATTACGGGCAAAAGTCCAATTTCGAAGAAAACAAGATTTACAAGACTGCATTTGTTTTGTTTGTTTTCATTACTTACTTCAGAGAAAACATTAGTTATAACTTAGTTACAATACAACTTGCTTCTACACTTAAGTAATTTGCAAACTTAAAACAGTTATATCTTCATTTACTTAACTACGTACATACAGCTGCTCATTTTAAATATTCACTAAGAGAAATATTATTTCCAAACTACACTGTGGAGTAAAATATTGAAGAGAAAATTTCGTGCTCCTGAGCGCAATTTTTATTTCGTTTTCCCCCCGCATAATCTGGTTTTCAAAAGGACGAAGTATTCCCCAAATTGTACCTAGTTTTAAAATTATTTTCTACAGTGAACTAATTAATTAAAATAAAACCTGAATACAACAGACATTCCAAATGGTACAGATGGCAGCACATCAAGCTACTACTTATCGCCAAAGCATAAGTACAAGGTTGATTGGGAAAATTTGACAATTTTGGGTAGCTTGATGTGCTGGGGTCTGTATAAAGGAGAGTGTCAATTTCTTCTATTCTCCCAAACCAAGGCCACGAAGATAAACACAAGCTAAGCTGTAGTGTAAAGTCAGAGAAATTAATTCAGTGCTGAGACACAAGCCTCCTCTCTGTGCGAGGGAGTGGGCCGTAATCCACCACGCGGGCTCAGTGCGGGTTGGTAGATGTCACATGTCTTCCAGTTTTCCTCATGAAGCATCGTGAGGAAACCCGCATGTAAAATTCCTTTACCTTATCCTTTACCGGTTTGAGAGAAAAATGACTTAATAATTGTCCGTATATTCAAATCACAACTGTCATTGTTTGACATTTGTATGAAATTTGCAATTAGCAATTAGGTGCAAGGGTGCAAGGGTGTCAATTAGCTTGATAATGAATTTCCCAGACGGTACCTGCCTACGTGACCAATAAAGTTAAATGTGCTTTGCTATTTAACAAGCTTACAGCAGTTACAGCACGTGCCATAGGCAACGAAATTATACTTCGTACACAAGCAAAAGTGGACGTATCATAGACCCCGACACTACGGTTTTTGAACGCGTTCGTATAGTAAGAATTACTTGGACGCGAAGTTTTTTCTGTGCACATTACAAAGACGCTTTACACTCTGAATAAACATTGTTCCTAACGACCTTAATAACAACGTGTATCCAGTTCCTATTTAAAAATCATTAACAGCGCGTAGGCGCCTCCCATTCATCAATACTAGTCTCAACAGAATTAGACTATTTGATGGCTTGTGAATGTGATGTGTTTACATCGATGTATGATATCACCATCACACAATGCTGGCCAGTATTGGCCAGCCATATACCGGTTTAAATCATATCGATGTATAGACAGGACACAATGCAGAAGGCCTGAATGGGCTCACAAGTAAATAGTTCAATGTTATGGATGGATAAGCACCCTAATTGCGTAACATACTATTACTGTCAATTTGAATCATTTTGAAGCATATTGTTAATCCATTGCTCCATATGTTCGAAAAGTGTGTCTGCTCAACAACGTAAATAACGCAATGAATGTTGTTGAACTGTCAAAATGATAACCATTGCTACTGATAGTGTGTTTCGCAATTACCCTGCTGGTCTATTCTATCACAACATAATAAATAATGGTACATACCTACTAACAATATATTGTATCGATACCGATAAAAACGCAGAAAACAGTCGTTCTTACAGTCTGACTTTTTGGCGACAAACTGAAAATGAGACCTAATTAGACTTTGTCTTGTCTTTAAGCAGTCTTCGACTAATATAATTTAGCATTTAGCCTGGGCGTCTAAACCCTAAGCATGAAATCCGTTGTTTCGGCCGAATTTACAGGCGTTTTCTACTACGTAGCAATTACGGAAATTATAGCAATTAGTAAGGGCCCGAACTATGAATTAATGACAACACGATTTGACAGCTATCCCTACTCGTGATGTGTTTTTGCCCGGTCGAAAAATCAAAATTGTCGTGTGTTTTGACGGATCAACTACTTTCGGACGGGCCCGTATCTTCGTTAAAGGACGTAAAGAGTAGACCCCTGTTTCGCTCCACTGTAGGGCAAAGGTCCTTCTCCTTTGTCCACACATTTCTGTTTTCGGCCAGTGCTTTGCTTTGGCAGTCTTAAGTCATATTTATCTTCAAAATCATGAAACAAGCAGTGATATAATCCCACAAACTGCAAAAACAAATCACTATTTTAGCTGACGTTAGCAGAAACAAGAGAAGGGAGTAGATACTTAAAACATTGGAATACGAAGAAACATCATTTGAAGTGATTGTATACAGTAAGATCAGTTACGCACGTCATTAGCGTGTTTCGACAATTTCAAAAGGCAGACAACGTTTTCCACGCTTGATTTAATTATATGTACATACACTACAAGCTATTAATGAGTTGTAAAAATTGTATACTCTTTTGTACACACGTTTTCAGAATTACTTTGGCTTAAGAATAATGGCGTGACCGAAAAATCTGTCGGTAACTCAGTGGAATTTACTTAAAAAGTAATATCATTTTTGTTTATTTTAATCAGCAATTTAGCTATTTTGGTAATAGCTGTATTATGGGGCTGCGTCATTGCTTACTATGGGATGATTGAACGAAGTTTTTTTAGAAACTAAAAAGTTAAGAAATTAATTTTTCGCCGTATTATATTCTTGTCTTTCCCTTATCCATTAATGATAAGGCTTCCTTCTTCATCGTTGGAGCTTCTTCTGTTTAATGACGTGATTTCTTTTCTTCAGAGGTACTTTCTTTTACTTCCACTTTTATGTACGTCCAGACGCCAGCACATAAAGCTACTACAATCTGTCAGATTTCTTTAATAGATTTTACACTTTATCGCTAAAGCACAAGGTCCAAAGTTGATTGGGAAAATCTGACAGTTTCGGGTAGCTTGATGTGCTGGCGTCTGTACCTTTTATTTACTGGTACTTTTATTTTCTTTTAATGACCAATATTGCCCGACTGCTGTTGAAACGGCTTTTCCTATAAAGCGTCAAATCTTTCTATCTATGGCTTCCCTACATCTGGGAATCGATCTGACCCTTTATCCATCGACCTTTTTTTATGAACAGAGTTTGCACTGTCACAAAACCCTCAGCGAACTCTTGGGAAACCATGGTTTCGCAATATAATAGGTATTATTATCACGATTCGCTTATATTATTATTATTATTATAAAATACCCTTGGCAAGCTTCGCGGTAGAATGAAGGTACCAGTTCCCTTCCAAGAAAAGGGCCAGTTTTTTTAAGACTCAAATTTATGTCCTCCAGACCGTACTTCGGCCACGGCGGCTAATCTCAACGGAGACTAGCCTTCGGCGAGGGAGATGTTATATAATAGTACACACGTGTGTGCACAGACACAGGTGGACTCTCTCTGCCCTCACTCTGATAGTCCGATGGGCTGGCAATCCGTCACGACTGGAGAGAGATCAAACCAAAGACTTATTGTCCTTTCCGAGGGTACCCGCACGGGGGTATCACACCGCCAACTTCCAAACTCCGGGCTGTTACTAAGAAATTCCTAATGGAAAAATCCAATAACACTTTGTCCGACCTGGGAGTCAAACTCGGGACCCCACGGTCAGCAGTCGTGCTTGCGACCACGAGACCAACGGAGTCAAATAACATTGGTGACAATGACATTTCCATTGTAATTAAGCCATTAATTAGTAAAAACAAAGTAAACAATAATTAATCACCATTATTAGTCCTATCGATCGTTTAGTCAACAATAATTATTTCTACCTTACAATAATGAAAGGCTATCAATTATCTTGTTACAATCTTTTACCGTCAACAAAAACGGTAACTAATTGTTAAACATTGTACATATTGAAACAGCAAGAAGATTGAAGGTATTCATTAAAATTCAAAAGTCCCGGAAAACGGGATAACTGATGGACACCTTTTTGTTTATTTCAATAAATTTATTTTACCCCTGATGTCGTAACAACTAAACAAAACAGACATATTTGTTGAGTTTTTATGCTGACCATACACAAGAATGAAGTCGATTGTTCATCACCTTAATCAGTAATTAGTGACTTTTCCGCGCTAAACTGGGAAGCAACAAAACGTGTAAATAGACACAAACTTCCCGGTCACCGGGTAGTCGGTAATACCGTACCCAAGTACCCGGTGACCGGGAAGTTTGGTTAGGTAGGTATACTGTAAATATACCCGGCTAGTAGCCGACTAATGAGGGTAAAATCCCCAGTGTGCTATTAGCATTTAAAAAGTATTTCTGATAACTCTGTCGAATTAGTGACATAAGGAAAACAGAGCTATCTTCTAAAAAGCTGTTATTATGGAAGTTTTGGTGACGCACCTACTAGACTGCATTATACAAGGTGTAACTTAAATAACGCACAACCTCTTAAGGGGTCATTGCACTCATCATTATGAACAACTTTTACTATGAAACCAAACCTGAAATCGCGAAAAAAATAATCAGCTGTGCCCTATATTATTTATGTTCGCATAACTCGTCAAAATGTAGGGAACAATTGATTGTTTTTATCGCGATTTCAGGTTTGGGACCTAGTAAAAGTTGTTCATAATGATGAGTACAATGACCCCTTATGAGGTTGTACGTTATTTAGTTACAGCTTGTAAAGACGTAGACATCATCTTTTTAAGACTCTTGAATTTACTTTTGAGCATTACAGTGTAAAAACTTACTTATAAGACATAAGATGAATTTTATTCAAATAAACATTATTGTGTAGTTATCTATTACTAACAGTAAAGTTTGTAGGTATATAATCCGAAGCCACGTCAAAGTACGTCATGTTATAAAAACTTGTATGTTTTGCTTGTCTAAGTAGACTTGAATATGTTTTATTTATCAGTACCTATCTAAAGCAGTAACATCGTACAACAAGTCAATGTAAGTTTTTGATATAACAAGTATTTCACCTTTGTCACTGTATATTTCATTTTTGTCACTGTATCCTACGCCTCACAGTGGTCAAAAATAGTGAGCAATACTATTAATATCTTTCCCGACACTAGTCAGAGGGCAATTCTCTCATAATTTTAAGATCATTCAGTCTTGTCTTAGCCTCAATCTGTCAAAAATACCTCTAAAATCCCTACATTATTTGACAAGTTTTTGACATGGATTGCTGCTGAAATCAGACTGCGACAAGATTTTGAACGTTTTTAATTACGGTTTAATTAAGATTTTCTGGAAAAAACTACATAATTTAAATTCGTCAATAAACGAAATCGAAGGTGAACTTTATCAATACGCATCGATTCTAAATCGATAATTATAGCTCGAACCGCGTCCTATTATGCACGCTCTTCATTCACAAGGTCACAACACTACTTATCCGTGATTTATTTTGTTTGCCGTACTTCAGTCATTTCTTTCACAGTAGCCATTAGGTAAGGTGTCAACGAACTCTCGTAACGTGCATGCATTTTTTTTGAGGATTTTCATTCAAATGTTAATTCAACATGCTCATTTTAAGTAATTTGGCAACGATAGTAAACAAATGAAATAATATGTGCATCAGCCGATTCGTTTATTTAATTTTATTAATATGTGAGCAATGGTAAAGCTCTATTACCCCTAGTTATTATTTTTTTTATTTTTTTATAATATTCCACAACTTTCACACAACGCCATCTAGTCCCAAATTAAGCAGAGCTTGTGCTATGAGTACTAGACAACTGATAAACATACATATATATTTCTAAATACATACATATTATAGATAAATTACACCCAGACAAAGAACAAATGATCGTGCTCATCACACAAACATTTGTCCTAGGTGGGAATCGAACCCACGACCTTGCGCGCATAGCAGTCAGGGCCACTGACCACTAGACCAACAGGCCCGTCCAAAATATTGTAAGTGCATTAGCATAAAATATCATAAAACTTACATAGAACACGTACCTACAAAAAACACATGAAATCAAAATATTTGACATACGTACGTCTTAAACAATCTTGGATTTATTGGTCAAAGTAACTAAGTATGCGATTTCCTTCGCATAATCGGCTTATAACGTTCCCACTGCTGGGACGCAGATCTCCTTTCTGTGAGAGTGAGTCGGCCGTAACCCACCACGCGGGACCAATGCGGGTTGGTAGATGTCACATGTCTTCGAATATTTGGTTCTAGGACATGCCGGTTTCCTCACGATGTTTTCTTTCACCGTTTTGAGAGCAGTGGCGATGAAATAACTTACACAAAGTAAAGTGTCAGACTGGGTTCGAACCTACGACCTACAACTCGTAAGTCGCAGCCGTTACCATTGGGCCACCATTGCTTTGCACGTTCGATATACGGTTTAATACTACTATACTCAAGGCCGTGGGTTCGATTCCCACCCAGGACAAATGTTTGTGTGATGAGCACGATCATTTGTTCTTTGTCTGGGTGTAATTTATCTATAATTTGTATGTATTTAGAAATATATATGTATGTTTATCAGTTGTCTAGTACTCATAGCCCAAGCTCTGCTTAGTTTGGGACTAGATGGCCTTGTGTGAAAGTTGTGGAATATTATATTATTATTATTTCTTGATAAATATGATACCTATAAAAGTAGTACGCAAATTACACAAAGTAAAGCGTCTGTCTGGGTTTGAACCTACGACCTACAACTCGTAAGTCGCTGTCATTACCATTGGGCCACCATTGCTCTCTCTACCGTTTCTTTGATTGTGAGAAATTGATGCATCTTTCGAGTCACAGAATGTATGACAAGTTTGTTTGAAGAAACGCGCTCTTGTTTTTCAAACAGTTACTTATTTATTTATTTTGTTAGGGAAAACAAACAATTGCACAGACGCCAGCACATCAAGCTACGTGAAACTGTCAAATTTTCCAAATCAACTTTGAACCTAATGCTTTAGCGATAAAGCTGAAATTCGATTAACGAAATTTCACAGATTGTACGAGTAGTAGCTTGATGTGCTGGCGTCTGTACATTATATATTACATCTAAGATTACATTGGATGTGGGTAAATGTATAATAACGTTTCCACAGATTACCTAGGTTATTTTTTTATTACCTGTTGAAAACAAAACAAAATACCTACCTATTTGAAAAATACGTAACACGTTTGTTGTTTCACTAAATCCGTTTTTATTTATCATCAATTTAGTTTTCAATTAACTTTGTTTTAATTTAGCGGTCACTTTTTTTTCTCAATTTCGGCAATTAAGGGTTGGTTGAGCAATCAATCAACCTACCGAACTTTTATTCACACTATGTTGGGGTCGACTTCGAGTCTAACCGGATGCAGCTGAATACCAAATGCCAGTATTTTATATGGAGCTACTGCCTATCTGAACTCCACAACCCACTCAATGGGTAACACGATACCCATTAACGGGACTGGTAGTAGATAGGCCCAGGTGAAATAAAAGAAGTGGACTGTATTTCAAGGTTATATTGTCTTTACAACGGTCAATATTTAATTTAATAAAAGTCATGCGATCGTGGTCGCGTTGTTAAAAGGAGTGTTGGAGGGCGCGCGAGCCGTGGTCGAGCCGCCGCGCTACCACGCCGCCCGCTCCCCTCTGCTCGATGATGCATGTGTGTTTCGGAGGTGTTAACGTGTGCGTTAACAGGTAGTAATAGTAAAACTTTTGGGCTTCTGACTATCCGTAATGACTGTCAAGGATCTACGAATGACAGGCTGGAACAAAAACTTAATGGTAGCAGCAGGTCGATTCTGGAAAAATCTCACCGAGATAACTAAGGTGAAGTGAGCTTACAGTAAGCTGTGAGTCATGCTGATGCTCGGGATTGACACTATTGACGACTCACTTCATGCTCACTTCACCCAAGTTTTCACGGTGAGATGGTTACAGAATCGCACGGCTGTTGGTTCAGCAACAAGCTAAATACATCGTCTAGCGTCGCGTACTGCTCAAATCGCTAATACATTATTATCTTCTAGACAGACACTGCATTACGTCCTCACACAATGAACCGTGGGAATTTCCCAACTACGAAATAAAACAAAATCAACTTTATTACTGCTTACTCCATTATTAATAATTATTATGACTTGAGACATCGCAAAATCACCCACTCGCGTGAGTCTAGCTACACAAAACGTAATTACACTACCTTGAAACTTCTGTCGAATCTTGCAAGTTTCTGAAATAACCACAAGTGTGTTTGTGTTTAGCCAGAGCCTTTCGCGCTAATTAAATCGATTATTTTTTGGTATTTGAAAAGTAATACAATCAATTTGCCTAGCCTTTCTTGCAGCTATTTTGGGTGTCGACTTTCAGTGACAACGGATGCAGCTGAATACTAGTAATTTACATGGAGCGAGTCACCTATCTGACCTCCACAACCCAGTTACTGGGTAAGACGACCCCCCACCACGACGACCCACCTTGATAAGACTGGATGTCAGAGTTTTTAGTTTTTGATGAGTAAAGACTGAAAAGTAAGACAACGTCAGAAGAATATTAATTGTCCTCTTGCACAACATCATCTGCCAATATCGCATATTGTCCACGGGAAAAACCCGTTCTTTACATGTCTTTAAACGAATAAATCAAGCTTTAAAAAAGGAAAATCAATCAAAACAAGACCTTACGAGCAGTTCTCTGTTGGATCTTATTTATTTATAAATTTATCATGAACAATTAATATTGTGCTTGACATTTGACATACATTATAATTAATAACTAATATAAAGTCAAAAACAAACATGCAACAATAATAATTATAACAAAAAAACGATGGCTTAAAACAATAATTATATTTTTTTTTTAATAGGTATTGGAACATTAATATTAGATTACAGTTCGTCTATTGAGTACAAGTTTTTATCTAATAGAAATGCTTTGAGCTTAGCTGAAGAGCTGGTATACAGGTTGAAATTGAAAACATGCGACAAATCGAAAAGAGATATTGTACTCATCATTGTGAACAACTTTTACTATAAGATAAAACCTGAAATCGCGAAAAAAAATCAGCTGTTCCCTACATTTATGTTCGCATAACTCGTCAAAATGTAGGGAACAGCTGATTTTTTTTTTCGCAATTTCAGGTTTGGTCCCATGGTAAAAGTTGTTCACAATGATGAGTACAATCTCCCATTTCGATTTGTCGCATGTTTTCAATTTCACCCTGTATAATAACATTTTTAAATCTGCTGGCAGTATATTAAATATTTGTACGATCGAATGAATGTAAGTACTCCTCTCTAGAACGCAATATGGATTCTCAATTAGAAACAAATGAATCACAATACTTTATATTCATCAAGACAGTGTTAATAATACAAAGTTTTATAAACTATTTAAGTTATAGTTAAGGCTCTCGCAGACTGACTCTGGTGGAACAATGTCTATGAAAACTTCTTGTAAATGGTTCTACTGCAGTCGCGACGCGCCTGTCCGCGGAAGTCTTTAAGAAAACAAATTGCACGGTTCGCACTAGCGGTCTCAAATTGTCTAAGTGTTCTCTGAATGTTATTATGACTTTATGTTTTTATTGCAAATCGTAGGTACGTGATTGTTCGTCTTATTAACAATGGATTCAAAAACTATTTATATTCACGCTTGTTATCCGTATAAGACGAGCTGTATGTTTACATATTATTTTCTCAAGATGCAGCTTTTTTCGATTTACAGTCGCATCTGGTTTAATAGCCATCGACCTGTAATTCTAGGCCGCTATTTTATTATATATTTTATGCGTTTTTAATGTTTATATTTCATATGGACAGTGCAGCAGCATACATTGCGCTATTTACATTATTGAGCTGATTAATTTTTTCAAACCTATGAAGCAATGAACACCAAAATGAGGCATTGCGATCGAATGCCATTCTGTGTTACACACTTAACACGCTGGAGTTTCTCAAAGAATTTTAGAGATCAAAATTAATAAACCTCGAAGATATCTATTGCTGTTTCAGCTTACCAAGTATTTTTCAGTGTAATTCCTGCAGTTTCGCACAACCAGCTTAAAAAGATTAAAGTTGACGGCCACGGGGCCGCAATAATCCATTTGCCTCAATCCTGCTCCCTCAAACTTACTGCGTGAATCAAGAAATATGCGACCCAGGAATGCTAAAATAATAATTATAAAGAATATATATAGATAATAATAATAATGTTTATAAAGAACCTTAGCATGTTTATAGTGGTTTAAGTTTTCCAAAGTCCACAGAAGTGACGTTCCTTTTGCAGACACAAAGAAAATTAAATTTGTAAAACGTCAATAAAATGCACCTAATCATGATAAGAGATTATCGGAATCATTTAAAACATTAATAACACTTTGTACAGACGCCAGCACATCAAGCTACTACAATCTGTCAGATTTCTTTAATAGAATGTCAACTTTATCGCTAAAGTATAAGGTTCAAAGTTGATTGGGAAAATCAACTTTGACAGTTTCGGGTAGCTTGATGTGCTGGCTTCTGTACATCAAATCAACGAAATGAGTTTACACTACCATTACATATCGAGACCCCTCCATGCCAAGGAAAGCACGTTAAGCTGTTAGTCCCCGGCTGTCATTCGTAACAGGTAGTCAGAAGCCTAAAAAGCATCATAACTAAGGGGTATCGTGTTACCCAGTAACTGGGTTGCGGAGATCAGATAGGCAGTCTGTAATATATTCGGCTGCATCCGGTTAGAGTAGAAGCTGACCCCAACATGGTTTGGAAAAGACTAGGTAAATTGAAAATATTGTTAAATAACTAAAAATTTACCTAGCCTGCTCCAAGTAGGCAAACTAAACATTTACCTAGCCTGCTTCAAGTAGGCAAACTAAAAATTTACCTAACCTGCTCCAAGTAGGCAAACTAAAAATTTACCTAGCCTCCTCCAAGTAGGCAAACTAAAAATTTACCTAGCCTGCTCCAAAGAGACAAACTAAAAATTTACCTAACCTGCTCCAAGTAGGCAAACTAAAAATTTACCTAGCCTGCTCCAAATAGGCAACCTAAAAATGTACCTAAATGGCTCCAAGTAGGCAAACTAAAAATTTACCTAGCCTGCTCCAAATAGGCAAACTAAAAATCTATCTAGCCTGCTCCAAGTAGGCAAACTAAAAATTTACCTAGCCTGCTCCAAATAGGCAAACTAAAAATTTACCTAAATTGCTCCAAATAGGCAAACTAAAAATTTACCTAGCCTGCTCCAAGTAGGCAAACTAAAAATTTACCTAGCCTCCTACAAGTAGGCAAACTAAAAATTTACCTAGCCTGCTTCAAATAGGCAAACTAAAAGTTTACCTAGCCTTTTCCCAACCATGTTGGGGTCGGCTTCTTTTAAGCAAGGATTAGGTTTTTCAGTTTCTAAAAATTCCTATAACCTATTTTCCTGAAATTACTTTCACATTTGGGAATCGTATAAGCCCTACGAATAGCTATTAAAACAGTTTAAATTATATTAATTAAAACAGTCCATGATTTTATACAAGTCCACAGAAGGGTCGTTGCTTATATTTGCATACTAAATAAAAGCTGGTCAGACGTACTTTCTAATTTAAATTAACTAGAGAGTGAAAATATTTTCAGAGTATCTAACTCCAAAGGCGACATAATTATAACCGCGTATTATTATGACATTCTAATCACCACGAAACTTAAATAGTTATAAAATAACACATCATCACGCCTGTAGGTATATCCCCGAAGGGTTAGGCAGAAGTGTACCTATCGTACAGACGCAAGCACATCAAGCTACTACAATCTGTCTAATTTCTTTAATAGATTTTCAACTTTATCGCTACAATATAAGGTTCAAAGTTGATTGGGAAAATTTTACAGTTTCGGGTAGCTTGATGTGCTGGCATCTGTACAACCACATTTAGCCAGTTATGTTTAAGTCCCATGTAATAGGGGGCGAGCCTATTGTCACCAACCGGGGGCACAAATCCAGACTCCTCGGTACCATGTTGGTCCCATGGACAAAGTTGTATAGTTTGATGGCTTGTACAGACGCCAGCACATCAAGCTACTACAATCTGTCAATTTCTTTAATAAATTTTCAACTTAATCGCTAAAGGATAAAGTTCAGAGTTGATTGGGAAAATCTGACAGTTTCGGGTAGCTTGATATGCTGGCGTCTGTACCACACCTTTCTGGTACTTGCTTTATTATCACATCAAATGATAAATGATAAATGATTTATTTTCTGTAAGTAGGTTTGTACAAACACTTTTACATGTCAATCATATTTTTTTAAACTAGATGAGGTCGGCGTTTCCTATCTGACTACTCTGAGAAGAAAGGCCGAAACAAACTCAGAGGTCACAGTCTCTTTTAAAGTCCAGACATAATCTTGGTCAGATAATGTGAAGACCATGTAGATTAGTGTCTGAAATGGTCTTTTGAGTAAAGAACCACACAGATTGAGCGGACCTGTCCAGTCAGTGCACGCATTTGTCAAAAATCGTGCAGCTCAACTCAGAACTTGAGGAGCCTTACGATTCGACGAACAATACCAATGAAAGGACATTTGGGTAGGCCGCATAAATGACTCAAACTGCCAGATCATGATTAAAACTAACTAAGAAGGAAAACCGAAAAAAAGAAATGACCCACATAGTCTTCATCAACAAAGGAACCTAAGAAACAATGCCCCAAGTATTCTAATTAACTTCGTTCTTCTGATTAACATGAATTATACCCTCAAAGTTCAAAAGCTAAAAAACAATTTTAACTTTACTTATCTTCGGGCCGAGAATGACTTTTGACATTTCAAGCTAACATTAGTCTTTATGAGATAATCTTGAAACAGTCGAGCCGTTTCGAAAGTCGTCGCACTTTCGCGAATTAGCTATTCTGTGTTCAGAATCAGTAGGTACCGCTTCTAAGCGCTGCAGCGGTCCTGCACCCTAATTGTGTAACACACTATTACTCTCAATTTGAATCATTTTGAAGCATATTGCTAATCCATTGCTCCATATGTTCGAAAAATGTGTCTGCTCAACAACGTAAATGACGCAATGAATGTCGTTGAACTGTCAAAATGAAAGCCATTGCTACTGATAGTGTGTTACGCAATTACCCCGCTGGATACTATTACCTGCGCGGTAGTTGCGTAACACACTAACAGTAGCAATGGTTTTCATTTTGTCAGTTCAACAACATTCACTGCGTTGTTGAGCAGATGATGACGAATTTATGAAGCAATGTATTAGTATTATCCTTCACAACAATACAGATTGTGATTGGAAGTGTGTGACGGAATTAGGGTTTTTCTATCTAGAATGTCTCAGGGGGGCTAGTGGCTAAGTAATAACAGCCGCACTGGTCGATCGATCAGGTTAAGCTACACTTGTCGCGGTCGGTCTGTGGATGGGTGACCATCTTTACATAACAAAACCCCTCCGTGCCTCGGAAAGCACGTTAAGCTGTTGGTCCCGGCTATCATTCGTAGATCTTTGACAGTCGGTAAAAACTAAAAACTGACAACCAGTCTTATCAAGGGGTATCGTATTACCCAGTAACTGGGCTGTGGAGGTCAAATAGGCAGTCGCTCCATGTAAAATACTGGTATTCAGCTGCACCCGGTTAGACTGGAAGCCGACCCCAACATAGTTGGGAAAAGGCTAGGCAGGTGATGGTGTGAATAGGCTCGCCCTCTATTATATGGGATTTAAACATTATGTAGTTGGTGAAATATTGGTTTACTAAAGGTACACTACTGCCCAAGCCTTCAGGACAGCCAGCCGTGATGTTGTTGTGAGGTTATGTTCATGACGTATCAGTAATAACGTTCCATATAAAGAAACCAACACTTTAAAACTTTAATGAGTCTCCTACAAAGTTGTAACAGACTCATTAAACATTAATCGTGTTTGTGTGACGATCGAGTGACATTCACAACTATTAATGTCACTCGATTGTCACTCACGCGCAGAACAAAGATGCCATTAATTATTACCAAGTTACTAGCAAAACGGATGAAATGAGTCGTAAAGCTATGGGCCCATAAAACTGTTATAAACATTACACCTATTAGCTGAGCAACACCACTGATCTGCTTCTGGTTTCGTCAGACATTGGCATTAATTGGCCTCTGTATTGAAAAAAATATCAGTGCTTGGTGGGTCGCGGGCTCGGGCGGGCGTTTGTTCGTCGGTTCGTTTACAATACATGGTATTATAAGCTCAGTGTATATTTGGGGGGCGCCCGCCGTGGCGTATCTCATTGAAAGCGAGCCCTGCCACTACCGCCGGTGAATAGTATAGTGTTATGTGTGTCGACCAGTCGCGGTCCGCGGTCGCCGTCCGCACGCCGCCGCCGCCCGCGCCGCCCGCGCCGCTCGCTCATCAAAATGACATTCTCAATACATTGACGTTAAATTAAAAACATTGAACATGTGTTGTGCCAGGTTCGCCGACTACCTGTTCCGTAGTGTAGTGAAGTACACATGTGGACTAGCCAGCCGCGAAAGTAAGTAAAAACTGCGCCAAAACATCCGGCAAATACGAGCCGCTCAATCTGCAGTGTTCCCGACGCTAAAATTAAACCCGATAACGTTCTGTACATTATAATTACATGTGACTACAAAATTCATTGTAACTTATCAACGGCGATGGAACATAAAGTTTACTACATTGTGTTGTATTTATGTTAGTTTAATGATTGTTTTTATTGTCGTCTCTCGTCAAATTACGAAACTGCTAACATTTTTCGAGGTGCAATCGTTTTTGTATCCTAGTGCGGTGTAGACAGGCAAGTTTAGTGCTCAATCACACACGTCCTGAAGGCAACTTTCTAGAATGTTTCTGAGAATTAACTTGTGTGTCTAAGCACTGTCGAATGTGCATGTGTGTGTTACACATTGTGTAAGCTGAAGCTTGCTCATACATAACAAACTGTTGGTGTTTAGAGCTGGAACGAACATCCATCGGTGATATTCGGAAGCCATAACATAACAATGTTCCCACTGCTGGGACACAGGACTCCTCCCTTCAAGAGGGAATGGGCTGTAATCCATCATCCCAAGCCCAATGCGGGTTGGTAGATTTCACATGTTTTCAAATTTTTAGTTCTAGGACACACCGGTTTCCTCACGATGAGTGGGTGCAACGTAAAAATTAAACGAATAGGTATTGTCGAAACTTAATGCGTGAAGTCACGTGAAGTGGTTGACGCATCGAAGCATTGTAGACAATGCGCTCTGTTAAAATAAAACTGAGTAAATAACTTAATGTTTACATTGATTTATAATATCCATGCTTGAAACCAAACACGCACATTGGACAACAATTAAACATATCAATAATGACTTCTTAAGTAATATTAGTATAAGAAATAAGTTGATAGTACATTGGTTTTTATTATAATATAAATAAAATAAAAATCATACGTCAATGTCGCTCACGATAATAGTTCAGGAGTCAAGGTCCAATATGTCATTTGTATTGCATGCCGCATTATAATGAAAGTTACTATACAAAAGCAATTTGAAGTACACTTAACGGTTCCGTAGCAAAACGACAAAATTGTACAATATTTTACGGTGATTTTTAAGAATCTAATTTATTTCTTTGTTACCTCTTTAAAATCGTAAATGAATTAACCATGTAAGATGCAATTTACCTCTAACGGAGAGAAACTAAGTGGTCTTGGGCTGTAGTGGAGGCTGCGAAGAAAATCTTCGCCTTAAGAGGAAAAGCGGGCACGTGGTCGTTGGCATCCATACCATACTAACGTATTCCTGTTTTCTCCCTAATTAATGATACCAGTCCTTTTTTTTTACGATACATTGTCAGCCAGTTCCTGTTGTTTTTGGTGTATTAAAAAAAAATCTCAATCAAATCTCAAATCGATTATTGGAATCCATAATATACATTTACAAGTGGTAAAATAAAAAAAAATCAATAGAAACAATTATGGACCCCATCGGGAAAAAAAATAACAAATAATAATTACATTAAAAATAAAAACAAAATATTAATAATATTAAAAACATAATCACACCGTGTTTCCGTGGTCTATTCGGATCAAATGCATTCTCTTCAATAACCGGATCATATAATTGATCACTGTAGCCAATATGATGTCGACATTTACCTAGTTCATTGGGTATATATGTATGTACTTACTAATAGTAAATGAATAGAGTGCAACTTGCTAATTACCGTCTCGTTGTCCGTAATTAGTCCATACTAAGCAGTTGTAATGTGGTAACTTGAAGTAATTTCTTATATACTTGGGTACCTGCCTACATGTTTTATAGAAAAAAATCAATGGGGATGTACAGACGCCAGGACATCAATCTACTACAATCTGTCAAATTTCTTTAATAGATTTTCAACTTTATCGCTAAGGCGAATAGGTTCAAGGTTGATTTGAAAAATGTGACAGTTTCGCGTAGCTTGATGTGCTGGCCTCTGTACCGGAACCAATAATAAGGAAAATAATCATATTTTATATTACTTAGGCACTGACTTAGGTACATTTTTGATTTTGGTACTACTAATAATAACTAAAGCATAGTGGCCACTGGGTAAATTACCTATTGTAGAGAGGCCAGCACATCAAGCTACTACAATATGTCAAATTTCTTTAATAGAGTTTCAACTTTATCTCTTAATCATAAGGTTCAAAATTGATTGGGATAACTTGACAGCTTCGGGTAGCTTGATTTGCTGGCGCCTGTAACTACCTAACTTTAGAAAAAAATAGATTTAATCACTGCAGATTCAATGATATCTAAATGGCATTTTATTTATAGATTATTTATTAAAAAAACAAATTTAAAATTTAATGAATAAATCTAGCGTGTCAAATTTTATTTCCAACTGAACGAATAAAGCGCGCTGACCTTGACCAGGCGGCCAAACATTATCCTTTTGTCTCAATTGGCCCGTAATTGCTGGGGACGTCTTCAGTTCTATTCTCAGATACAATTTGCACTTACTGTTCTGTCAAATTGCACCTTAACTGTTGCTCCGCGTTAAAACTTATTATGCCGCGACAGGACAAATTGAATGAAAAAACTGGTAGCCATCCAAAGACCTAGCGGATAAACGACCCATCACCATACGTGCGATCTTGAAATGATTCGATTGCGATAACGTCACACAACGTTCCACATAGTCAACCATCTATCTTTTTATTTCAGCCAAAGTATAAAGCCAAAACAAAATTAGTCAATTATACATAGTCACTGGGATTAAGTAACGCTTAGTGGAATAATAGTGTAAACATAACTAATATAGTATCAAGTGTCTTCGTTCTGATTGTGCTGTTTCCAATGTGTGTTATATGTGATGTGCTTGAGAACTGCATGGATCGTCACGTGGATTATATTTATAACTAACCGCTAACCACAAATTGTCACGTTTACGGGAAACTAAAAACTCTAAAGATGCCTAAAGGTAAGTGTCACTACACAGCAACATTCACAAATATTGCAGATCGATTAATCATGACATGACTCACTTCCATCTAAGTATTTTCCTCAAGACTCTCGTTATACCAAGAAGTTGAGACATGTATTAATTACCACTTTGAAATGATGTTAATTGATGAAGGAAATGCTATGATTTGATGTTTGTATTATTAATTAGATGGCACAGATTTTAACGAAACATCTTGTGGAGTGAGCTCTTTGACCATACAGATTCGTGGAATGCTTAGAATTCCCTGGTGGCTCACGTGTCCGCATCTCGTGACATCACCGCCACTAAACAGTATCGTCAGGACTGATTTCAAGGTTGACAATAATAATCAACAAATGCAACTAATCTAATCAATAAAAAAAATAAAAGAGCAAATCTATTACATGTCTATACTGCCTCGCTTCATGCAATAAGCAATCAATTCACAAGTTCTATAATTGTTTCGAGTGCTTCTACTGAAATTGTTGGTGCATCAATCCGCACCGGGCCACCTGCTTCTTAAAGCGTTTGTAATAAAACTTTACATTTAATTAAAGTCTTTGAGCTCTTAAACAAAATAAAGTAACGCAGTAACAATATTTCCAGGAGGCATAAATCTGACTGCTGCTTATTGTTTCAGGCATAATGAATCACTATTGTTTAGTCTTATAGCAATATCTGCTTCGTCTTCTCGTCTGTCAGTTTGATACTTTAAGGTCACGTCTATCAAGATTACTTAGTATGTTTTTATTCCATGCTCGTCATAAATTAAGAATGAATTAATCGTTTGTACGTAGGTAATGCATTTCTATAATAACCATTGCAATATGTGTAGTACACGTCGGTGGACACTCTACGGAAAATAAAAGATTCAAACGAAAACTACATTTTCTAGGAGTCTTATGTATATACCATCTAGAAAAGCTAGGAAAAATAGTGAGAGAAAATAATACACTCGTGAATATATGAAAATAAAAATCATGAGATATAAGATGAACATATTCTATCTCTGCCTTAATAAAACAAGACAAATACGCAGAGGAATAACCAAGTTTACCTCATAACAGATAATTTGAAGAGGAACAGGATGGTTTCATGGACTAGGCTTGTTAGAGACGACAAAATATTTGATAAGTGAAACGATTTTGCTATTAGGGTAGTGTCTCACGCATCGCTTGATTGGCCGTCTCCCGTTTCACTGTTGACGCCACTTGAATCAATGAAGTGCCATTGGCTCATTGTTTAATCGTCTGTTTTATCAGCTGTAATGAACATAGCCGAGATGTCCGTGCAAGCGGCTCGTTAAGGCACCCAATCATGATACATCGACGTTCAGCGTGCCTGCGATGTACCTATACGTATTGTTTGTGGCTTTGCAAACGTGCGATTTTTTACGCCCATTTCCAAGAATTTGTTTGTTTTATTATCAGATCTAACGTAACTGTTTGGCAAATTAAATTCCTGTGATTCCGTTTTTGCTTTTCTGATTTCGTAATCATTTCTACTTTTGAGATTGTTTTTCTTTTACTTATCCTGCCTGTCTCCGCAGTATCATGCCTAATTCAGCCGAAATCCTACATGATATACCACCTATTCGTGTGTTTTTCTTCGACTTTTGAAAAACTCAATGTTGTTTTTATAAACATCTCTGTGTAGTTTACAATAGAGTTACATTTAGAACTTCAGGCTTCACCAACCCAAGATTGTTACAATAATAAAGTTTCCACATAAGGTTCTACAAATATTTCATGTGAAACAGTTCATTGGAAGCGAATGCATTAAAAGAACAATAACATTGGCTTGATTGGCGCGCCCCGGGCGTCGCTTCTGTGGCCCATGCTCCGTTCACATCTCTATTGATTTTGGAACAATTGTGCACAAACGTCACTGACCCTGGCGTATTGTTGAATCCTGTGAATAGTGAACTATTGCACCATTTCGGGGCTGCCGTTACGTTCAGCAGTGTCTGTCATATATGTTGAATCTGTTACTATGTGGGTGTTCTTAGTTACTTTTTTGAGTACACGTCTATCACATCGTCTATTTGTAGTTAAAATAAAAATATAGCGTAAATATTTTTTCTATGACTGATTAATCGTGACAAATACAGTCGTAGTGTATCAACATTCGTTCGATAAGGCTGTTGTAATTACATTTCTTACACTGCTACTGCATTTTCAAAATACTCTCTATTGTTGTCAAGTAGATACGAATAATGTCCCTCCTGTAGACCGTGCATCAACACGGGATGCACATGTAAACGCTCCAACATCTGTTTCTGAGCCCAGAAAGCCGGAACCGATTTGCGTCGAACTTCTTCATCGTTTATTATTGTCACGTTTCTGGTACAGACAGGAAACTGCAAATGGGATTTATGTTCTTGAATTTAGTGGCAATTCTGTCAGGGTCTTTCCGAGAAGAAGGAAGTTTTATGCGATATGGAGCTTGCAGATGCCAGCTATAATGTTTAGTGTATGTATGTTCCATCATTTTTAAAGAAAGAACAAGGATGCTTCATGCATATCTGGCGGCACATACCCTCTCTTATCCAGGCATACAGATTCAGGAGACGCAAACATTTTTCCATCAATCTCTAATGGAACCTTTTGTCCCCAGGCGACGCCGATATGTCGCTGAAGCAGGGCAGCGGCACTGGCAAAGTCCACTTCGGTGGTTTGGACGATGTGTCCTTGTACGGCACGCCTGTGGAACCAGCGCCCCCGGCCACAGACGCCAAGCAAGGCTTCCTGCGAAACCAGCTGCAGGCCCTCTTCCAGCCCACCGACAACAAACTAGCCATGAAACTGTTCGGGTCTAAGAAGGCGCTGATGAAGGAGCGCATCAGGCAGAAAGCTGCGGGCCACTGGGTCATACATCCGTGCAGTAGTTTCAGGTGAGTGACTTTTGTTTTTGAAATGTGACACGAACTTTACCGAGGCGCAAAAATTAAGTAGTAGTATTGTAGGTATGTATAGGGGATTTGTACTTAAACGTCTTGTTCCATACAGTGAAGGAGATAGTGAAACGGATGTTTTCATTTCGCCTATTCATCATGAGATCTCGTCTAATCATTAAATGGAATTGAAATGAATGTATTTTAGGCGAAATAAGTGCTATAAGTAGGTCAATTTATTCGACTTTAAAAGTAATTAATTAATTATGACAATCGCCGTTGTTAATTGTTATAAATTAATAATGAATCAAAACGTAACGATACGCATAAAGAATTTCCGATAGACCGTACTTAAAATCCACATTATAAATGCCACTTTTGTCACGTAATTAATACTGCATTAAAAACCAACAATGAGATTCTTACCTACTTACATATCGTAATTAATATCGTTTCACGAGGAAAGCTCTTTATACGATACTTATAAACACGTAGTTAATTGTTTACACTAGTTTAGCATTGGTAACTTTAACTATAGTTTAACGGTCTGGTATTTTTACTCCCGCCATCGCGTTCTTTAATGAGAGATCGTAATTTTTGACGTAAACTCAGGCATGTGCGTTTTGTTCGTTCGTTTCGTTCAATGTCAAGTTTTTTGCAAGGATACCTACGTTTTGTTTGATAATGAAGAAATTATATCTTCAGTTTCATGCGCTTTATGTTTCAATAACGTTGTGTACGTTCGTAAATACAGATGTTTCTGAATTTTTGAAATGAAACTTTTTAGGCGGCGATTCGAAACCAGAATTGACAGTGAAATTTCAAGGACGCGTCACATTTAGGCATATCGTTACATGAGAGAGAAGAAAGATATAACTCTCTCTCACTCTTTGTGTCTCTTGTTCTTTATTTTTTAAGAAGTTTCAAATATTATAGTTGTATCACGTGTCCGGTGCTACAAGCTCAATAATTTTTTGTTGTATTTCTACCGACATTCAAAGTATGAACCTTCTCACTTATGAAGAAAAAAAATAAGTTACTAACCTAATGAATATGAAAACAACAAACAAAATTATGTTAAAGAATATTTAATTAAGTTCTCATTCAAATTCAACTGGAGATGAGACTGTCCAATTTGAATATATACTTCAATTAGAAATGGTAATCTGTTTTTGATATGAACTGTTATATCCATAAATATAAATATTTATTTAGTTCGTGCAATGGGCGATAGTTTTTTTTTTTTCATACATTGTATAAGAGATGTTACAATGTTGGTGTACTAAATATTTGCAGCATTGATATTTTCATTAATATATTTGAATTAAAAATTGAGATAATTTTCAATTTATGGAACAACAAACTGAATGTCATACAAACTTAACAAATTTCAAATTCCATTGCAACCAAAAACTTATTAGGACCTTTTTGTTACAAATTGTCACTCAAAAATCAACTTAGAATACATTGCACTAAAGTCGATAACTGATTAAGTGGCGACGGAATGTAAATTATCTAACATTATGAAGACTCCTATACAATAAAGGAATAATACGAATAATTCTAATAATTTAATTTAATGGGCTTCCCCATTTCCCCGTCGGGGAAAGCTAATTAGGTATTATTGTAAATGGCGTGATCATGGCTAGTTCCCTACGTCCTACAATAAATTTGACATTTCGTCCATTCATTCCATTTCGTGTTCATTCATGATTTTGGTTTTATTTCACTATTTCGTTATTTTCGGTGAAATCATTATTTTAAATCAAGTTTTTGACATACAAAGAATTTTAAATTTTAAATATTTCCTCGTCACTTTCTTCAAAATGTTTCCAACATTACCTAGAACTGTGTTAATTTAAAAAAAATACTTTACGAATAAACCACAATCTTCTAATTTTGGGGACTTTCGGTGGTGGACTCCAATTTCGAAGTACTTCGGAGCACAACAACGCGTCATTTTCGAAAAAATAAAATAGAACCACCTCACGCCGTGTATTAGTTTATGTTGGAAACTAGCAACGACAGCGCCATTATGACAGTTGCCATTACTAAAACTTTTATTAACTTATTTATTTTACCATTTATGTACACACCTATATAAATAGACAAGAAAAAAACAGGACAGAAAACACAAACAAAACTAAATCACAAAAACAAAAAAAAACTACTTAAAACTACTTACTTTTTTTTTACATGAAATGAACATCCGAGAGTGTAACAAACCCCAGAAGGTCATTCAGGAAATCCTGAATTCTAGATTTCGATTATAAAGCATATAGGTACCGACTTATTATAATATATTATAGGTACCTAAATCCTATATCCTATTTTTCACAATTAACACTACAACATGGCCGATCATGGAAGCCTATCACAAGAGCCTAGAGGTTATTTTAACGTAAACGTAGCACTTAGCTGCCGATCAGTTTGCTCAGCGGACCGTTCAACAGTCATAGTGTTGAATGAGTAATTATATAGAGCTGTTATCTCATTGTCTGTTGACATTTTCCGCTAACTGTACTGGGCATGGATTATTTTTAATTGTTAAGTAAAATCAGGTACATGTACAAAAAAAAATCAGCTGTTCCCTACATTTTGACGAGTTATGCGAACATAAATGTAGGGAACAGCTGATTTTTTTTTCGCGATTTCAGGTTTGGTCCCATAGTAAAAGTTGTTCATAATGATGATTACAATGACCCCTTAAGAGGTTGTGCGTTATTTAAGTTACACCTTGTATATTACCAGTATAAGCGGAGTTCTCACTGCACGAAAAGCCTATACAATGCGAGGTTACCACTTACCAATAACTGGAAAATGTATAGCTTGATATGTCGTCGTGTGTACTACAAAGTTTCATCGGTGAATTGTTCTTTGCGTATCGATGGCCAAAAGTCCAAATATATTTGGCCCAAAATTCAGCTATTTTTATATAAAATCCATTATAGGCATATTATTGAATTGATTCGTTTTTTTTTTTATTTTCTTTTAATATAACACAGTATAATGGGCTTTATAACGTCCAGCAATTACTTAGCTGTCAAAAACAGTGATAAGTTCCTCTCACGCATTTATTTTTCAAGGAAAAAAATAATGTTTTTGAAAAATTAATTAAACACGGTTGGTAAATAAACTATACCACACTTTTTCTCTAAAACATAAATTAAAGTTCAATCATTTCCACACATTTCTTTTTCAAGACAAAATATAGTCTTTTTGCAAAATGAATTAACCAATGTAGGTGAAAAAAATACTACAATTTTAATTTAAAACGGAAATTAAATTCTAAGGCCCACTTTCATCACACATCACTAAATGCGTTTAACGCTAAACGTATTTAAAACATCATTCTGTCTCTGTCATCTTCAAACGATTGATAGAATTAGAATAATGTTCTAAGTTCGTTTAGCGCTAAATATGTATATTTCTTGAGAACAATAACAATCAAATTCTAATTTGATGTTAGGCCCTATTTATCTTCCATGTTTTGTTACATTACAGCTGTCTTAACATGTTAAGTACTATTTCTATTATATTCGCACGCGGAATATAATAGAAAGGGATTAAGTAAGCATAACAATACAGATAATAACGGAGCTCAGCGTTCCTTTTGAAAGCGTAACATAATGCTATTTATGATCCTGAAATATTTTCCCCAAGTATTTGGTTGCAACTATCTAAATTGTTAAAAAAAATATATTTTAATTTATAAACGTTGCTTATGTAAGTAGTGATTAGCGACTGTTTAACGATACATTTTTGACGTTTAAACGTCACTTAACTTTATTCACGTTTATAAATAAACCCCTATAAGATTAAGGTAATCTAGGAAAATTCATCATTGGTTACAGAATAAAATATTAAAAAAAAAAAACTAACATGTCTGTCAATGTTTTGATAAATATTTTGGCAAAGATGCTCAAGTAAACTTATGAAGAACTCTCTGAAACACCTCTCTAAATTAAACTTATTTTACCATGGTTAAAAGTATAGCAAAGAGTATAACAAAACGATTAAGTATACGACTTGATAATTTTGATTCCGAAAATCTAATGTCATCGGAAAGTTTTTGCGAAATGTCATTGCATTAGGTATTATAATGTACCTAAATAGACAGATTTTATAAAAATCGGACCTAATAATGTCACAACTATTATAGGAAGTAATTTCCATAGGCTGTTGCGCCGGCACCGCCTGCCTGAGTTTCACTAGATATGACCATGGTTTAGCAATCCGTTACACTAAACGGATCTAATATTTTCATACCAACCACAATTTTTGTGACTCACTCGCATCTGTTTTTTGAATGCCATTTACAGCTAATGTGAGTGGCCTAATCAAAATACTTTTAAAGTGGATATTTAAATAATAATTTGAATATTTTTGAATGTTATTTGTTGAAAAAACGATCAAAACCTAGTCGCAATCTCATCTCAGCGACAATCAATGTCAATAAAAACTTCTTTTTTTTTTTCTTTTTTTTTAAGTCTGTTGTTTTTTTTTTTTATGAAAAAAGTTAGTTGTTTTTTTAATAAAAATGTAGTACTTATAGTTTTTTTTATTTATTTAACCAATTTATTTATTTATTTATATATTCCGTACGCAAAATACGCACATTGACGTGGAGTTGCGGACGCCAGCCCGTATTACCTAATACCTATTATGTTATATTATATATGTATTATTTTCAGTAACTATTCATAGAGCATTATTTAGATCAGTATCACTGCATTACTGAAATGCACTTATAGTTATCCAACAGCATGATATGAATGTGAATACAAATAACTAAATAAAAACATCAACGGAAATGTACTGTTAAAAGTAAGTTTATTTTGTTCAGTTTGTGAGGTGCCCACTGGCTCTAGTAAAGTTTACCTGTGTCTAAGTACACATGGCGACACAACATGGTACCTACCTTTGTTCTCAAATTTTAATTATCACTACATAGTTTAAAACAAAGTCGCTTCCCTGTCTGTCTGTCCCTATATATGCTTAGATCTTTAAAACTACGCAACAGATTTTGATGCGGTTTTTTTCAATAGATAGAGTGATTCAAGAGAAAGGTTTATATGTATAATACATGTATAATATAGTAGAGAAACACTGATAATTTTAGAGGTTTCTAATGTGATGTCGTAAATAAACACATTTTTTTGCGCTTACATTGTAAACGCTGGCTGAACCCGTCGAGATAGATCAAAATAATGTACTACAGTATTGTACACCTTAAAAAGGTCTACAAAAAAGTCCGCGATGGTATATGTCTATCTCTTAGGGATAACCCACAGTAACCATTTTTTATCCTATACTTTTTACGAGAAATAATGGCTCTAAAATTATCAGTGTTTCTCCATTGCACCCGTGCGAAGCCGGGGCGGGTCGCTAGTGTCATATATGTGTTATTATGTATGTGTTATTTTACTGTGTGTACATAAATAATAAAATAAATAAGTAAACAAGCTGTACATTTCCAGTTTTAGGTGACCACGCATTGTATAAGTTTTTCGTACAATCAGAAGTCAGCTTATACTGGTTATGTATAGCTTGGTGTGTAGCCGTGCGCACCACTACACAAAAATCAACACACAAAAAAACACTACCTACAAAATTTACATATCAATTCATTAACAATAGAAAAACGCGACTGCAATAGCACCATTTACCTATAAAGCTAGCGCTGTTTGTGCGACTGAAAAACCTAAATGTCATAAAAAATACACATTCGATCAGAAATAAACACCCACCTCCCCTAATCATTGCACCAAACTTTTGAACACACGACGACATATAAAGCTATAAATTTTCAGTTTTACGTGACCTCGCATTGCATAGGATTTTCCTACAGTGAGAAGTCAGCTTATACTGGAAATGCTAGCATACCATAGTATAGCTTGTTTGTCGTCGTGCGTACCTAACTGCACAATGGTGCCGATTCTGTTGTTCACAAAATAAACTAAATTTAAGTTCAGTGCATCTTTTTCTTTCTATTTCATTAAGAAAAGACAAGTATTATATTAGTCCTGTCAAATTAGTCAACGCCTGACGTAAATTGACGTATTTTTAGTAATTAATTTTTTAATCACGTCTAAACTTAATTTTACAGGACTAAACTAATATTTATCTTCTGTCCTTTTCTTCAATCAACTCAGCCTATCTCAGTCCACTGCTGGACATAGGCCTCTCCCAGACTGCGCAACACCCTGTCCTCCGCCCTCCGCATCCAGTTTACCCCAGCCACCTTCTTTAGGTCGTCCGTCCATCTAGCTGGGGGGCGTCCCACACTACGCTTGCCGATACGCGGTCTGCACTCCAGGACTCGTCTGCTCCACCGGCCAGGGTCCTTTTCTTAATGGAATAGAAAGAAAAAGATGCACTGAACTTAAATTTAGTTTAGTGTTCGAAAAAGGGAATCGGGGCCAATATTGATCCGAACAATAAATTAGACACTGAATGAGCCTTGCTCAGCTGTCGTCCTGAATATGGTAGGCAGTATATTTCAATTTAGGTACAAGCGAACGCAGCAAGTACTTAAAATTTAATGTTGCTAGAGCTTTAGTCATAAAGGCCGTATTGTGGACCTAATTCGGACTAGTAATTAGGCCGCCATTGCAATTTTTTATAAATGAGAAAAGCTTGTAAACTATGCTTGGGAAACTTCGCAATTAAATCCGTTAACCAGCTTCTGGCAAATAAAATTTAAATCCATCTGCAAAGACAAGTGGGCAGGACTGTTTTGTACATTTTCTTTTGTAATTATACTGTTAAAGCAGATGTAATAAGATGGTTTATTACCTATACCGTGTAAAAATAAGTTCATCTTCAGTATTTTTAACGCATGTATACTAAAAATAGAACTTAATTAAAAATATACCGAATTGTTTATTATCTGACTGGGTAAAAAAATATCGTTCTGTCAAAGTTTATCATAAAATTTCAGCACAACGTACTGAAACTAGATTAAACATTCAAACATTATAATGCATAAAAAATGATCTGTAGGTACTGACGCACGTGATAAACATTAATCATTCATGCAATTAGCAATCATTTCAATATCTATGTCACTGTATTATTTTATACTAGCAATATATTTTTATAATCTATGCTGCGTCACCAATAAAAACCAAATCGATTTTTTTTGGTCGCAAGTGCACTGACAACTGACATGACGTTGCTATATAACCTAAATCCCAATTTAAATTTACATTTCAAGTCCGGTTAAGCAGAATACAAATCTCCTAGGTTGACCTGCGAGAAGACATTTACAAAAAAAAAAAATTGTGACTGTTGAGAGAAAGGTAACATGTAACTATAAGCTTTCTAGCCATCGATCAGATGTACATAATATTGTAAGTTGTTATTCTGTAAAGTGAAATCCAACGTTAGTCATTTATCGGACGGTGATAGTCCGTCCGACGTCGGAAAGCTTCCGGTCGGTTTGCTGTCTCGATTAGATACCGTCAATCGATCGAGCGATTCGATACTCGATATCGAATTTATAGACACTAGGGTTCGAAGTCTTGGAGATTTTAAATGATTCTATCTATAATTTTTTTTTTTTTTTTTGTCTTTTTAGCTGCTTCGTTGTTCTAGCGTTCGCAAGCCCAAATCGAGCGTATAGATCTAAGTTTGATTCCAAGGTCGGACAGTGTTTTGGGAAATCACAAAAGCAGCATGGAGTTTAGATTGGTACCCAGCGCCCTAATTGCGTAACACACTGTCAAATACAATCTAAATAATTTTAAAGTATAGAGCTAATCCATTGCTTGATAAGTTAGAAAAAATTATACGCTCAAAAACGTAAATAACGCAATGAATGCTGTAGAACTGTCAAAGTGAAAGCTCTTAGTGTGTTACGCAATTACCCCGCTGCCAAAGGCTCCTCCCCTACTTATTAAAACTTAACATTGGTGTCGATTCTGTTGTTCAGAAACGAAACTTTTAAGTTCATTGCATCTTTTTCTTTCTATTTCATTAAGAAAAGGACAGAAGATACATTTTAGTTTAGTCCTGTCAAATGAATCAACGCCTGACGTAAATTGACGTAACTTTAGTAGGCAAGTTTTTAATCACGTCTAAACTTGTATGGAGTAGTGTCAGGCGCTGATTAATTTGATAGGACTAAACTATAATTTATCTTCTGTCCTTTTCTTAATGAAATAGAATAAAAAAGATGCACTGAGCTTAAATTTAGTTAAGTTTGTGAACAACAGAATCAGCGCCATTACTGACGAAATTGAAGTGTACTTTATACCTCTGCTTAGCTGCTTAAAGAACACAAGCGTTATATTATATGTCAGTCTTCTTAAACTCATTTCATTGGAGATCAACCTCATCAATTCATTGAATGGGTACTTGTCAGCCAACCTTTGCTGACTGTTAAGATCAAACCGACGACCTTCGCATCCGTTATTTATCCGTTCGCACCGAATAACCCACTTCTCTCTCAATAAAAATCAATGATACAGCTTCAGAATTGTACGCTTCTGCTGTGTTGTTTTTATTATAATATTTACATTATATCACGTTATCTGAAGCGGTGGCAGAGGTGTATTTCCCACGTTTTACAAGTAAAAATGTAAGTAAAAGTAAAAAATCATTTATTTTACACACTAATCAAATCACAGTACCTACCAGACATTATTAAAATAAATGGAGTGGACTGGAACCTAAACTAGGGCAGCCCTGTATTTCAGGACTCCAAACAAGTCCCATGTAACAGGACCTTATGCCATCAACTGGGAAAAATCCAGAAGCTAGGCTTGTACTGTCGAAAACCAGGGAATCGGAAACAGGGGTATGCTCAGTAGTGCTGGCTAGTAACAACTTGACCAGCAAAAAAGCCAATAAATGCGGAATAATATACCAACAAGATTAAAAGAACCTTCAATATAAAATACTAGCTTCTGCCCGCGACTTTGTTCGCGTAAAATTTCTTGTTCCCCGGCCCACCTCGTCGCGCGTCGCATCGCCCGCCCGCGCTATTACTTCGTTTACGCTCGGCGTCCTAGCGTAATGTTATTTCCTCAAGAATTAAGCTATCAAATGAAAAAAAAAACGATTTTTTCAAAACCCACTGGTAGTTCCAGAGATTAGCGCATTCATCACCCTAATTGCGTAATACACTATTACTCTCAATTTGCATAATTTTGAAGCATATTCAATACTCAATACTCAATCTTCATTTGCATTTCACAATGTGTACTCAGGTGGTAAGTTAAAAAAAGAAATTGTGATCATTATGGACCCTCTCGGGCGCAGCAAAAAACCAATTTATGTAGGAGAGAGGAAGCTTTAAATAGCTAAACTTATATCTAAACTAAATCCAATAAAACCTCTTTATACTTTATATTTTATCGCTTAAATATTCGTTTAGACTATAATATACAACGTGTAACGTTAACCCGTGAGAAGGCGCGCCTAATTTTCTTACACGAGTAGGCGCGCGCGAGCAAATTGCTCACACTATCATAAATGTTTATATTTTTAGTGTTTCTATATTTATTGGCTTATAATGTATTTAAATAAATAACACAAGGTTTATTAAGTAAGAAAATAAGTATTTTAATCAAAACTATTAAACATAATAGCAACTTCTAACGCAAATAACAAAACAACCTAGTATTAATTAATTTTTTGGCACGTTTCATAAAAATCACAATAAAAACTGTTCCATAACAAAAACTAAAAAGTGTTATTCATCCATTAAATCTACACTAATGTGCCCCTCTCGAAACACACTGAACACATGTATTTTACATGTTCGGTGCAAAGTAATTGCTGGGCGCGTGATGAGCAAATTGCCGCACGTTGGTACACGGCCTCCACAAACACCTTGCTGCGCGGTCGCAACGCCACTGAGCGGATCGAGAATTGCGTCAGAGGAGAGGGGGTGAATATTTAGGAAGGTACTTAAGTGCTTGAATTGGTGTGGCATGGGAAAGACAAAAAATTTTTGAATTAGATTTTTGTGTGAGCAAATTGCTCATAGCGCGCCTTCTCACGGGTTAAATGCGCAAAACCTGAAAATAGTTTGATCAGAATAACGAGCAGAATTAATTGAACCACTTTTTAATATAGGTCACATTTTTCAAAAAATCTTCATTAAAAACATTGCCGTGTCTATTTATTAATAGGTCAAGCCAATGTCAGCAGCGGACCGGTGACGACTCCTCCCTCGATAAGGCGTCGTCGCAGACGCAAGAAACGATCAGAATGGCCAGTGAAACTAAAACAGCACATAAAACCTTTACAATTTTTTAAATTACTTATTTGGTCAATTTAATTAAAAATCAGTTGGGGTGTCTGAAGTTTTGCGCATTTAACGTTACACCTTGTATATATATTTTTTTAATTGTTTTAGTTTTTTTTTTTATAAATATGTTTATTTCATTTTCTTTTTTTATTAATTCAGGTAGTACCTATTGCTAATCCATTGCTCCATATATTCGAAAAATGTGTCTGCTCAATAACATAAATAACGCAACGCATGTTGTTGAACTGTCAAAATGAAACCCATTGCTACTGATAGTGTGTTACGCAATCATCCTGTAATATCATACACAATCGATGTTATATTGAGCTTAGGTTCGTTTACTGCATCACAGTGTCGTTTCACCGACATGCCAACAATAAAACAAAGGACAGTTCGGAGAAACAAATGCCGCATGAAAATGTAACAAACGATGTTATTGAGTGAGTCTCAGAAATATGAAGCGTTATTGATTTCTGAAATTTAAATTATTTGCAAATAAAACGAATTTACCGAAGTGAGATGTGACAATAGCCCATAATTTAAAGGATAGATTGACATGCAGTAGGCCGTCAGTCCAGTCCTAACATAGTAACAGTAACGATAGCATTCTTTTTGACAGTTCAACAACATTCATTGCGTTATTTACGTTATTGAGCAGACAAATTTTTCGGGCATATGAAGCAATGGATTAGCGCAAAGTGTGTTACGCAATTAGGGTGCCGTTGCACTATTGACGAGAACGTACTCTAAACACTAGCCATATAGCTGTATGTTGTATTTTTCTATGTCTGATTGTAAGCATTATGTCTGCTGGGGGGATTTACGGGAAAACTTGCTATGTGCAACCCACATTGCAAAAAAAATCCTTTCAACAAAAAACATTTGTTCATTTGTCCTTTCTTCCTTTCTTCTTTTTCCTTTTTTTTTCTTTCTTTGTTTTTTCTTTTTTTTATCATTTGTTCTTTGTCTGGGTGTAATTTATCAAAAATATGTATGTATTTAGAAATATGTATGTATGTTTATCAGTAATTGTCTAGTACTCATAGCACAAGCTCTGCTTAGTTTGGGACTAGATGGCGTTGTGTGAAAGTTGTGGAATATTATTATATTATATTATATTATTATATTTATTCCAACCTCAACGTTCAATTGTACCCGGATAAAAAAGACGTCAAAAAATCTACAATCCATTTCAGTACAAAAAAACGCCAAAGAATACTGACTAGCGAGTACAATCAGTTCAGCGCCATTAATAAAATCAACAAAGTAACAATGTTCATCAAAAGCTATTGGCAGAACAATGGCAGCGTGCGCTTCGCATAATGACCGGACAATACACGAGAACGACTGTATCCACGTACACCAGCCAGAGTACGGAAAAAATCAGAAGCCGCAAACTTGAGTAAAGGTGGTTTTACACCGGTGAGGCGAGGCGTGGGTGGGATGGACGACAAAATTTCTATACAACACCACAGAAAATACAACGGAAAATAGAAATTAGATTTTAGAGGCTCAGTGTAATTGCGTAACACACTAACAGTAGCAATGGCTTTCATTTTGACAGCGCAACAACATTCATTGCGTTATTTACGTTGTTGAGCAGACCATTTTTTCGAACATATGAAGCAATGCATAAGCAATATCCTTCAAAATGATTCAGATTGTTAGTGTGTTACGAAATTAGGGTGGTGAAACGTCAAAAACTACTCATACCACGTGTAGTTAGACATTTGTTTGACTCTTAAATTTTCGGCCGTTTTATTGTTCTACATCATCCTAAGGTAGACTGGTAGAAAATGGCTAACCTAAGGTATTAAGTCTGCATACTGCGTACAAACTGTGCATAAATAAATAAATAAATAATTTCTACGAGTGTTAGAAAGTGGGAAAATAGAAAAGCATTTTCCCAAAAATGGTAAAATTTTCCCATGCTATGTAACGCGGGTGGTAATAAGGGGTGCCCCGACGTTTGATTTTTTTTAGGACACATGAAGGCATGATCGTGCGCGCCTTCTGGTGAGTTCTGTATTCTGTCGTGCGCTGGTATGCTGCGCGGAAACGATCTCATTGAAAGAAGATAGAACCGGTTAGGGTGAGCAAATCTCGGCTCCAATGTCAAGGGTTCATAAATTAAAGGCCACGCGTGTACGAGGCGTAGCCTATATGAATAACATCCATTAAATGCTGTTTAAAGGAAAGAAATAACAGTTGATCTAGGGGTCGCAAGACCAACTACTGTGCATGGGGTTCGGTTTCCTGGTCGGCCAATGTGTTATTCGGTTTTTCCATGGGTAATTTCGCCATAGCACTGGAATCCAAGATTAACAGCCTCTACTTTCAGACCTTATTACATGCGACATAAACATAATTCGTGAAATGAGGAGTGTCCTTTCAAAACTAGCTATTTACATCAGAATGAATTTTACAGAAAATGCCAGAAACGAATAATTAAAAACGCTTAAAATATAGAATAATTTTGTGTGGTAGGTTTTACAAGATATAGGTAGTTGTCTAGTCATCTTTATGAACGATTTTTTTTAATACTTTGTTTATTATTCTTTTAAACAATTAAGAAGTTTGTAAATAGACACTTTAGTTTTGGATCATTTGGTAAATAGACTGGTTTGATAAAAAAACAATTCAACGAAATAAGAAATTAAATAGACCATTATGATTATAAACTCTATAATCGTGAAATAAAATATATTTAAATTATGTAAATAACAAGTTTTCAGCAAAATTCATATTTTTTTTTAAGTTTTGATCAAATTTATTAACAAAATTCAAAAAAATTCATGTCACCGAGCCCGAATCGAAAAAGCAAGCAAAACGAGCTCAAAATGTAAATAGCTAGTTTAGTTTAGTTTTAGGCTAGTTTAGTTAGTTTTAGGACACTCCTCAAATAATGTTGTGGTTTAAACCTTTCTCTACCAATGTGAGATGATTTAAATAAATACTTTAAACTAATTGTCCTTGCTAAACTCGACTCGAATGCAAAGCAGAGCCATTCACTAAAACTTCTACTCCAAGAATTTATTGCGTAACAGCCACTTGAAACTGAATAGAAGCTCGCACGCTTGTACTTCAAGTACTTAAGTTAAAATATAAAACGAACTTTAAGATGTGTGAACTTGTGAAGCTTTCCAACAAACAGTAGGAATACTTTAACAAAGTAAAAGAAAATTTGCAAAAAGGCTTAAACGTTCTTTCCGACACTTTCTTGAAACTTTTCTCTTAGATTTGAAGTTCATTGGCATGCCTATGCTGAATATTCGTATTAAAAAAATAGCAGGCTGTAGTTTCCATGGTTTCACTTGGATACCCACTGACGTGACCAGGAAAAAAGTAGTGCCAATCCAGGATAGATTCTCCCCTTTTATTATGTACAGACGCCAGCACATCAACCTACCAAAAACTGTCAGATTTTCCCAATCAACTTTGAACCTTATGCTTTAGCTATAAAGTTGAAAATCTATTAAAGAAATATGACAGATTGTAGTAGCTTGATGTGCTGGCGTCATAGTTCATAATCAGCCTTAATGTTCCCACTGCTGGGACACAGGCCTCCTCTCGGTGAAAGCCAGTGGGCTCTAATCCACCACGCGGGTTGGTAGATGTCACTTGTCTTCGATCTTTTGGTTTTAGGATATGTTGGTTTCCTTACCATGTATTCCTTCACCATTTTGAGAGCAGTGGTGATGAAATAACTTACACAAAGTAAAGCGCCTGCCTGGGATCGAACCTACGAACGTGTAAGTCGCGACGGTTACTCGTACCACTGCTCACCGACAAATCATCTGACAGTACCTTATTGAATCACTACATAGTATAAAACAAAGTCGCTTCCTGCTGTCTGTCCCTATGTATGCTTAGATCTTTAAAACTACGCAACGGATTTAGATGCGGTTTTTTTTAATAGATACAGTGATTCAAGAGGAAGGTTTATATGTATAATACATGCATAATATAGTAGAGGAACACTGATAATTTTAGAGGTTTCTAATGTGATGTCGTAAATAAACACATTTTTTTGCTTTGCAAACGCTGGCTGAACCCTACGAGCAGAAATAATGGCTCTAAAATTATCAGTGTTTCTCTATTGCACCCGTGCGAAGCCGGGGCGGGTCGCTAGTTTAAACATAAATTAAACAAAAGTTCAACTAATCGGAATTACCGTACACTTTAAGCAGTATTATTGAAGCAATTCCTCAAGTCTTCGAACGGCATGTAAACATGGCTTCCCATTACGTTGTTCCAACAGCCGTCAACCGTCAGAGGGATCCTTTAGCCACAAATTGGATCGCACCTGGGGCCTTATTCTCTATGACACAATGATCGAAACCGCTAGTTAAGTGGTCTTAGTGAATTATAGGGAGAGCCCTGGTCGAGTCCAGCTAGAACTGAGGTAGGTCATTCACGATCGAAGTAAAACCATATATAAGTTATTGTAATTTAACCCTTAGCTGGTATCGCCTTTTGTGGCAACACTACCGGTATCGTGGGTCATATTTTACCCATACCAAAAAATCTTTTGTAGAACGTAGATTTTTTTATCATAAAATATGGTTAGTTATGAAATAAAAAAACATTTTTTTACCAAATTATCTTGATTTAATTTTAGAATATAAAAAAAATATCATGTTTTACACGCATTTGTAACTAACCTAATTTTTTGGCACTTTTTGGTTAGTGTGAACTTAAAACATTAAAAAAAAAATAGAAATGTAAGAAAAACGCTATGTTCGCTTCTGGGTCAAATTTGACCCACGATACCTACTAAGGGTTAACTCTTATCTCATTGTTTTAAAGTATAAATTACAATTATCTACTACCGTGAGTTTGATAAATCTCTTGGCAATCATTCTAATTTATACCTTACCTTACCGAGATAAGAGTTCCATTGCACTGACTTACTAATTTATGTCGCTGTATGTACCACATTCATTCCCATAAAAAAAACTGTTTTTCTCTCATTTCTTTCTCTCTCTCTCTCTTATTTGAATCTTTACTCAATAGGACAGACTATTAAAAATCGTCGATCGTGGATGTCCTACCTCAGCCACAAATTGGATCGTACCTGGTTAGCTCTGGCTACAACTAAACCGAACAATAGCGCTCCAGTTCCGCCTCTGGGTGCCATTTGCACATGATTGCTCAGGCACCTTCATACGACACCTGAGGCGATCATTGATACCCATAAGGCCAGGCCAATTACCTACTAGTAATAACCCTTAGACATATTATATAATACAAGGAACTTTACAGCACCCTATTGATCCACACGATCAATCAAACTCTGAATGATTTTTAAGGTTATTGCTAATCCATTGCTTCGTGTTTGAAAAATTTGCCTGCTCTATAACGTAAATAACGCAATGAATGTGTTTGAATTGTCAAAATGAAAGCCATTCCTACTGTTAGGGCCCTTTCCCACGGCAAGATACCGTTTTTTGCAGGTACGGTTTTTTGCAGGATCCCGTTTAGTATTGTACATGTTTAAATATACATATTCACACAAGCATCCCGATTGCCGGATACTGAAAACCGGATGCCGCGTGAATATGTACTCGTATATAAATAAATAAAAAGTTAAAATTTTTCTAATTGTTTAAAAAAAAATCCATATTTACAATCGGGAAGAAGTACCTACCTAGTACCTGCCTACTTTACATAAGCTTTAAACATATAAGTATGATGGATTAGATCTGTAATATACACATAATAATATTGTAGATTGGAAAGTAGTTCAAAGTAATTTCTTTGAGCAAATGGATCGTAAAATACGAACATAAAACTTAGTACACTTGTGGCTAGTGACGTCACATTATAATTAACTCAATATCGTGTACTTTGTAATATTGCTCACTCGGCACATGACCGCAAGACGAATGAGAATAGTGAAGAGAAATAATAAAATCACACTGATACGTTGTAAGTATCTATTGATGCACTAATTAGCAGTAAAAGTTCAAGTGAAGAATACCTACGTCCTAAGATCTTTTTTGAAATGTTTATTTCTGTAAGTAGATCTTTTAACACTTTAACAGGTATTTTTTTTGGTCAGGATTCTAAATCTAGATGGCACCCGCATTTCCTACTAGTGTTACAGTGAAGCGTCGATTATTCGAACGTTGCTCAACCGAACGACCGCTTATCCGAATTATAATACTACGCCCGCCCGACTCACGCGTGCCTCTCTCCCGCCTCCCGCGCTACAATGCTTGCGGCAGTCACTTGTCACGACTTGTCGATTTGATATATAAATGTAAATATGGTTTTCATTAACCTGTGCGTAAATATATATGGCTGAATCAGTATACATATAGGTAATTCGATTATCAGAAAATATCGATTTTCCGAACACCCAATTCCCCCAATTATTCGGATAATCGACGCTCTACTGTAAATCAAACTCAGAGGTCATGGTCTCTTTTAAAGTACAACTATTATATTATTAAGATGTGAGAGTCTAAAAATGCAGCGCAATTTAAACAATTAGGGACTTGCAAGCATTTAGAGGTTACAACGTGTAGGGTTAAAAGAAAAAGGAAAATAAAGCACTTTTTAGAATTGCTGTCAAAAGCGGCAAAAGTGCTTTTTTCGTATAAATAATATCCATACAGCCATTTAAATGGAGCAAAGTACCTATTGATTTTTCATCAGATTGCTTAACGAGTCTGAAAACACGGACGATTCGTATAAAAACTGAAATTCATGTCTGTTTCAGACAAAAATATGGCTCCCGGTGCGAGATCCTCTGTTTGTTATTTTATTTCTGGATGAATACACAGAGTAAATTAGTTATATAAAAAATATGCGAGTAATTTAAACGTAACTTTATGAATTTTGTAATAATGCTCGTCATTCGGCCATCCGGGGAAATAGCGTAGGTTGTACGAAAACTAGGGAGGCTTTGTCATATTTGATGCTTCATTCAATGTCCTTCCGCATAATTTTACCTTTGATTTTGCATCACTATCAAAATCACTGTGATCTTTATCATCATTGCAATAAGGTTGCTGTTGGGTAGCTGTCATTGGGAAGTCTATTAAAATCACTGTGACCTTTATTCCCGTTACGATAAAGTAATAGGTAAAATAATTACTGTGAATGGACTGAAGACTCCACAGGCCCGATTTCTTTCATACTGTCTTTTGTTTTCAAGCGTGTCCATGCAAGTTGGTAGGAATAAAACAACACACTATCGGGTTGCTAAAGAACTTCAATCAAGGGCCAACGCCATAACAAATGGCGCTACTAGGAAATGAAGAAATGCTTATCGATATTGTTTCCTATACGGACCGTATCGCAAGTAATGTTTTATAAACATTAGCCGTATGAGAAGCACGGACAATGAGAACACAGTAGCGGTACAAAGCTCTATGACTCGCCTGTAGCTGCATTACAACAGACGTGAATTTTCTCTAGAAAACGGAAGAATACTGTACATAGGGTTGCCCAACCTACAAGGTAATATAGTATCCTGCTATATTAAAGGCCTAAATACTATAGGTAAAAACTTAAACACTTGTTCAACGTGTCTCATGTCAGTGTTAGGTCAAAGTACATATTATTGTCGTTTTTAAAATGTGTTTATCCTAAACAACTGATAAACAAGATTTTGTGGTAGTAAGAAATATTTTCATTTCAATACAAAATGGCGAGATGAGCGCAATATGGCCAGTATTAATCTCATAAAAGCTGAATTCATGGTATTTTGTAAACTTAAATTAGAGTGCAATAATTGTTATGAGACATTGTTGTTTTTTTTTTAAACATACCCACCATATTTTTTTTTTTGCCATCTGTATCTTTACAGGCAATGACTTGGAAAAACTATATTTGATAAAGTTGGCAACCCTAACTATACATTACATACAGTACATAATGTGTTTGTTCTCATTGTACGGGAGCTTAAAATATTAAGGCATGGAACCCGCTATACAAGCTACGTGACCGTAACACAGGGAAATCTGCCAAATTATCATGCCTCAGCGTTTATGATGCCTTTTCACGGCTACGTACAATCTCCCTCAAGAAAGTGTGTGGGAGGAATCAACCCGAGGAATTTGAAACGCAGACTGTGATATGTATATAGGTCTACGTATGTTTGCAAGACAATTAGAATCAATCGTATAACCATGTGTGGTTAGTCATTGTTTGTAGAACTGGTGCAAACCGACGGAAATCGTTAATTACGATTATGATTCTGTGGTCTTGGTACTTAGTATCATTGACTAATCCTCAAATCAAAATAGACATGATAAAATACAAAAAAAAAAAACATGAAGCAGAGAAAATATGCATCACATCCACGCAAAACGGCGATCGCTCAGCATAATGCTAAGACCCTAGGCGACACAGAGCCCCAGCGCTGGTTTTCAGCGACACCCGGCGTTGACGTGTGATACTCATTTTTGGTTGGGATTCTTCTGATAAAGGTTCTGTGAGTAAAGAAAATCATGGAGTTTCTTCAGTACTTATCTAATCTGGAAGTCACAGAAGAACATAAAATGTTGTTATCAAAGCTTATGGGAAACCTGATTGATTACTTCCTTGTTACATTATGCCCTTATGGGTCACGTACGAAGGGACCAAGGAACTTTATCATATGCCATGAATGCCTTACCTATGTATATGTATTGTGATGTGAACTTAACTATATGTAAATAGTTACTAACCGTTATTGCTCAATCAGTAGTTTTTTTTATTATTAAATGTGTTTGATATGGAAGTTACTTAGTGAGGGGCTTCTTTTTTCTGCCATTTTTTTTTAAGGGTTCCCCACACTAGGAATTTCACCTGTATTGTGGGTGCGTTTACAAACATTTAAAACTCACATACACAGACAGCATGTTTACATATCAAGACCACTCCGTGTCTTGGAAAGCGCGTAACGCTCTTCGACCCGGCTGTCATTCGTGGATCTTTGGCGGTCGTTACGGACACGCAGAAGCCCGAAAGTCTGAAAACCATTCTTACCAAGGGGTATCGTATTACCCAGTAACTGAATTGTGCAGGTCAGATAGGCAGTCGCTTCATGTAAAATACTGGTATTAGGCTGCATCCAGGTAGACTGGAGGCTGACCCCAACGTAGTTGGGAAAAGTTTAGGCAGATGACGATATGGAATTTATACAACGTGTAACGTTAAATGCGCAAAACCTCAGACACCCCAACTGATTTTTAAAACAATTGACCTATTTCAGAGCGAAAATAAGTCATTAAAAAATATTTAAAGGTTTTATGTGCTGTTTTAGTTTTACTGGCCATTCTGATCGTTTCTTGCGTCTGCGACGACGCTTTACCGAGGGAGGAGTCGTCAGCGGGCCGCTGCGCCACGCTGACATTGGGTTGCTTGACCTATTAATAAATAATAAATAAATAAATACGGCAACGTTTTTAATGAAGATTTTTTGAAAAATGTGACCTATATTAAAAAGTGCTTCAATTAATTCTGCTCGTTATTCTGATCAAACTATTTTCAGGTTTTGCGCATTTAACGTTACACGTTGTATATATTTAGGCATCATCATCATTCTCTTGCCCTTATAACAATTTATTTGATCACCCTTAACGGTTACAGGTGACTGAATCCTCATCTTGTGTTACCGGTGTTGAAGGAAGTCTTCAGTGCGCTCTACGTAACGAGTGCTTTTAAAATAATTCCAGTATCCATAATCCGCCATCGATACATAAGTTACGACATCTGTATGTAACCAAACGTGATATTTACTGGAAGTTTCCTCACATGACATACGGACAGATCACTGGGCTGCGTGATTGCTATGGAAATATTAATATCCGGAGTTCGATTCTACATCCTGTTCCACTTTCATACAAGATTAAAACGCCAAAGAGACAAACAGTAATGGGTAAGCACTGGATATAAATCTTTGAACGGTTATTGTCTGTGTCTAAGTGATCGGGTTGGCAGGAAGAGTATAAACTGATGTTAGAAGGAGATGGAAATACTTTTAATCTGCGAATGTAAGTTAAAACAAAAGGAAATTCCATAATTTTCATCAGTCTGGCGAGGCTTCCCACTGAAACCATGGGCATTCAGTAGAAAACCTGGTTTTGTTTCAGTCGGTGTTTTTTTAAGTGTTTCTCTGCATGTATTAAGAGCATTAATCGATACAATTTTAAAGAAAAAGCTTGACCCACAATAACGACGTTCGGTAGACCAACTGGCGATAGCGACATCCCTACAAAAAATCACATGTGAGATGAAGGTGTTTCGTGGCCTGTTCCATTGCAGAAAACCTCTTGGAATTCAATTATCACTATACCACATTATTTCTTTTGCTGTACAGTTTTGTACAAAGAAATCCTCTCGTCTGTTACGTTTTCCTCCCCAAGGATTGCAGACTCCTGTAACAAGAGTAATACATAAAATCAGAAACTTCTACTCATGCATAAAAGAAATGTTCGTATGCTCGCTAACAAGCTGGCGACCAAGCTAATCCTTTTTCAAGATCGGAACAATGCTATTCGTTCTATCCTAGAAGAAAAATTACGTAATGTTTCTTTTCTAGCTGTTCCTCTTAGTGATTTAGCAAAGCATGTTTCAATTGTGGATTGTGGATTGTGGAGAAAGCACGACTTATGATACATTTACACGGCACTAGCATTCAGTTGAGTATTGTAGTTTTGATAGGTATGTGGTGTCATATACATCGTCACATTCGAAATACGCTTCACACTGATGTCACGCAAAACTCTGCATCGCGCCAGCAGATTACCGCGCAACTGGCATATGCAAGGTGTAATTTAAATAACGCAAAACCTCATAAGGGGTCATTTCAATCATCATTATGGACAACTTTTACTATGGGACCAAACCTGAAATCGCGAAAAAAAATCAGCTGTTCCCTGCATTTATGTTCGCATAACTCGTCAAAATGTAGGGAACAGCTGATTTTTTTTCGCGATTTCAGGGGTGTTTGCATAGTAAAAGTTGTTCATAATGATGAGTACCCATTAACTGGGTTATCCAGTTACTGGATAATACGATACCCCTTGGTAAGACTGGTTGTCAGACTTTCGGGCTACTGACGAGCCGTAACGACTGTCAAAGATCCACGAGTGACAGCCGGGACCAACAGCTTAACGTGCTTTCCGAAGCACGGAGGTGTCTTGGTGTGTGAAGATGGTCACCCATCCGCGGACAAACCACCTCAAGCGTAACTTAATGATATGTATGCGGATATTGCGGATGGGCGAAGGCCTAGGGCTTAGAAAGGAGTAATGAACTGACGGATAGTTGGTAGCACACTGACGTTTATTTTACAAGTCAAGATGACACATATGAAAACCATAGATCGAACATAAAGTATACAACACTTAACCTAATCGATCGACCCGTACTGTTATTACATACCCACAAGCCGCTTTTACTCCGATATGACATGTGTGTTTTTCTATTTGTTGTTATATCGGCACCTTGTTTTTATATTATTAATATTCATGCAGGTAATTGGTTATAATCTAATTGTACTTTTGTGTGTTGTGCTGTCTTTTGTGTGCGCCAAATAAATGGTTTATCTATGTATCTACCCGTCTGCCTTGCTAGAAGCTTGTATTCTTCTGCCATGTTAAGTGCAGTGGTGTAGCGTGCCTTGGAGGGGCCCTGTATCAAAATTAGTTGATGGGCCCAAATGAAGGGTAAAGATTTCTCAAAAAAGAAACAAAAATGCTTCCATTAAATTAAAATAAATATTTATTGATTATAAGTTATCGCTTCCTCCTAGAAATTGTCATTTAGAATTTTGTCATTTCTGAAGTGAAAACTCTATAGGCACGTATGACAGTTTTTTTAATATGTTTTTTTCCCGGGAAGCACGAGATTAATGCCCGGTTCCTATATTCAACGGATCGTCATGGTATAAAAGCTACTATCCGTTTTTCTAGAACCGACTACGAGTCGTAAATACCGTTCCACAATTTACTTTCTATACCTGCTATTGACGAACATCTGTTGGTCATTAAAATACCGAGTCCTCTTCAGTCACGTTTCGTTTTAAGTAAAATTTAATAACACAAAAATCAAGGCAAAATATGTTAGATTTACATACGAACAGTTCTATAAGTTTTGTAAGATGTGTAAATAACTATACGATCGCAGGCATCTGCGTGTTATTTTTTAATTTTCTTACCAAATACAATAGAATGCAGCGTACACAACAAGAACGGAACGTTATAAGTTCAGCGCGCGAACTGACATTTGGCATCAAAAATGTTTCTTCGGTTCTGCATCTTTTCTTTACGGTTATTCAATTAGCTCGCTGATAATACGGTTGTTTGTTGTGGCCAAAAATTATATACCTAGTAGTCTTATGTAGTATAGTAATTATAAAGTGTAGTACAATACCTATCCTACCTAAATAATCTACTCTTTCTTTATATATTCTAACGCGCCTATTATCTTCTTCTGAATCAGTCTCACTGGAGTTTGATATAATATCGAACACTTCTCTATCACTATCTGAACTCGACATTTCAAAATTAAAAAGCGAAAACAGTGAAATACATTAGAAACTTTGCTCCTAACCACATTCTAACCGACCGAAATTGACGGGTAACCAAATGACATAACGAATAGTAATCTTGACAGTTTACTGACGTTTAAAATATTTATAGGAACACCCCAAACACTCATCTCCGTACAATACGCTTACCGTCCGTTACCGGTAACCCTCCCATCCGTTAGTAGCAAGCCGTCAGTAAGTTGCATGACGAGTCGTTTTTTATAGGAACGGTTTTAGTTTACGGCTCGTATATAAAACTACTATTCGTAACTAAAACGGATCGTTTCTCAGATATAGGAACCGGGCATTAGTGACTAACATTTTACTAATTTTTGCTTACACGCGTTAGGGGCCCCTGTAGCCCGGGGGCCCCGTATCATTGATACGGCTGATACGGCGGTAGCTACGCCCCTGGTTAAGTGTTATAGAAATCAAAGTGGCGATAACTTAACGCAGGTCATGCGCACCCTACAACAACACAATGACAATGGTTCTGGACAATGATTCACCGTTACTACATTTTACTACAGCTTTTTATACATGTTGGCCGGTATATCCACGCCTAAATTTTAACCATGAATTCTGCACATGATTCTAAGCCCCCTAGCGTTATTAATTGAAACCAATTTTTTCGTCGGTTATCAAAAAAAAAATTGCTGTTCCATAGAAAAGTGCAGTACCTACGCGGTCAGTCAAAACTCAAACTGTACGGAGCACCTAATTATTTTTAGAGTTCCGTACCCAAACGGTAAACAGGAACCCTATTACTCCCGCTCCGCTGTGAGTCCGTCCGTCCGTCTGTCACCAGGCTGTATCTCATGAGCCGTGATAGTTAGACAGTTGAAATTTTCACAGATGATGTATTTCTGTTGCCGCTATAACAACAAATACTAAAAAACAGAATAAAATAAATATTTAAGGGGGCTCCCATTCAACAGACATGATTTTTTTGCCGTTTTTATAGATAATGGTACGGAACCCTTCGTGCGCGAATTCGACTCGCGCTTGGCCGGTTTTTTTTTTTTTAATAACCGACGAACAATTTCGGCGCGTGGGGCTCAGAATCATGTACAGACACCAGCACATCAAGCTACTACAAACTGTCAAATTTCTTTAATAGATTTTCCCACACTTCTCATCATTTCTCACATCAAGCTACCTGAAACTGTCAGATTTTCCCAATCAACTTTGAACCTTATGCTTTAGCGATAAAGTTGAAAATTTATTAAAGAAATCTGACAGATTGTAGTAGCTTGATGTGCTGGCGTCTGTACCTGCCACCCTGTACAGTTTATGCACGATACGTGAAAAGAAGTAGTATGTACCGATTTTGACTTCTATGCCTTAGGCATAAGGATGACAATAGAAGCAAAAAAGTGGTTACAATATCGACTGTTTACTGCCGTTGCCAATTGTCATGCCACCAACGCAATAGAATTCATAATCGGTTGCACGGACTGTAAAAAAGGTTTATTGAAATGTCTAATCTTATTTCAAATGGAGTATAGTTCACACCAGTTTAAACTCCGTGGAGAAATATAAGTATGTCAGTCTTTACGCATATTTACGGTCTTGCTCAGCGACTCATAGTGCACGTGGATGTAACAGATGCCTACTGAGAAAATGAGCGTGAAGCTGTGCATGCCTAATGCATAGGTAAACATAGACATCGATCTTTATATCATGTTGCACGTGCGCGAACGCAGATTGATTAAAAGTATCGAATGTTAACGTCACAGGTACTGCGCATGCACATGATTTGCTTGCTTGCTAATCATGGGATATTTCATTTTATATAAATTATAAACATTTTTTAATACTGAATAAAACATCTATTATTTATTTATTATTATTTATACTTTAAACTACATAAATAAACGTGACACTGGTTCTTGTCACGTGTGTAAGTTCCTACCTGCTTTGCTCACTATTGATTACAAATTATACTCTAGTTATTTATTCATATTATTATGGATTTACAATATAGGTATAATTACAATATAATTTTAATAAAGTTTACAAAAACCTTTAACAAAATGTCTAGTCGTCTTTCAATACCAAACATGCATTTTTCTCGTTCAATTTATATTAATGACACACAAAGAAGTTCTTATCTCACCGAGTGAAAATTGTAAACAAAGATGAGTATTATAAAAAGTATGCAAGTTTTGGGAACTGCTGCCACCGAGGACGCCTTAGAAGTGACGGAGTTTTGGACCAACAAGATCCGAGAAAAATCGTGCCAGCGACACGAAAAAGAAGATAAAAACTATTAAAACGCTTACATTCTCTTTACTCTAATCTGGAAGATACGATCTACTTTCAAACGCTAAGAAAAGAACCAAAAAACGAGAATAAAGAAAAGTAATTTGTTTTGTACAAAAAAAAAATTAGATGCCTGATGGGCCTTAGGCATGTAGGACGAGTTGAACAATTACTCAGATTGTCACAGCACTATTTCAATAGCGGTTCGAGTACGTCACGACTCAACCAATTACATTCCGGCTAATCATTGGTAATTTGAGTTTAGAAAACGATACTGTTGTGTAGCGTCATAGACAAAAAGCCTTATTTATGCTTCCAATAGCAAAACAGCAACATGAATGCACATTTTCTGACCTTATATTCATATCCTACAGTATAAGATACAAAAACCGTAGCCAGTTAGTAACTCTATTCAGCCAGCGATACAGCCAGAAGGCAAATGTAACCCACATTATACAATTCTTGTGGATCAATATCGTGAGCACCGTACCTACTCGGTTCATGCATTGCTCAGTGCTCGTGTGTGGACCGGACCGCTGAACAATGCTGACTCGAACAAATTTAATTGAATTTGGAATTGCATCTAATTTGTAACCGAGTATGATATTTGATTTTTGTTAATGCTTTTATTAGGTAGGTAATATGATAATTTGAGATGTTGTGATGTGTAAACTGATACAAGTCAATGAAGAGTGTCATCATTTTTGTTGTAAGTACCTTGCAATAAGTAAATTACAACTAAATAATTCGCATAATTGTCACCATGTACGTATGTAAAGTGTAGTGCACTTTTAGTAGATATCTATCACCGTCGAACACATTACTACCTAATCATAAATGGGCCTTCGAATTTGTAGAATTTTGTCCGATTCCTTTCCTCATTTTCATTTATGATCATTATTATTTCATTAATGGTCATTAAAAGCAAACTTAGAGACGAACTTTGATCAAATCGATTCTTATCGTAATTGGCATTTTTCTCAGTATTCCTGTGTCGCGTGTTCTATTATCTCGTCTAAGCTAATAGCAGTCACATCATCATCAGTTGTCACTCTTAACTAAGTCAATAGGGCGACGATTAACAGTAATACTACGAGTAGGATCTACAAGCCGAATATGCAACTGTCCTGTTGTTACACGGAATCTAGAAACACCACTACAAAACGAAGACGAGTCAATCAATTTGCCCAGCCTTTTGTCAACCATGTTGGGGACAGCTTCCAGTACAACCGAATGTAGCTGAACACCAGAACTATATGGAGCGACCGCCTATGCCTAACCCACTTACTGGTAACACGATACTCCTTAGTAAGACTGGTTGTCAGACTTTCGGGCTTCTGACTACCCATAAAGACTGTCAAAAAACCACGAATGACAGCCAGGACCAACGGCCAAACGTGCTTTCCTAGACACGGAGGGGTCTCGGCATTTAAATATGGTCACCCATCCACGGACCAACCGCGACAACCTGATCGTTCGACTGCTATTACTCAACCACAAGCCTCTCAAAACGAAAATGAATGTTCTGACAAAAGATCTATTAACTGGGAACGAACTTTGTTGGAAGGTCAGTGTTCACTTTATCGAAATTAACTTGAAAACAAGCGTTTGAAACTTCACATAATATAACAACCAAAACTATCCTGATAAGGCGACGACACGACACAACACTATCAGATGTCATACTAACGATAAATGTGATCTAAAATCTTACAGCCAGTTAAAATAAACCGGTACAACATGAAACGAGATCTCTAAACGCAGATAATCAAAATCACAGATAAAACTTGTAGGGTACTTTGCACACTGTAATAACATCCTCGTTATGTTGGCAATATTATTGGCACGCTTGCCAGTACACTTTGACACAACGCAATCATTGATGATAGAGCATTCGACGCCAGAATCGTAATAAAATGGATATAACTCATCAGTACACTGCGCGGATTGCTGACATAGCAAACTTAAACACGTCGCTCGCTACTCGCCGCTGGTGCACGCGCTGGCCCGGAACCGCCTGGGCCTCCCGCCGTCCTGACGCCTCCATCATTGCTTCGTGTACATATCGAAGTAAAATGTCGGGTGTTGCCGCATCGAAAACAGATGCTGTTCGAACGCCACTTTGATCCAGCAGAACTTGACGCCAATTTGATATCATGGGATGCCTTGCCCAAAGTTATGTATCAGTGCACTTTCCTGAAGCGGAACTTCTGATAAGCACCGGACCACTGAAGTATCCTCCCATGTCAACGTCCTTATTCAGGTCAAATCCAGGCAAAGAAATATACACCGCGACGTCATCGCTCAATTCTCCATAACTTCTTCAGCTCGAGTGTATCCCAGTTCTGATGTCGCATCATGGGTGGCCGAGTTGCGAAACATCGGGTCTTCTTCATGATCCGACATGTTTAGATAGGGGTTGGCACTTCAGTGGGTACTCGAACGAAAAGATAATTTGAATTTAAAGTAACTTTAATAAACTAGCCAATAACAACAGAAACACACACGTGCGTCGGAAACAAACACGTGCGTTGGTGACTCAAAGTAAATGTGGAAATAGCTAGCTGTAATCAATTTCCCATGGTCTAGGTATAAGCATGGTCATCGGTTTTATAGTTGTAGGTAAACCACAAGTAAACCACATCATTGAGCGTTGTATTAAAAAAAATGTTATGTCAAGATGCTACCTATATCGGTATTTCCGTAAAAACAACGACATTTCCAAGAAAGTTATTAAGATACCCAAATAATTTAGATTCTAAGAAGTCACAATACGCAATATCTTCAACTCGTCTTGTAAACCACAAACATATTGAGAATTAAGAATGTCATTTCTTAGACAATTATCGCATGACATTAATCTTGTTAATATACACAATAAGTATAAAAAATATTGTCTTTTTGCCCATTTGCGCACTTGTTTTTCTTGAAAAACTGTCCAGAATTTTCCTTTTCTAAGAATCTTGTCATGACTAAACAAACAAAACAAATTTTGTTAATTTTTAATTTTTAGTGCTGCTCACATTGCCCATCTAGTGGCAACCACTGGTCTCTAAATATGTATTATCTATGGATAATGCAGTGGACTGCAACATTACTACAGGTGAGGTGTTTGACTCCCCCCGCGAAGTCTAAGAGAGGCGCGCGTGGAACACTACGCGCCACCACCTCGGGTCCTGATGTGTGGGGGGCGACGGACGTCCCCAAGTCCATCGCCCCTCGACCCGTTTAGGGGGGCTGGAAGAGGGCGTTATCCGCCCTCCGCCAACGCCCGGTGCGCCTGCTACGGGCCGGGTGATGGGAGGAGATCTCCCTCTCCCTTTCCGCAGCCTCCTTCTGCGAGACGACCATTTCGCAGAAGGAAACCACCGCGTCACAGGACTCCTCGCTGCCGACCATAGACTCGACTACGGCCGGCAGCGACAGGTCACTGCATACTCCTGAGATGAGAGCAAGCGGTACACTCTGCCAGCGTATGCCACGCCGTGTCCTCCCGAAAGTTGACGCAGTGGTGACACCGAGCGTCCGGCTCCCTGTTTATGCGACACAGGTACTTCCCGAAGCAACCATGCCCCGAGAGCACCTGCGTCGCCCGGGCTAACCTAACCTAACCCATTTGGTGGGGGAGTCCTGGCTTACTTACTGCGACCAATTCGACTCGCGCGTGGTTATCACAGTTCCAACCTAACCTATGAACTGCCGAACTATTTACCTAACTGCCCATTCCAACATTTTACTGTTCATGTTTTAATACAACGACCACAGAAAAATAAAATGACTCCCCGATATTTTTTTCAACTGATTATAGCAATCTCTACATGTGTTTAAATAACAGTTGTTAAAACGTTTATTCACCCTATTATATAAATGGCCCAAGCATCAGCCAGCCAGTTCATTAAATGTTGTATTAGACGCATTGGCTGAATATCATTCAGGCCGCTAGTTGAACGGCGCAGTTTAATTAAAAATCTAGGCAGTTAACTGAATGGCTAATTAAACTAGATGCCGGCGACAGCTGCATCAAAACAATAATAAATAACTATTAACAGCTTTTTCTTGTAAAAAGATTCCTTAAGTTGGTGTACCTATAATTATATAATTAAGATCTCTGTTTACTAACTCATAAGCTGATTAAAATCCTATGACGTATGACACACGTGTATTATATCTAATAGGCGACATATTTTGTTTATTTAATTACGTTTACCACAAAGCAGCTGATTGGCTTCCATGCTATGAATGTTTGAACAAAAAACAAATGACAATCAAAACTTAAGAACTGAAGACTGATTTGAAGGAGACATGCAAGATATAGTAAAGACAAACCATACCATACCTATTCATACAATATTTCTGACACATACCTACAGCCTTACAAGTTATGTAAACAGGTACTTACATAACGGACAAATGTTATATACCACTGCATATAGCACAACTCACAAGCGTAACCGCAAAACAAATACACGTGTTTAACGTGTGGTTTATGCCTTAAAAGTAAAATAAAACACATTAAATTTCACTTCCTAAAGCCATTCGTAGGAAAAAATGACTCGACATAATGCCACGTTATTGACAAATGAAAATCTATTATTTTGTCTACCGCAAAGCAAATAAAATGTTTACAATGCGGTCTGTGCCCGAACACATGAAGTTCACTTTCTATAGCCTATCCGTCATTAGTGAAAAAACATATTTCTCCAAAGATTTTAATCGTTAGATTCGCCCTACCGCGTCAAAAGATGGTCACTTTTCTGATTTTGACACCTCTGACACACACAATGTCGCAGTCGCCATGGAAACGCCATAATATACGGAATGCGTGAGCTCAGTCTTCTCAGTATACACACTGTTTCGTGACATAAGTACGGTGGGGGCAAATCTAACGATTTAAATCTTTGTGTTTCTCAACGATAATTACGAATGAAAAAACCATTAGCCTGGTAAATACCCTACTCAACAATAATTACATCTCCAGTTATAACATTTAACACCCAGCAGACCCAGCTGAATGAAAAAGAACAATTGATTAAATAACGAGCGTTTCACAACAGCTATTTGTTTGAGGACAAAGTGAACACAGAAAAGCTTTTATTTATTTTTGCTAATATCAATGAAATAGATCCAATCTTTGAATGCATTGTGGATCCTTCTTAGGGTGAATTTCACCAATGAAACTGAACGCGATCAGCACATCTAAGCCACGTTTACGAGCTGTTAGTGTAATTATTGATGTGGAATATTGATACTGACAGCTCTTGAACGCAGTTGAATTGAGCTTCATTGGTGAAAGTATAGTCGTGCTAACACTAGTCAGGGGAGAGAGAGTGTGCTGGAATAGAATTCTACTGAATGCGATAATCACAACGCATTACGAAAATGTTAAAGAGCGTTAAAAAGATTACTCTTATCCGAAGAATGGTGTCATCCTTACAAGTAGCATTATTCACAGAATGAAAGGGGATAGCCCACTCACGACGAGGCCCTCTTAACAAAAACATTTCTACAAACGACACAAATCGTTAACAGCATAATAACTTAAAAGACCGTAAGTGACATGTTTTTGTATCATTATGTGCATTTAAAAATACTGTTTACGATATTGTAGTATGAACGGTGTTTAACATGGCGACGTTAGGTAATTTAGTAATTTATTCATCATTGTGTACCTACCTACTTGCATCCGAGTAATGGTACAATTAAAATGACATTCTGCTACTGCGAGTGCAATAAAGTTCATGTAAAGATGTATTGCACGACTCATAATGCAAAGCATTAGAGTGTTTTACGATCGAAACATTTTATTTGCCTCTTTTTTGCAAATGTTTCTATTGTTATACTCCTACTAGTACACAGAACCTACTTCATTTATGTATCATTGTATAGATAATTTAATGGAGATTAATTCTGTACTTTTTTTTTATTTATTTAATTCAGCTGAAACCAAAAAACATCAAAATATTTCTAAAAAAAATCCCGTCAAACAAGTGTGAAAATTGAAAACATTGTCGACAAAATCATTTAATTAAGTAATTTTTTTATAGATTATTTTCATCCATACGAGGAACCCTATTGGAAAGGGCTCTTTTATTCAAAGTAGATTAATTATAATTTATAAAAATCAAATAGACTAAAACAACTAGGGCACTAAAAAAAAGCCTCGTGAAGACGATAAACGATTTTATCGTTGAATGTATAGTTGTTGCTATATGAATATTTGTTGTTTTGTTGCCATCATATTAGAAAGCTTTGGTTTTCTAAAAATCCGGTGAACGGTAACACAGTAACGGCTGTCCAAATACAGAGAATTTTTTGACACCTTGATGTCAAATACTGGTGAAAATGACAGATTTTCATGACGACAACTGCTCTTCTAGGAAACCGTAACTTTAATATAATAATAATAATAATAATAATAATTTATTCATATACTTTTACAAAAAAGGTGTGTTTAAATAGCTACAGAAAGTTAATATATAGTATAGTCTTATACAATGATTTACTTAGTGTCTAGTAAAACGGATTTACAACTAGAGTATATTAATTAGAGGTACTTACAGTATATTTAACTAACTATAAATTTAAATTATATGTTGCGACCTGCCTGATCTAGGTTTATTCAAACCTGTGTTTCAGGCCATCACTTCATCGTAAATTAAATGGGTCAGGTATCTTAACTAGATCAATAAAAATACATCTACATCGACTATAAAAATAAGCAAACATTACAAAGAAAATTAAAAACTACTTTAAAAAATTAAGCTATTTACAAATATAAATAATTACGAAGTAATATTATTATCATACCAGAATTTCTAGCAATTTTTCTGTGTCTGTGTAATTAAGTTTAGATAAATATTCTGCTAACGTCATACTACATTTTTTATAATTTAAACTATATATGTTAAGTAACTTGTTGAGTTTGTTATAAAGGTAAGGTCCTAAAAACACATAAAACTTAGTAGCAAAAGCATGTCTGGTTTGAGAGTTTATACAAACCAAATCTTTCCTTCTCTTGTCTGAAGGTACTGGGTCATAAGGAAGTTCAGTGTGCTGATGCAGTACAATCTTTAGAATACCTAATTGACGTACTGTTAGTACCTCACATGCCAAGTAAAGCTGGTGTGTGGGAAATCTGAAAGGGCGAAAGGTAGCAACCTTTAGAATTGCTCTTTGAGCACGTTCTAGAGGAAGTAAAATCGACTTAGAAGCACCACCCCAGGAAGTTATACAGTAGGTGAGAATGGACTGACACAAAGCTAAATAAACCTGTTTAATTAATTTATAGTTGGCTACGCTACGTAAGTTCTTAAAAATATATATTAATTTCCGCACTCTAGTACATAGTAAATCAATATGTTTACGATAATTTAGATTTGTGTCAATCGTGACACCTAGATATTTCATATGGTCAGCTTTAGCTAAAGTGGAACAAGTGCATGCATTGTCAGCGTTTGTTACACAATTATGTGCAAAAATGTTTAAGTCAGTAAGCTGAATGTTATAATTTCTAATAGTAAATAAAATGTATTTTGTTTTATCTAAATTTAGTGTTAAAAGACTATTGTGAAGCCAATTAGATACAACATTGAAACCATTCTGAGCATGTTCATAAACCTCAATTCTTGATTTAGCTGAGAACAATAGAGCTGTGTCATCAGCATATGACAGAATGGCACCATTTTTGAGTGTCAAGCTGCACAGGTCATTTATATAAATTAAAAACAACGTAGGGCCCAAAATACTGCCTTGCGGAAATCCGTAACAGCTGTTTTTAAGCTCAGAACTCATAAATTGACCAATTTTCACACACTGATAACGGTCGCTCAGATAATCGGAAAAAAGTTGAAGTTGTGTTCCTCTTACCCCAATCGCTTCAAGCTTGTTTAATAGTATAGGACAAGAGATAGTATCGAAAGCTTTGGCAAGGTCTAAAAAGATACCGATGGTGTGCATGCCATTATCCAGATTCGTACTTATATAATTTGTCAATTGGTGGACTGCTTGGCTAGTTGATCTTTTGGGCCTAAAACCAAATTGACTATCTGAAAGTAATTTGTTGTCTTCGAGATATTTTATTAACCGAGTGTTTATGATTTTTTCTAAAATTTTTGAGAGGCCCGACAAGACTGAAATGGGTCTATAATTATTAACACAGGTTTTGTCTCCAGTTTTAAATACAGGGGTGACTACAGCTTTTTTAAGTAATTTAGGGAATACTCCTTTTGATAAACATAACTGAAAAATGTGAGTTAACGGAGGGGCAATTATATTTTTAAATCTTTTAAGTATATGATTCGGTATGTTATCCCACCCTATAGCACACACATCCTTAAGCTCGGTTATCATTCTTAAAACTTCATTTTCGTCGGTATCAAATAAAACAAAGGAAGTTAGTGTAGAAGTTGTCACAGTCGTACCTTGAGGAGGAAAACTTCTGGACTTAAAAGATTTTTCTGCCAAGTTTTTACCGACGTTAACAAAAAAATTATTAACTTTATTCGTTGTTTCAGATTGATTCGTCTCTGCTGATAATAAATCAAGCGGAGGTTCAGAATTTTTTGATCTAAAAGTATTAGCATTTATGAACTGCCAAACGCGCTTACTGTTTTTTCCCGCCTTTTGTAGCTCATTTCTTCCATGTTGATTTTTTAATTTTTTCAATAGATTATTGCAGAAATTTCTGTATCTTTTATATGTTACAGAAAGTGTTTCATTATCAGGTGCTAGTTTTGATTTTAGGTGCAGTTTGTCTCTATGTCTTATACATCGAACGAGACCAGGTGTGATCCACGGTTTAATGTTATTATATTTCCTAGGCATTATTTTAATGTATGTGTTTTTACTTATTGCATATTGCAGCGAATGTATGAAATACTTTAAAGAAATATTTGCATCGTTTGAATTATAAACTGGGTCAAAATTAATAGCGTGTATGTCGTTTTCAAGGTTTGTCATATTCACTTTAGTATAGCTACGCATGCATTTTTTCCTAGGCGGAGATATTTGCAATGTTAGTAAAACAGCTTGATGATCGGTAAGCGACGAGTTAGTAACAAGGGTTTGTGTTGGTTTCTTTGATTTTATAATGAAATGGTCTAAACATGAGCCGCTCTGGTGTGTGGGGTGGTAATGGGTGGGTAAAAGTCCATGAAACGCGCAAATATTCAAGTAGTTATGAGCATGGATATCGGTTTTCCCGGAAGCAATGTTAATGTTTATATCGCCCACTAGTATTATATTTTTAAAAGATGAAATATTTTTTAAATTCATGTTAAGCGAGTCTAAAAAACGGTCAATATTTAGAGAAGGAGGCCTATAAATTGCCAATAAAACGGTATCAGGAATAATTTTAATTAATAAGCAATTACTGTCCTGGAATACTGGTTCTTCTACCAATGTTTTTAAATTATTTTTGATAAAAACCACCAAACCATCATTTTGGTTTATGTTACTATTTGTTTTTTGTGAATAATAACCGTCAAGAGACGGCAAAACTGTTTGTTTGGACAACCAACATTCCGTTAAGACGATAATATCACAGCTTACGTCAAGGTTCTGTAACAATACTGCAAAACCGTTGATGTTTCGATTTAGGCTGCGGATATTTTGTGTGAGAAGGGTTAACGTTTTTTCTCCAACAGGTATCAAATTCTTACACTCCTCAACATTACAAATTTTAGCGTCAGACACAGAAAAACTATCCAGGTCACAGATTAGCTGATCGGTCATACTAATTACAAACTAACAAATATAAGGTAAACTACTGTTTAAGTGCTTACTTACTAAGTTGATCGGTGGCGCTCTTAGGCGCCTTCATAATCGATGGAATTAATGTAGTTGTCTTCTGCATATTTGCGTGCTGGGCAACTTACATCGCCAGTTGGATGGTCACATTTCCTTTTGACGCGTTTACACGTCGCGCATTGGGAGGGAGATGATTTATTGCTGCATTCCTTGAAGGAATGTCCAGTTTCTCCACAGTGGTTGCACGTAGGACTAGTTTCTCGGCAAAACTTGGCTGCGTGTCCAAACTGCTGGCAATTGAAGCACCTGGTGACTATCGTGAAATCTCTCACGGGGCATGATGTCCAGTTAATAAATATTCGGCCTTGATTTATTAGAATTTTCCTGGTGCTAGCGGGTACTTCCAATATATAGTTACAGGTAGGAAGATTTTTCTTACCCGATTTATGGCTCAATTTTATAGAATCTTGAAAAGACTCACGAGTAATATTCGGCAGCTTATCAGAAATGTTTTGTTCAAAGATGCAATCCAATACTTCCTGTTCAGTGAGAGCTACTGGGACACCAATGACAGCGATCCTAGGGCGGCGTTTGGATGGTTCTTCGACTGTAAGGCCCGATGAAACCAATTTCTCTGATTTTTTCAATTTTTCAATGTCGCCTTTACTATCGGTGCTAATAATGACGCCTCCATTTCTGACTTTCCTCAGACCACGGACATGTAGCTTTAGTTCTTCTGGAGAGATGATTTTTTGTACGAGGGACTTCGTGTCGTCACTAGTTTTGGTCTTATCACAGGGGTAGATGGCCACAGAGCTCAGATTTGCTGGGCGAATAAAATTGTCCGACCCTTTTTTGACCATATTGGCATAAGAGGAATTATCAGGTTTGATTTTAGTTTCGACGACCTCTTTGAACTGTTGCAGAGAGTTCGAAACGTTGTGCTGTACCTGTAAGTGCTGGATGGTGCTGTGTGCCTGGATGGTTTTCTGCTTCAAGGCTTGGTATAAGACAGCCATCTGAGATGTCCCACTTGAGACCTTCCGGCAAAGAGTGGAGACACGAAGCTTCTGTTCCGCGTTCATTTTTCCCTCCGAGACAATGGAGCACACTTCGTTCAGGATGGAATCTATAGATACCATCCATTTCTGAATCTCTGGCGTAGAGATAACTTCGCTTGGCAATACATTCTCCGTGGATGCTGGTGGACTTGGATCTCTAGGATGGTGGTCTTCGATTGGCGTCGGTGGAGGACTACGCCGTAGTAATTGGCTCCTTCCAAAAGGACTCGAATCTGGGTTAGACATAACTAACACAAAACACTATTTTCTATAAACTTAGTTCATCTTGCACAATGAGTCAGTTGGTAGTAACCTACTATTCACACGTGACACACTTTACTTATATACCTGACGTCGCAGAATAATTGTACTAATATTATTTGCAATTACTTAATGATGTTTCATATTATCCGATACAAAAAACACGTCCGCTTTGTCTCGCATATAATGAAGCGATCAAATATGGTCTGGTTTTGTTTAGAATATTTAGTTAAACATCTTATTGATACGTAACTAGGTAAATCAGTATATTGGTTGCGCAACTTTTAGCATATTCTATGCTAATCATCTTAAAAAATAAAAACTGATAACATTCAAACAGAATTCTTATAGCAAGTTGTTAATGGAAACGAAAAAGTCTTGCTACTTTAATTCGACGTCGTCTTCAGACAACATTCAAAAGTCGTTCTCCAAAACAAATAGGATTGCCAGCAATTGAAAGTTGGTGCAGCGAACTAAATAAATTTCGAAGCAGATAAGTCTGTTAGTGCCAAGGATGCAGAACTTCTGTTCAGGATTGCACGGCATTTTTCACCGCCGACTCTTTCACTCGCTTTTACACGTAAATAGTGAACTTTCTTGCAATCTCACACATTCGACTACTTTGATTTACATTACAAATTATCAGCATTGGCGCCGATTCTCTTGTTCACACACTAAACGAAATTTAAGTTCAGTATATCTTTTTCTTTCTATTTCATTAAGAAAAGGACAGAAGATAAATATTAGTTTAGTCCTGTCAACGGTAGTCGTTAGGTACAAACGTAACTAACAACTACGCTGCGACTAAACGAAGGAAATAATCCAAAGACTAGAAACAAGGTTCAACAAACTCATTGAACCAGAGACGATTCCTAATAAATATGTACCAGTGTACCTGAAATACATAAAGTCGTAAAACAATAGTATCTAACAATGAACCAAACATCCCTATCGGCTGTTCTGATAAAGTTTTAATTAAAGACGTAAACACTACAGATATCTTCGCCTTTCCACTTTGTCTTATGGACTGGAACTTCCGAACTCAATGGTACCAACGATTCTGACCTTTTAGAAATAGTAATTTTCAGACACGACCAGTTGTAAAACGTGTTTATGAGTGCTTTTAGCTTAGTATTATTAGAGATATTGAAGGAGGTTCAATGGTCAGTCACCTTTGACCTGAAAGTTCTTAACAATAGTATTAACTTTAATTAAAACAAATACATTCCTTATAAAATGCTCCCACCAGTCGGGGATCAGGAAATTCCATCTCGATACAATTTTATCAGAAAACGAAATCAGCAACAACGAATAGTGTGACCACTCATGGAGTATTTTTAGAATTTCCACGTACCATTCATGCGTTAAGAAACGGTATCGTGACTCTATAAATAGGTGAAAGCTTACTTAAAAGTCACTATACGTACAAGTTATTCAAACAAGAATGCTTCGGAAAATAAGTCAAGTTTGACCTAATAATGCAGAAACGACATAACTCACCAATTAAAAACTTGAGAAATGTCGGAACTTTTCCTAACGACGTTGTAATAGTGGGCAGGTATACCGGGTAGCCGAACGAGGAATAATGTTACACTATAAAATATTATACAAACTGCCTAGTTGGTCTTGCGGTCGAAAGTCGCTAGTCCTGAGCACGAGATCCTGGGTTCAATTCTCGGTTCGGGTAAAGTTTTATTGGGTTTTTCCATCTGAAATTTCTGAGTAGCAGCCCAGTTTAGCTTTTTCCCGGTTGATGATAGCAGTGGGCTTTGTCCTATTAAATGAGACAGAAAAATAACAGGTGAGCTGTGGGTTTAGACTATAGGTACGCCTCTGCTTGCCCTTCGGGAAATGCAAGCGTGGTGTTATGGTCTTATAAAATATTATAGGTACTAGATTTATATCACAAAATTTCGTTGAACCTCTTCGGTGTCCATACTTAATCTTAACTATATAAGTACTTAACCTTATTCACTAAAAGAACTAATGTCATTTTTGTAGATGATTTCTGAAAAAGTGTGCTATTTAGAGACATCATTTTATATTTCCTGTAATCTTTACATAAACTTCTATCACAAAGAAATTTTTAAGATTTTTCTCTATGCAAACTTTGGATATACGGGGAACGGTATTTTTTATTTACAGTTTTCATCAAGAGACGAAAACGAAGCGGCCTAAAAAAAAAAGAAAAAATGTTTGAAAATGTGCAAATAGCGCTCTTTCATATGATAAAAAAAAATGTGCTGTTTCATACATTTTGGTCAAGTAGGTAATGAGCTTTTGAATTAAACAGCTGATTTTTTTCGTGATTTCAGAGTTGTGACCATAGTGAAAGTTGTTCATATTCATGGGTAGAACGCCCTGTAAAAATTTGATAACGTTAAAAAAAAAAACATCCAGTAAACATACGCACGGGCGGTTTTTTTATCGCGCACTGGATTTTCAACGCACTGGTTAGCGCTGAAAGTTTTAAATCAAAATATGTATTTTTTTGACGCACTGTGATGCACTCTGTTGGATTCTCATCATCATCAATTCAGCCCGGAACCCCCCACTGCTGGCTATAGGCCTCCCCTTTCTTCTGCCATACTTCTCATTTCTGTGCGTCTCTCATACAGGTGTATCCCGCCACTTTAACGATATAGATTCTCAATGCTTGGAAAATAAAGTGCGCGATAAACAAAAACGTCGCGTTCAAAAATCCTGCTTGCGGACCTGAGCTAAGTGTTCAATTCTGACCTTATCTCTACATTTTGAGCAGAATTACGTAATTTGCCTAAAAGTAATGTTTATCGACGCGTACCTATCTGAAGGGAGTTAAAACACTGAATGAAACATGAAGAGGGAAGGGAAAGGTACTCGCGAGAACTTCACTCGAAACCGTGGCCGGCGTCGGCAGGCTGGGGGTTAAATATTGACGCTGCAATCTGCCTTTGAAAACGCTCACCGTTACAGGGTTATGCTCGTGACTTCCAATATTAATGTCAGGTTTGAGGGAATAAATAGTGAATACTTAGTCAATCAATTAAGACAATCAGAATCAGACGATTGCCAAGAGTCTAAAAGAACAGTTTGGATGTTCATGTTCTAATCTGTCTCAATCTGTCAAAAATACCTCTAATTTCCCTAAATTTTTGCTAAGTTTTTGACATTGTTTGTCGCTGTGGTTGCGACTACATTTTCTTGTAGAAGTTCTTGATTACATGCTGCTCGGCAATTGTTATTCTCCGCGTAATCTTACCACGTACAAACCACGTACGGTTGTCAAGCGTAGTATTTTGCCTACTTTACTTCGCGTTACGTTATAATACGAGAACACTTTATTATCAGATGTCGTGATTGGCTAAAGAATTAACGTAGTTTCGAAGTAAGGAATCATTAAGGGGTCATAGTGAATAACGGCCCCGCGGGGTAATTGCGTAACACCCTATCAGTAGGAATGGCTTTCATTTTGACAGTTCAACAACATTCATTGCGTTATTTACGTTGTTGAGCAGACAAATTTTTCGAACATATGAAGAAATGAAATAGTTATATCCTTCAAAATGATTCAGCAGGGTAAATGCGTAACACACTATTAGTAGCAATGGGTTTCATTTTGACAGTTCAACAACATCCATTGCTTTATTTACGTTGTTGAGCAGACACCCTTTTCGAACATAATATGGAGCAATGGATTAGCAATATGCTTCAAATTGAGAGGAATAATGTGTTACGCAATCAGGGCGCAGGCCATGCTCAGGAGCATATTAAAAATTGGAGCTCGTGAAATATGTACAGACGCCAGCACATCAAGTTACTACAATCTGTCAGATTTCTTTAATAGATTTCAACTTTATCGCTAAAGCATAAGGTTCAAAGTTGATTGGGAAAATCTGACAGTTTCGGGTAGCTTGATGTGCTGGCGTCTGTACATAATAAATTATATTGTTACTTCCTTCAGCCATATTGAAACCTCTCGAAAAAAAACTACCGAAACACTATGACTTTGAAATTGTTCCAAATCTTTCGACAATTTATGTGTTATCTTGTTTGCTCATAAAATCCAAAATGCTCTGTTTGTTTATCGGTCCCAAAGTTATGGCGTTTTCTCGGAAAACAAATTACCTATTTTCTGTTTTTAGTTTGTTGTAATTCAATTCTTTAGTGATTAGATTACATAACATCTATACATATATAATATAGAATTACTTAATAATGGGGTATTTATTATCGTGTCTAGCGTGTCTTGTTGTCTGCATGCTACTGAAGATAATGGACGCTACTGAAGGTACCAAGCTCGTAGCCAAATTCTGAGCTAACTGTATATACAACATGTAACGTTAAATGCGCAAATCCTGAAAATAGTTTGATCAGAATAACGAGCAGAATTAATTGAACCACTTTTTAATATAGGTCATATTTTTCAAAAAATCTTCATTAAAAACGTTGCCGTGTCTATTTATTAATAGGTCAAGCAAGCCAATGTGAGCGCAGCGCAGTGGCCCGGTGACGACTCCTCCCTCGATAAAGCGTCGTCGCAGACGCAAGAAAAGATCAGAATGGCCAGTAAAACTAAAACAGCACATAAAACCTTTACAAATTTTTTAATGACTTATTTTCTCTGTGAAATAGATCAATTGAATTAAAAGTCAGTTGGGGTGTCTGAGGTTTTGCGCATTTAACGTTACACGTTGTATAGATTGCCATCAACACGCTAAGAAGATTACTTTTACTCCCAAGAAAATAGCTTGGTGGAGCTTTTCACGAAAGTTTAAAGTTACGAGTAATGTCTTAGATAGAAAACGATTACCTAATAAATTCTGCTCGTTCCAGATGTTTCGTATTGCTATTTTATTTTTAACTTAAAGACTGATCCAAATATATTTGTGAATTAAAAGAACGAAGTGTGAACTCTAAAACTCACTTAGTCACGATAAATTAACGGTGATCATGATTTTTTGTGGACATTTTGATAGTCGACATTATCATATTACGGTACATAATTACATCTGTTACAATTTACCATGCCAATATGTAGTTTACTCATTTATTTTCATTATATCTACACATTAATTCATCTTATCGTTGTACCTTTTAGTTATTTGCTCAACTGTAATAAACAATACTGCATTTTTCTTTATTTTATGGTCTGATATAGTGAAAGTCATATTGGTAATTACTTTTAGCTGGCCTAAGTAAATAAACTATATAATATTAAAACATACCTTTTTTTTACAATTATCATAAATAAGTGTAAAATTATGCAATCTACGCTAAAGGCTTCCGCAGACAGCCGCTATGCAACTGGTGAAATAATTGCTATGAAAACTTCGTAGATCTTTTTTCTACCGGGGTCTCGTCGCGCCTGTATAGGGGAGCCTTAATATTATAAGGAAGTAATGTTTGTAAGTTTGGATACTGATCCAATCAGAGAAACTCTTTCACTCATAGAAAACATTATGACCAAATGCTTTAAAAAATGTTTTATGGTATTTTTAACCCTTACGATACGTACTATCGTATGTATATATGATACCTACTATCGTGGGTCAAATTTGACCCAGAAGCGAACATAGCGAACATTAAAATTTTTCTTAGGTACATTTCTATTTTTTTTTTATGTTTTAAGTTGACACTAACCAAAAAGTGCCAAAAAATTAGGTTAGTTACAAATGCGTGTAAAACATGATATTTTTTTATATTCTAAAATTAAATCAAGATAATTTTGTAAAAAAATGTTTTTTTATTTCATAACTAACCATATTTTATACAAATAATAAAAAAATCTACGTTCTACAACAGATTTTTTGGTATGGGTAAAATATGACCCAAAATACCGGTAGTGTTGCCAAAAAAGGCGATACCAGCTAAGGGTTAACTTAGAAAGCTACGGAATTGTCGAATGCCATAGGGTATGTTTTACAGTATAGATAAGTACCACGAGGGCAAAGTCGCCAGCTCACGGTCCGGTAAGGGCCACGCCCGGGTCGATGGAGCGTTCTCTTCCACGCGCGCCTCAAAGAGATGTCAGCACTAACTGACAGGGTCCGCTGGGGCCGATGCCTGCCAGGTTCGCGGGTTGTTCGAAAGAGGTAGGTACCGTGGCCCCTGGCACAGGTAACTGAAGGTACACGGGTGGGTTTTAGTCAGTAAAATTCTGACACACCTTTCCGCTCCGCCCAGAGTGGGAGAAGTTATTTGATAATTTGTAACCAAAAATATATATATATATACAGCGTGTAACGGAAGGGGGGTATCAACCCTGAAGGAGGTGAATGTGCTCATGAAACTCAACAACTTTCCCCAAAGAACATAGGTCGAAATATGAAAAAAAAAATTTGGCCCTCCCATAGTAAATCAATCAGCTGGTAGTCAGTTTTGTAAGGGAGGGACAATTTTTTTTTTCATATTTCGACCTATGTTCTTTGGGGAAAGTTGTTGAGTGTCATGAGCACATTCACCTCCTTCAGGGTTGATACCCCCCTTCCGTTACACGCTGTATATAATAATTCGCACGCTAAACACGCTTATTTTCGTCACAAAAGTGCATTACTTTAAGTGCGTCACATTCAGCATAATATACGTATGTAGTTATAAACGCCAAGGTCTTAGATGTGAAATTTACCCAAAGCAAGTTGCAAACTTGCACTTACTGGCTTCGAGTGGCTTGAACGTTGGCACAAACCACCGACTATGTTGGAAAACTAGCAATACTTCTTAAGTAGGTATACCGTATAGGCAGGCCTCCGTCACTCCATATACTTGCGCGCTATAATTACCTACCGCCCGGCCGAGCGGTCTCGGGCCGTTTGCGGACCAGATTCAATGCGGTTTTCGCAAGCGAAGCGCACGCAAGTTGTTCAATTTTAATCGTTAAATTCATTCGTACATAGGCACATTTTAGCATGCAGCGGTTGGCGACGCGACGTAGTAGGCTATTATAGCAGTAGGTATTGAAAATTTTCTACTGAGTGAAGTATCTGGTAGTAACTATTTAGTAATCTGTGGTATAGGTATACAATTCAAAAGTGGCTCCTTAACTGTGGTTTACACTGAGAGCAATAAAGAAGGACAGATCTTTGACATATTGCTAGCGCGGATATTTTATATCTGACCCGACAGACGTTGTCCTGGCCAAATTCCAAGAATTCACAAAATCAGAATCCCATAGAAAATCCACCAATTTCCTCTGCAACTTTACCAATTTTTATTTCCGTTAAAACCTAATTCAGACTTTTACGAATACTTTAAAACAAAAAATAGCCAAATCGTTATCCTAATTTATTTAGTAACTAAGTAAGGCCTGATTTTTCCAACGCCAGTTTATTTTATCGGAGGAATAATTTTGAATTATTGACAGCTCTTCCATACAAAAACTATCAGAGTCAATTTTATTCCACGAACAAAAATTATCTGTGAATTGAAAAATTAGCCCTAATGATGAAAAATTAAAAAAAAATATTTCGAATCTGCTGAAAAGGAAATTGCAACATTACGAGACATGAAAACTGGGATAACTCAACATTTAATTTTCTATTTCAAAGATGCATTAAAAGAAATTTCATTTCAAAGCAATAAAACTGCAAAGTCTATTTAAGCTCGCTCATAAAGTTTATTTTTAATGTCGACGAGAACAGTTTACTGCGAAGATTACGAACGTCCAGTTGATATTACTCTTTATTCAATTTATGGTCACTGCGGACTTCTATGATAGACTGTTATATCTATGGAACAATATGGGACAGGTCCGTTAGATTGTCTATGGATAGGCTGAAAAATGGGAGCTTTAAAGCTTTGGAAATTTACGTAGATGGAGTTTGAATGTAAATCCATGTTTTATTCTTCTACTTGGTGTGTCAATGCCAATCTAAATGGACTTGGCCCAGAATTCGGTCACGTGTTTGGTGCCATAACCAGCGTCTATCTGTTCCTGTAACGTGAGGACATGAGGACACTATATTTGATTAGTACTACAGCTTAACACATTGAACGCCATGGTGGTCACCCGTGAGCGACAGCAATTATTTTAGTTAATTCTTTGAATAGTAATAAGAAATAATTATTTAGAGTGGGGTTTTTGACTATTTTGAACCGTATGAGCCAATAAAATATAACGTATAAAATTTGCCGAAATCGCGAATCAGCGTCAGCCCATATGGAAAGTTCAGTGGAGGTCAGTGGTGGTCACCGGTGACCACCACGGCGTTCAATGTGTTAAAAGCCGTAACAAAAACAAAAAAATACGGTCTCTTTTTCTAAGTCTCGTAGCTAAGCACAGAGCTCCTGAATTTTGCTTTAGCCCAACATAATATAACGCATAACAACATTTTCCTAAAACGCAATTATGCTTTGATGGGTAGGCAAAAAGCATACCAGAACGTGCAACTTATTACAGCTATTTACACATGAACGGTTCCTAAATACCATTAAACAGAAGCGAATACCAAAACTGTTACATACTTGTTTAGATAAGATGCACAAAGGTAACCCACGATTATGACTTTACAGAATTTATAATCATTAGAATCAGCAATACAAATCCTTGAGTTAGAATTGGCCTCAAATATAATGGTTCCATGAAATAGTCATTCAATAAAGGAATATGAACTTAGAGAGTTGTATTGATGGTTTTTATGACTATAATTCTGTAAATAAATATCCGTTACGGCCGCAAATAATATTTACATCAACATACAGCCGGATACTGATCTGCAAATTGCAGAAAACATAAAAAAAATTGCGGGCTCCCCAGACGCTTTCGCCTTAAATATTTCAACTATACTATACATGAACGGTTCCTAAATATGTACTAGTACACAAAAGCGAATACCGGAACAGTTACGGTTGTTTAGAGAAAGAAAAACCGCACTGCTGTACAAAACGAACTGGTTTTTGCAGTTCCATGTAACAGTTCAGGATCTACACGAGCCATTGTTTGCTTTGTTCCAATTGTTATACTTTGATAATGCATTTTTGTAACATTTCTCGTTAACCTTTGTTATCTAGCTTAAATATGCAAAGTGCTTGGAGTAGGTTTTATTGGAGTAGCAGTAGACATGGCTGAAGTTTGTGATAGTTGCAAGTTTTATCAATAGTTTGGTCAAATATTTGCTTAGGATATTGTGTTAAACTGAGGTGAGTATCGGAACTTGCGTTTGTGTTTGGTATAGTATTATCGCTGCTTAACACTTCTGTCAACAATTCCCGCCAAATTGAAGCTTCACTAAGATTAAAACAATCCGACTGTCACATGGTCAAATAGACCAGCGGAGTAATTACGTAACACTAACAGCAGCAATGGCTTTCATTTTGACAGCTCAACAACATTCATTGCGTTATTTGCGTTGTTGAGCAGACAAATTCGAACATAATATGAAGCAATGGATTAGCAATATCCTTCAAAATTATTCAGATTGTGATTGGAAAGTGACTGACCACCCAAGAGACCGCCCATTGTGTCACCCTTTGTAAAAAAAAACATTTAAATCAGGTAAAGACCCATATTCAATACAAAAAAGAATATAAATTATCAATTTGTCATCTTAATTTTTTTCATAGGACAGCATCATTGTACTATTTTAAACCGTTTTAGCAGTTAAAAACAGAAAGCCACAACCTACCGTGAATTAGCAAAATGTTAGCGATGTCGTGCAGTTCACCAGTTTAGTTGACAGCTTACACGAGGAACTTTTGTTAGTCTTTGTTTTCGGATAATACTGTTAGGTACATTTCAGCTTAACTTATTGTTAGTTATAGAGTTAACAAAATATAACAATGTATGAAAGCTAAATGCCGGAATACATATTTTATGCCTAACTGCTTCGTTGGTCGCAAGAGCTACTGCTGAGCGTGAAGTCCAGTACCCTAATTGCGTAACACTGACACTATCAATCTAAATGTGAATCAGTTTGAAGGATATTGCGAAACCATTACCTCATATGTTCGAAAAATGAGTCTGCTCAACAACGTAAATACCGCAATGAATGTTGTTGAACTGTCAAAATGAAACCCATTGCTACTGATATTGTGTTACAGTAAAACGGGGTGAAGAGGAAATGCAGGGGTGAATCGGGATGAAACTTTTAAATGGATTTTAACGTGGTTTGTTGCCAACAAGGACTCCTAATCGTTAATTATAATATAGTAAACACATTAGAGACCTTTTGGCAAAAAACGATATTATTTTAATGTTAAAATCCATTTTAAAGTTTCGTCCCGATTCACCCCTGCATTACCCCGCTGGGCTCAATTCCCAGGTCGGAAAAAGTGTTGTTGGGGTTTTCTTTTAGCAGCCCGGAGTCTAGATTTGTTCCCGGTTGACGGCAATAGATTCGCCCCCTGTTGCCCATAACTGAGGAAATGTGGGACTGTACTGTAGTACAGTCCCACATTCCTCGTCGTCCCCATTTAGGCAGAGGTGTACCTCTGCCTAAATCTTTGGGGATTACGGAACCGTGATATTACTTATGTAATATTTTATATGAGACTAGCGACCCGCCCCGGCTTCGCACGGGTGCAATGGAGAAACACTGATATTTTTTTTCGTAAAAAGTATAGGATAAAAATGGTTATTGTGGGTTATCCCTAAGAGATAGACATATACCATCGCGGACTTTTTTGTAGACCTTTTTAAGGTGTACAACACTGTAGTACATTATTTTGATCTATCTCGACGGGTTCAGCCAGCGTTTACAATGTAAGCGCAAAAAAATGTGTTTATTTACGACATCACATTAGAAACCTCTAAAATTATCAGTGTTTCTCTACTATATTATGCATGTATTATACATATAAACCTTCCTCTTGAATCACTCTATCTATTAAAAAAAACCGCATCAAAATCCGTTGCGGAGTTTTAAAGATCTAAGCATATATAGGGACAGACAGACAGGGAAGCGACTTTGTTTTATACTATGTAATGATGAACTTCATATATTTGTTGACGTTATGAACGTTATATATGTAGATATTCATAGTCAACATTCAATATTGACGTTACGTTATGAAGAGTTTATTTAATATGTAAGTACACACGTCACAGCTGATTTCCAGTTACATACTCAATAAAGGCTGCCGCAGAACGGCGCGACGCTACAGCTCTACACGACTCTTGTAGAACAATTTCTTTGAAAACTTCATGGAAATAGTTCTAACTGGTTCTAACAGAAACGCGTCGTACTGTCGCGTCCGCGGGAGCCTTAAAGTCGTTGTATTAAACAGTTTCCGTAATGTTTTTCTCCAATGTTTAACGTGGTTTTCCTCTGACAACTCTGACAAGAATATCCGGTGTCATGTTTGGCTAATCGACTAGCTATTATAATGTTTGCTTAGGTATTTACTGTGTGAGATATTCTTACATAGGTCAATCAAAGTAGGTAATTTACATTTCATTATTAGATGTTACAATCCTAAATGATTATTCTGCGCATAATACATTATTTTCGTGCTCAGGATTCATTCGACAACTGTATATTCTGTGTATGATATAATCTTAGCTCTATACTGTATACAAACAAATAAAATTGAAGTGTCTGTTTGTAAAATGTCAAAATAACAGCTTTTTACTAAATGCATATGAAAGTTAATACAACACATAACAAAAACATTTTTTAAAATGTTTGTATTTCTGTATGTTAGTTCTTCCTAATCTCCGAAACGGCTGGACTGATTCTGATGAAATTTGGTATGGGAATACTATGAACCCTGAAGAAGGACATTGGCCTTTTACAGACATACCACGCGGGCGAAAGCTAGTAGTAGTAAATAAAGGCACATCTCTACTCGTATCTCAGTGCCCTGCCCATGTACGAGTACCTATGTCTATTTCTTACATAAAAAAAGTCTTTTGAACAGATACTCGTCGAATTAAGCTCAAAAAATACCTTATATTATTTTTATTTTTTGTAGTTATATACCTATATGTGATTTTTGGTGCAATCTGTCGTTCTATACGCAAAGAGCAGCATATGGGTAGAAATTCGTGAAACACATCCATTTTGTTTGGAGCTCACTCAATTGATATAAACTGAACTAAGAGGATTACACGCACCAACAGGAAAGGATTGGGTTTTCACGCCGTGGATCTAAATAGGTAATTTAATTCGTGAATAAACTCTGTGTTAGATCATATTGGAATAACTGACCACTTTGTTATTAAATAAACAATTTAAATTCGCGATGGGCCCGTGGCTAAATAATAACTGCCTCACAGGTCGATCAATCAGGTTAAGCTACGCTTGCCGCGGTTGGTCTATGAATGGGTGACCATCTTTACATACCGAGACCCCTCCGTGCCTCGGAAAGCACGTTAAGCCGTTGGTCCCGGCTGTCATTCCTGGATCTTTGACAGTCGTTACGGGTAGTCAGAAGCCCGAAAGTCTGACAACCAGTCTTACCTAGGGGTATCGTATTACCCAATAACTGGGTTGTTGAGGTCAGATAGGCAGTCGCTCCATGTAAAATACTGGTATTCAGCTGCATCCGGTTAGACTGGAAGCCGACCCCAACATAGTTGGGAAAAAGGCTAGGCAGATGAAACACTTTAAATTCGCGTTGTATCGCCGAGTTTTGTGTTTGACTGTGTGCCTTCTGACTATCCGTAGATGTTGTGAAAGGATAATCTGAGATTTTTTTTTATCAATCCATCTTGCTAAATATACAAATCAGCAAAATCCCTACTGAATCTTCTTTATATGGGTCTTTGAATCGCCCATCTTTCCGAGGGAGTTATAGCAAAATTCCTATAGAATTCTTTGTAGGGAGTACTAGTTAACTTGTTAGGTCTAAGCTTAGAAGCAGACTAGTACTGGCTACTAAGAAAATAAACATACCCATTTAAAAAGTAGGAATAATAAATAGTTTTTGCTCATAAAACTGCCTGAAAAGGAATGGTTCTAAGGGGATATGAATGATTCTATATTACATTTTAAAAGTTAGCTTAAACAGTCTATAATGTTCCCACTACTGGGACATAGGCCTCCTCTATGTGAGAGGGAGTGGGCCGTAATCCACCACGCGGGCCCAGTGCGGGTTGGTAGATGTCAGATGTCTTCGAATTTTTGGTTCTAGTATATGTCCTAGAACCAAAAATTTGAAGACATCTGACATCTAATAATATGTTATTAAAATGTCCAGGTGCTCTCAGTTCCATGTTAAAGAACCAGTCACGAAAAACCGCCTGTATTTATATGGTACCTAAACCGAAAAGTATCCTTTACAAATAACTTTTTTATTACTTTGTCTGAACTAAGAAGGCTTGTTTCATTCGTTTTTGTTACTTTTACAAGGTCCTTGGAGACGTAAACTTGAACAGTTTTCACACACAGAATGTAGGTAAAGATTTTAAAAAAATCTTTTGGTTACTTTCTGTTACAATTTAACAAGAATGTTCTTAAAATATACCTGCACGTTGAAAATGAAACCAATGTAAAATGTAGGTCTCTTTCTTCTTTCTTTATCTGTATTCTATAATACAATCACCTGTGCCCAGGCCACACATTTATTTAAGTTCATAATTTACAACAGCCATATAAACATTATAAAAATTAAACCGCCATGTAAAACTAATCCTACTCTGGCAAAAAAAAGATACTAGCACTCTATGTCGAATTTTAAGAATCGACATAATGTGGTGCCATCCAGTACATGTTAAGTTAAAACTATTCGTGCATAGAATTTAGAACAAAAGTTGCCGAAATAGCTAGTATCGAAACACCTGGCTAGTTCGTATGAAGAATAGCGACACGACACGTAAGCTTTCAAAGATGTTTTGAATTTAAAATATCTATTCGATTTGAAAACGAATCATAGAAGTTTTAAATAAAATCTATTCTTGTCTATGATTACGTTCGCGCAAATTTTAAATTTCGAACACGGTTAACTTGTTATTGAGTCACCCCACAGAGTCGTCCATTTTGGAAAATTTCTGTGTGTTGTGCATCTATGCTCAAGGTAAACATGTAGTAAGTCACGGGCCAAACTCACTGAAGCAAAATAAGTTATTTTTTATTAGAAGAACTCGCAGACTGGGGCACATTATGCATTCCTCGTGCTTTTTACGACCGACATTCAAAATATGGCCGGCATAGGTAATACTACACATACGGCGTAGTTTTGGTTTTTGATTTCATTTCTGGATAAAATTAATGGAAATGATTCTCTCGTGGAATTGAAATCTCTCTGAAATCTTGAAGGCATTGCAGTGTTGTTATAGAGATACAAGCCGTGCGGCCGATGGTATTTCCCATCAGCAAAAATGACGTAGTTCAATACAAACTTTCATCGCCTATAGATGATGAATTTTCAAAAATCCTTCCATAGTGCTCACCTACGTTATACAAAGGAACTCGTGTGCAAAATGTCATGTTTCTAGACTAGCGGTTTAGGTTGTACGTTCTGCCAGTGAAATTATTCATTTGAGATTTTTATAGACTACTTAATTTATTTTATAAGTAATAGGTAATTAAATAATTCTAAACACAATAAATAACTCATTACACGCGTACATTTTATACCGCAGTCGTATTAGTACAATATATTAGCCATTTCTCACACAACAGCGCGGTCTACGTATCGAGATTATTTTCCCATTAGTCTTACTTTATCCCTGTCCCACCTTCAAACTTACTAGATTTATTGCTACAACGTACTACGTTGCTAAATAAAATACATGTCGCCGAGGAACTAGATATTCAAGATTGGTTTTCCTGCCTGTCTATATTAGTTATAGTCCAACTTCAGACTAACATGGACTAACTATGATCGATTTGCATAGACATTGACCGGTTAAATCTCAATTAAATTCTACTTTATAGAATTCAATTGAAATCTTGAATGGTACTTATTGCAGGTGGATTTCTGATGTATTTCAATCAACTTAGCCTATCCCAAACCACATTTGCTTCTAGGTCTCTCTCAAGTTGCTTCATAACACCCGGTGGTCCACCTTCGTCCTGTGTCCAGTCTGTCCCAGCAGCCTTTTCATCCTTAGTCACTCTAACGCGTTCGATCCATTCCATCCATTCATCCATTCCATATTTGCGTGGATTTTAGGACCAATCTGAGTTCCACGCAACATTTTACGTTTGATAGTCATCACTCAATCAATGAATGATGTTGGCTGAAGTGGCATTGGGCTGGCCATATTTGTCGAAGAACCGATGGCCGGTGGAGCAAACGAGTCCTAGAGTGGAGACCGCGTATCGGCAAGAGTTGATGTGGGACGCCCCACAGCTAGAGGGACCGACGATCTCAAAAAGGTGACTGGGACAGACTGGATGTGGAAGGTGGAGAACCGGGTGTTGTGGCGCAGCATGGGCGAGGCCTATGTTCAGCAGTGTACTGCGATAGGCTGAGTTGACTCAATCAGTATCTATTTACTATTTGGTTATAAATAAGCAGCTTAAGTACCTACCTACAGTATTTTTCTGAAAATAGCTCGATGTGCTCTTTACAAATTATCATATTAAGCAGATCCATTCAACTCCTTGACATATTATGTCGTATCAACACACACAATATTTATAAGTGCCACATTAGCAGTTCATCTCTAAGTAGGGTACCACGATTCACGTGACGAATGCCGACAAAACTAAATACCAATTCAATTAGACGTTGGTATTGGAATTAGCACTGTATCGGAAACCCTGGATAATGTGTTTGTTCCGGCAATATATTTAGATACATAAAATCTTGAAATTGTGTCCGGTTGGCCAAATTCTTTGTTAATTTATATTATGTTTTAACCATTTATCTACTTACACCCATATGAACAGACAAAAAAGTTTAGGAAACAAAAGAAAGAAACAACATTGAGATTCTGACTAAGGTTCTGTTTTGCTATTTTATTTAAAAACCCCACAAAATAGTAATTTTTTGGCAACTAAAATACTAGCTTTGAAATGATGTAAAATGATCAATAGAATTAGCATAAAAAATATTATTAAAATCTCGATTATGGTTTTAAATGTATTTTTCCTCAATCCCTAGAATCAGGCGGGATGACACTGACAGCTCACTCCACGCTCACTTCACCTAAGTTTTCACGGTGAGATGGTTGCAGAATCGCACTGTTGAACTGTCCCAAGTTTCAAAAACATGCTTCTACGATATGCAAGAAGTAACTTGAAAAGTCCACAGAAAAGGTAGCTCGACTAATATTGACGTTAAAGTCTAAAAGTTGTCTTTTAATCAAAAATATAACCGTTCACTGGTATTCTGACTTGATATTGTTTGCAGCACACGCACTTTTCCACATATAAGTAACGCAGTGGTGCGTCTGCAACTTACGAACTGTAGGTTCGAACCTAGAACACGGCGCTTTACTTTGTGGACATTATTTCATTACCTCTGCTCTCAAAACGGTGAAGGAAAACATCGTGAGGAAACATGTAACAACATGACATCTAACAACCCGCACTGGGCCCGCGTGGTGGGTTACCGCCCACTCCTTCTCACCGCACGGAGGCCTGTGTCCCAGCAGTGAGCTGATTATGTTATGCTAACGTACTGGCTGGTAAACCATATGATAAATCAAATAATTCGAGCTAACAACAGAGGTAAAGAATAGAATGCGAGCTAATCTTTGGTCGTGCCTAAACAATAGTGAAGAATTGGGTTGGCAGAATAAAAAGGCGGTTGTGACACGTTCAGGTGGCCTCCTAGTACCCTCAAACAAGTGACTCTCGGCCTCTTGGCCCTGTCGAGGCCACTTGAGGCTCTGCCGACGTCGACGTCAAAATTCTCCTTACTCTCGATACCTATTTCCGTTATGAGATTGGATATTTCATATAATCAAACTTCGATATCTTGAGTAGGCTGATGAAATTATCCAGGTTTGATGTGTTTCATGTATACTGCAGTAAGGAGTAGGTAAGTATACATATATGTATATGCAGCGTGCTAGACGGGTGGTCCAGCGTGTATCTCAGATGAATATCCGGGACACTCTGTAATAAATTACTGTATGCCTGGTTGTTCTTTATTTGATATTATGAAAGAAATTATTAAATGTAACTTTAAGCAGGAAACAACTTTGTTAATTTTTATGGGAAATAGGGGAAATTTAAATAAAGGAGAATTGCTCCAATATCATAGAACATTGTGCAACCTTAGTTTAAGAAAAATTGTGTTATTTACATTCGCTTATAGTAACAGTTTGCCACAGGAAGAAAATAGGTTAAGATATGATTTAAACATGACATTGCATAATTTAACTTATAATGATAAGCTAATCCATTTAATTGACACTAACTATTATATTAATAGTAATTTATATTTGACAAAAGATAGATACAATCGTGTTATGTACTATCTTTCTACCTATCTCAAAAGACAGATAGCTATGTCGCTATCATATTTTTTTTCTATTTCAGCCAAAAATTTGGCTAAACAAATTGCTCCTTTTGAGCAATGCAAAGGCAATTCGAAACATTCTGTCAATAATTTGCTTAAAATTAATGACATTAATCATCATTTAAATTAGAAATTAGGACAATAGAGGCAACCTCTAGCAAAAATGTAAGTAATAAGTCAAATAAAAGTGTAAAAAAATTAAACAGTATCAATCTGGTGCATCAAAACATTCAAGGATTTTTAAACAAAGACTTAGAAGTAGAATTATTCCTGAATTGTTACAACGTAGATATTCTTTGTATGACAGAACATTGGCTTAAAAGCCACCAGTTCATGTTCAATTTTAGTAATCACCAGGTTGGTAGTTCATTCAGCAGAGTAAATGCTATACATGGTGGCTCATTAATTTTAGTAAATAACCAGCATAAATTTAAGGACCGAAAGGACATTGTGAGCCTCTCTGTTGAGCGGACAATTGAAATAGCCTGTATAGAATTGGAGCAGTTCATTATATTAAGTGTGTACAGACCTCCTTCAGGATTGTATGATTGTTTTGAAAAGGTTATGGATGAAGTGTTGCACAAAATCTGTAATACAAACAAGTCCATCATCACTTGTGGTGATTTCAATGTTAATTTGTTAGAAAATTCTGGGTTAAGTACTAAAATCATAAGTTTGTTTCAGTCATACAATCTTGCTAACCTATTTTTGGAGCCCACTAGAATAACTCCTACTAGTGCCACATGCCTAGATAACATTTATACAGATATTATACCAAACCACAAAGAAATGATTAATTTAATAGACTCAGATCATTGCGGACAGCTGATCACTATTCCAAATCAAAACAAAAAAGTTATTAAAAAAGATATCACTGTTAACCCAAAAACAACTAAACGCTTAGAAACATTTAAAACTAAACTCCTAAGTAAATTACCACCTCTGTTGACTAATGATGACCCTAACAAACAATATAATGATTTTTTTAATATGTATTGCACACAATTTGATAAAACATTCATTCCAAAGACATTATCAGTCAATAGTAACGCTTCCTTCAGTGACTGGGCCACCATTGGTATACATAAAAGTAGAAAACGACTTTATGAATTATATGATGAACGGATTTGTATAAACACTACTGAATTTAATTTATATGTTAAAAATTACTCTAAAATATTTAAAACAGTCTGTAGTATAGCCAAGTCACGTTATTTGAGTTCAAAAATTAAAAATAGTAGTAACATTATTAAAATGACTTGGAATGTCATTAATAGCGAAACAGGAAGGTCTTGCAACCGAAGTAGTGACTACAGCCTTGCTATTGATGATAATGTAATTAGATCAGATTCTCAAGTCGCCGCGGCCTTTGAAAATTTCTTTTCAGAGATTCCCGTGTCAACAACTAAATCTCTAAGCTCGTCACCCACTGCTGCAGAGTCTTTACTTAAAGAAAACGTTCCAGTTGGTGATTCTGAATTTCACTTTCAATATGTCACCTGTACAGATGTAATTAAAACTTTTCACATGTTAAATGTTAAAAAGACTGCAGATCTATGGGGTAATTCTGTGGATGTTGCTAAGTCAATTATAAACATTGTAGCACCTACTTTAGCTGTTATATTTAATAATTGTATTGATCGTGGTGAGTTTCCTGATCTTATGAAACATAGTAAAATCATACCATTGTTTAAATCGGGTAGTACATCAGACCCTACTAATTATAGACCTATTTCAGTACTACCTACCTTTAGTAAAATTTTTGAAAAGCTTATTTTAAACCAAATGCAAAGATTTTTTAACAAAAATAAATTACTGCATAACAAACAGTTCGGTTTTACAAGGGGTCGTTCAACTACTGATGCCGGAGTTGAACTTTTAGGACATATTTATAATGCATGGGAGGACAAATGCGATGCTTTGGGCATCTTTTGCGATTTGTCCAAGGCATTCGATTGTGTTCTTCATGAAACCTTAATCAGGAAACTTCACTACTACGGAATTCGGAACGCCTCTCTGGATCTTCTTACTTCTTACTTGAGTGATAGGATTCAGAGAGTTGATGTTAACGGAAAAAGGTCACCCGGATCTGTAGTAAAAATGGGGGTCCCCCAGGGCTCAATTCTTGGCCCATTTTTATTTCTTATTTATATAAATGACTTGCCTTACCTCATAAGGGACGAACATGATATAGTGTTGTTTGCAGATGACACTTCACTTTTATTTAAACTCAAACGTCAGCAGCTGGTTACTGACAATATAAATAGTGCCCTCGCAAAAGTAGTTAACTGGTTTAATGTTAATAACCTACTTCTTAACGAAAAAAAAACGAAATGTATTAAGTTTACGATACCAAATGTTAGACAAGTAGAAACTAGTGTTCTTATAAAGGGTGATGAGTTAAAACCCGAAAATACCACAGTATTCTTAGGCATAACTTTGGATGCCAAGCTTCAATGGGGCCCCCATATAGATAAATTGTCAAAAAAGCTTAGCTCTGCAGCATACGCCGTTAGGAAAATTCGTGACTTAACTGATTTAGAGACAGCCCGTTTAGTTTACTTTAGTTATTTTCATAGTGTGATGTCATACGGTATTCTGTTGTGGGGAAATGCCGCCGATATTCAGACAATTTTTATTTTACAAAAAAGGGCAATTCGTTCGATTTATAAATTAAGTCCCAGACACTCCCTCAGAGACAAATTTAAAGGGATTAATATAATGACTGTGCCTTCTCAGTACATTTATGATAATCTTTTGTATGCACATAAAAATATTAATCTGTTTAAAAAATACAGTGATATCCATAATATTAATACTAGGAACAAACACAAATATGTTGTTCCTACAACAAGGCTTAAGAAAATAGGTGGCTCGTTTAGATGCCAATGTATACATTTTTATAATAAACTTCCTAGCCACATTCAAGAACTAAGCATTAATAAATTCAAATCTTTCATAAAGCTAAAACTATGCCAGAAAGCCTATTATACTGTAAAAGACTATATTGAGGACAAAAAAGCTTGGGATTGAGCTGCTCCAATAGGTCTAGACAGTGAATGTTGTTTATTTTTTATTTTGCTGATTTACACTTTTGTTTTTTTTTATTTATTTTTTTTTTTTTTCTTTCTAAATATCTATTTATATACAGAATGACATGAACATTTACTGTTTAAAGTCTTATATTATTTTAATTATTGTGAATGTGAGGACTATGTGGGTCATTGTTTCCGTTTTAATCATGGTCTGGCAGTTTGAGTGGTGTATGCGGTCTACACAAATGTCCTGTCCCTGGTATTGCTCGTCGAATCGTTGAGCTCCTTAAGTTCTGAGTTGAGCTGCACGGTTACTGACGAATGCGTGCACTGACTGCACAGGTCCACTCAGTGTGGTTCTTTCCTCAAAAGACCACTTCAGACACCAATCTACATGGTCCTCAAAGATTATATCCGGATTTTTATATACACATTGACATTGATGAATTTTATATAAACAATGACATGGATATTTACTTTGTAAAGTATCTTATTTTTATTATTATTACTGTGAGTGTGAAGACTATGTGGGTCATTTCTTTTTTTCGGTTTTCCTTCTTAGTTAGTTTTAATCATGATCTGGCAGTTTGAGTCATTTATGCGGCCTACCCAAATGTCCTTTCATTGGTATTGTTCGTCGAATCGTAAGGCTCCTCAAGTTCTGAGTTGAGCTGCACGATTTTTGACAAATGCGTGCACTGACTGGACAGGTCCGCTCAATCTGTGTGGTTCTTTACTCAAAAGACCATTTCAGACACTAATCTACATGGTCTTCACATTATCTGACCAAGATTATGTCTGGACTTTAAAAGAGACTGTGACCTCTGAGTTTGTTTCGGCCTTTCTTCTCAGAGTAGTCAGATAGGAAACGCCGACCTCATCTAGTTTAAAAAAATATGATTGACATGTAAAAGTGTTTGTACAAACCTACTTACAGAAAATAAATCATTTATCATTTATCTTCGTGACCTGTGTTGATTCATAATACGTAGCTACTTGCAAAAGATAGACAAGCTTCTGTTGCACTTACATTTTTCCAAGCCTCGTTGATTTCGTGGTCACAAACTCACAAGCAATTGCTGATCTGCGGAATTATTTCGTAACGCACTAATAGTAGGAATGGCTTTCATTTTGACAGTTCATCAACATTCATTGCGTTATTTAAGTTGTTGAGCAGATTTTTTTTCGGACATATGGAGCAATGGATTAGCGAAATCCTTGAAAATTATTGTGATTGTTATTGTTACGCTATTATGAAGCTGGGCTGAGATTGGATTTCTCCACTTGGAAATCATCAGAAGCGCGTTAGAGTCTGGGATTATTCTAGTCACCACCTATTAATGGCCGATTCCTATGATTCACGGACCGTTATTGGTTAAAATTAAGACTCTTGTATCTTTACCAATAATAAAGCAAAGACCTCATAGGTTTTAGAAGCAGCTATCACGGGTAAAATTAACTTACGAATCTATTTATATGCCCAGTTTGACAATAAATTATGCTACCACTGGCTGCGCCCCGCGGTTTCACCCGCATAAGTCTCGATCCCGTAAAAAAATCGGGATAAAAAGTATTATATGTGTTAATCCTGGCTATAAACTATCTGTGTGCCAAATTTCATCAAAATTGGTCCAGCCGTTTGAGCGTGAAGAAGTAACAAACATACACACACACACACTCACAAACTTTCGCCTTTACAATATTAGTATGATTGGTAAGGAAAACGATTCGTTGTTATCTATAGGAACTGATCATAAATGAGTGAGACATAGTACTCGTACTAACCTTGCAAAACGTACAAGCGCTACCATTAGGCGTCTGTATACCGTTTAGGAAATGACAGGCGTAATCTATCGTTATATTACATTTTCTCTCAATCAACAAAAACACGTAGTAAAATAATTTAATAGATCAATTTGATAAGTGCGGAAACTATCTACTGAAAAGCTTTTCATTTAGAAAATTGTGTAAGTCAAAGGTTACAGACAAAGTACGGCTGAAAACCTTTTGATCATGCCAATGCGGAGCCAGCACTTTCACGGGCACGAGATGAGGACACTCCACAACACGATAAAGATATCTCGGCAGAGCAGGCTCTCCGTTACGGTAGGAAATGCACATTAAAATGTATGTTCTCGTAGAATGTATTTATTTTATGTATGAGAAATTCAGATTTATGTGACTTGAGAAATTGTGTTGAACAGAAGCAAACTGCATTTTAAATGTAGGGTCGTAAGTTCTCATTTACAATATTCAGTATTAATTTATATTACACACATTTTCTTTTGAAAGATAGACAGTAGAGAATGTTTGAATATATGCGTAATAATATAAGAACACAACATAGATTCTGCATGTATAACTTTTTTATTTGAGACAAAAAGATATGACATTTTACGAGGGATACCCACAAATCGAGCTTTTAAGCATGTTAGGTACGTGCAATAATACGGACAGACTGCCAACTTATCAAAGCGCATAGAAGCTATTTTCAGTCATATTTCACAACCCCATTTTTCAGTACGCCTTACCATCATGACCTGCCTAACCTTTTCCCCAACTATGTTGGGGTCATCTTCCAGTCTAATACCAATATTTTACACGGAGCGACTGCCTATCAAATTCTTCAGTACACGTAAATAAAAATAGTAGATTATTGCGTTATCTTGATTCCTGAACGCAATGAATGATAAATGATAAATAATGATAAATGCACCTACTGCGAAGTAATTAAAAGCAATTCGATTATCGAATTAATAGTTTATGAAACTGTTAAATAATCGGGGAATACCGAGTTATTTGCAGTGACATGCACTGTTTACTCGATTACGTGACAGGACAGGGTTATGTTTTTATGCGTACTTAACTATGTATTTTTGTATGTGTCTCTATACCCTCGAAGTAACCTAACGGCCGGATGGATTTTAATACATGAGGAGTTTATCGACATCGATTCGGTGGCGTGAAGATTATAGGCTAAGTTTTGTTTTCATAAAATCGAAATGGCGGATTTTAGACGATGGCAAAGGAGGGTCTTAAAAAAAATAGTACCATTCCTATGTGGTGCTATCAAAATAAAGGGCTTAAGATACCAAAAAAATATATAACACACTAAAAGGATTCAAATAAAAATAAAGTGACAAAATTAAAACCCGAGTGCAACTAAGATTCAAAACTAGCTCACTTTTCAAGCAGTCTGATGCAGTTGGTGGCATCAAATCTGACATTGAACTAAAATAACATACCTACAGCCTGTTGACAATTTTTATTTTTTCAATCTAATCACATGCATTTTCATCAAAAACACAATAAATAAAATCGTCAATGGAGCGTCAGCTCAAATCCAACATTGATTCTAACGCGGGGCTATACGCCCCACAGCAACCGATTATTTTATTCCTCGACGGCGACTAAATCCTATGAAGTAAGAACTCTTTGCTCGACCTATACATTAATAGAAAAAAAAGACTGTTCTTTTGGTTAATGTTTCCATACGTTTTCCTCAGTTGACGTTCCGAATTCAAATCACATTAATGACCAGCGGGTCATAATGAAAATGAAAATACAATATCAATGCCTAGCTAGAGCCTAGGTCTTAAATGACTTGCTTTAGGTTAGGTTTGCATGACATATAATTTGACATAAACTAGCAGGTGGTGTGAAAAAATATTTACACAGATTATAATACACACCGAAATTATTCCATAGTCATTTTTCTTGTAATCCAAGGGCGTTGTGCTCGGGATAAAGTGTTGAATAAAACAGTAGGTACGTATTAAATAACCAAAGAGTATTGAGGCTACCTACCGAGGTAGTTAGGTAGGTAGTACGTACTCGAGTTACCTGTGAATCTGATCGTTTTATTTATGTATGTAACCAGAATCTGGTTCAATTCCTACCTAGAGCCGCTGAGTGATCGCCGGCGGTCCCGATCGTTTTAAGGTTTATTCCTGTATTGGGTGCTGAATAAGTAGAGCAACAGAGATACAGAACGTCAAAATGTAGACTAGGTAGTTATGATTCGGAGGGTCCACAGATAAAGACCAAAACAGAGATTTACCATAGAGAGTTAATTTTTTCTTTGTGTTTGCTGTCATGCTTGTGAAGCTTTGGCCTGTTTCGGCGCTTAAAATTAGAAGACACTCAACTGGATTAAAAATTAAATGAGAATTGTGTGAAACCGAGAGCAGTGGTGGGCTGGTGGCCCAGTGGTAACGCCCCGACTTACGAGTTGTAGGTCGTAGGTTCGAACCCAGACAAGTGACTTTGTGTAAATTATTTCATCACCACTGCTCACAAAACGGTGAAGGAAAAAAATCATTGTGAGGAAATCAGCACGTCCTAGAACCAAAAATTCGAAGACATGTGACATCTACCCAACCGCACGAGGCTCGCGTGGTAGATTACAGCCCACTCTGTCTAGAAGACAGGAGGCCTGTGTCCCGGCAGTGGGAAAACCACTGATTATGTGTTATGTGTAGAGAGTTTCTTTTTCTTTTTTTTACTGTCATGCTTGTGAAGCTTTGATCTCGTTTACTATTAGAAATGCTTGTGAAGCTTTGGTCTGTTTCCGCGTTTACGATTAGAAAAAACTCAACTGGATTAAAATTAAAAAAAGCTTACATAAAGTCGAACCTAACGGTATTCAACAAAAATGTACGTAAGTACCTAGTTACTTGACTTTGTTAGAAAAGTTAGTTAAGCTTTAATTCCAACAGAATCCGTATTCGTACTAACTTTAGAATAACAAAATTGTCCTCGAAAATCCGCAACCGTAGTACTTTTACGCAATTTATAAATCTAGCTTTTACTGCGGACAGTCGCCGAAACGGACAGGGTAACTAAGTTTGCTCTGTGTAATCCCTTGTACAGGAGATGACAGTTAGGCATTATCCTATTATGCAAAAGCCTGGAAGCTCAGGCAGCTAAGGCTAGCGTGACACAATTGTCCGGAATGGTGTGTACACGGTATACAGATATCGCATCTTGCTTCCTCTACAGATAGAAGCTATATGGGCGAGAGGGACAGGACTAAGTCCGTTACGGTCCAGTCGCTTACTGCAACCTTATCGAGGTGATGCAAATTTCAGCTGTAAAACACAAAGGAGGTATAAACTGCTTGTTCTATTTCTTTAGACTATCAGTATGCTGTCACTAACACACGAAGAGAGATAAATTGTTGTAATTTAGCAGATTTACATTCAAATTAAAGCTTCACTGCAGCGCGCAGACGAACGGAGAGTTCTCTTCATTCGTCTTAGACGCCATTTTCCTTCGTTTTGAAGACGACTGTATAATTGAATTGTAATTTGTACTTGACAATAAATGTTTAACAAAGCTTTCCAGAAAAGTACATACATTTAGTAGCTAAGCATTTTATAATTGAATTGTATGGTTATATGTATATCATATGAGTAACGCAAAAATCACAAAGAAGCCGATACTATTATTAGTGTTACAACTCTACACTTCATCACAACTTTTTTACGATTCCGGAATCATTTACCATAGATAAAATGACCATAACCCAACCCTACGTCGTCAAATCAAACAGCTGTCATAGCAAATATTTTTAGAGAAACAATTTATCAACATTTGCATATTTGCGAGGGTAATTTGGGCCTCGTTCCGGCCCCTAGGCCCCCTAGCCGCATAAAGGTCAGCTTTGACATTTCCTTGACTTTCGCCAAACTGAAATGTGAGGGACGAATTGAAATATACTTTTTTATGGAAATACTGGCTGAAAGTATGTGTTCTAAATTCATAGACCATGAATAGGATATTAGGAAGATTGTAATTTGAATTAGATTCTGAGGATGCTTTGAATGTGTAAGTAGCCTTATAATGTCAGATATTGTTATGAAATATTGAGAAGGAAAAAATAAAACTGCGTCCCAGAAAGAAAACATTTCTGCTATAACCTCCTAACTGCGAAAGATCATTTTTCAGAATCGAAATGCGCACAAAAAAATATTTCTAATTCGCGGTAACAACAATGGTTTTATTTACTTCATCATCCTCAATAAATAGTTTTATTAAAAATATAAATTCCGTTTTATTTGCTACCACACTTAATTTATTCCACAATTTTCCTGTTTAAAACCATATTTAATAAGTTCTAAAGTACACAATCCAGTAACGCCGAAGCCTGATTACGTTACCTTGATCCAGTTGTTCTGAGATGTGGCATCCCTTGAGGATGCTACCAAGCTGTTATGCCACTACGCCAGACAGTCAGGTGACTTTGATTACCTACCGAATCCCTTGACGACCGTGCAGTACACTGTTTGATTTGCATTTGGAATTATTCAGAAGTTCTCACCATAATAAATTATACCAGTCGTTATTTACAACATTTACTATGAAGTATATCGAATTATTATTATAAATTAACTATAGGTTTATGTCTATGATGTCACCAGCGTGTATAACCAATAACATTTGAACTTATTTAACAATGTTATTAATCATTTTCCTCTTAGAACCTCCAGTATCTTCTAAATACATTACTAATCTGAGCCTCACGTGATCCGGATCTGGTTTATCTGAGACGTGGCATCCCTGGAGGATGCTACCAAGCTGTTCCGCCAGTTAGACAGCTAGGACGTTGATTAACAAATCCCTTAACAAGTACTGTACAGAGTACTGCTGGATATATGATATTGTATAAATAGTAATAAATTGCCTGCAGTATCTGCTTGGTTTTTGCCAATAGGTTCGCTCCGTAAGATGTCAGCGGGTGTAGGTACTATATACCTTCTGGCTTCCGTCTTCGTGGATTAAAGGCGTGATGTGGTTATTCCGAGGACAATGATGCCTAATGTAAGAAGGCAGCTCTGACTCTTAAAGAAGATTTGGCTAAGAATATGCAATTTATGAACATTTTAGGTAAATGGCTACGCGTTAACGTGTTACTAATGACTGCAAGATGTCATATTTAAAGTCGGCGAGATCATAATAAGTACCTACCTAGCAATTAAGTACCTACTTTGATTCAATGTGTTTTTTTCTTTTGAAATCATTATTTATGATTTTATCTTTATAACCACATCAAAAGGCTTCATACAAAGTCATCATAAACTTTATCTACACCGCATGGATGTAGATAAAGTTTTTTTTTTTTTAGTTATATCTTCTATAAAAAGTTTCTGAAACAGCTTATTGCCAACATTAAAACAATCAGTTTCATAGTAACAAGAAACGAGTGTTATAATGTTGTACTAAATTTAAATATGCAATTCCTTTGCTTTTTCGACCCCTTCCTCCTTACTCATCAAACAGCCACAATCTCACTAATCAAATTCATGGTATCTTTATGAATTTCAAAAAAAGAACATTGTCATGCACGCGCGTTTCACTAGCACAGCGCCGACATTAAATTAAAAAAAAACTTATATGTTATTCGAATTCACGTCGTAATCCGCCATTTTCTCATTTTCTCCGATATTAGTATTGCAAAAATGTAATACATAGTTTGTTTGTATTAGATACTCAGCAATTAAACAGTCCATGAATTTACATAGAGTTCTTACAACACTGTACAACCTTCAGAACCTTTTATAGAGTATTCATACCATGGGTAGATAGTCTTGTATGCAACTGTACATAATTAGGTATTAAAACACTCATATACTATTAGCCGAGTGTGATAATAATATCACATGAGTGTAACCCACATTCATGTTTTAATACCCCTTATTATACAACAGTTGCATAAATAACTATTAAACCATATCTACACGAAGGTTAAGGTTGTGGCGGCATCTACATCGCCACATGCGAACTACGCATCACACTGACGTCACGCGAAATCCTTCACTATATACCAAAGACTATTATAACGTGGTTATATTCGTAGTTTTTCGTAGTAAAGTGGTTATATTCTCTATGCTATATACTAAGACCCGAGATCAATCGTCGGGCCGGGCAGTAGCCCACCAGTCAGGTCACTTGTCTGTTTGGACATTGTTGTGTCGCCATTTTCTATGGAGGACGAGGGAACTTTACACCCTGATCCTGTAAGGTAAACTATTTATCTTATAAGCAAAGAGAAGTCAAACCCGTAAGAATATCGCGTTAAACAGTTAAGGGTTTCCTATGAGCTTCCTGTTTCTGAAGTACATAGTGGTCTAGGTACTTGGATAGTGGCCTAACACGCTATGTTAGCATTAGATACGAAGTAACCCTTGCTTGGTCGTAAGATATGGTGGAACCCGCCTTTGTACCCAAGGTTTTATAGCGAAGTTTACTTTTTTTTGTACACAAAAGAACTTATTGTATTGCGACTTTGTTTCTTTTCTATAGCAAAATGTAGCTACAGAAAGGCTTTTCAGAACGTCTTTTAAAGGTTAATTATTGTTTCAGAATGCGGGTATTATTATTATCTAAATAGCGTCTCAAAAGTGACCTTTCTTAACCATGACAAATACGTTTTAAAAATCATCCATTAACGGTTTTCTGTTGTTTATCTGTTCATTAATTAAACCAATTGCCGAGAATCTCTTTTTCTTCCCTCTAGCTTAGTAGGTCCATTTTGATTTGTTTTGACTGTACAGCGGAAGTGTGACTGTAATTTACGTAGTTTTCATTATTTTTGGGATAAAAAATGACCGCCTATTGTGTCCCCTCTGTAAAATTTCTTTATTTATGTCTGTAATTTATATGGTGTACATAATAATAATATTATTATTATATTATCAGTGGCCCGTGGCTAAATGAGGGGCCCGTGGCTAAATAATAACAGCCGCACAGGTCGATCGATCAGGTTAAGCTACGCTTGCTGCGGTTGGTCTGTGCATGGGTGACCATCTTTACATACCGAAACCCATCGGTGCCTCGGAAAGCACGTTAAGCCGTTGGTCCCGGCTGTCATTCGTAGATCTTTGACAGTCGTTACGGGTAGTCAGGAGCCCGAAAATCTGACAACCAGTCTTACCTAGGGGTACCGTATTACCCAGTAACTGGGTTGTGGAGGTCAGATAGGCAGTCGCTCCATGTAAAATACTGGTATTCAGCTGCATCCGGTTAGACTGGGAGCCGACCTCAACATAGTTGGGAAAAGGCTCGGCAGATGATGATTATATTATATAAAAAATGGCAGAAATCAATTCAGTAAACGATTCTGAACAAACTACTTTCATAATGTTAATTCATTCAATTACACATTATATAGACTGCCTCATTGCTCGCAAGCATGAGGATCTGGGTTCAATTCCCAGGTCTGGCAAGGTATTATTGGATTTATCCACCAGGATTTCTACAGTGGCAGCCCGTTGTCTGGATTTGTGCGGTCAATACGCTCACCCCAATTACATGGGACTGAAACATAACTTACAAAATGTGAGTTCTCCTCTGCCTATCACCATTTGGAAAAAAACACCGTGATGTTATTTTATGCTTAAGTATGCCCTTTAAAATTGGGCAGTAACAAAGACCGTACTTGTCGCAAGCCCGCACAAATTAGCTTCCATTTCAAAGCAAGTGCCATTCTGCAGAAGTGTAGAGCATCATAAATGTAAAATTATATGCCGTTGTTAAAATATGCGCCTCTTGAGATACTCGTATACTGCGACGTTGTCGTGAACTGTAGGACCACGTTCTGGGTTGGACTGAGATTCTGTCAGGAGATTATTAAGTTAGGGCTTGCAAATTATGTGTTCGATGTTCATTATATCCTAGTACAATCAAGCTACTGCAATGTGACTAGTTTCTTTAATAGATTTTCAACTTTATCGCTAAAATATAAGGTTCAAGATTGATTGAGAAAATTTGACAGTTTCGGGTAGCTTGATGTTCTAACGTCTGTACCTATTTAAGTGTGTCATTTTCTTCGTTGACAACTTAGTATAATTCTCAGCATAAGCATAATCAGCCTATGATGTTCCCACTGCTGGGACACAGGCCTCTTCTCGGAAGGAGTGGGCTGTAATCCACCATGCGGGCCCAGAACAACTCTCTCTCTTCTCATTTTGATTTTTAAAAGTGAACATAGTCAATTTTCGTTTATAAAGGTCATCTGCTGACATCTCTGAAATGACAGCAAAAATGAACAAAGTAAATTATTGCAATGAGTTTTCCCGTCAAATCTATTAAATAACTGTTTGTTACCGAAATAATTGACCCAAATTTTATTTTATCTACCCACACAATCTTTCAAAATTGTACCAATTCCCTGCATTCTGTTTATTTGACATAATCATGACTATCTGTTCGCACTTCCGCTGTCGTTATTCATCATTAACTGACGGGACTATGAATAGTCACCAATAAGATAACCGGCTGTACTATGAATACTGTTTACGTACGCGCGGCTACACATCAAGCTACACAAAACCAATATAAGCTGACTGCGAAAAACCCATGCAATTTGAGATCAGCTAAAACTGGAAATCTATAGCTCCCAACTGCGGATAAACTGTTTACCTAGTTATTTTTAATAGTGACATAGTGTTCTATTATTTTCCTATTTATTTACGCTTGTAGGTTTACAATGACATAAAGCTTGTTGTTATTGTTCCTGGAGTGAGTGAATTCAAGGAATAAAACATGTATAAAATGCAAAATGAAATAAGAATACCGTGTATGTACAGTTTTATTAAATAATCCTTCAAACACGTTTCGTAAAAAAAAAAACCTTTGACTGCCTCGATGGTCTCGGCCCTGGGCCTGGGTTCGACTCCTAGGTCAGGCAAAGAGTTATTGGGTTTTCTATCTTGAATTTGTCATTAATAGCCCAGAGGCTGAATTTGTGCTGGATTTTAACATAACTGGCGAAACGTGAACGTGCTGTACAGACGCCAGCCCATCTATTTACCCGAAACTGTCAAATCTTCCCAATCAACTTTGAACCTTATGCTTTAGCGATAAAGATGAAAATCTATTAAAGAATTTTGACAGATTGTAGTAGCCTGATGTGCTGGCGTCTGTACCTAAACATCTGCCCAACCCTTCAAATGGGAAACAAGTCGTGATTTTATGTGAATCAAACAAAAAGTTGTTAGAACCCTCGAGCTTTTCGTTATAGCAGCAATAAAACACCTACTTAGTACTTACCATAACTAATGGAAAACGAATTCCCGTATCCCTATTCACATCGTACTCATTCCGGAAACTAAAGAAATATTACGTATAAATAAAAAAAATTATTGACATCCGCTTATTAACGGTGATATGGACATTCTAATCCCGGTAGCTATCCATCGCTGCACACATATGGATACTAATAGACGTGTTGTGTAGACAGTGCGCAATGTTTGCTGTACGCAACATTGGTCGTCGAGCCGTCTGCAAATATGACTGGCCACATACAACATAGAGTACTGTACATTATATAGGAAAATAGAAAGCTAATTCTGGTTATAAAAGAGTAGGTTTCGATGTGGAAGAAGTAAAAGGAGAAAGTTTGGATTATACCATAGTGTTGTAGTTCCTATTTATCATTTCCCAGGAAAGCCATCATCTGCCTAGCATTTTCCCAACTATGTTGGGGTCTGCTTCCAGTCTAACCGGATGCAGCTGAATACCAGTATTTTACATTGAGCGTCTGCCTATCTGACCTCCACAACCCAGTTACTGGGTAATACCTACTATACCCCTTGGTAAGACTGGTTTTTAGACGTTTTTTAAAAATATATATATATATCATTTTGTTGGTAGTTTTACAAACATAAAAGTCACCCCTTCTTCTCATGGGGGTAGGCAGAAACTACAGAACGGCACCTGCTAAAATTCTTACAAACTCCTTCTGCTTCGTTTACGTTCATCCATATGTAACTAATTATTTACCAAGAAAAAATACTTATGCATCATAATAGTTATTGCCATCCTGTAAATAAATATGACGCCGGATCTCTTCATAATGACGAGATAAACCAGACTGTTTAATGGTGGGTCTATCCACGTCAACAAGTTAATGTGTAAATCTCCTGGAAATCTTTTACATTTATTTATACATACATAAAAATAAATCAAATTGAAGTGCCTGTTTGTAATGTCAAAACAACAGCTTTTTACTAAATGCAAACGAAAGTACATACGGTACCTACTTCTAACTTTTTTTTTGTCTGTTTGTCTGTTTGTTCCGGCTAATCTCCGAAACACTTGGACCAATTTTGAAGGGGCCTTCACGGGCAGATAGCTAATGTTATGTGGAGCAACATAGGATTTTATTAAGAATGAGTTAAATGACACTTTATTGTTTTTCGACATCATGCGAAAGAAGACACGGGCACAGCTAGTATAAAATAAATCGTTAAAACACTCATCATTTAAATACGTCATCGTGATATCTTCAATACGTTCCTTCCTATTGAGAGATTTCATAACTTAACAGTAAATATTAATTAGTTTCAATGTATTAGTACGAAAATCCATAGTAACTACTTCTGTTTATTTATTCATAATTATTTATGATACTATTTACATTGGGTACTAAATTAAAAGACCAACTAACTAACTATATGTAATAAATAAATAAAAAAACAAAAGGATATTTAGGCGTCGCGTCGAAGTACTCGTCCGTATCGCTGTCATCCGGAAACGTGCCCAGAAGACTGGCAGCATTGCCACGTTGAATGGCAATGCTAATTCTTTGGCCAAAGAACGACCCAGCCCTCTGGTCACGTGCAGTGTCGATCAGCCAGCGAGATTTTTTTTTAAAAAAGGAGACGTGCACTCGGGCCCCAAACGGCTCAAAGCTGTAGTTACGCATAAGGTCACTTTATTTGTGCTATTTATTGTATTTGTTTCTTCGTACAGTAAAATAATAATAGTTTCTAGGATCACAACTAATATTACCTACTTAATTAACTTAGATAATAACATCAAACAATATGCCTTAAAACTCACTTCAGGTTTCAAAACAGTAACTTAATAATTTTCTTTCGTCCATCAACCAAAAATAATAAGAAGAAAGATTAATAATTCAACAACAAAATCATTAAGTATTACATTGTACGTAAACATCTGGCGAAATGTGAATGTACAGACGAAAGCTACTACAATCTGTCAAATAACTTTAATAGGTTTTCAACTTTATCGCTACAGCATTAGGCTCAAAGTTGTTTGGGAAAATTTGACAGTTTCGGGTAGCTTAATGTGCTGGCGTCTGTACTATAGGTGCACCTCTACCTAACCCTTTGTGGATTACAGGCGTGATGATAAGTTATGTGTAAATAATATCATAACTCGAATTATAACAGTGCACTAAAAATAGAACCGAAACTGTTACACGCAATTATGTTGCATTTCTGGCAGCCGACATCAAACAACTAAGGTTATATTTAGCGGACGCGTTAAGGCCGTTTTGCCAGATTAATCTGGCAATCCGTACTGCCCGACAGACTTTAACTTGGTAAGCCACAGACCGGGGCCGCCGGGCCACAAACCTAGAGGAATTAACTTGCTTACGTCACAAGTTATGGCGACTTTTTGCCAAGCTTAATTAGATATGTTTTGTGTTACGGAGCCTCGTTGTATTGTGTTGTATTGTTGTTGTATTATAGACAGCATCATTCGTTATTAGCAAAGGCTTAATTGGGACTTTTGAAATGAAGATATTTATGTATCAATGAAGTAGAAATTCAGTTGATGATATAGTATAGGTAGGACAGTCTTTGAAACTCGGTCAACCGTCGGGCCGCAAACCTAGATGAATTAACTTACTTACGTCACAAATTATGGCGACTTTTTGCCAAGTTATTACTTGCTGATGAGTCGTGGCTTGATTAGATATGTTTTGTGTTACTGAGCCTCGTTGTATTGTTGTTGTATTATAGACAGCATCATTCGTTATTAGCAAAGGCTTATTGGGAGTTTTGAAATAAAGATATATGTATCAATCAAGTTAAAATTCAGTTGTTCATATAATGTAGGTAGGACAGTATTTAGAACTTGGTATTCCGTCGGGCCGCAAACCTACTTACGTCACATGTTACGGTGACTTCTTGCCAATTTCATGCAATTTACTAGTTGCTGATGAGTTGTGACTTGACTAGATACGTAAAACTCGTTTTTTGTCATGCTGGTGTTAAGATAATCATGAGTTTCACATAGGTAGCCTTTCTAGTTAGAACACTTTGTAACTACAAAGGCTTAGTTAGAACTTTTCAAATATAGAACTTGAAAAGGCGGCTGGGACAGACTGGATGCAGAAGGCGGGTGACAGGGTGTTGTGGCGCTCCCTGGGAGAGGCTTATGTCCATTGTCCAGCAGTGTACTGCGATAGGCTGAGTTGATTGATTGATTTAAATACATACACGGACACATGTAAATATCAATCAAATTGAAATTCACTTGATTGTTATTGTTTCGGGGATCGGCTCTTAAAAGAGCCGTTTGGGACCTTGAGAAAGACCTGTACGAGCCATCGTGGAAGAGTCGAAGTTTTCGGCTAACAGTCCGAATACAGTCGTACCAGCGGCAGGAAGAAAAAGAAGACATAATATAGGTTTATGCGTACATTATAGAGGATCGTTCAAGTACAAACTGTAATTCACAATCGTAAATTATTAGGTCATCCCACTTCCAGTGTCATATTTTTTTATTATTATTATTTTACAAAAACTGACTACTATACTATATAACCTTGTGACACTAATCAATAATCTCCACCACTATTAATCACTCGCTCCCAGACTGCTGGCAAATCTTGAACACCATTTAAAGTACCTCTTTCATTTAATTAATCAATAATGCTCTTTAGTTTAATATCTAACTCCTTTTTGCTATTGTATCGACTACCCGACAATTTCCTCTTCACATGGCCAAAACAATTGAAATCACAAGGATTCATATCCGGGGAATATGGCGGCTGAATAATTTCAATCCATCCTTTATCTTCAATTAAATTCTGAACTATTTTTGATTTGTGCGGTCTGGCGTTATCATGTAAAATTATAGGACTCGTTATATGATGTTCGTCTGCCCAAATAGGAATATTTTCTTCTAAAAATGACTTATATCGCTCTCCAGTCATAGTTGTATTTTCATCATAAGTTCTCCAAAAAGCAATGCCTCTGACATCCATAGCTACTATTAGTAGTATTTTTCGTTCATGTAGCTCTACACGTGGTAAATGTTCAGCTGAAGTGCCCGGTTCCACCCAACATCGTGACTGATGTCTTTGACGAGGAGTATAAAATTCGAACCAAGTTTCATCAAGGCATATGAATCTATTAAGTATATTTTTCTTACGGCGATACCACGATAAATGGCTACGCGCAGTTTCATAACGAAACTCCTTCTGATCCGTGTTCAGAGTGTGGGGCACCCACACTGCACTTTTATTGACCAGACATAAATCCTCCGTGAGTACTCTATGTATAGTGGAAGGAGGAATGTTAAGTTGAGTGGAGAGATCACTGACACTGACCCTACGTGACTGACGAAGTGCTTCCTTGATTTTGTCCCTTGCTTCTAATCTAGTCGATGATAATGATCGAGGTGCTCGCGGCTCATCTTCAGCTGTGGTTCTTCCTTGTTTGTACATTTCAAGCCATCGCTGTACGGTTCTTTTATTTAAGGCGTTACGACCAACACACTTTACCAGTAAGTCGTGCGCAACTCCTCCAGAGTAGTTGAGTAAAGCACAAAACTTTAGAAATATACGTTGCTCCACTACATTAATAGATTTTTTTAAATCTTCCATTTTAAATCAATGCACGTCTTGACAATACAACACACCAAATTAAACTAACATGATTGTACAAGACAACACGTGTATTAACTATTGCATACCATTGCGCAATACATAAATATTGGAAATAAAAAATATGACACTGGAAGTGGGATGACCTAATAATTATCCATCTCTAAATCTTCTCTTATCCTATAATCCACAGAAAGCTCAAAATATTTCAGTTTCTATAAACTGACTTAAAGCTTTTTTCTTATGTAGGCAGAGAGACCGTTAATGCTCACAAAATAATATTCTCTACATTCCACTTTTTAATGGAAAACGCAGAAAATTTAATATCGTTGAAACTTTTTTTGGCAAACAACACTTCGTTGATTTTGTTAGAATGTAGGTACGGTACAGTAACAAACATCTATCTACGGCCACAAAAGAAGAATGCTTCAAATGTATTCCAGTAATGCATTCGAACCATTTTCTTAAACAGCAATTTCATCATGATCTTCATACTTAAATCGATGTGTTCTTTATTTGTATTTGACATATCTCGGGACCCTGGTGTCCCGGACCATTGGCATCGATTTCCACAGGTCCGGGACGACGGGCCGAAGCCAACTCGCCGAGGCCCGTTAGACAATATGTCTCATTTCTTTAGGCAATTTATATTTGATGTAAGTAATTGAATTTCTTAAACACAAAACTTACTATGTATGTACCTGTAGGTATATCCAAAGGAGTCAAAGTTGTATCCGTTACCCAAAAATATCAGCTTCAAGAAATTCTATTATGAAATCTAAAATACGTTAAGTATCTCTCTACAAAATCTTTTCTGTAGGAAATAAATAGCTTCTGTAGCAAAGGTATTGTGTCGTACTGTTTACCGAACCTGTCTTTTCAATACGTCTTTTCCTCAGGTTCCGTTAAAGACATATTCTACTTATTCAAATGTAAATAAGCCCATTCATTGACAAAATAAATAATTTATTACATCAAAAGCGTTTCACTGCAAATAATTAATGATCAAACGTAACGTACATATATAATTTGAGATGTGCTTCATTTACCGCCATCGCATCATCATTAGCCATTCTACTAGTGATGTGCAATGTTGATAGAGCTGTACCCGATTAGTCAACAGTTACGGTTATATATCGATCATAAACTGTGCAACGTACACACAGCTCCATTAAATGGTTACACCCCCCCCCCCCCCACCCCACCCCCCAAAGACAGATGTATTCAAATCCGTGATAGGCCTAAGTTGGTTTTTATATTTTGCAAAAACATTTTATGATAATTAATTTACTATTTTAGTGAAAGCCAGTATTATTTTTTAAAAGCCTGTTTTTTTTTTTAACTATGAAACTTTTACTATTGCGTATAACAACAGCAATGATAGGGTTAACATTTGCGAAGAGCTATTCAACGTCATAGACCGGAGGTTTTTTCGCTGGCTAGTACGTCAAACTGCCATGAATATGACGACGTTCGGTGATGCGATGGTTCGAATCCAAGTCGAAACATTGTACTCTTTTTGAAGTGTTCTTTAGATTATTCGTAAACAATTTAATGTTGCAGCAGTGTAACATTTTAAAACTTGATAGGTTAGCACATGCTGGCGCTCTGTGTGTACATAAACAAGGGTCATAACATTTCATAATGTACATTTGTAACTGCCGCGGGCTGATATTACCCCAGTTCTAGCCAGATAGTCGAATTCTGCAACCGAATTACTACTCGACTAAATTATTCGATACAAATCGATGGTACATACTGGATATAAACACTAGAGTGTAATCTGATTAGCACGATGTGCTCACATGAAGTACGTTATAATTAGCAATATTGCCAGTTTGGTCGGTTCACCGCACACGCGTATCTGTGTACGCCTGTCTGAGTCTAATTTGACACGGAAATGTTCTGAATTATCCGTTACCTGCTTATGAATTACACCTCATTTGACAATTTCAACTGAACTGTATAATAGGGGCTGTCGAACTGAGGTACTTTACGAAAATATTACTGAAGTTAAACGTGCTTAAATTGATTTAATCTGCTATAAACTAGAATAATTTCTGCATGAGGTCTTGTGCTTCGGTTTATTGGCAAGGTCGACGATGCCATTCATCATAGCTGACCTTAAAACTGCAGTAGATATCAATTTACAATCCATTTAAGAATCCAATCGCTTTCCAAGTATTGATGTAAGCTAAAATTATTAGCTAACAACCTTACTTAAATTCAATGGACCGATTTCCGTTTAGTCTGAAAAGTTACACATAAACTCACGCTTTCTTCTCATGGAGATAGTAGTCATAGTCATTTTATTCATAAACAAGTAACTTGTATCTGAATTTAGCACACAAAATTATACAATTATAGTATACAGTCATACATCATCTGCCTAGCCTGTTCCCGACTATGTTGAGGTCGGCTTCCAGTCTAACCGGATGCAGCTGAATACCAGTATTTTACATGAAGCGACTGCCTATCTGACTTCCACAACCCAGTTACTGGGTAATACGATACCCCTAGGTATGACTGGTTGTCAGACTTTCGGGCTATTAGCTACTACCGGTACGACTGTCAAAGATCTACGAATGACAGCCGGTACCAACGGCTTAACGTGCTTTCCGAGGCACGGAGGGGTCTCGATATGTAAAGATGGTCACCCATCCACAGACCAACCGCGGCAAGCGTAGCTTAACCTGATCTATCTTGAAATAATAATAATAATATGTACAAGTATATAAACAGGAGGGCAAATAATCAAAGGGTATCAAAAAATTCGTCCGCATCGCTGTCAATAGAAAACGTGCCCAAAAGGCTGGCAGCATTGCCACGTTGTATGGCAATGCTGATTCTTTGGCCATAAAATAGGCCAGCTCTCTAGTCACGTGAAGAGTCGAAAGAAAAAAACAAAACTTTTTCACCATATTGAACAACATTGAAATACGAAATAATATAATATTCCAATAAGCACTTGATGAAACCACTACTTTGTCAGATTTAAACATCACCTTTAAAAACTGTGCCGTTAAGTGAAGCACAATATGACTGTCGTACAAGAATATACAGGCAGGTTATTTTAGTCCCCAACATGTCGATTCTGTAAAAATCTCACCGAGAAAACTTGCGTGGAGTGAGCTGTCAGTGTCATCCCACTGATGCTAGGGATTGTCCAACCAAAGATTGAGAATTCAAAAGTCATGGGGCCGACCCCATGACTTTTGAATTCTCAATCTTTGGTCATTCAGTCAGAAAGATGAAGCTAGTTACCCATTCCAAAGCGTAGTAGGTACCTATGGAGAAGAACGGGCAAGAAACTCCACGGACACTCTTTTAAATCATAAAATTATTACAAAATATTGGTTACATCATTCAATTTGAAATTATACATGTGAGACCGATGTAGAAAGACGTGTACGTTAAAAGCGTCCGTACTAAAAAGGATAAAAACAAAAAACAACTCAGAAATAAAAATAAAATAAGCTGTGGCTTACGTAGCTGCTTAGTACTTACATACAATGTATGTTGCATCATCCCTCCTTACGTATTTGACCTACCTTAGCAGTAATGTAAGGAGTTAGTGCCGCAAAATAAGCCATCACGTATTATGGTCGTCAGTTATAGTCCATTCCGTTAACGATCTCTTAAAATGGCTTCGTGTACAGCCGAAGATGTGTTAAAAATTCCCCCTGCCATGACATAATGTGTGTAATCAGGGTTTTAATGTTCTGATTACATTCCCGTATTACCGTGTCGTGCCCGTGTGTAACAGGAAATTGGAGAAAAACATCCTTTTTAAAGTGAAAATTTGCTAAAGCGCACTTTGCGCTGTTTCTGAAACAGAACCGTCATGCTCGGGTCGTTGACGCTTAATTGGTTATGCTCGGCTTCAATCGATCGGTCAAGCTGAAACGCGTAAACTCGACGCTGAATCACGTATACCCGGCTCCAGTCGCACTGTCATTGGCCACGTTTACTGTCTAAAAATGAGTGCATCCTTTTAAGAATTACGTTTTATTATTTACTAGCGACTGGGTAATACGATACCCCTTGGTAAGACTGGTTGTCAGACTTTCGGGCTACTGACGATCCGTAGCGACTGGCAAAGATCCACGAATGACAGCCGGGACCAACGGCTTAACGTGCTTTCCGAGGCACGGAGGGGTCTTGGTATGCGAAGATGGTCACTCATCCACGGAACAACCGCGGAAAGCGTAGCTTAACCTGATCGATCGACCCGTGCGGCGGGTATTACTTTAGGAATTTTTTTTATTTATAATTTACGACCCGCCCCGGCTTCGCACGGTTGCAATAGAGAAACACTGATAATTTTAGCCATTATTTCTGCTCGTAGGGTTCAGCCAGCGTTTGCAATGTAAGCGCAAAGAAATGTGTTTATTTACGACATCACATTAGAAACCTCTAAAATTATCAGTGTTTCTCTACTATATTATGCATGTATTATACATATAAACCTTCCTCTTGAATCACTGTATCTATTTAAAAAACCGCATCAAAATCCGTTGCGTAGTTTTAAAGATCTAAGCATACATAGGGACAGACAGCAGGAAGTGACTTTGATTTATACTATGTAGTGATATTTATATATATTTAAGAAATAGAAAATCATATAATATAATATATAATTTCTATCGTGTGGTAATTAGCACACAACATCTTATTAAAAAAAAACACTCTTCATATGTTTTTTTTTTTTTTTTTGTAGTATTTTATTTTATTTTTAACTACTGATCTCAAACGAGTTATGCGATTCACATAAACTGGTATGTTTACGTATACTCCAACCTATAGGTTTTATGAGCTTCCACGGAAAAGATCCCAAAGGATACGCGTCTCTTAACCCTGCTAACTAATTCAACGATGTACTACACCCACGATCACTTACCAAAGGGTTGCGTCAAATTTGAAACTTTCTATCCTCACAACCACAGGGATACCTTTTAACAGGGATTAAGGTTCTACAGGTACACGAGTAGGTACAGTGAGACGTCTCAGAATGATCTGAAAAAAGACAAAAAAATTGTCAGAATGATCATACCAGTCATAACTAAACTCTGATTTTTTATTTGCTAGACCATAATGACAGCTAATTATATGTGAGTGGTTGACGAAAAAGGGACCTCAAGGGAAAATAAATTGATTTCGAGTAAATCGCGTTTGAAGTTTCGTGTAGAAACAAGTTTCGTGTGTTTTTACAATTATATTTCGTGTGTTTATACAATTATATTTCGTGTGTTTATACAATTATATTTCGTGTGTTTATACAATTATATTTCGTGTGTTTATACAATTTTTCCAAAACCGCCTCAGCTCACAAAAAAATTCATTAAAAAAAAACTACGGCACCAAAAAATATTCTGGTGAGACCAAAACAAAGCTAAAAGACCACAGATTCAAAAATTCAAAAAATAAATAAATAACAGTTTCCAATCCCTCCAGGTCCCTTTTTGGTCAACCACTCACATATACTAAATAATGTCATGTTGACCACAAAAAAGACGATCGCAGCTGTCATTTTAGTATAGCAAATTAAAATTTAGGTCATGACACGAGCTTTTTTAGAATGATGAATTATTCTGTAATTTTCTTGGTTGTACAGATCATTATGAGCGGTGTGTTCATCCCGATATTTTTGACGCTGGCTATACATCAGGTAGGTATACCTACAGATAAATACAAGTACTGATTAGGGTCGTAGTCTCACGTGATGCGATCGTTAATCTTACCTTTGTTTGAGCTTTTATCGGCGCAGTTTAGTGAGAGCTCTTTGCCACCTTTATTAACAACACGTGCGTACAATTTGACGCTTTGTATGGTTCTATACTTGCTGGTACGTACTCTGTACGGAAACTGCTGGTTTATTCTGTAAAAATCTCACCTTGAAAACTTTGGTGAAGTGAGCTTTCATTCCACCTGATGCTAGGGATTGACACTAATGACAGCTCACTTCACCAAAGTTTTCACGGTGAGATTTTTTGAGAATAGACTGTTATGTGAATTATAATTTATTTAGAATAATTTGGTTATTTTACTAGTGTGAATTTAAATATCTCATAGGGACCCCGCTTCAGTAACATCTCGTTTAAATGCAGTGTAAAGTTCTTGCCCCAGAAATTAAAAACACTAAAAAATATACAAACAATAAATAAAACATAATTATTTAAATATGCAAAACTGCCACTAAAACCTGGCCTCAGACCGAATATTGTCTACATTTCATAAATATCTGAGTCGTTCAGATTTTTTTTCTCGGCGTCGCGTCGATGTAACTTTTATTATTTAGTTCAGTGTCTCCACTTCATTTTAGTGGATAACTTCATACACCATTAAAATTTATTCATTTAACGAAAAATCTTAAGGTTTAAAAAGTGAGTTGGCTTTTAGATTGCACTCTCTCTACATTGTAATCACATTGAATCTGAATTGAAATCTGAACCATTAGTTCCTCATGCAATTGCGCTATTTGAATATACAACAATAGGTAAGTGCATCGAATTAAGGTTAATTAAAGCAATGACTATTATTGTTCGCAATGAATACGACGGACACAACAAACTCAACTCTATCGCGCACCTAATAGAGATTATACCGGACGAACGAATGTGGGTGCAATCACGTAAATTGATAGCGATACTCTAGATAAATGTACGCATATTAGCTGTATTATGTTGCGATTTTTATGAGCACTTCATTCGTCCGTCCCGACATTTTATCACGAGAAAAATAAGCGCCACGTTTTTAAAGTTATAACGTGTCGATAAAACTATAATAAAATAAAAATTGACGTTCGACATCGGAATGTTATTTATAATTTCATATAAAATGTTATTATGGAACTCCTACGCCGTAATATCCTATAAACACTGATATTTTAACAGCCTTTTCTATCGGCCGGCCGTACATCTTCCGCGCGCTTTACGACCAGCGCTCCGAGTTCCTGACCCGCGACTTTCCGCTACATATTAGATACCAAAAGAAAATATTTTTAATTTCGGTACACGGTATTCCTTGTATTCTATTTAAATTGGATATTTCGCAGCTAAGCTCACTTATTAAAGTAAGCTTACCTGGAAAATATCCATTTTAATTATTGACAATAGAGAGAATATCGCCGGCGTCGAGATACGAAGACGTACGAAGGTCTTCGATATCGGAAAGCGTATTATGGAACTTAAATAGAGTTGGGCAGGACACCTGAAAAGGCGTAGTGATGACAAAAGGAATAAGGCTATGACAGAGTGGCGTCCAAGGACTGGAAGACGAGATGTCGGTCGTCCGGCGGCGAGATGGGCAGACGACATTATTACCATCGCGGGCAAAACCTGTATGAGGTCGGCACAGTGAAAAGCGACGCCTATGCCCAGCTGTGGGTGAAATCGGGCTACGGCTCTCATCATCAGATGAGAGAATAAATACAAACAAAGAATAGAGAGAAGAAACCACTAATGACGGAACCAACATAAAACATTTACCATCACCTGCCTAGCCTTTTCCCAACTACGTTGGGGTCGGCTTCCAGTCTGACCGGATGCAGCTGAATACCAATATTTTACATGAAGCAACTGACTATCTGACCTCCACAACCCAGTTACTGGGTAATACGATACCCCTTGGTAAGACTGGTCGTCAGACTTTCGGGCTCCTGACTACCCGTAACGACTGTCAACGATCCACGAATCACAGCCGGGACCAACGGCTTAACGTGCTTTCCGAGGCACGGAGGAGTCCCGATATGTAAAGATGGTCACTCATCCACAGACCAACCGCGGCAAGCGTAGCTTAACCTGATCGATAGACCTGTGCGGCTGTTATTCCTTAGCCACGGGCCCCTCACTTAAAACACTAACCGAGAAAGATATTTTGATTAGGGCGAAACGTGGTTCTTCAAACGTCACCCTATAATAAAATTATCCTCCACCCCTATTCCAAATTCCCTTTTCCAATTACCTTAACATTAATTATTTACTGAACAATTTCAGTTTAACCATTATAATTAGCAATGTTTATTAAGATGACATTAGCGAGGCACAAAGGAGAGATAAAGTTAGTGTCAACCAGTGTTACCAACAGGTATCGTAATGTCCAATAACTGGGTTGTGAAGGTCAGGTAACAGGTAGGCAGTAGCTCCAAATAAAACACTGGTATTCAGCTGCAACCGGTTCGACTGTAAGCCAACCTCAACGTAGTTCGGAAAAGGCTAGGCAGATGAATATGAGCCAGTCTTCTTCTCTGATTTTAAGACAAGCCATATGAGAACAACTTAGGAAATTGTCAAAAATTTTGCTCTTCAGCAAAGAGGCGTGCTCAAATCAGCAGAACTTATTTATTTACACAAAATAGATTGTCTACAATAACGGAGTTCAATGTCATTGGTGAAGTTATGACAACTGACCTATTTAAATCTTCAAAGCATGCACAACTAAGTTGAAGGAAAGCGGATTACAGCAACACTGCTCTTAGTTTTCGCAGTAAATAACTACTCTATATAAATCTTCTAAGTCAACAGCTTTGCTGGTACAACGGTGAATACACAATAGACTTGTTTGGAGGTATACGAACAATACTCCTATATTGTTCAGAGTATCAACAGACAGTGTGTACACGGTAATGCATATTCGTAATTCCTCTAATGCTCGGGTGTCGTCCCTTATTACCTCGCCTCGTAACGTGCGACCTTCCTCTCATCATGCGCCAAGGCCCTTAAAACTCTAAGAGGTGTACCCTGAATGACTGTGTCTGTTGGTCCGTTCTCAAACAAAAGGAGTTGCGGTAATATTTTTGGATAGGAAAGTATTTTTTTTTTTTCGAGTTTCTTTATTTACGAATGAAGAAGTTTAGTAAGAAATGCTGATCAGAAAGATTACCCTTGGGTAGTCATTTTAACTTTCCTTGCAAATAACAGTTTTTATAAATGTTTTTTAAACAAAATCCTGCACCCTGATTGCTCTCAATCTGAATAATTATGAAGAATATTGCTAATGCATCGATTCATATTTCCGAAAAAATTGTCTACTCTTCAACGTAAATAACGCAATGAATATTGTTGAACTGTCAAAATGGAAGCCATTGATACTGTTAGGGTCACGCAATTACCCCGCTGTAAGCATAACACTTTAACAACTCCTAAATCAGAGACTATTGTGTGAATAAGTCCGCCTCTGTACATTTATGTGCTTGAAGTATTAAATAAATAAATAAATAAGCAATATACCAAAACAAGTAATCATTCATTCAATCGTAAGATAAAATCACATGAACATAATATATTAGGTTGCACTGTACGAAATACTTGGAATTAGAGCAAGGTAAAGGTCGAAATATCTTTGAAAAGAATGTTGTTAAACTGCTTATTAGAACTTTGACACCATTATGATTTGCAAGTCATATTTGAAAACAAAACTTTGACGTGGCTGCCATGATTAATCGAGAAGCTTAATAGGAAGGAAACTAAAATGAATTCTAATTAACACAATTTTATTACGATGTTACAAACTAAACGTACATTGATGAGCACCCTAATTGCGTAACAGAGTTTCAACCGCAATCTAAATAATTATTATATACATTAATGATCTGCCCCTCGAGATATCGCACAACTGTGTCTTATTTGCAGATGATACGACTGTCATCATTGAATGTAAAAATCTAAATTCTTATGCATCTGAAGTAAATCAAACTCTTTATTTAATAGTTGAATGGTTGAAACGTAACAAATTAAAAATAAATATTGACAAGACAAAACTTATATTCTTCAAATCGCCAAACCGAAAAGAGTTTCAGTTTAACATAAGCCTTGACCATAATAAAGTTGAACAAATACAAAGTACGAAATTCCTCGGTATCACTTTAGACGCACATCTCACATGGAAGGATCATATTGACAGTATCTGTAAGAAAATTAATAAATTCGTTTTTGCGCTTCGAAAAGTTAAAGATGTAACAACGAGAGAAACGTCTCTAATGGTGTATCATGCTTATGTTTGTTCTCTCATTCGTTATGGCATTGTAGTCTGGGGTAACTCTTCAGAGGTAAACCGGGTTTTTATAGCGCAGAAAAAATGCATTCGCGCAATTTATGGTATGAAATGGTTTGATTCCTGTAAACCGATTTTCAAAGCAAAAAAGCTATTAACTGTACCTAGTCTTTATATCTATGAAGTCGCCAAATTTGTTAAGGCCCATCCATTCCTTTTCGAAGGTAACGATAATAAAATTAAGCGGTTGTTAACGCGATTACCCCTCAAAATGCCGGTCCCTAAATTAGAACGGTTTAGACGTAACTGTGCGTATATGGCACCACTCATCTACAACTCCCTACCCAAACACATTTCTGAATTACCATGTAATAAGTTCTGTCGTGTTTTACGGGACTGGTTGATAGAGGAAAGCTTTTATTCTGTAAAAGATTTTTTGAAGAAAAGTTCATGTTGCTACAATTTTTTTAAGGGTGCATAATTTTATTTCATGTTTAATTTTAATCTATTTGGTCTTGTAATATAATTAATAATGTGAACCTCAATTGGACGTAGTTGAACGAAAGGGATCCAATCCACAACATGGTCAAAAAATGAGTTAAGTGCACCAAACTGATGCTAAATATCAGTACTATCGGCCAGTAAACAAGATCCGAGCAAAAACAACTGTCTATCACTTTTTATCAACCTCAGAACCAACCCACATGAATGACATCTTAAAATAAAATCACCTTGGACAATCCAACCTTCCTGATTCATAGCCAATATTACCAACCAGTTAAGTACGAAAAGGAATCAAGGAGTCGGGATTCTTTTTGCGTAATCACAATTTGTTCATTACTTTCAATTAATTTTAAAATGCCAATAAAGAAATATCTTCCAAACTTCAAAAGTTAATATCTCTAAAGTGACTGAGTGGATTGGATCCTTTTTGTGTAACTACGTCCAATTATAAAATTATGTTAAATCAATATTCATTAATTCGTGTCTTTATTAATTAATTATATTCTTTAATATTTGCATACCTGTAACTTAGGTGAAATATGTCTCGGTCTATAACTGTTACTATAACAACTCATGTACCATATTTATAGCAAATAAATGATTTGATTGATTGATTGAATTTTGAAGGATATTGCTAATCTATTACCTCATAAGTTCGAAAATTTTGTCTGATCAACATTGTAAATAACGCAATGAATGTTGTTGAACTTTCAAAACGAAAGCTATTGCTACTGATAGTGTGTTACGCAATTACCCCGCAGCTTACAGGTAAAGAAATTAAAGAATTGAAGACTAACAATAAATTAACCTCACAGATAAATAATGTAAAATAATTTAAAACCCTTCTTCTTTATAATTTAATTGTGTCTTAAACCAAGGTAAACCTAGGATGAAGAATAAAGTTAACGAAGCTAAAGCTGTCATAAAGAACTTAAAGTTAAATCACTCAAGATTTTCCGCTCGTACATAATAAACGTAATTTTCCTTCTCTTTATGAATCGGTTTCACTTATACGCCCCGTTAAAAGTTTCAAGTCGGCTTTCCTGGCCTCGCAGATCTCTTGAAACCGGAGTTATAGTGGTGATTTTTCTAGCTTATTGTTGGAAATTGCCGCGATTTACCTCTTTATATGTATTTCTGCGAACTGCGGTCGACTGCCGGCTGTTGGATTTGGCGTAATTTCACTAAGCTGTTTGGAGAACTGCTCGGTTTTATTAAAGTTAAGAATAAAGAGTAAGGATCTTAATAAAATAAATCAAATAATATTAGTATTTTGGATGGTTTCGATTCAACACAAGTAATTAGCAGAGATATCAAAATTGTTTTTTAGCACGAACCCGCTTAAAAAGCCACAAAAATGTTAGTGTCATCAAAACTAAGGTCATTAGGATACTCATATTCAGCGGTGAAGGCTAAGAAACTGAAAACTAGGTCAAATCGAAAGAGTCTGAAAAATCTGAAATCAGAGTAAAATACAACATGTAACGTTAAATGCGCAAAACCTGAAAATAGTTTGATCAGAATAACGAGCAGAATTAATTGAACCACTTTTTAATATAGGTCACATTTTTCAAAAAATCTTCATTAAAAACGTTGCCGTGTCTATTTATTAATAGGTCAAGCAAGCCAATGTCAGCGCGGCGCAGCGGTCCGGTGATGACTCCTCCCTCGATAAAGCGTCGTCGCAGACGCAAGAAACGATCAGAATGGCCAGTAAAACTAAAACAGCACATAAAACCTTTACATTTCTTTTAAAGACTTATTTTCTCTCTGAAATAGGTCAATTGAATTAAGAATTAGTTGGGGTGTCTGAGGTTTTGCGTATTTAACGTTACACGTTGTATATCTACTACCCACAATAAAATAATACGGGTCACTCCAGTATCGCAAGTGCAGATCGTTCGCGGGGGGCAGCGCAGGTGCGGTCAGATTATAAGCCAGATGAGATCATTCCACGGTCAATTGCTGGCTCAATCGCCTCTCAATTAGGTAATTGTAGTTATGAGCACGCTACGCGTCCTGCCCGCCTCCGACTGACAACAATGTAACTGCTTACTCCTCGATTACTCACCTGGTACGAATTAACTGGTGTCATAGCTAAACAGCTGCGAGAGATGAAAAATGGGGCTGGAATATAATTTTGAGATCTTTAGAAAAGGATTGCATAGTGGACATAGGAAGGCTTGACGGGTAACAAATGTTTGGAAGAATAAACAAACGGAAATAAATTGGAATAAGGGTAGAAAGAAGTATGAGTTGAGGGGTCATTCAGAATTCTCATAATCTCAGTTTTTGAATGACGTTGACATTCTTTGCAAAACATAGGAGGCGTTTCTTATTTGTATTGGTCTCGCAGAATTCGGACAGAAAGATTATGATAGCTTTTAGAATTTTGAGTAGAATCCGATAACAGTTCCTAAGTTTTACGAATCTGTTTTCTACATAGATTTAATATATACTACTGGCGTATATATTACTAAATTTATGTACTAAATTTATGATTTTCTAAGCTTGCTGGTTGTGATCAAAATAAATTCGTTTGCACCATTCAATGTTGCTGTATTAAAAGATCCATGTTCATAGTTTAATATTATGGTGACACCATGTTTTCTTCCATGAGCAATGGAATATAAAAACATTGCTCCTATACAGCTACCTTCATAGACCAATGGGACTATGAATAATAAGCCAGTGTAACGTGAAAGTTGGCGTGTTCGGTGTCAAGTTTATTGGAGAACTTTGACGTACTTTATGGCAAATACTTTGGATTTCATGCGTCAGCGTACGGTCCTTGGTTTAAGGACTTAAATTAAATTCTCTGACCCAAAATACAAATAGAGTAAAAGGTAATTTTGTACGGTTTTTCGGAAATGTTCTTGCGTTTATACTTTTATACAAAGTTAACTAATTTAGCAAATACTTCTTACGTGACTTAAACATTTTGTAGATCAGTTTCACCAATAATCCCTTTTATATTTCAAATAATATGTGCCTTATATCAATTTTCATTCATTGTTGTATTTTCCTTACTTGCAGATTCTACTGGGATCTATGTATGTTACTACTGCTCGTGGCCAACCTAATCATTCTGCCAGTCGCCATCTCCTTCTTCAACGATGACCTCAGCACGCGCTGGATCGCCTTTAATTGTCTTTCCGACACCATATTTCTTATAGATATCGTTGTTAATTTTAGAACAGGTATGTATTCTTTAAATATTTGCCCAGAACGTCCAGACTGTATCTTGTGCAAAAGATTTGATTATGTTATTCTCTCATCTTTCCAGGAATAATGCAGCAAGATAATGCAGAACAAGTGATATTAGATCCCAAGTTAATAGCGAAGCACTATTTGAGGACATGGTTCTTCCTTGACCTCATCTCTAGTATACCACTAGATTATATATTTTTGATCTTCAATCAGGTAAACGTACGTTGCAATTTGGCCGTGTTGTTCTTATTACTATAGTTTTAAACTGTCTTTTATGTTGTTGATATTCTGTTTCAGCTTGGGTGTTCATTTGTTTTATAGACAATATGTTGTTATTGTTTCCGTTTTGTTTTTGTTTCTCATTGTGAACTTTTACCCAACCGCCACGAGAACCTGTGCGTCATCGTGTATTCAATTTAGTATTTGTGTTATCAGGGTCTAAGAGAACATGCAAAGGTTTGATTAAAGCACACCACTTTCATTCTCATCGAAGTCTGTTCTATTTAATTTATTATAATTTCGACACACTCAGAAAATCACCTGCACGTCATCATCAGTAACCCATATGATTTCTCGATGTTGTTCTATTCTCCGCTGTGTAAGCGACCTACGTATCCGATTATGTGATCGTATGGGATACTTAATCCTTTTCTAAAAACTTTTGAAGATTTTAATCAGCACTTTCCAACTTATTGCACGAGCTATTCTAAAATGCTTCCACTAAATTGCACTCTGTTGTTCCGAAGGTGTTTATTGTATATCTTTATAATTTGTTACTTAGGTATATACAGTTGTATTTCCTATTCTAAGCTCTACATTGGTCACATGCACGTCGTCTTCTTTCTACCTCCTAATATTTGGTTTCCTACCTTCAGAGTTGTGTACAGCATGGTCTCAAAGCTTCCTATTGTAACAATTACCACTTCTGAATAATTTTGGTTTCCTATTTATCATATTTATAACATGTCTTTGGTTTTACAATTATACGTATATATTTTTGATTTTTCTTTTGGTTTTAATTTTATAACAGCTACAACACGACCAAATTGTAATATTAACAATCTACACTGACAATTCTAAATGGCCCTCTATATAACTTATAAATTGCATCAGTACTGAAGCTTAATATGATAGATTATCCACTGAAGGACATTTACCGGCCTGTTCTTTACATACTATACAGCTTTCACTAATAAATAATAGACAGTATTCCTTGAAACTCTACTAAAATTGTAAATTTACAAAACATAATTATAACATGTTATTATGCTTCAGCACTTTTCTTTGGCTGACAAAATCTTTCAAATACTGCAATTATGCATGTCTTCAACACTTCGTCTGTATAAACTGAATAGGAATAGCGGCTAGATGCGATGCTCTGAACATTTCTTTGAGAGCATCAATAGTCTAAACATTGCCATTTAAATCGTGTGTTTTTGTGTTGACAGGACTTTAGTGAAAGCTTTCAAATT